>CM053585.1:261684251-261738521 GCA_028646515.1 Pseudochirops corinnae
TGATATGTTTGATTAAAGTAAGATTGTTAACCCATTTTGAGTTGCTTTCCTTTAGAAAAGCAGATCTAAGAACCTGTGCTAGTAGCTGCCCTAGGCATGCTAGGGTGCTTACTGTTACAATAAAATGAAAGGTATTTTTGAAAAGGGGAAAGAAAAAGAAAATCTCATGGATGAAGAGAAAAGGCAAGTTCTCTTGGATAAAATGGGGAGAGGTTTAGAATTAATTCACTGAATTGTAGGCTCTTAGAATTGTAAGAGACTCAGAGGGTATCTAAACAGAACTTTCTTCTACAATATCCTTGGCAAGTGGTCATACTTGGACATCAGAGCAGGAGGTTCACTACCCTCCAAGGTGGTCCCTTTTATTGTTAGACAGTTCTGATTATCCAGAAGTGCTCCCTAATATTGACCTGAAATTGATCCCTTGTAACTTTTTCTCACTATTAGAGTTTTGACTAGTGTAGGGTAAACAAGGCTTTGCTACAAGATGCTAACATATGCAAAGTAAACTTTCTCTCAGCAGGGCAGGCTTCCATACTCCCTCCCCATTCAGTCACATCCCTGAACATAATAATAGAATCTTCTGGGGGCATGGAGAGCAGCTGCTGCCCCGAATTTCCCCCCACCCCATCCCCAAAGGACTCTGGGGTAGGGGGAGAGATGGGCTACCCTTCTCATAGTGATTACACTAGTGTTAGGACTGTCTTAAGTGTTATCTTTGTGTCTCTTTCTCAGCCCCCATCAACTGTCGATCTGTCCTCTATAGTATTGTCGTTTCCCCTTCCTTGCCATAAATTAGACTATTTTATTGCCATTGTTGCTTTTCTAACTTCGGTGCCTAGCACAATAGTTGCACATGGTAAGTGTTCATAAATACCTGTTGATTGTTGACTGATTGGTTGATGGATCCTCTCCCCTCAAATAAATTTATACCAAGCACAGATTTAACTAGTAAGTAATCTGCCTGTGGCTCCTAGTTCTATCTTCTGGTGCTGAGTGGAATAATCTGTTTCCCCTTGTATACAACAATCTCTCAGAGAGACATTTGAAGACAGAGTATACTACACCCTCACATTCCCCTCTACCAGAAATTCCTATGTCCATCAAACAGTTTTCCTATAATATGACATCATATAAAATATAACATTCCAGTCATTCTGGTTACCCTCCTCTGGGTGAGGATGAGTTCTAGTTTGTCAATCCTCTCCCTAAAATGTAGCACCCAGAACTGAACAAAATAGAATGTGGCCAAGGAAGAGTACAGTGAGACAACCACTTCCCTAGATCTATATTTGTATGAATGCAATCTAAGACCACATTAATTTATTTGACTTTAATGTCACAGAGTAGGACCATACAGTCATAGATTTAGAACTGGAAAGTGCCTTAGAGGTCATCTGGTCCCTTTGTTTTTATAGAAGAGGAAACCAAGGTTCAGAGTGGTATGATGATTTGCTCAAGATCACATAGCTAGTAAGCATCAGAGAAAAGATCTGCCCCCAAATCCTCTAACTCCAACTCCATTTGGTTTTCAGTCACCTAAAACTAGACTGTCCTTTTCTTAAGTTTCTATGTAATCATATCTGTCCCTCATCCTCTACTTGTACAATTGACTATTTAAACCTAAATGCAAAATTTGATATTTAATAGAGGAAAATGTAATCTCATTAGATTCAGTGTTCCTAAAATATCAAGTATTCCTAAACATCTTAAAAGCTGGAATGATGAACCAATTGTATCATACAACTTATTAGCTTCTCCCCCTCCCCCCGCCTCCAGCTCTATGTTATCCACAAATTTGACAGGGATGTCATTTAATGGATGTCTTCCTACTAATCACTGAGAAAGATACTTACCAGGCAGGGGCCAAGCTATCTCTGTGGCCTCTACTTCCTTTAGGTCGAAAAGCCATGCCTCAATGGGACTAATTAATAAGAGTCAAGGAATTGGAGAACCACTTGTACTTTCTAGCCCATTTTTTTACTGGTTTTATCCCTAATCTTCCTCCTTTCTCCCTATTTATCCCATTAAGCTTATATATACTCTATGCCAAGGACAAAGCTCGACAAACCGAAAGGACAAATTTAAAAACAAAAGCAATCCTTGCCCTCAAGGAATAAATTAGGTTTAAACAATCAGTTGCAAGGATACTGGATGATGATGGCCCTTAGACAGCAACCTATGTGAAAAACCTGACAATTCTAGGTAGTTTCTGATCATATGCATGGGAAGATAGGTGATCTGAATTCAAATCCTGTCTTAACCACTTAATAGCTGTGTGACCTTAAGCAAGTCAGGTCACATCTGGGCTTCAGTTTCCTTATCCTGAGAATTTAGATACTCTTTTTTTGGTTTAAGCCTCTGTGTCACTTTCTGTTCTGTGATTTCTTTCTTCTTCTCTCCTTCCATCCACCTCTCAGATGAATCCCCCTTAATCCATGGCTTAGTAATGTTTGCTCACACTACTGGCAGGTTCTGCAGCGTGTAAAGCCCCAGCCTCTGAAGAGAAATGACTTCTTTAAATATTTAGCCACACTTTGTCAACATCAGTGGAGCAGCTGGTGATGGATGAAAGTAATTATGCCCAGTGTGTCTCCATTACCACCCTGTTGTCTCCAGGTATGGCATGAGCCTTTCAGGGGGGCTGGCTAATTATGAGGATGGAACAAGAATGTTATGGCCACCCCTAGAATCAGAGGTCTGGTTTTATGGTATTCAACATCAGAAATAAAGGGTTCTCTTAGAAACTGCACAGGGAATTCTTCTTAACTCAATTTGATATAAGTGTATTAACTGCCTACTCGGTGCTAATGGCTGTGTGAGGTGGAGAAAAACAACATATATACAGATAAGTAAATAATGAGCTATATATATGAAGCAAAACACAAAATAATTTCAGGAGAAATACTATAAAAATATTTTAGGGGGTCAGAAAAGGTCTTTCATAGGAGGTGGCACTTGAGCTGAGTGCTAAAGGGAGCTATGGATTATAAGAAATGGAGACAATGAGTATGAGAGTTTCGGGTGTGGGAGACAGTTGATGGCAAGATGTGGAGATGTTATAGAGAATGTTATATGTGGGGAACAGTAAGTAGGCCAGTGTGGCTAGAATGTAGGGGGACTAATATGGAATAAGTCTAGAAGGGTAAGTTGGAGTCAGATTGTGAAGGGCTTTGAATGCCAAACAGAGGAGTTGGTATTTTATCCTATAGGTAATAGGGAACCATAGTAGATAGACAGGCACAGTGGACAGACCACTGGGCTTGAAATCAGGAAGACTCATCTTCCTGAGTTCAAATCTGGCCTCAGATACTTATTAGCTGTGTGATCCTAGGCAAATCACTTCACCCTCTTTGCCTCAGTTTCCTCATCTGCAAAGTGAGCTGAAGAAGGAAATGGCAAATCACTCCAGCATCATTGATAAGAAAACCCCAAATGGTGTCATGAAGAGTTGGACATGGTTGAAACAACTCAACAACAATAGGGAACCATTGGAATTAGTTGACCAGTGGAGTAGGATGATCAGATTAATAATTTAAGACTATGATTTTGGCAGCTATGTGGAGGACAAATGGGAGAGGAGAGAGACTGGAGGTCTAAGAGAGATTGATTTGGAGGCTGTTGTAGTAATTCAGGTGAGACGTGATTAGACCCAGAACTAGGATGATGGCCATGTGAATGGAGAGAAGGGGATGGATGTACAATATGTTGTGGGGACACCTCTGGAGGCCATGGGCTGTGAAAACCAGCTTTATGTAAGTAACTAGAACATTTTATTTGGAGTCAGAGGACACAGGTTTGTGTCCTAGTATTGTCCCACTTAATAACCATGTGACCATATGGGAAAAATGGGGTATTAACTTTTTCTGTATTTGTATCATCATCTGGAAAAATAGGATTTGAAATAGATGATCTCAAAGCAGGCTTTTTATTCTAAATCCTTGATCCCATATAAGCCCATAACCTTCGCTCCAGCTGCAAGCTATCTTGCTAGCTCCCTGTGGCGGCTTAGCAGCTTTATTAAGGCCTCTGAGCTGTCCAGCCTATCACTAGGAACCACAAGGGCCATCCAGAATGATGATAGATGACAAGGTTGAGGTAGAGAATATACAGAGTCCTGGTGCTACAGCCCAGGGACAAGGGGTTACCTAAACCAATGTCAGAAGCTCAATCCATGACCATGAGTCAGAAACGAGGGCTTGCAAAGCAAGGTGAGCATTGGGAATTTGCACCAAAACAGAATGGGACTGAGTCAACATGCCCCTGTCTATGCTAAATTTCACTGAAATGATGACCCAAGCACCCACAACAGGAACATATGAAAGGCAGATATGAGGTGAGCTAAGGGACTGGACCTCAGACATTGGAAAACCTGGCTGAGCACCCTGACTCGGGTGTTTGGCTGATCCCAGTGGGAGTGAATCTTTCCCATCATCTCTGAAGTGCTCCACAGAGATCACCCAGGATTTAGTCTCTAAGTAACAGTGCCTGGCATAGAGTAAGTGTTTAATAAATGCTTGTGGACTGACTGACTGATGTGAGATGACATTTAATAGACATAAATATAAAGTTTTATGACTAAGGTAAAATCAATCAGTGAGACAAGTGGTGGTGGAGGGGAAGTGATAATAGAAAACAAGTTTGTCAGCAGAGTCAAGATAGCAGATTGGGGCAGCAACTCAGCTGAACTTTCCCAACATCCCCCTCCAAACACCTTTAAAATAATGCCTCAAATCAAATTTTGGAGTGACAGAGCCAACAAAAAGTTGGGGTAAGATACTTTTTTCCAGCTTAAGAAAACTTAAGAGGTCAGCATGAAAGATGTATGGCATGGAGTTGGGGGTCTATCTGGAACCCACACACATGGTGGCTGCAACAATGGTCACAGCAGCTGCAGCAGCTTTGGGAGCTCTCAACACAGAAATGGAAAAGGGGATTGGATAACTGGTCAGAATGAGATTAGAGGGGACCCTTTGTTGGTACTGGGTACAGTTGGCACTGATTGGCAACTCTATTGCCCATACACCATTCTGAGTCAAAGTTCCAGAGTGGAGAGAAACTCTGGGTATTGGTCACAAGGGAGCAAGGGCTCTGGTTGCAATTCCAAGGCAAAAAAGGATTGCTAATGCTTGTGGCTGTTGGGGACCAGGTGTCCTTCCTGGAAAAAGACCATAGTGCAGATAAGGAGAGCAGTAACCATACCTCTCTCAGGATCACACCATATTGGAAGCATCAAAAACATGCAGATCCCCCAAACTAGCTCTGAAGACATAAGCATGAAAAAGCTGACAAGTGCTTTCCCACCCCAAGGTTAGCAAAGCCCAATTTTACCATAAAATTCAATGTTTGAAAATAGGCTGCAAAAATGAGCAAACAACAAAAGAATTTCACCATAAAAAGCTACTACAGTGACAAGAAGGCCAAGACAAACTTAGAAGGCAACAATGTGAAAATAGCTGCAAAGAAAGCCTCAAAGAAAAATGCTAATCAAACCACAAGACCAAAAAGAATTCTTGGAATAATTAAAGAGAGAAAGGTGGTAGGGGGAAAATTGACAAAAGAAATGAGAATGATGCAAGAAAATTATGAAAAGAGAAATAATGAGGCACAAAAATAATACTGAAGAAAATAATATCTTAAAAAACAGAACTGACCAAAAGGTAAAAGAGGCATGAAAATCCATTAGAGAGAACTCCTTAAAAAGCTGAATTGGCTAAATGGAAAAAAGAGGTACAAAATCTCATTGGAGAAAATAATTCCTTAAAAATTAGAATTGGGCAAGTAGAAGTTAATGACTCTATGAGACATTAAAAGATAATAAAACAAAGTGAAAAAGAAATAAGAAAATGTGAAATACCTCATCAGAAAAACAATTGATTTGGAAAACAGATCAAGGAGAGATTATTTAAGAATTATTGGACTATCTGAAAGTCATTATTAAATAAAGAGCCTAGACATCATTTTTTTTCCTGAAATTATCAAGGAAAATTGCCCTGATAGCTTAAATCCAGAGGGTAGAACAGAAACCGAAAAAAATCCATTGTTTACCTCCTGAAAGAGATCCCCAAATGAAAATTCTCAGGAATATTATAGCCAAATTCCAGAACTACTGGGTCAAAGAGAAAATATTCCAAGAAGTCAAAAAGAGACAATTTTAATATCATGGAGCTATAATCAGGTTCATACAAAATGTAGTGGCTTCCATGTTAAAGGAATGGAGGGCTTGGAATATGATATGCTAGAAGGCAAAAGAGCTAGGATTACAACTAAGAATAACCTATACAGCAAAACTTAAGTATAACCTTTTAGGGGGAAAATGGATATTTAGTGAAATAGAGGAGTTTCAGGCATTTTTGATGAAAAAGTCAGAGCTGAAAAGAAAATTGACATTCAAACAGAAGACTCAAAAGAAACATAAAAAGGTAAACATGAAAGAGTAATGATAAGGAACTCACTTAAATTAAACTGTACATTCCTATGTATGATGACACATGATGAGACATGTAACTCCTAAGAACTTTGTCATTATTAGGGCAGTTAAAAGGATTCTACATAGACAGAGGGTACAGAAGCGAGTAGATTACACTGGAATGATCTTCAAGTGGTGAGAAAAAGGGATGCACTAGGAGAAGAAGGAAGGAAGAGGTAGAATGGGGAAATATTTCTCAAAAAAAGAATCATATTAGGAAGAATATGGGATGGAGAGAAATACAGAGTTAGGAATCATAATTGTGTATGTGAATGGGATGAGCTCACCCATAAAATGGAAGCAGAGAGCAGAATGTATTAGAGACCAGAATCCAACAATACAAGAGACTTACTTGAAATAGAAGGACACACATAGAATTAAAATGAAGGACTGGAGCAGAATTTAAAATGCTTCAGCTGGAGTAAAAACAGGCAGGGCTAGCAATCACGATCTCAGACAAAGCAAAAGCAAAAATAGACCTAATTAAAAGAGATAATCAGAGAAAATATACTAACAGGTACCATTGACAGTGAAATAACATCACTTTTTTTTTTACAGCTGACAAAGGCCTCATTTCTTAAATATATATTGAGTATAGAACTGAGTCAAATTTATAAAAATAAGAGCCATTCCCCAATTGATAAATGATCAAAGTATACAAACAGGTAGTTTTTAGAAGAAGAAATCAAAGGTATCTGTAATCATATGAAAACAATGTTCTATATCACTATGGATTAGAGAAAGGCAAATTAAAAACAACTTTCAGGAACTACCTGATACCTCTCAGAAATGACAAACATTGTAGGGGATGAGGAAAAATAGCTACATTAATGAACTGCTGGTGGAGTAGTGAATTGGTCCAAATATTCTGGAGAACAATTTGGAGCTATATCCAAAGGGCTATAGTACTATGCATACTCCTGCATGTCTAGCAATATCTCCAGTCATCCTGATCTATATTTTGCCACTGAACCCAGATGACTCTGGAGGAGAAAGTGAGGATGGTGACTTTGCATCCCTCACTTAAATCCAATTCACTTGGAAGTCATGGCGTCACTTTCCTGATGTCATTGGTTCTCTTCGAGAGTGAAGGGCAAAAAACTAGGTCTATCCCCCAAAGAGATCAAGGAAAAAGAAAAAGGACCTATCTGTACAAAAATATTTATAGCAGCTCCTTTCATGGTGGCAAAGACTTGGAAACTGAGGGGATGCTCATCAGTTAGGGAATGGTGAAACATGTTGTGGCATATGATTGTGATGAAATTCTATTGTGCTATAAGAAATGACAAGACAGGAGAGTGGCTTCAGCAAAAACTGATGCAAAGTGTAGTGAGAAGAATCAGGAGATCATTTCTCACAGTAATAGCAATGTTGTAGTAATGATCAACTGTGAAAGACTTGGCTATTCTGATCAAAACAATGATACAAGACAATTTGAAAGAAATTATGATGGAAAAATGCTATTCACTTCCAGAGAGGAAACTGATGAACTCTGAGTGCAAATTGAAGTTAATTTTCTCATTTTCCTTATTGTTTTTATTTTTTTTAATATGACTAATACAGAAATATGTTTTGCATGATTTTACATGTATAATTAATATTATATTGCTTGCCTTTTCAGTGAGTGAGGGAACGAGTGAGAGAGGGAGAAAACTTGGAATTCAAAATTTAAAAAGAAAAGGATGTTAAAATGAATAAATCATAAATTAAAATGTTAATTTTAAAAAAGAAGATTATCTCAAAAAGACAAATGATGACCTCCAGACTCAATATGAGTCAAGAGTGTAATATGGTATAACAAAAAGCTGGTATGATCTTAGGCTGCTTTAAGGGAGGAAATGTCCAGAATAAAGGAGGTGATCATCCCACTGTATTTTTTCCCGGTCACATCACATGTGGAGAATTGTGTTCAATTCTAAGCAAAAAATTTTAGGAAGGTTATAGATAAAGTGGGGAATACCCAACAGAAGGCAAACTAGAATGGTGATAAGACCTCAAGATTGTGCAATGAGGGAATCCATTGAAAGAAGTGAAGATGCTTATTTTGGAAAGAGAAAGCACAAAGGGGAAATGATAATCATCTTCAATTATATGGAAAACTTTCTTGGAGAAAAGGGATTAGCCTTGTTCTTCTTGGCACCAGAGGGTAGAAATTGGACCAAATGGACGGAAATTACAAAAAGGCAGATTGAAATTTGATATAAGGAAGGAATCATTTTGAAATTGTTAAAGCTATCCAAAAGGAGAATGGGTAGTCTAGAAGGTAGCAGTTTTCCTTTCATGGGAGATTTTCAGGTAAAGGCTAGATGACTACTTCATGGTTATATTTTATAAGATACTCTCTTTTCAAGGCAGCTAGGTGGTGCAATGGATAAAACTCTGGGCCTGGAGTAAAAAAGATCTGAGTTCAAATCTAGCCTCAGTCCTTACTAGCTTTATGACCCTGTTCAAGCCACTTAGCTATGTTTGCCTCAGTTTCCTCATGTGTAAAATGAACTGGAAAAAACATAGAAAACCACTCGAGCATCTTTGTCAAGAAAACCCCAAATGGGGTCATAAAGAATCAGATACAAGTCAACAATAACAACAAAAAGAACTGCTGTCTTTTCAGATACGGGCTGGATTAGATGACTGCTAAGGTCCTTTTGAACTCTGAAATGCTGTGATGTTTGTGATAGGTGAGGATAAAATGGCATGAGATCAGGAGAGCAGCCTTCTGCTGCCAAACAAGAGGCAACAAGATGCACACTTCTCTTATCTGGCCCTATAAACATAAATACAATGAAATAAATAATGGAATAACTTGTTTTGCCTGGCAAATGAGAATCTACAGTCATAATTCCACACCGTAGATAGCAAAATCTAGAGGCGAATTGGCTTCTTGAACAATCTGAAATAAATTCCCCAGGATAATTACAGAACAGAGAAAATCCCATAAATTTGATTTAATTGACACCAGCAAAATGAAAGTGTAAGAAAGAACATTCTTCTCCTGGAGCTCTTTGGGGGTATCTGGGTACAGGAGCTGGAACCTTGGAATGATGGATAGTCCTATCTGTAAAGACAGTCAGAAAGCTTTCACTTCAAGGCCAAATTTACCTCCTCACCCTGATGACCCAGACAAAGGTCAGGGACAAAGGAGTAACCAAGAAGAGCTAGCTTAGTCAGGAAAGAAGACTCTGGGACAAGGAAGCTCAGTGAGGATGCCATTGCTTTACCTACCTGCCCAAAGGTCACCATGTTGAATGATTTCCTAGGAAACTATAATGCCTCAGTGTCTATATGCTTATAGTTACAGGACCATACTTCAATTAGATATCAACACAGAGTATCAGACCTAGAGAGAATCTTAGAAGTTGCCCAGATTGTTGCCCTCATTTTACAGAGAGGGAAATTAAAGCCCAAAGAGAGGAAAGGACTTTTCCAAAGTCATGTTGTTAGGGAGAACTAGAATCCTAGTCTTCTGCTTCATAATCCAGGACTTATATTTTAACTGGATGAAAAAATTGTAGATGCTTACATTCCTCCCTCCTGGTTATGTATTATACTCCCTTGTATACTCTATGTTTTAGCCACGTACAACTGTTTAATGTTGACCGTACATGACATTCCAACTCCTACCTCTGTGACTTTATACAGGATGCTCTTATGTGAGATGAAAGAGTTCAGAGTCTGAATCTGAAATCAGAAAAGGTCTTTGTTCTTTCTCCTGAGAAAGGACTCTGCCCCTGTCGCTCAAATGATGTCTTCCAGGGAGAGAGGAAGAGGTAAAAGCAAGCCCATGGTTATATAACCTTCTAATGCAGAAATCCAACCCCCCAACTGGCCTTCACTCTCATTGGTAGGGAGGCTGACCCATGACCTCAGGGCAGGAATCTATCTAGGAGACAAAGGACACAGAAACATGTGGGTGTCCAATGCAAGGCCAGGAAAGCAGTTGTATCCTTATTTGGCATATCTTGTGCTGAGGTGGCACTGGGGAGGGTCTCTATTGCTCTAAGTCCCAGATTCCTGTAAGGTCAGGTAACCTCTAAACTCAGGCCTAGTAGATGCTGAAGCCACTCTAGATTTGATTTTTCAGAATGGGGAAACTTCAGCGCAAATTATCCCTCACACTCCCTGTACTTAGAGTGCTTCCCCTCATCACCTCTGACTCAGAATCTCCAGTTCCCACCAAGGCTCAGCTGATATACCATGTCTTCCAAGTGGCCTTTCTTGATTCCTCACATCTCTGCTCCCCAAGTCCGAGGTTAGTTTATATTTACTTAGGATCATAGAGCTAGAGATAGAAAAGATTTGGGAGTCCATTTGGTTCAACCCTCTCATTTTACAGATAAGAAGACTGAAGCCCTGGTAGCTAGGTGACCAGCCCAACATTACATAGGTAGTAAACGCCAGAGATGAAGTTTGAATCCAGGGCCTCTGAATCCAGAATCAGTGTTCTCTCTCCTGCCTTGGGGCTGAGTACATGTATTTCCTCTAGTAAAATGTTATCTTGTTGAGGGCAGGGATTTGTGTCCTTTTGTTGCTGGAGCTTAGCCCAGTACCTGGCACTTAGTGTTCTTGTTGGGAAAAGATACTGGAATAGTTTCCCCCTTCATTCTGGAGCTCATTTTACAGATGAGGAAACCAAAGCAAACAGGGCTAAGCAACTTCTCCAGGGGGCCACAGCTGGAAAAAGTGTCTGATGCTAGATCTGAACTCAGGAGGATGAGTCTTCCTGATTATAATAAGCCCAGTGCTCTGTGCACTATGGCACCACCTAGCTGCCCTTTGGTCCCCCTTGTGACTTAGGTCATATGACTGTGTGTTTACATCTGGAAGGATTCTCAGGTTCCATTGAGCCCAGCTCCCTCATTTTATAGAAATGGGAACTTGAGACAAACAGAGAGTAAGTGACTTATCTAGGATCACACAGCTAGTAAGTATCTAAAGAAAGCAGAATTAGAACCAGGTCTTCCTGACTACTAGCTCCAAGCTCCAAGCTTTATAAATGTTTATTAAATTGAATTGAGTGAGAACACAAAAGCTTTGGAATTGGCTTGAGGGAAAAATCCTGCATCTGAGTAGAGACTTTGATTTCGTTGACTGTGGATATGGAAATGCAAGATGCCTTATTCTACAAACATTTAATAGTTACTACTTGTATCTAATTTCATCCAAAGAACAGTCTTAGGAGGGAGGTGCTGTCATTATTCCCTTTTTACTAAAGAGGAAATTAAAGCAGACCAAGAGGTTAGTTAAGTGACTTGCCCAGAGTTTCACAGCTAATCAATGTTTGAGGCTAAATTTGAACTCAGGGCTTCCTGACTCCAGATCCTAGCTTTGCCAGCTGCCTATCTTGTGGCTTCCTAAGTATCTGCTGTGTTTTGAAGTGTGTAAGGAATACAGAGATTTAAGCAACAGTCCCTGACCTCAGGGAGTTTATGATATAGTCACCACTGGGAATCAGGAGATTGTCTGTTACAGTAGGTGCTGTCTACCTTGGGTTCATCTAGAAAAAAAGGCAAAGAGAAAAGAATGAGAAATGTGGACTCCCCGCAGCCCTTGAAGACGAGGGAATGGTCCAGTTTTATTTCTCTGCAAGTTTGCAAAGGCCAGTAGCCATGGCCCCGGTGGCCGGAGCAGAAGCTTGACTGAAACCACTATGGGTTTGGGGGAGTTGTTACTGTTGCTCTGGCCACTCTCACAACCTGCTTGTGAACTTCTTGGCCTCCTGTTGGACCTCTCAGCCTTCTGTTAATCCCTCTTCTAGGAATCCTTCCTTGCTCGTGTGCCCTTGTTCCTGAAAGTGGTCTATCTAGAATCCTCCCTCCGCCTCCCAAGGGCCCCTGAGAATCTTTCTAGGAGCACAGTTGGATCACTCCTGTTTTAATTGCCTCCGAGGCTCAGTCCTCTTATCCTAATCCTATGCCCTATTTCCATGCTGCATCATTATAACAGGCCAAAGTGCCAGCTTCCTCCCTCCTTCCCTCTTCCCCACTTCTACTCTCCCCACCCTGCGTAGGAAGACCTGCCACATATATTGCAGCTCTTCACTATCCGCCAAGCATCCCAAGTTGCCGGATTCTTTGTTTACCCTGAAGCCTTGGTCTATTTTCCTTGTTATTTATTTTATTTTTGAACAGAAGCATTAATGTACTCTGGTTCTCTTAGAAATTCCTATGCCTATCTCCTTCCCCCCTTGGGTGGATTGACGGTTTTATCAGCCCACGTTGTTTTCAGCTAGCATTTCCCCAAACTAATTTGACCACAGAACACTTTGGGACTTGAAATATACTGACAGAACTCATCCATGTCGCCTTGGGGTGTCTGGGGGTGGAATACTTCTGCAATCAAGGGGAACTTGAGGAATTTTTCTGTACAAAATAGAAGAAACTAAGCTAGTCTTCTTACTGGAAAAAAAGATCACCACAAGTAAAAAGTATTCTTTATGCATTCAAAATTTCATATTTGAAAGGATAACAGCATTAAAAAAAATCACCCGTTTTTTATTGGAGGGGCAGTTGGTTTACAACTCAGGGCTGGAGCTTTGCGGGTACAGAGTGTCTGAAAACAGAGATCATTTCAAGGACAGCTAAAAGGAACTCAAACTTGCACCATTACAGATTGGCAAACTGAGGCCCACAAAGGTTAAATTGTTTGTCTAAGGTTTGTCTGAGGTAATGGGGGTGGGAGAGTGTGGAGTAGTGGAGGGAATGCTAGTCTCAGAGTCTGGAGAACAAGGAAGACATTTAACCCCTCTGAAAATGAGTTTCCTCATCTGTAAATTGCAGAATCCTATCTTATAGGTGTTATAAGACTCAGATGAAATATGCAAAGCATTTGGGATATAGAAACCTTAACTATTATTACTGCCAGTGTAGCCAGGCAGAGTTCCCATCTGAATTCAGGTCCTTCCACTGCAGTCTACATTCTGCTATCTCTTGAGCCAGTGGATAAATTCAAAACTAGTTCTTCTTTTCTTCTCAGTCACTTTCACTTGGGTCTTAGTTGTTTTTTTTTCCTCTTCCACTTACCAAAGAGGCTGGGTGTGTCCCTGCTCCCTTTTCTGGGGGACAGCTGAAAAGGGAGTGTTTGAATTTTCTCCTAATCACATTAACTGAGAGAGGACACTTTTTACTTGCTTTTAAGCAGGTAACAGGACTGCTTTTAAAGCAATTTGCATAGAAATGCTAACATTTGCATTCAAATACAACAGTCTCCAATCCAAACAACAGCAGATCCCAAGGAGCTCAGAGTAGCTCAGAAAATGCCTGTTCTAAAGGGTTCAGAAAACCTTAGGGACTCAGATTAGGGCCACCCCGCCCAGGCACTGTCTTTCTTCTCAGTCTATATCTGTTACTCAGTGGAATCTCAGTGGGATCAGGCCTGGCCTTATCTTCTAGAGACTTTTTTTTAAAATTACAAATGAATTCCTACAAATAAAGCCTCCTTTTTCTGTATGAGAGAATACAAATTTGGGCACACAATATGAGAACTAGCTCACCAAATAGGACTCTCACATCTATCTAGTATGATTCCAGTACGACAGGAAATTAACGGGTATTTTTGGTGAAGACAGTAGTTCCCCTAGAGACCAACAGGGATGGTAAAGGATTCGATTCAATTCAAGAAGTACACACTTGAGATGTGCGAGGCTGGGAACATAAAGACAGAATGGGGGGGGGGGGGGAAGGGGGAAGGAGGTCTTTTCCCTCAGGGGGCCTTACTTTCTATTGGGGATGCAATATTTATATAGTTAAGGAAGTATAAGGTAATTTGAGGAGGGAGAAAACACTTGACAATTAGGGGGATCAGAAAAGATTTCCTATAGGAAATAGCATCTGAAGCTGAACCTGGGAGGAAAACTAAAGATTTTCTTCTAGGAGGAAGACAAGAAGGAGATACACTCTGGGCATGGAAGTGGGATGAGGAGGGACAGGCAGGGTCAGGTTCCAGATACAGGTAGTGGAATGATGAGATTGGGAGGGGTCCTCAAGTACTGAGCATCTAGAATAGATCCCCATGCACTAAAAATCATGTTCTTATCAGAGAGCTTCTTAGACCGGCATTCAGTTTATTTACAGTTATATAGATCCCTCCCACCTCCTCTCCATTCTCTTAATTCTTCATGCATTGGCAGGTTAGGTTCCCAGATGAGTGAATACTACCAGTAGGATTTTAGGGGTGATCCAGAGGAGTTGTGCCTTCTAATACTATTGCTCACAAGCCACCACCTACTGTATTCACTAATATTGGTCCAATAGTTGATTTAGAGGTACAATGGGCGGCTAAGTGGTATAATAGATAGAGTGCTGGGCCTGGAGTCAGGAAACTGAGTCAAGTCATTTTTCAGTCATGTCCGACTCTTCATGACCCCATTTGGTGTTTTCTTGGCAAGCATCCTGGAGTGATTGGCCATTTCCTTCTCCAGCTTATTTTTTTAACAGATGAGGAACTGAAATGGCAAGTCGCTTGCAGAGTGACCACTGAGTCCAAATAAGAATTTAGGAGCTTTATTAGCCAGCTGGTGGCTGTCCCCCAAGTGCAACCTGAAGGGATCAGCCCCTAGCTCAGAGGCGCAGAATCTTTTATACAGTAGTTTC
This sequence comes from Pseudochirops corinnae, assembly GCA_028646515.1. Lineage (NCBI taxonomy): Eukaryota > Metazoa > Chordata > Mammalia > Diprotodontia > Pseudocheiridae > Pseudochirops > Pseudochirops corinnae. The sequence continues at coordinate 261,699,309 of CM053585.1, forward strand.
CTTGTCTATGTGTCTGATTAATACAATATGTTCTTTCAAGAGCCTAAGCAGGTGCAAGCAGGCTATTACAAAAGCAGAACATTACGGTTACATCTGTAGGGGGTGCAGAGGGGCACAGGGCATGACAACCAAGCAAGAAGAAAAAAATCAAAAAGACAAACTACCCTAGGCCAGTTTCTTGATTCCTGTCTTAAGTCCATAAAGTTTCACTTGAACGGTTTTATGGTTACTTCAGAACAAATGCAAACAAGGTAAAGTGACTTGCCCAAGGTCACACAGCTTGTGTCTGAGACTAGATTTGAACTTGGGAAGAGGAGTATTCCTGACTCCAGGCCTGGCACTCTGTTCCACTGTACCACCAAAACCTGAATTCAAATCCAGCTTCTGACCTTTATAAGCTATGGGTAGAGAAATAGTCTCTTGGACAAGTCACTTTGAAGAGGTTAGCCATAAAGAGGGTTAGGGTTGCTCGAGACCCCAAAATACCAACATGCTGGGTCCTGCCAAAAGAATTCGACTCAAGTCTTCTCTCAGCCAAAGAAAAGTAAAGTTTATTGAAAGTTTGCCGCATGGGATAGACTCTTAAGGAGCCTAGGTATCTATAAAGCTTGCATTGGGCAAGCAGGCCAGAATCATCTGACACAGAGGATCATATGTTCAGAGGAATCTAGGGGTGGTCTAGAGGAGGAGTTTGGGGAGGGTCTTTAGGAGGAGTTAATGAAGTCAATGAAAGGGTGGATTGATATTTTGATAGGCTCAAAGGTGGGAAGTAAATGGACAATGGAGGGCCAGGCTAGTAACAGAGGTTTGGGACCAGCCACAATGAAAAACTATGGCCTCTGCAACTGCCTCATCAAGTGGGAAGATTTAATCAGACTTCAAGGGGTTTCCCAGAGCCTGTACCTCAAAGATTCAAGGAGAACTCAAGGGGGCTCCCAGAGCCTGCACCTCATCAACTTCACCCTGTTTGCCTCAATTTCCCCATCTGTAAAATGAACTGGAGAAGGAAATGGCAAACAAATCCAGTATCCTTGCCAAGTAAACCCCAAATGAGGTCACAAAGAATCACACATGACTGAAAATGACTAAACAATAACCACAAAGGTAAAAGCAGAGTGAATAGCGGTTCTAAAATGATCCCCTCAAAGTGGGACACTCTCCCCTCTGTGCACACATGGGATCTGTGTAGAGTGAGATCATATGTAAAACACAAAAGTAGTGAAACAAACATGTAGGGCACTCTGGGAACTGAGGGAGAAGTTCTTGGCCCTAGAAGACCTATTCTAGCTCCAAGATTAAGTGTTATCAATGGGCAAGTCATGCTCTTGATCAGCTGGGCTGGTTCCTTTTGGGGTTCTTTGTCTTGTGTGATGGGTCAATCTACTGCTGGTCCAGGTCAAGCAGTTTGCTCAGCTGCTACTCTGGCTCCTCACTGCACTAAGCTGCTGAATCTACCAAGTGAGATTGTCAGTGGGACCTCTTGGATGGCTCTGATGACTGTTCCAATCTCACCAGTTGCCAAGGCACTCCCATCCTGGAATATGCATTTGCCTAAAATCAGGAAAGAATAAACCCAAAATAAACAGAGATGCCATGTATAGCAATTAAAAGGGTATAAGAGACATAATTCTGGGTAATTTAATAATTTTATTAGTAAGGCCAGCACATTTATTAATAAAGGGATCCTCATTTGGCCATTTCTCTAAGACTGAAGATAATCATGGTGGTGGGCTCACAGTATATGTATATGCCCTTTGAAGAGTAGGTGTTCATTGAGGGGATTAGAGTGACATCATGTCACCACCATTGGACTAAGAGACTATCTCTCTACCCAGACCAGCCCTAACACTGAATTTATGCCCCACAGGAGGGCAGAACACTACTCTACTTGGGTGGGAACAAGAAAGTTAGTCCAATCTCATTATCAACCATGTACTTCAAGAGACTGAACTTTGTAAAATCAGCACTTCAGAAAAAGGGGAGAACACTGGATCTCCCCAAATCAATGATTATTAATAACCATTTTTCTTATGTGCATCTATGTATACATGTTGGTGGGACAAGGTATAGGATAAGGCAGCTATCTCCTTTCACTGGGCTACTCACAGCAATTTGTGCTTTCTGTATGACAGGAAGAAAGCATACAAAGGACGCTGAAGGAGAGGTAAATCAATCCATTTGTACGGTAGGAGTCTCTCCTGTTTTGATCAAGGGGAAGACTTTTCATCACAATACAGTATGAATCTCTGAGTCACCATGGATAAAACCCACTCCCAAAGTACAACATGTTGGATTGACAGAAGGCAGAGAATGCCTGCATATGCTTGGAGAACTGGCTCTTATTGGCCAGTCTCCCTCCTAACACTTATTTTAGATGTAATTTGAACACGTTTGGTTCCCCAGTCCCCGAAAGTTTAGGAGCAGTCAACTAGAGAGTAGGATGGACCTTAGAGGTAGGCACTAATAGCAGTAGCAATGAGAACTGATAGTTAATATCCATGAAGGTGCCAGAAAAGAATTTTTTTAAAGACACAGACAAAGGAAGTCACCCATTCCAGAATCCTGGAGCCAGTCAGGACAGGCTCAAATAGGCCCCTCTTTCCTCTCATCACCACAGGACAAAATCTGGGTAGAGGATGACTCTGAGTTAAAAAGAAAAGGTTAAGAGGGGCAAAACATTTTTTTTGAAGCTTTCTATAAAAAATAGGTTAAAAAAAAAGTTTTGGTGTTTAAAGGAAAGAGTTTCAGTTGTCTGTGTTTCCTGCAGGGGTGGGGAACCTGCAGCCTCAAGGTCACCTGTTGCCCTCTAGGTCCTCAAGTGTGGCCCTTTGACTGAATCTAAATTTCATAGAACAAATACCCTTAATAAAAGGATTTGTTCAGTAAAACTTGGGCTCAGTCAAAAGGCCATGCTCTAGGACCTAGAAGGTCACATGTAGCCTTGAGACCGTGGGTTCCCCACCCCTGCCTAGGTCTTGGGTTCTCAATCTTTTTTGTGTGTATCATGGATCCCTTCAGCAGTCTAGGGAAGCCTACGGACCCCTTCTCAGAATAATACATATCTTTGTCATATGCTTGAAGTCCAGGTAAATTATACAATATTCCCTTGATCTAACAGTCTAGTAACACAGTCTTAAAAGGAAATTAGACTAGTCTGTATGACCTATTCTTGATGTAATAATCAAGTGCTTTGTGACCATTATTTCCTCCCCCCCTCCCCTCCACTATTTCTTTAATAATATAGTCTATAATTTTGCAAGGAATTGAAGTTAAACCCACTGACCTGTAATTTTCAGTCTCCAATCCCTTCCCTTTTTTTGAGCACTGGAACAACATTAGTCTCTCCCCAATCTTGAAGATTAGTCTTTTTCCTGTTCTCTTTGATATTTCAAAGGTCACTTGCAGTGGTTCAGGAATCACATCTGCCCATTTTTTTCAGTTCTTCTAGGTTTTATGACTTGAATGAATCCAGAGCACCTAGGTGCTCCCTTATTATCTCTTCTCTTGTCCTGCATTTAACCTCCCCATTAGCCATTTCCCCCTGTCCTTTCAAGTCTAAAGATCATTGTTCTTGGTCTAAAATAGGGATCAGCAGACTATAAACCCTGGGCCAAATCCAGTCCACAGGCTGCTTTTGTATAGTCCCTTCAGCTAAGAATGGTTTTTACATCTTTAAGGTCTATAAGATTTTTTTCTAACTCTGACAATGAGTTGGAGAAGAAAACTACTCCAGTATCTTTGCCAAGAAAACCCAAAATGGGGTCATGAAGAGTCGACATGACTGAAACTACTGAATAACACCATAGAAGATTCTTTCTAGCTCTGACAATCTATGAATCTAAAAGAATTGGAAGCCTGGGGTTCAAATTGTTGAATGTCATGACTACAGAAAAGAAAGGACAATATTAATTAGGTGGGGGGGCATTGATTTTTCTACCTCACTTAAAAGTAATTACCTTCATCAGATGAGAACATTTCTTGAATGAATTGATTAAATAGAACAAGGCCTGGACACCTTGCTGAATCACCAAAAGAATTTTAACTGGATGCAACATGAATGCTGTTTTGATTGGTTGAAGGATTTGGTAATGCCTTATGGAGTTTGTATAAATCTGGGGGACCAGTTTGGAGTTGGAGTTGGGCTTTTGCCTGCCAGTGGAAAGGAGAGATGTTTCAGTGAATTCCCTAGGAAGGATTTTTGTGAGGATGGACAGGTTTGAGGAGGAAAATGCCTTGGCCTTGGCTCTTTTTCACTTCTTCCTGCCTCCAGTGTTGGCTGAAGAAAGATCATTGTAATCATATTGTGAAGGGTCCAGAGGACTTTGGTATCTTAGAAACATCCCTAGAGTAACCGGCAGAACTGGCTACATTAGAAGGTGTGGGCAGACTATTGTTTGTCCTTCATTTTCAAAGAGGAACAGTGACATCACAGGTGATTTCCTGACTTTCACATAAATCACATTTAAGTGAGGCAGAGTGGCACAAAGTCATCAGCTTCACTTTCTCTTCCTGAGTCACAGAAGTCCAGTGGCAGGACAAAAGTCAAGAAGCTAGTGATGGCCCAGGATGCAGTGGATGACCTTGGTGTCTTCGATGTCTGACCAAGCTCTAAGCGCTCCATAGCACCTACTTCCACTGCCTTTATGATCATTGGAACAAATTGTTCTTATCCACCCATTCCACCTGGGATAGTCTTCACATGCTTGGGGTAGACATCCTCTAACTCACTGACAGGTTTGAGACCTGTCAGTTACCCTTAATCTGATTTAGCCTATCTGCCAAGATAGTTTTTTCTGGGGTGTGGCTGCTGTGCATCTACAGCTTCTTGCGACAGAGGTGAGAGTTGGGTGATAGGTGGACCCCAAAGGTTAGATGAGCAGCCCTGAAAAGGGCTCAGCAAGCCCTTACACCAGAGATGCCAGATCTTCCTGAACACCCCATACACTCCAAGAACAGACTGTATGCAACAAAGAAAGATGAATTCAAGACTGTGAGGAGCCCAACAGAAAAGATGAGTAATATCCTGAGAATTCTAGCAAGAGGACTTTCTGGTGAGGGTTAAGAGCCGTGTGTGTGTGTGTGTGTGTGTGTGTGTGTGTGTGTATGTGAAAGAGAGAGAGAGAGAGAGAGAGAGAGAGAGAGAGAGAGAGTAGGAGCAATGTATTTGGTAGGATACTTGCAGATATTGATCAAGAAGATTTGAAGACTTTGTCTCCCTGCTTAGAATTCTTTCCCTCAATACCTCTGCCCCTTGGAAGTCTCGCTTTCCCTCAAGCCCTAGCTCAAGGGTCACTTTATACATGAGGTCTTCCCTGGTCTCCTCCACTGCATGAGCCATCCCCAAAGATTACCCCGTATCCACTTTATATATGTTTCATCCATGCCTGTACATAGGCCCATTGTCTCTCCCGTTAGAAATTAAGCTCCCTGAGGGCAGTAACTGTTTTGCCTTTGTCTTTATGTCTTCAGCACCTAATATTGTATCTGACACATAGAAAACTCATTATAAATATTTGTTGATCAATTAATTGCTTGATATGAATTCTTCCTTTAAAATAAAATTTAACAAGCAGTAAAGCTATGACCACATCTGTTTTAGCAGGCAATTTCTTCCTTAACCTTTTGGACTGAATGCTGGAACAACCACCTGCTGTTTCCTCAAGGACTCAAGAGAGACGTCATCTGCAATGGAAGAACACATGTATTTGATCAGCAAGGTCACAGAAAGGGATGCATTCCCAGAGGATAGGCAATTCAAGTCATCTTTATATTGCTAACTTTTCTTATTTTTTGCAAAAGTTTAATGCACAATTAAAACTTTAGCACATTCACATTGAGGGAATGAGTCCCCTGTTGAAAAACAGTGAGTGCAGATAAAGAAGCCCTCCAATTTGTTGATTAGTCACAAGGAATCTTGGCATCTTAAGGAAATTACATGAAAAACTATTCAGTCATAGAAGGAGATGTTGCTACGCTGGGTCCCAGAGCCTGTAGAAAAGGGTAGGAGTGTCACCAGACCTGCACAGCCTGAAAGTATTTATTGGCATTTCTCTCATTATAAATAATGTTATGAGTTTCATGGGTTTCCTGGCTAGAAAATTCGGGTGCTTCTTGCACATAGATGAAAATTAAATGAGAGTCTGGGATAAATATGACTCTCACAATTACTCTGTTCCCCAGGTGTTTGAGGCTGACAGCAAATGAGCTGTTAAAGTGGGCGATGCAGATCAGCAAAGATGATGTTCACTGAAGATGTCCTGGTAAGATTCAAATGAGTGAATGAATGAACAAACATCCTGTTAAAAGCTTCCTTTGTGCCAGGTACTGTGCAAAGTGCTGGTGAGATGAGTACAAGTAAGCAAGATAGGCCCTGAATGAAGTATTTAAGTGCTTACTAGTACTGGGGACATACATAGAACAGTGAAACAGTCCCTGCTTTTGAGGAGTTCACATTCTAATTGAAGAGAGAATGCATGTGGAAGGTTGTAGATACAAAACAAGATGGAAAGGCCCCACGGTTGTTTGGGTGTAAAACCGATGATAAAATCTCTTCTTCAATGTCATTTCCATTGACAAAAATCATCATTTCTGAGGCTGAACCATTAGACAGTGCCAGTTATCTAAAAGAACTTTCTTTTCTGGGTTCTTTGTGGTAATGGCTATAGCACCTGCAGGAGCAGTTGTCAGACTGCATCTCCACATGGCTTGTATCCCAGGATGATGACTACAGACACTAGGCTGGAAGCAAGAGCCTTTTCCCAAGGCTCTTGGGTTAAGGCTCTTTGGATCTCTCTATCAGGGTCAATATGGTGGCAGTGATGATTTGACTTGCTTGGCACATGCTCTCTCCCATCTCTCCCCTGGGGATGCTTGCTGCTTCCTCTAGGTGTAGCAGCAAGCACCCTAGCATACCCAGGATGGCTGCTAATACAGGTTCTTAGATCTGCTTTTCTAAAGGAAAGCAACTCAAAAAGGGTTAACAATCTTACTTTAATCAAACATATATCATTTACCTAGTTCAGGGGGAAAAGTCAACACCCTGAACTTCAGAGAATACAAAGAGAAGTTACAAACAGACAAAGAAACAGATCAGCAGACAGGCTCCCAGCCGTCTGACCATTACATCCATACCTAGTTCAGTTACCAGAGAGGGCAGCACCAACATCTGGGTTTTCAAAGCCAGGGGGCTCAGTGGCTGCCCAGAGTCTCATCTGGCCAAATCACACAACTCTTCTCAAAGTGAGCCCCAAAACAAAAACTCACATCAGGGCATATGTAGCCTTCTGGATCAGAGAATGTCACAGCCCTCTTGACCCATTGCCCAATCACAAAATAAGGAGGTCTGGGCATTCCTGAAGAACAAACCTCCCACTGTAGACTCCATGTGACCACATTCAGCCTATTAGGGGGCAGAGTATATTTTCAAATCAGGGAAGGCTCTCAGAGTCACTTAAGCCTATCAGAGGGCCTAGGGGCAGGGAAGATCTTCAAATTCCCATAACACTAGGTTGGATTGCCTGCCCTGAGAGTGGTGGTTGGTGAGGATAACTGGTCCTTTCTCCACAAAAGCTGGATTGGAAGAAGGCCACTTAGTGGGCTTTGGGTTGCTGTCTCTTACAGGGCTCCCGTGCTCATCTGCTGGATTCCCTTGGACAATCCCAAGGCCAAATCTCTATGGACAATGATAACCTACAGGAACTTAATTCTCAATAATAAACACACTTGTATCCCTTTATACCCAACCCATCCAAGGAATTCTTAACCTTTGGTTGCCATTATTCAAATCTCATTCTCCATCCCTCACTGCCTGATCTCTTATTCCCATCCCTCTCAATCCAACCCCCTACAACATCCCATTCTAAAGCTATTCAACCTTTCCATTGTATTCTCTGGGATGCCTACTCTATAGGTAACAGGCTAGATTTCATCTTAAATTGTTTCCTTTTTTACTCCCTCCATCTTCTGGCACTCACTGAGACCTGGCTCCCTCCTGATAACACATCTCCCCCAGCTACCCTTTCTGGTTCCACTTCCACTCATACCTAATTCACTCCTTGCTCCCTATTGTTTCCTGGCTCCTTCTCTACTGCTATCACTCAGTATAACCTCTCCTCCTGTAAGATTCATTCAATCCATATTTATCATCCAATTAAGATTCTGATAGCTTTTTGTCTATTTACCTCCAGGACACTCCCCTTACTTCTTCAGTGAGTTCTGTGCCAAGCTCACCATCATTCTCTGCTCCCTAACTTCTGTCCTCATGCAAAAGGATTTCACTATGCTTATTGGTTCTCCTTCTAACAACCTAAACTCACAAATTTACTCATTTCCTGTAGCCTACTCCTTCACCCCACTATGGCTTCACAAAGAAATAGTAATAACCTTGATTTTGCTATCACTTCACAATTGCTTCAACGTCCATGTCTGTGAACTCTGAAATTCTTTTACCTGTTACCATTTCACCTCTTTCTTTGTCTTGCAGCTCCAAACCCTGTTCTTTGTCTGTACCATGACCTCCAATCCTTCCACCCCTCAGTTCTTCTCCAGGCCATCACTTCACTCTCTTCCCTTCCCTGGCTTGACCCTTTGGTGAACCAGTTCCACTCTACATTGAGGATCTTGCCTCTTCCAAACCCCAGTCTTAGATACCTCTCACTCTCTACTACCTTTGCTTCTACTCACATAGAGCCAAATGAATCTGAAAATTGTGGAACCATGCTGGCTGAGTCCACTGTAAGTTCATGTTACATAATCTTGCCTGGGCCCTCCTTATAGCAAGGAAATCCTTTTATACTTCCTTAACTAAGTCACTATCCCATTCCCTCCAGCAGCTTTTCCAAACTTTTTCATCCCCTTTCAAATCTCCAGCAGCTCTTATTTTCCATACTCTCTCAGCTGAGAAGTTTGCCTCATATTTTATAGAAAAAATTGAGAGCATTTTCAGAGAACTCCCTCTTTTCTCCTGTTCCTCATCACAAATTACTCAGATGCCTTTTGCTACTATCTCTTTCTTTGCCCTTCTCTCATAAGAATAAGTGACCTTTCTCTTTGCCAAAGCAAATCCCTTTACACATACAAGTGATCCCATGCCATCTCATCTTCTCCAGCAGATTACCCTTTTTATCATTCCCTCTCTCTCACCAATCAATCCCTTTCTACTGCCTGCTTCCCAACTACCAACAAACATGCTCATGTCTCCTCAGTCTTTAAAAAACTTTCATTTGATCTGTATATCTCCACTAGCTAACACCCTATGTCTCTCCTCTCCCTTGTGTCTAAACTCCTGGAGGCTGTCTATAATAGATGCCTCTGCTTTCTTCTCACTTTTAACTCTTTGTAGTCTGGCTTCTGGTCTCATAATTTAACCAAAACTGCTCTCTCTAAAATTACTAGCTATCTCTTAATTGCCTAATCTCCTTAACTGCCTTGACTCTCCTGTAGCCTTTCCCACTGTTGAATACCTTCTTCTCTTTGATACTCTTTTCTCTCTAGGTTTTAGTGGAACTACTGTGTCCTCATACTCTTCCTTCCTGACTGACTGCTCTTTCTCTGTCTCCTTTATATTTTCATCCACATGCCACCTAGTGAGGATACCCAAGGTTCTGTCCTGAGTCTTCTGTCTCTATACTATTTCACTTGGTGATCTCATCAGCTCTCATGATTTCAGTGACCATCTCTATAAAAATGACTCTCAGTTCCCCTTGACCAGCCCTAACCTCTTTCCTTATCTCTAGTCTCACATCTCCAATTGCCTTGTAGACATCTTAAACTAGATGTTCCATAGAAATCGTGAATTGGAAGTGTCACAAACTATACTATCATTTCCCTAATACCTTCCCTTTTTCCTAACTTCCCACAACATTCCAGTCACCCAAGCTTGCAAAATAGGTGTCATCCTCAGCTCCTCACAATCTCTCACTCCCCATATCTACTCTGCTGCCAAGGCCTGGAGGTTTTATCTTCATAACATCTTTTATGCATAACCTTTTCTCTCCTCTGATACTATGCCATTCTAGTGATATAGTCTCATCACCTCATGCCCAGACTATTGCAGTAGCTTGTTGGTTTCTCTTCTTGCCTTATCTCTCCACAGTCTGATCCATTCTCCATTTAGTTGTCAAATTTATCTTCCTAAAGTACAGGTCTGATCATATTACCCATGTTACTGCCCTTCCCCCATTCAGCAAACTTCCATGGCTCCCTATCAGCTCCAGGATCAAATATAAATTCTTTGACGGGCCTTTGGTAACATGATGCCTTCCCACCAGTCTTCTCACACTTACTCACTTGCACATACTCTGTGCTGCAGGGTCATTAGCCTCTTTTATCTTACTTATACATAATACTTCATCTTTTGACTCTGAGGGTTTTTACTGACTGTCTTCTCTATGCCTGTAACACCCTCTTCTCAATTTGCCTCCTAGCATCCTTGAATTCTTTCAAGACTCAGCTGAAGTTTCACCTTCTTTCCCAGTTCTTCTTATTTTTAGTATGTTCCTTCTAAAGCCACGCCAAATTTATCCTGTGCATACATAGTTGTTTGCATGTTGTTTCTTCCATTAGGCTATGAAATCGTTGAGACCAGGGACTGAGTGTTATTGTTAATTTTTTGCCTTTTTTTTGTATTCCCAATGCTTAGCACAATGTCTGACACGTTATAGTAAGCTCTTTATAAATGCTGACTGACACACTGTTGGTGGCAGTTTTTCAGATGCTGTTGCTGAGGGTAACGAAGAAAGGGGACCCTTTTGCCATAATGATTTCTCTTCAATGATAGCTGTGGGGACTGGGCTGGAAGCAGGTCTGGTGTTCTGGAAAATACCGTTATTCCCAAGGTTCTTGGCTTCAGAGGCCTAGGCTGTCTCTATCAGGGTCTGAGAGAGATGGTGGTCAAGATTCTGGTGGATATTGGACTTGCCCTCAGCACATGTTGCCTCTAGTTCCCTCCCCCCCCCCGCCCCTGTCTCTCTCTCTCTCTCCCTCTCTCTCTCTCTCTCTCTCTCTCTCTCTCTCTCTCTCTCTCCTTTGCTAGACAACCATAGTTGGAAAGGGGAGGTATAAGCACTGTTATATGGCATGGAAATGGCCAGGAAGTGGCATGGTGGGACTGGATGAGAGCAAAAGAAGGTGAAAGTTCACTAATCAATCCATGGTCCGGGAGGGTGGGGTAGGAGACTGAAGTACAGGTGGGGTGACACAGATACAATCAGGAAGTAGTCAAAAATAGGAGGACTTTGCAAATGTAAGGGCAGTTTATTCATTGCATTTGGGGTCCCAAATCCAACAATTACCCCTGAAGAAATTCATGGTAACATGCAATGATTTGGTCTGATTATTCATATCAAAACCAAATAAAAACACTAAGATTAAGACTTGATGCACTCCTCATTCAACTACATGTTGGTCCAGCAATATCTTATACTAGTACTGCATGTGGACAGCCGTTTGGGTCTAGGATTTAATAGGAGATAGAAACTGGCCTTCATTGTTTTGAGAAATGGTGCCATGCTCTCAATGATCCCCAACTTCTTTCTACTATAAAATCTCATCTCTAATATCAGTGTTCTCCTGTTGATGCTATAGGGTTGTAAGTCATGGCATACTATGATCTTAGGGATAGAGACTAGTCCTCCTGTGATTTTGTTGGCATAGGTTGTGTGGACTCCTTATCTATGTGTGGGGAAGGAAACCCCCACCTACCAGTATAGCTTGGCATATTTTCTGAAATATTATAGTCTTAAAGAATTACTTAGAGCCCTGGTAAGTCAAGTGACTTATCTAGAGCAATATAGCCACTATGTGTCAGAAGTAGGATTAGAATCTAGATCTTCCTGGCTTTGAGGTCAGCTTTCTAGACACTATACCACTTTCCTCTCGTATGATAATAGATGAATTAAAATTTCAAAGGATTCAAAAGGCAATGGAAATACATGTATTGGGTCCAAGTAGGCTGCAATATGTCCCTTTTAATGACTTGTAAGCAGGAGTATTGCTATTGCTATGCATTTTTAGCAACTATCTGGGGGGTGGGGGGAAGTACATATGACACACTTTTAAGTTTAATCTGCATTATTAACATTTCTCCATTACTTTCTCAAGTCTGCCCAAACAATAAAACAATTAAAGCAAGCTACAACAAGTAGCACTTGCTGATTTCCAAGGTGTAAATACTCATACTGGAAATTTAGCAATAAGCTCTCAGGAGCAGGTTGAAGCTGGCTCCAGCACACCCCTGTTTGTAAACCAAGAATACGGCTAAACATACTATCAAGCATGTGCATGATTGAAAAAGGAAATGAGGTAGTTTTGTAAGGAAAGTGAAAAGCAATGGAAGTGGCAGCCTGGTATGCTAGAAAGAGCTCTGGACTTGGGAGTCAGGAGATTTGGGTTCAGATCTTCCCTCAAATATCTATGAGCTCTGTAACTCTAGAATAATGACTTTATCCCTCTGGGCTTCAAGTTCTTCTTTGTAAAATGAAGGGTTTGTACTCTTTGGTCTCTGAGATTCTTTCCAGCTCTAAATCTATGACACTATGAACATACCGACTGGTACATTCATACACTCAAGTCACTAAAAGAATAAAGTTGCCTCCATCAGATAAGGTGGATCTCTCATACTACTGTTACCAATATTAATAATCTAAAATATCATGTATACTGTACAAATAACAAATATATTGTGCTGTATTTGGAGCTTCTGTACAACTAAGACTATTGCTTATAATTGTCCGATCTGATATTGATCCATAAAAATTGAAGAAATTTTAAACAATTATCTATCATGAAGATGACTAGATACAAAGCAGTTAAATAGAAGGTTTTGAGTTGTATTGAACATACTTTGAACCTATGCATATACCTCCACATTTTTTTTGAATCACCAAAAAACCCCCAGACCCTAGTCATTTAATTAACTTTTACCATTTCATGCAGAACATGGTGTATAAAAAGAATGGTAGCAGGATAGTGACTTGTCCTAGAACCATGATATCTGAACTCCATCTAAAAAAGATGAGAACAAGATGGATTATAATTGTTGTCATTGAATCATTTCACTTATGAGCAACAATTTGTGGGATTTCTTGGCAAAGATACTGGAGTAGTCTGCCATTTCCTTCTCCACCTCATTTTACAGATGAGGAAACTGAGGAAAACAGGGTTAAGTGACTTGCCACAGTTACCTAGTATATATCTGAGGCTGGATTTGAACTCAGTCCTCATGACTCCAGGGTCAGTGCTCTACCCACTATGCTACCTACCTGCCCAAGATGAATTATAGTCACATGCATATATGAAAGACAGTATAAAATATTGGATAGAGGAACATCTTTTCTCTATCCAAAACATTGGATAGAGGAGCCTAAATACAATGCCTCTGACCATACTGACTGTATGATCCTGGACAAGAACTTAACTTCTCAGTGATAAGTTATAAATAAGTTGCTGATCTGTAGTAATGCCTGGAGTTTTCACCCTGGGAATTCCCCATGATGATCAACTTTTAGGACTAGAACAATAGTGCTCTATATAATCTATTTCGGTGATCATTGATCACTAGGGTGGTGAATAAGGATTCTGGTCTAATCCCATAGGCTGTTAAAAGATAGACTCTAGAGATCACAAGGGAAGAGTAGGGGAGAATGGAAGAAGGACACAGGTGGGATGGGGCTGATATGGATGGGTATGAAGGAACAGAGAGTGGTACTTAGGAGAGAGAGTTTAGGCCTATGAAATTGTTGAGTCAGAATAAGAGGGATTCTGAGTAGAACCATAGCTAGGATAATTCTGATTTGATTTTCAATCTAGAAGTGAGATAAATTAGAAATCAGAGAAGAGCAGCATGGTGGTGGCAAAGCAATCAGTGAGTTCCTGGTCCAGTTTGATGAACAAGGTGAGGTTTGGTGGAGTTCTGGGCCCTGACAGATTGTGGATAGGTGAGCTATGTTTGATATAACTCACTTCAATCCCTAGCAAGGTCAGCTCTGTCCCAGAGCTCATCCTAACATTGAGATGATTTTTTCTGGAGGGCAAGAGTGATTAAAACAAGTGGGTATGGGTCCTGGGATCCATTTAGCAGTATCCCTGAGAAAAGGTCACCCAGACTTTGTTTTGGAGTTGGGGCTTACTACCTAACAAGGCAATTAATTCCATTGCTAGAGAGCTCTTATTATTCGATGTTTCTTCTTTATACTAATGCCAAAAGCTATCTCCCACCAGTGGTCCTTGTTCAGCCATTTAGAGGATAATAGGACAAAATTGAATCCTTATATAACACAACAGCTCTTTAAATATATTAAATGAGTCATCATGTTCTTCCCCTTACCACATGCCAAACCCCCACCCCCCCTTTCCCCAAGATAAACGTCTCTCTCATCCTTCCTAATTTGACATGGTTTTTAGTCTTCTAAACATACAGGCTCTTGTTATAGTAATGAAATTTGAAGTTCCTTTTGTATTGCTAAGCTGAGAGGTACTTAGCACCTAGTTTCAAATTAAGCCTCTGTTAAAGAAACAGAAGGTATGAACTCCTGTTGCTGACATAACAAGAAGTGACTGAACAGAGAACCCCTGTTACTGATATAACAGGAAGGGGCTGAATAGGGAGGAGCAATAATGTATATAAGGAAAGACCCTGGCTGGAAAAGTCAGAATTTCTTGGAATAAGCTTTGTGGAGGCAAAGCAGCTGCTGGGGAGAATTGAGAATTGAGAACTGAGACAGAATTTCTTGGAGCAAGCCACGTGGAGGCAGAAGTCAGAACTGCTAGAGGAGACATGACTGTGGTGTTGGTACTTTGTCTATTTGTGGCTTTGCTAGGCTTTGACTTCCTGGGAACAGAGACTGTGAAGTATTTAAGGTGTACTGGATGCTGTGAGCTTCATTGTGGAACAGGAAGTGCATGGAGAGCTGGACAAGGTCTTGGGAGCTGTCTGCCTTTGAACCCAGGTGACAGTTTGGTGAATCCAGGTAGGATCTGGGACCATGGAAAGGGATCCAGGGACTCTGAGAACTTGCTCAGTCAAGTCAAGATGAAAAGACCTCTCCGTGAATACTGAGTAGTGACTGACCCTGATGTGAGGTTTTGCTTTGGGACTCACTTTCGGAAGAGTTATGTGATTTGGCCAGATGAGGTTCTGGGCAGCCATTGAGTCCCCCTGGCTTTGAAAACCCAGATGTTGGTGCTTCCCTCTCTGGTGACTAACTAGGTATGGATGTAATGGTCAGACAATTGGAAGCCCTGTCTGCTGAATTGTGTTATTTTCTGTTGAGTAGTAACCTATGGAATTGTAATTTATTTGTGATTATACTTTGTCTTTCTACAGGAAAGCTGCTCATGCTTGGCTTTACAGCTCTAGGGTCCTATGAATACTCTATCATATGTATTTTAAGGTAGCACTCAACTTCATGAGACTTAGTACCTAGTATTAGACACAATATTCTCTGAAGCTGCTGGGAAACTCTTGGCAGTCGCTGTGACCAGTAGCTAGTACGTAAGACTTCTTGTGATCATGCTTCTGTGGGTATGGCAAAAATCAAGTTATATCCAAACATATTTTGGCCAGGCCAGAGAGATAATTATCACATATTTCAGTCACACTAAGCTTCTATTTAATGGTGACTAAGATCCTATTTCATCCATAAATTCAAAGGAATTACTGCCTTGCCTAGGCTCACACAGCTAGTAAGTATCTGAGGCCAGATTTGAACTCAGGAAGATGAATCTTACTTAACAACAGGTCTGGCACTCTGTGCACTATGGTGCCTCCTAGTTGCCCAACAAAAAAGATCCCATCTCCATAAATTCAAGGAATTATATACACTATGTACTATGCCAGGAAGACAGTCAATAGAGTTAAATATACATATTTACCCTATTTTCAGTTATTCAATGTATAGAAATCCAAATGTGCAAAACATATGAGCCAGGAAATGGTTATTCACATTCCAAAATTGCAAATTTTCCTAGTTCATAGAAAAAGTAATTTGGTTAACAGAAATTTGATTTACAGGCTACCTTTCAGGAACAATAAATGTTTGTTGCATGAGTGAAGAATTGGCTGAAGTTGTTTTCATTACTTTCTAAATTACATGTCTTTTAAAAGGATTTTCCCTTCAGCAATTCAAATTGAAAATGCATTTATTTTCAGGTTCTGTACTCAGGACTGAGTGAAGGTAACATAGAGATGAATAGAATAAAGTCTCTGCCTTCATAGAGCTTCCAGTCTGGGGGTAGGGGGGTAGAATAAGACAGGGACAGTAAAAGCCAGTCTACAAAATAGAATGTAATCAGTACTGTCAGAAAGGTATAAATGAAATACTTTTGAGAGTTTAGAGAGAGGTTGAAAGGAGCAAGGAAGACTTTGTGGATGAGGGAACACTATTCCTGTCCCCTAACCTCCCCCCAAAGTCAATAACCCACAACATCCTAAATCAGAAAAAGACAAGTTCAGTCATATCTGACTCATTGTGACCTCATTTGAGGTTTTCTTTTCAGAAATGTCAGGATGGTTTGCCATTTTCTTCTCCAGCTCATTTTATAGATGAGGAAACTGAGGCAAACAGGGTTAAGTGACTTGGGTCACACAGCTAGTAAATATCTGAGGTCAGATTTAAAGGTGAGTCTTCTTGACTCCAGCCCCAGTGCTCTATCCACTGTGCCCAGAGAAAAGGCCATCCAGATTCTACTTTAAATAGAATCTTTAAAGCCCCACAAAATGATAGCCCCTCAGAGTTCAAAAGGACCTCAGAGACCATTTTATCCAACCCTTACCTCTCTAAGGATCTTTACATCATACTTGATGCGCCTTTACTTAAAGAGCTCCAATGAGGATGAACCAGCTCCCACCCACTGCTCCCTGTTCTGTTCTGTGGGGCCTAGCAGAACAAGGCTAATCCTTCCATATCATAGCACTTCACATATTGGAAGGCAACAGTCACATGCCCCTTGTCTTCCCTTCCTCCTAAATTGCTCCAGCTGTCCTTTACTGTTGCACGCTATAGAAACTCTTGACTATCTTGTTTGTTCTCAGAAAGATGCTCAATCTGGCTCATTTAGCTTATCAGCATCCTTCCTGAAATGGGATACCTTGAACTTAATGTGATGTTCCAGATATAACAAGCATAGACTACAGTATATTCATCCCTATTCAAATTAATTTGATTAGATTTGGCTTGATGGTCCAGCCTACGTAATTTGGTAATCATATAGTACTATGTATCATCTGGGTTTGTGTCTTAGTTGCTACTAATGGTAAATTCCATGATGACAGAGTCTTTTAGTGTCTTATCTAAAGGAGGCTATGTGCAGACTTAGTAGATACTTGATTGCGGTTTGTTGAATTTAATTGAACTAGAAGCCTTTTCTGGAATGGGACAAAGCATATTCATGAATCTGGACAAGGTGGGAGTGGAGAGATAGTTGATTAGAGCAGGACTCAGATCTAATATTAATTTAAAAATCAATTATAGTTGACTCCTACCCAGCCTCTGAAAACTTAGAGGTATCTGTGGTGTGGAAAGGTAACTGGTTCAATGAATGATTAAATCAGAAGTACACATAGACATAGGAAGATTTCTAGAAAATTTGGAGTCCCTGGGCCTTAGTTTCCTTCTCAGTAAAATGAGGGAGCTGGACGGGACAGGCTTTAAGTTCCTTCCCAGCTCAAACAGTCTATGTTCTATGTTCTATGTTTTAAGAACACTTCCAGTACTGACATTCTGTGGTCCATGTTGTTTAAAGAACCTTTTTAGTCTCGACATTATGTGGTTCATACTCTATGGTTCCATGTTTTGATTGATGATTCCCTCCTGCCCTAATATTCTGTGATCCATGTTATCTTGTAAGACTCCTTCCAGTCCCAACATTTCCATGGTTCCATGTTCTATGTTTAAAGGTTGCTTCGAGTCCCAGACATTCTACGACCCTATAAGCATCCTGCCAATCATACAAAAAAGTTTGTACAAAAGATACAAACACAGAAGGCATATTTAGCAATGGTGATATTCTGTCCCTTTTGTTAGAGCAGAACTTGATGGTGTCCATGATATCATTGACCTGGAGACAACTCAAGCTGTCTAGCCTTGGACAAGTCATTCTTTTCTCTGAGCCTCAGCTTCCTTTTTTGTAGTAAGGAGTTGAATTTGAAGTTCTCTAAGCTATGGCATGCTATGCTTCTGTCTCTAAAAGTAAGAGTAGCAAGGGTATAATATTAAATTTTATGCCAGATCCTCAAGTCCTTGTAACTTACAAAATAGATGGTCTACAGGACATCTCCAAAATACTTAGGAAATTTTGGGAGCTTGACTTCTAGTCAAAGTATTTAGAATTGGAAGGGACCTTATAAATAATTTAACTGACTATAATGGTAATGGGATTTGAAGATCTTCCATGCCCTTATATTGGCAAGCTAACAGGTAGTTAAGCACTTAGTTTCAAGTTCATAATTGTGTCAAGTATTAAGACCCAGAACTTGTGAATCCCACAGTGGGATGAAGTTGCTGATGTAGCAGGAAGGGGTGGGGCAGGAAGGAGCTAATTAGAGGCCCAGGCCAGAGAGGGAAGAGATTTTGAGAAGAGAACTGGTGGTGGCAAAACTTCTTCTGAGAGCCAGCCAGAACTTCTGCTGAGGACTTCTGCTGAGAACTGAGGGGAACAAGAGCTGCTGGGAGCCAGAACTACTGGGAGAGAGCAGTGTAGAGAGGCTGAGTAGCTACTGTGAGTAAGGAGAGGAGGATCTTTGCCTGAGAGAGCCTATTTTGTTTTGAAGGCATGGGAATGTGGGTGTTCACTGCATTAACTGTGTATACCAACTTCATGGCTACTGTAATGACTTTGACTTTCTGGTTTTAGAACTCGGCTGTCTGGTATTTGAATAAATGCTTTGGCTCTGTCCTCCATGTGGAGAGCCTGTTGTGATTCACAATTACACCAGCATATTTATAGTGAAAGTGGGTGTTGTGAATATTGCATTGTTATTACACTAACTCATTTCAAAGATGAAAAAACAGGTTCAGAGAGGGTAAGAAAACTGTCCACAGTATCTGGGTAGTAAGTTGTAGGTAGCAGATCCAGAATTTGAACCCAGGGTCATGGACTTCAAATCTAGTTCTCTTTCCACTATACCAATAGCCATGTGCTCTAAAGCTCCCTGTCATCTATACCTAAACAATGACTGTTAGGTTTCCTTATATTACCAAGTTGAGACCAAATTTCCCCTTCTCCAACTTGCTTCATAATCATGTCTCTATTGACAAGTTGGGAACTGAAGCTCACGAAAAGGAAGAATGGAAAGTTCGTTGCTCAAAGTCACCCAGCAAGAAAAGGAAATCTGGGTTCTAGTCCAGCCTCTGCTTCTAACTCCCAGAGTAGGTCTTTACTCATTGCTGCAAGCCCTCAGTGGGTGCCTCTAGAGAAACTGTCCAATGCTGACTAGGAGAAATTTTGAATGAACCCAGTCTTCCCAGCTTTTCTAGGGTGGGAGTATGTGTTCTCTTGTTTGATTCGAAAGCAGAATTGCTCCTCCTCAAAGTGATAACTATACAGTAGAAAAAGAAGCAGAGCCAGACAAGCCTCTGCACAGGCAGGAAAAGCTATTCCAAGGCTATCTTTTTGCTTTGCTTCAGGGATTTCATTTTATCATTCTTTTTAATAATCTTTTATGGTCATTAACATTAGAATTGAACATAGTGCTCATAGCTGATTGCATGATTATGGAGCTCACTTAAGACAGCCAGTATGCTGTGCCCCATTCATAGGCTACAATAATAAAACTAGAAGGACTCATCAATTTTCTATACGATGAAAGGGTAATCTCTGAGGCCAAGAGGGGACATGACATGCCTGGTGTCAAACAGGAATATAGGGGAAGAGCTCAAACTTGAACCCAGATCTCCTGACTGGGCTCTACTACATAGTATAATATGTCTAGGGGGGCTAGTAATAGATGGGGGGCAGGAAGCCCTGGGACACTTCCCTGGGGCACCCCCGTGGAACAGCCCAAGTGAGGCTGGAGGTGGGAGCAGTTGTGGCAGAATCAGTTCCAAAGATTGGGAAGGGATGTGCAGGTACAGGACTGGAGATAAAATTGAAATAGCCTGAGTTTTATGTTCTACCCTGAACTCACCTCCATCTTTTCTGGATTCCTAGGAAACTAAGATGTACTAATGATGCTGGTAAGGGGAACAATGGAACTAAGCACTCTTTTTATTAATTGGCAATTATCATTAATTAACAATAATGTTAATAATAAATTAATAAACATTTATTTTTAAATTATTAATAAACTCATTAATTTTTAGAAATCTTATAAATTATTAGTAAAGCTCATTAATAAACAGCCCCCCCCCTCCCACTCTGAGCCTGAGGACTAAAGCCTCCCCAAGGCACAAGAAGCCACTGACTCATTCCTCTGGGTTACAATCAAATAATCTAATTTATTTAGAACTCCCCAAAGTCTAGTGTTCTTTGATGAAAATAATAACTCATATTTCTCTTCCACTTTTAAGTTTAAGAAGTGTTTTCCTCATAATAATCCAGTGAAGTAGAGAACACAGAAACTGTTAGCCCATTTTACTGCTGAAGAAACTGAGGCTTCAAACAAGTAAATTGCCCCGTGTCTCACTCGGCTGTGTATTTAATATCATAGTCATGATTTCAGTCTAGGTCTCTCTATGGACTTCACATCCAACACTTTCCCAAATCACACTGCCCCTCTAAATTATACCTGAAGTGTGATGGGCTTTGTGGATGTGTGTGATACTGGGTAACCAAGTGAAAAAGAAACAACATTTGCCTTATTTATGGTTTTATGTCTCTCCCCGACTTCCCACATCCCTACCTATGTACTCCCAAGGCTTAGCTTAGCTCCCCAAGCAGAGGACTCTGAGAATCATTTAGACCCCCTCCTCTGCTCCTCTCCCCACTTTGGAGCTCTCAGACCTTCTCCTGGCTGGGCTATTGGGGGCTCCTTTGTCTGTCAGTCACACACTTTTGTTTGCTAGAAACAATGCATCTAATGATGTTCATTTTCTTCTCGGAACATAATTGCCGTATAGCTCTTGCATAATGTTTCAATAATGTTAAAATTGCTTTATTCTTAAAAGGAGATGCACATGCTCAAACCATTTAAATTCCTGCACACAATTTGCAGGTCCCTTGGCACATCGCTGGGAGGTGAGTGAGAGAATATTCTAGGAGGATGTCAGAGAGTTCAGAGAGACTCTTCTCATCCATTTCTAGAAGGGAGGGCCCTTGGCTAACATAGTAACACTGCAGGCAAGAGGCAGTCTAACCCAGTGGAGGGGAAAGAATGATCTAGATCTCAGTTTCCACATCTGTAAATAAGGGGTTAAACAAAATAATCTCTAACTTGCCTCCCAGCTCTCAATCTATGTTTCTACTTTCTCTAAGCTTCCTTTAGCTACAAATTCCAGGTCTTGGTTCTTTCTTCCATATCCAGTCAACATTTATGATTCTTACTATGTGGAAAGAACTCTGCCAAGCTGCCTTCCTCTCTCCTCCCCCTAACAAATTTCTCATTTCCTCAGCCAGTTGTTAGGAGAAAGGAAAGCAGTTTGATAAAAGGGGTTCCCATGAAGACCCCTCCCAGTGGTCTTTACATTTTGGAAGGGGCTTGTGAACCAAAAAGAATTTTGGTTTTTTTTGTTTTTTTGTTTTTACCCAGTGCCAAGCAAAGACTCTCAGGTAAAGTAGGAGAGATTTGGGGAGTGGGAGTAGAAATGGGAATGTGTGTATGGGGAGATTGTCTATCACTGGGCATCAGGCAGCTCTAATCCCGAGGCAGTTACAGCTTTTTTGCTAACAGACGGGAAGCTTTAGGTTTAAATCAGGGTAGTGAATAAAATTAAGCATCTACTATACTGAGAATGCTGTTCTGGTTGTTGTGGGTCCACACAAATCTTAGATGAGACCAAGTCCCCAAGATCTTGTGGAGCTTACATATTCTAGGAAGGATCGAGATGACTGGTTTGCTTGTGTTATCAGTGCCTTGCGTGCAGTAGGCATTGCTTATTGTTGTTTGTCCTTCCATCTTAAAGAAGACCAGTGACATCAGGGGGCCGGTGTTTTAACTTGCAAGTGAATTGAATTTAAGGCAGGGCAGCCTCACTCTCTCCTCCAGAGTCATCAGAGGCCGGTGGCATGACATAGGGTAGGATGACTGGCAATGGCCCTGGATACACACTTATTTGGAGGGAGAGGAGGCTGCACCATATCGTGTGTAGAATACTGTACTTAGAGTCAAGAAGGCCAGGGTTCAGATCCTGCCTCTGAAACTAGCGGTGTGACCACAGGAAAGTCACAAAATCTCTGAGTCTTGTTTTCATTATTTATTTAAGCAGGGGTGTACAGAGCACATATGGCCTCTTTTACATCTGTAAAATGGGAATGATAATATCTCTAATGCCTGTCTGATGGAGTTTGTGGTGAGGTGAAGATTAAAATATGCCTTTGAAGTGCTATGCAATTGTTAGTTGTGATTATTGTTATCAATCATTTAATTAAAGGAAGGTAAACACAAATTTCCATTTATAATTATTCCCCTCCCCAACATCTCCTGATTCTGCCTTCAGACAAAGATACAGTGTGTTTGCTTTCCACTACCCCAGGAAAGATTGATGGTTATCCCATGTCGCTTATACACACGAAACATCCCCAGTTCTTTCTGCTGATCCACACCAAATATAGCCTCCTAACCATCTTGGCTATCTAACTCTGCATTTGTTGCAATTTGTCAGCAGCGATGGGGATACTGGACCTGTGATTTCATGGTATAAGGAATTCCCAGATATGCAGACTCCTTCCCCTACAAGTTGGTACCTTCTCTGCAGTGGATAGTCAGAGAGTCATCTAGGAACACTGTGCAGTTAAGTGACTTGCCCAGGATCACAAAGCCAGCATGTGCTAGAGGTGGTACTTGAACTCAGGCTTCCAGAGTCTTAGGATGACTCTTCATGCACTATACTGTGCTGCTTCTCGCTTGGGGTTGTTGATTTTTCTCCCATAATGTGGTGCCTCAAACTGAACACAGTATTCCAGATGTGAACTGATCAAAGCAGAGGCAGTAGAAGATATCCTCGCTTCCTCTTTCTGCTCTGATAGCATCAATCCAAACTAAAATGGCAGTCCTAGGCATCTCTGAGGTTCAATGAACTGTACCCATTTGGACCCCTAGGAGGAAGGTGGTGAGCAACTCTCTCCCCAGTAGTTGTATACTTGTCCCTGGTTCCTGGTTGCCCCCTAGTGGCCTGTTGGTGTTTTGGCTGCCTTTGCTTTGTCAATAATCCCTGGTTCTCTCCTCTAGACACTGGAATCAGATAACAACAGCTGGATAGTGATAAAATTGAGAAACCAAATGTGAGAAGAATAAGCTCTATGTCTCCAACTGTGCAGTGATGAATGCAGAGACTTGCAAATTTCCCCTCCATTCTTGGGGGATGGGGTGAAGAAGAAACACAAATACCAGGCCTTGGACTGAGTGGTTTGACTGTCTAGCTCTGCTGTCCTCCATCTGCTAAGATAGAGCCTGTAGTTTCAGTTTCAGTCTTGTTCCAGAGCAGGGGAATCATTCCAGCCTCAGGCAGGGAGAGAAGAGAGATAAATACCCTGAAATATAGTGAAAAACACACTGCCCCTGCAATCCTCCTGACTCCCCCTTGGAGGACCTAGGTTCAAAGCCTGTGTCTGACGCTTACACCTGTGTGACCTAGGACAAGTCTCATAACCCCTCTGGGACTAGCCTCCTTATCTGAAAAATGGGCTGGCTAGATTAGATGACCACTAGTCCAAGCCAAGATCCCCTTCAGTTTTGAAATCTGTGTTCCTGTGACTCTATACCTCAGTATCAATACTCTGACCCTGATCCTGAGCACCTGGAACTATTCCTTATTATCCAACCTCCTCCTCTACTCAAAGTTAGCTAGGAACTAGGCTCCTGTTCTTTTCCTGATCTCCTGCCCAATAGCCCCAGTTCTCCCAAGATGGCACGCCTTCCCTTGTTCTCCCAGTTTTTCTAAGAGCTGTAGAATGGCCTCTTACAGTACTGTTAGCTGCTTCTCTATGACCTGCTGCTTGACCACCTGCTGCTGACTGACAACCTGGACCTCTGCTTATTGCCTATTACTGTACTCTCATACTATTTTCTGTCTGCCTGCCAAGACATCTGTCTGTTGCCACTTGTCTCCTGGGCAATTTTACACCATGCCATAAGCTGCCTCTCTCCCAACCAAGAGAGGGCAGGAATGTTCTTTTCCAAGACTGATTGACTGCTGTCTGATGCTGCTCTTATCTGTGGAGCTCTTGTCTCCCCCCTCCAAGAAATTACTTCTATGCATAAAGCAGCCTGAGCCTGTAAGTGATAGATGGGGATTAAGACCCAGGGAAGGCTCTTGGAGTTATAGGGAGGAAGCAGGGTGGTTTGTCCATAGTAAACATAGAAAACAGAAAACTATTATGGCTGAAGCCCAGGGTCTATGAACTCCTCTACTAGACTGTAATCTCATTGAGAACAAGAAGTCTGATTCACATGTTTTATTTAAGCTTGCAAAGCCCTGTTGAAGCTCACAGGGACTTGATCACCTTGATCACAGGGAGGCAAGCAGGGTTAAGTAACTTGAATGCAGCTAAGTAGTGTCTGAGGCTGGATTTGAACTCAGGTCCTCTGGACTCCAGGGCTGATGGTCTATCCACTGTGATATCTAGCTGCCCCCATAATCAGAAATAAAAATTGGTTGGGTTTTTATGGTCTAGGCTCCAAGGAGAATCTTAGGACATAGAGGGAATGGTAATAGGGCTCAGCAATAGACCTTTGCTGTGGATATGGTACTTGGGACCACATGGCCTAAGGCTGTGGATAAAGCTCTGGAAAACCCATTTCCTATGATTTTCGTTAGTTCTCCGTAGAATCAAATCTACTTCTCCCAAAGAGGGGAAGAAAGGGTCTAAAGACATTCTAAACCAAGAATGTGCTTTATTTAGATCAAACTCCATTCCTGTTTTCTCAGGCTGTACTCCCTCTCCAAATCTCCCAGAAAGGAAATAGAGACAGAGCCAACAATTTTCTGATGAGTTTATGAAATAGCTTTCAGACAATGTTTGGTGATCAAGGTGATGCCATCAGGGATTATTTCTTTTATAACCAACACCTCGATGAACCTAAAGGTCTTCTCTGATCTAAAGCTTGATTTTATGACACCAATGAAGGAATTTGTGGGGTAACAGTTAGTTAGAGGTTGTGTTGCTTCCCTGGTAGGCAGCATGGTGAATAAAACTCAGGAATCAGGAAGACCTCAGTTCAAGTGTGACTTCAGATGCTCATCAGCTGTTCAACTCTGGACACGTTGTTTAACCTCCCTCTGCCTCAGTTTCTTCATCTGTAAAATATATACATAATAGCACCTTGATTGTTGTGAGCATAAAATAATATTTTAAAAGCACTTTTGCAAATCCTAAAATGCTATGTAAAGATTCATCATCATCATCATCAAGTTATTTTATCAAAGTCAGAAGAAACCTTCAGCATCTTCCAATTCAGCTCCTCCATTTTATAGGGATGAGGATTGAATCTCAGAGAAGTGAAGTGACTTACCTAAGGTCATGCAAAGTAAGGGTTCGAGCCCAGGATTTCTGACTCCAAGTCCAGTGGTCTTTTCCTCTGTATCATATGCCTTCCAGATTAACCAAGGGTTCACTAGTTAATGTCCTGCTTTAAGGAACAGAAAGAAATGACTGCTAATGAGCACCAGTCTAAACTGATCGGTCTGACTGAAACCTAGAGTCACAATTTTCCTGCCACCTACTATAAATACAGCATTAGTGTTGCCAAGATTTCCATCTGTCCAAGTGACAGTTTCATTCAATTCAGGAGCTCACTTTAGCTGGGAAAGAGCCTGAATGTAAATGACTGACTTGGGATAGTTGGGGTTTGGCACCATGGGGACACTGTTCTTTCTGAGCCAGTCTTCTCAGCACACCAAAGGTTAACCTGCAGTGGGTTAGAAGTTGGGGAGGGCATTCTGCATGTGGGCCATTGGAGGCAGCTGAGAGCCAGGGGCAGGTGCAGAGTATGAAGGACATTGGGGACAGGTGTGGGGAGACAGGGGCGCAGAGGATGCCAGGAATAGGTTAAAGAGATGATTGCAATTCATCTAAGGTTGGGCCAAAGGATGAGAAAGAAATAAGAGGAGAGATATTGAGCCAGGGAGCACTGAGATGGAACCAGGAAGGGAGGGAGGCAGAAGGGAAGATTTGCCAACTCATAATAAACTCTTGAGAACCACTCAGGAGTCAGTATATCTGTCCCACAGGTGCACGAACACCAGAATTGGGAAGAACCAGAGCCAGAGTCAATATCAGGGTCAGCGTTTAAACAGTGGTGTGTTTCACTGTCAGCTTTCTAGGACAAAGAAGGATGGCAGTGGCCAGAGAGTTGTTTTGCTAGGCAAAGCAGACTGCTGCCTTTTGAGGCAGTGGCCAGATGACTTTAGGCAGCTGGGGTATAAAGCACCTATCTTGGTCCTGGGTTCAAAAGATGCCTGTGTTCTGAGACAGTGATGCACATTCGGACTTGAGTTGGTTTCAGGTTACAGACATTATTCTAGTATATACTGAGACAGGGAGAAGTTAGCTGGCCTTCTCAGATCTTTAAGCAGCCAGGGCTGCTTTCACATTTTATCTGTAAATCATAGCACAGTGTCTGGCATATAATAGGTACTTAATAAAGACTTTGTCCTTTCCCCTCTCCCCATCCTGGTCAGCCCTTAACTCAGGGGATTTGAAGGCTGTTAACAGAGGTCTCTTCTACCCAGATGGGGACTTCTACCAGGGCTGAGAGACCTCCTTCCAAAGTAGAGATTGTGGCTTAAACAGAGGCTCCAAGCAAAGAGTCCTGTGCAAAGAGGGTTTAGCTACTTCAGTTCAGTTATTGGTTACCCCTAAAGATTTTTTTCTCTAATACTGGGCATATTTCTGACGTTGAGTGATATGTGCAGGCTGAGGGAAGCTGTAATGTCTACCAATATGAATCTCTTTCCACTATAAAGATGCTAAGCTCTAGATTTAGAGCTGAAAGATACCTTAGAGATCACCCGATTCACTTCATTTTGTAGAGAGAGAAACAGTTCTAGACATGTCAAATGACTTATCCAAGGTCACACAGTCAGCAGATATTCCCATCCAAGGCTTTTGACTTTCAGTTTAATTGCCTTTCACCAATGTTGCTATCCAGTTTTTTAGAAAACCCTTCCAGAGGTGGATCAGGTCCCTTGGAGAATCCAGGCCAACCAAGAAAGCAGCTAGATGCAGAAAAAGAAATATACTCAATGCAATGACATTAACCCCAGGGCACAAAAAAACCCAGCTCATTAAGGGCAGAAGGGCCAGTGACAGCCACCAAAGCTGGAATATGCTTAATAATGATTTACAGTGGGCTCCAGTGACATCTCATTACAGGCTTCCATCACATGCTGCTCTCTTTCTCCTCTTCTTTCCCTATCCATCTTCCAGCTCTAAGTATGTAATTAGACTCTGTATTGACTCTTCATAAATTAATTTTGTTAGGCTGGAAAAAGCTTTGCCGACTGTATATACAAGCTCCAAGCTCTATCATGGGAAAGTGGGTGGCGTTTATCCTGCCTGTGTTGAAAACAGTATTGGAAAGTTCATGGGAGAATAAGCAGAAACAATAGAACATGGCATGACGTGACACGATGAGCACAATAATGTGAAAGAAAACAACATTTAAAGACTGGGATTCTGAAGAATGCAGTGAGAGTTTATGGGTAAAGTCTCAGTGGAGAGGTGGTGGACTGCAGGTGCAGAATACAACAAACTTTGGAATCAATGTGAGACGTGGGAGACACTGACCCAGTCTGGTGTGCCTGCATCAAAGAAGGTGCTATGCTCTATGAACAACACAGAATTGCAGTGGCTCAAAAGAAATGTGAAATGCACCAGTTTAGAGACCTCTCCACTCAAAATGTTCATAGGCACTATTTGTGCCTGACCTGTGGTAGAGCATTCTGAGCTCACATCAGTCTGATCAAACACAGCCAGACACACGTATCGTGACCCCAATGTAGTGACGTTATTTTGGTCCTCTTCAAGAACGAAGGACAACAGCCAAACACCCACCCAGCAGCCAACATTGTCTCACTTGGCTAATGGGCTAATTTATTTTGTTTTATAAAAAGAAAAAAAACATTCTCAAAACCTACTTAGTCACATTGAAAAAAATAATAAAATATCTTTGAAGCAAACAGCGATAAATAATAGTATGAAAGCACCAAAGAAGGAAGAGTCAGAGTTAAAGGCAATTCTGTTCTTCTGGGAAGGTGCTGGTGTCCTGAGCAGCAACAGGCAAGTTCATGGGAGAAAAGGAAGTTTAGGTGAGAGAATGAGTTTGGTTTGGGAGGAGTTGGATCTGAGGAGCTCTTTGGACATCTAGGTAGAGACAGACTTTCAGCAGACTGCAGAAGCTGAGTTAGGGAGGGAGGTTTGGGCTGAAGAGCCCTTCCTTTCCAATTCAATTCAGCTTAGCAGGCACCTTGTAAGTGAAAGCACTGAGCTTGGTATTAGTGGAGACACAGATAAAATCACCATTGCTTTCAAAGGACTTGCGTTCTTTGAGATTTGATATTGCTGTATATTTAATTACTGTAATGACTAGGCAAATTTTTTTTAAACCCTTGACCGAAGGAGCTTTGTTTGCTGTAGGACAAGGGAAAAGTTGGAAGCCTGCATTTCTCCTGCAGGAAAAGCAGGGAAGACGAAAAGCCAGGGAGGACAGGTGGTGGTCCTCTGGTGAGGAGAGGAGGTAAGGAACCAGCAGGAGGAACCAGCAAGTCACGCCAAACATTGGGCTCACTGATAGAAGAAAAATGGGTGAAGGGGCAGGGATCTGGAGCATTGGGAATTGTCTTCTGGCAAGCAAGAATTCCATCCCAACATTTCTGTGTTCTCCTCCCCTCTCCTCCACCCCCACTTTTTTTTTTTTTATAAAGAAGAGTTTATAGTTCAGAACTGGGAAGGTAGCCTGGGCTCTAAACAAAACTCTTTCCTAGTCCTTCTATACAAAGGCAAACCCCTTTCCCCTCCTGGCAGAGTGGTCATCTAGGAATTTCTGTACCTGTAGCAAGAGGCTGGAAAGAAAGCGACTTGGGAGGGGGATAGTGAGGCATTTTTGTGCATATTATCTTGTAGTTTCCAATTTGGCTTTTAAAAAATCAAACCACTTACCAAGTGCCTACTATGTGCTAAGTATGGAAAGGAGTCAGTGCTCCCAAAAAGCTTCCATTCTCCTGGAAGAGATACAGCATGTAAATAAATAGGGATGGGCATGTTTTTATGACGCAGCAGTTTTTAACCTGAGGCCCATGAATTTGTTTTGGAATTTTTTTTTGATAACAGTATTTCAGTATGGGTAGCCAGTATGGCACAGTGGATAGGGTGCCAGGTCTGGATTCAGGTAAACTCATCTTCACATTTGGGTTCAGATACTTACTATCTGTGTGATCCTGGGCAAGTCACTTAACCCTGCTTGCCTCAGTTTCATCATCTGTAAAATGAGCTGGAAAAGAAAATTTAAAATATATCTTCACCAAGAAAACTCCAAATGAGGTTGCAAAAAGTGATTGAAATGCCCGAACAACATATTTCAATATAATTGGTTTCCTTTGTAATCCATACATTTTGTTTTATGTATTTAAAAACATTATTCTGAGAAAGAGTCCATAGGCATTATCCAACTGCCAGAGGGGTATATGTCACAAAAAGGTTGAGAACCACTGACCTAGGAGGATCAGGAAAGGGTCTCCTTAGGAAGTGGCACATAAGTTGAGTCTTGAAGTATTCTAAGTAGTGGAAATGAGGAGGTAATTCATTTCAGACATGAAAAATAGCCTATGCAAAGATGGAATGCCAAATGCAGGGTACAGTAAGTAGGTAAGTTTGTTTGGAAGGTGAAGTAGATGAATGGAAGTAATAGGAAATAATAGTAGAAAGGTAGGCCAGAACAAGAAAGTCTCTAAAAGGTAAACTGAGGCTGTGTGTTTTATCTGAGATGGAGAGCAGTGGAAAATTCTTAAGCAGGAGAGTGACATGGTCCAATGTGGTTTAGTGAGATTATTTTGGTAGTTACAGATTGGATGGGAGAAGGACAAAGCCAGGAGTAGAAATAGGAGGCTGTTGCAATGTCTGGGTAAGGGATGATGAGGGCCTGAGCTTGGGTGGGGGTCATGTGAGTGGAGAGAGGGGTATGAAGGTGAAAGATGTGGAGGTAGAATTGAAACAGCATGACAAATGATTGGATATGGGAAGTCAAGGTGAGTGCGGGTTGACAGGGTTTGCAGACTTGGGTGAATGGAAAAATTATGGTGCCCTAGACAGAAATAGGGAAATTTGAAGGGGGTGGGAGAGGATAATAATGAATTCCATTTGGGACACGTTGAGTTGGAAAGACTGATGGAGCATCCATCTAGAGATATGCAAATAGGAAATTGGTAATGCTGGATGGGAACTCAGGAGAGAGATTAAGATTGGATATATTGACCTGCAAAAAGATAAGTGGATCTATGGTAGGAGATGAAATGATATGTAAGAGAGAAGAGGGCCCAGGATTAGTGACACCCATGGTGATGGTCCATTAGAAAAAAAAGGAGAAGGAGTGGTCGGGGGGGGGCGGAAATCAGGGAAAAAGCAGTGTCATGAGTTTAAAGGAGAGTATGCAAAGGAAGACAATTGCTTCAAAATGACAGAGAAATCAGGAATCCTGAAGACTGAAAAAAGACTACTGGGTTCAGAAATTAAAAGAAGCTTGGTAACCTTGACGAGAACAGTTTCAATGTTCTGACCTGAGTGATGAAGTCAGGAACTAGATTGTAAGGCCTGAGAAGTAAGTTGGGGGGGTGGGGATACTTTTTCTTCCTGGGGAGTCTGGTTGTCAAAAGGAAGAGAGATAATGGAAAGGATAAGACCTTCACATTAAACTCTTCTTACTAACTAGATACTAGTTATAGGTCATGAATTACTGAAGTCCAGGATGACAGGGAGTGAGGTATCTACACAACTGCTTCTCCCCTCCATCCCTAGTATTCCTGTCCACATACAGACATGTCCTGGTTGAGTAGCCCTGTATCTCTACTTCTGTACTGATGGTAGGTTGAGGACCACTTGAGGAAGGGGATGGCAAAAGGCCAAGATCCTTGGATCCTTGGATGAGAAATGGAGTTGTTAAGAGAGGGATCCTACTTGCCAACCCAAAGGGTCTCACATCCTACCATATGCCTGGGTGGGAGTGGAATTAGGGTTGGTAAAAGGGAGCACCCCTTTTGCTATCTCTCCTCTCCCTCTCCACTCCCCACTAGTTACTTAAGGAGCCTCATTATCATAATGGCCTTCCTGTCTCTCCCTGCCCCCCTCAACCCCCAATTCCTGAGTAGGAAGGGACCTGGTATACCTTAGATTAGATATACTCTATCCAATGAAGGATAGAGAGCTAAGGAGAAAAACAGGGAGGGAGAAACACAGAATGGTAGCAGCCCCTTCTCTGTCAGTATAATAAGGAGACCTCAAATGTTCAGCATGATCCAGTTAATGAGAAATAGTTAAAAAAAAAAAAAAAAGGAAAAGGAAAAAAATGTGGAATCTTGGACAACACTCTATTCAAAGTTGTGAAGAAGGAGCCTGTTTCCTCCCTAGAAGGTGACCCCTCCCCCTTTCTCTTCTTTGTCCTCTCTAGGTTAAGAAACAGGCTCTCAGGAAAGGAGCCAATAAGTAAATTCATTGGGAGCTATGTAAAAACAACTGATAAGACTTATGAGGGCTACCCCTTCAGTAGGATCTGAATGTTAAAGTGATCTAAAGGGAGATTTGGACTTAAAAGCCCAAGGTAGCATTCATTGGTTTATTCATTCAGCAAACTTGCAGAACCTTAGAGAGCCTAGTTCAATGGAAGGATGGTTTATTCTGAAGTCATTGTTAAAGCCAGAACCCTGCTATATGATCTCAGGCAAGTCTAACTTCTTCCCAGTAAAGAGTCCACAGTGCTAGAGTCCTGGGCTTCCTTCTTTTTTGTATAAAGTCTGGACTAGTTGAGATGAGTGGAAGGGAGGCTGAGAACTGGTATAGATTTATGAAAGACCTCTACCCTCAAGGAGCTTATAATTGAGCTGGGAAACAAGACAGACATATATCCCTAATTCATCTTCAGGCATCAGAAGAGGGATTTGGGGGTAATAGCTGGAACTGTCCTGAAGAAGCAGTAGTGGAAAGAATGCAGCATGTAGCCAGGGCATCCTGGCTCCAATAGCATGTCCCATCTGTGTGACGTTGGGCAATGTCTCTGAACAATAGTTTTTCCATCTGTGGGGATAAAAAAGGTGAATACTTGCATTCTCTGTATTACAGGGCTATTGTAAGGAAAGCATTTTAAAAACAATCATGTGCTATGTAAGCATGAGTTGTCATTCCCAGATCCCCTAAAACCATACCTGGTAGGTGGCTACCAATTTTTTCAAATTAAAATCTTACCTTAAACCAAAATGATTCGCAAACTTCTGTATGATATCCTTGGAATAAAATAGAATGCTATTGCTTATCCAGTATAGACTCTAAACACTGGGAAAGATGTTAGTTTCTTCATCTTCAAAATGTGGGAGCTTGGAATAAATATCATTAAAAGAAAAAAAAAGGACCTATCTACAAAAAAATATTCATAGCTGCTTTATTTTTAGTAGCAAAAACCAAACAAACTGGAAAGTTATATATCCGATGATTGGAGAATGGCTGAATAAATTATGGTATGTTAATGTCTGGACCAAAAAAATTATATTAATGTAATGGAGCATTATGGCACCATAAAAATGATAAATATGAAGAATACGAAGGAAACAGAGCAAATGTATTTTTTTATTTCTTAGTTTGCTAATTCATTGAGCTATATATTTTTTAAATGCTAAGGATTTTATGAAAGATTTTATTTCTTATTTGGTATGCTCATTTGATTGCATTTGTTAATAGATATAAAGTTTATAATAATATTTTTTACATGAATGGTTTGGACGAAATGAACTGAGGCTCAGCAAAGGAAGTGACTTCTCTAAGGTCATATAGTATGCTGACAATCATGACCTGAACCCAAATCTATTGACTTTCATTCTAGGGCTCTTCTGACTATTTACAAGTCAAATGCCAGTACCTCCCATCCATTCATGACAAAGACCTCCATATAATAGAGAAATTTAAGACCCAGGTCAATGTCAGACTACAGTTCTATATAACAAACTCCTATAGTACATATAGCTATGATAA
This sequence comes from Pseudochirops corinnae, assembly GCA_028646515.1. Classification (NCBI taxonomy): domain Eukaryota; kingdom Metazoa; phylum Chordata; class Mammalia; order Diprotodontia; family Pseudocheiridae; genus Pseudochirops; species Pseudochirops corinnae. The sequence continues at coordinate 261,732,630 of CM053585.1, forward strand.
CAGCTCCTTGGAGCTAGTCATGCTGGGACTTGACCTCTATGTCCTCTTGAATAAATAGCATTGATATATGAAGATGAGTATGGAGCCTGAGGACCTGGATTCAGATTCTGACTCTGTTGCTTGCTGATGCCTGACCTTTTCAAATAATCTTTGGGGGCCCAGTTTCTTTGTTAACAAAATGTGGGAGTTGAGCTAAAGGACTTTGAAGGTCCCTCAGAGTTTTGAATTTTATCATCACCATTTAGGTGCTCCCTATTCTGATGGGGATGGAGGAAAAGATTGTCACATTTATGATTCAGACACCTTGCAACTTAGTCCCCCTGCTTTTGATTTCTGTCTGATGGAAGATGGATAGCTCCCCAGTCTCCTCCCTTGGTTCATGCTTGAAATCATATAGACCTTCGAAAGGGAGGAGGCCTGAAGAGGGTTGGTGAAAAGGGGCAGTTAGAAGATGTGAATCACTGGGAGAAGGGTGGGTTGTGTTAAGTACCCTGCATCAGACTTAATGGGCTCAAAAGGGGATTGGCATAGAGCCTCTGGTTTCTTCAGAGAGAACATAGGGCTCCGGGAAACAGAGTCTCTCCTTTCTCCCTCTCCCTTCTCCTGCAGAAGGGGAGGAGGGAGATATCAGGAGTCTCTGAATATGGAGTGCTCAATGGGTCTTGGAGCCTCCCACAGGCAGGACTGCTCTTGAGGCTGGTGAAATTAGCCTCTTCTTCCTTCCCTGCCAGAAAGTCCTTCCCTTTTATGGCCACCTTGCCTCAGGGGAAATGGATTTTTACTACTCCATCCAAAGGTAGCTTTTGCATAGACTCCATTACCTGTTTATAATTAAAATCATAAAATCCTTTGTTAGCAACTTAATAACTTCCGCCAGCCTGAAGTAGGGTTTCATAAAAAGACCCATTAAAGGACCTCATGGTCATCACTGTAAAATGAAAAGTATATAAAAATGTGGGCTCTTATTATACCCTCCAAAAAGAAGGCTTTCTTTTCTTTTGGGTCCCTGCTGGGCCAGTACAAGAAGCTGAGTTAGAGTACATCTCTAACTCTCCTGGCCTGTTGGGCCTGTTGTCAAGCTCCTTTATTTCTTTCTCTTTGGGCTACGTGGGCAGTTAGGATGCTGAACAGCACATACTTGGATGTCACAGAGCCCCTGCTGGGATAACAGTTAGGATTCCCAGGCTCCTAGGACTGCCCTGGGGAATGCAGGAGGGAGCTGCCATCCAGGCCTGAAATAGGCTCAGCAGCAAGAAGGTCATGGTCGCATGCAATTTTTCATAGACTCATAGGCTTATAGGAGTTTACAGTTTGAAGACTATAAAGATAATTTTATAGATGAGAACATTGAGGTTCAGAGAGGGAGAAGAGAAGGGAACAGGCATTTATTAAAGTGCCTACCATGTGCCAGGTACTTTACAAATATCTTCTTTGATCCTCACGATAACCCTGGGAGGTAGGGACTATCATTATTACCATTTTACAGTGGAGGAAATTGAGGCAGACAGAAGTAACTTGCCCAAGTTCACACAACTAGTAAATGTCTGGGGCCGGATTTCAACTCAAGTCTTCCTGACTCCAGACTCTCTTCCTGATTTAGAAAAAAAAGAGAGAGAATTGTCTTGCTCCAAGTCATGTAAGTAGTAAGTAAAATGGTGGTATTTGACTCCAAATCCAGTACACTTTTCCATTATGTCTCAATCAGAACACCATACTCTGAGTTCACCAAGGCTTTTGGTCAAGAAAGCAGTGACCAAGGCTACTAAAAGGTTTTCTTTCTCTTTTAGGGTGACTTAAAGATTAGAAAAAGTTTCCATGGACATTCCAATCTATTAAATAATTAGGCCATTGGCTCATCTCCTCTGAGTCTTCCAGGTCCTAGTTGGCCATTTGATGTCTTATAGAGTCCAGTCTGGAGCAGAGAGATTACATGAATTGCTTGGTATCGTTTGCATGTAACCTACTCTCCATCCGAGAACCACACTGTAGGATTTGAGCTCCTTGATGGCAGAGTTGTGTTTTTGCCTTTGTTGTATCCGCACAGTGCTTGGCACATTGTAAGTGCTTAATAAAGCTTAATAAAGCTGCTTAATAAAGGCTTGTTGACTTGAGCTGGACTTTCAGAGTTAGAAAGAGCCCTGGAGGGCAGTGAATCCAACTTATATTTGACTAAGAATCTCTTCTACAGCATCTACAATAAGTGGTCATCCGGCCTTCTCCTGAAGACTTCCAGTGATAGAGGAACCCAGTGGCACTTTTTGTTGGTTCTAATTGCTATGAACTTCCTAAAGTATGAAGCATCAGAAGGCAGGAGACCTATCTTCTCAGTTCCTTCTCTTCTCTTATTCTTCTTGGTCTACAAACTTCTAAGGAAAGGTCTTTGGGAGACTGCATGGTGGAGTAGAAAAGGCAATGAATTTGGAGTCAGAAGAATTGGGTTCAGATCCTATCTATTACTTGTGTTACCTTAGGCAAGTCATTTCATTCATAGGACTTCAGGATTTTTTTTTAATCTCTAAATGAAAGGGTTGGATTAGATGACCTTTGAGGTTCTTTCCAATGTTGAACCTATGATTCTATAACCTTCAAAGTTCTCAATTTCCTCTTCTGAAAATGAAAGGGTTAGACTACATGACCTTTGGGGTTTCTTCCAATGCCAAATCTATACATCTATCATCCTATGAGTTTCTGGGACCTCAGTTTCCATATCTATAAAATGGCTATTAGATTAATAGACTCTGAATTTCCTTCCAGCTCTATATCACTGATCCTATGAAAGGATAGAAATGGAGAGGAAATAACTAATGTAGGTGGTTAATATTAGAAGCAAATTTATGGCAATAGTTTTTCCTATTGAGAGACATTTGTTTAATGTAGGAATGAAGAAAATGCACCCCAGTGCCACCTGAAGAGAAGTGAACAGGGAAAACATAGCTGGGCACTCCTAACGTTAATAAATGCAAGAGGTAACATTCTGTGCGATAAGCTTGAAAGATCATTTACAAGCTGCTGAGAGGCGACGTGTGCCCTGATCGTGTCTCGGCACAACAAAAGAGACCCCGGCAGGTGAGAGGAGCGGCCGTCTGGTAAGTCATTTGTCACCATCACTCACACACAGCTTGCCTACCACATTTGGGCCCAACAGAATAATGTATCTCTCTCAGGCTCCTCCTGTTGCCCCAGAAAGCAGGCAGAGCAGAGAAACTATGTTGGGCAGGTAAGTCTATGAGGCCAGAAAAAGGTGACAATGGGGGAAATGGGACCAGGAATGAGGATGGGGAGGTGAGGATGACAGTTAACAGGAATGAAGCATTTATTTTTTTGCTTTTTGGAAGGGGGAAGGCAGGGCAATTGGGGTTAAGTGACTTGCCCAAGGTCACACGGCTAGTAAGTGTTAAGTGTCTGAGCCTGGATTTGAACTCAGGTCCTTCTGACTCTAGGGCTGGTGCTCTATCCACTGCACCACCTAGCTGCCCCATGAAACATTTTTTTCTGAGAGTGACAGTGATGCAGTGTGGACCTGTTGGCTATTTCTGATGTCCCTGTTTCTGTCAGCAGAATCACCATTCTCTGAGTTACTTGGGCTTGATACCAGGAGGAAATCTTAGGTTCCTTTCTCCTTTTCAGTGTTTGGTCATCAGGTCCTAGATAGGGCACTTGATGTGGATTCAGGAAGATCTGGGTCTAAATCCCAGCTCAGATATTAGCTGTATGACTGCGAGCAAGTCATTTAACATCTCTGCCTCTTTTAAAATGGGGGGGTTGGACTCAATGAGAGCTCATCTAAGGCCTCTTCCAGTCCTACATCTATGATCCTGATTTTGTATCTCTTTCTTCCTCTCAATTCCTCTAGTGTAGACTCTCATTTCTTGCCTAAACTACTGAAGTACCATCTTTAAACATTTCTTCATCTTAAATCTTTCCTTTGTCCTTCTCCATTCATCCTCCACATCCTACCAGATTAGCTATTCCTTAAGCAATACTCTTATTACATCCATATTACCACCCTACCACCTCTACCCCACTTAAAAGCTTTCAGTTTTAACCCTATTGCCTTTTTTTCATTTTGTCCAAAGTGTCTTCCATGTACAAAGTGTGTGCTTAATAAATATTTATGGAATTATAGCCAGGACATTGTGGCCTAGCCTGATCCTTCAAACCTTTTGCAACTTGGTCTTAAACTGAGTGACACAGTGGATGAAGTTCTGGTGCTGGAGTCAGGAAGACCCGAGTTCAAATCCAGCCTCAGACACTTTCTAGTTGTATCATTCTGGGCATACAACTGTTTGCCTCAGTTTACCCAACTGTAAAGTGGGATCACAATAGTACTACTCTCACCTACTATAGCCCCAGCTAATTCCTTGCCACATACTCTGCTGTAGCCAAATTGGTCATCTTCTTCTCACAGAACAGGACTTGTGCTTTCTCACCTCTTAACTTTTCCATATACTTTTTTCATACACTTAACTTACTAGCTTGAGCAACAAACCCAGTCTATTTTCAAAATGCTGGTTTTTGCATAGCACTTTATGGCAGGGACCACAAATTATAGAATTTGCTTAATTTCAACAAACATAGAATCAATGAATTTTAGGAAGTGAGGATTACTGCTTCTGGCCAGGGTTGGAGCAAGATGAATTCTTAGGTCCCTTTTAACTGTGTTTCTTTTGTATGCCCCATGACCCTTGGTACCAAGCTGGTTATAGGATGGCTATTTACTGACTGACTGGATGCATGAATTTTTAACTTTGCATCAGGATGTTCTGGTTTGGGTAAGCTATGTTTGCACCATGACTGTGGAACCTTAATAGAGCTAGCCTGGCTTCTAACTTTGAGTCAAACCTGACAATGCTAGACCATCCATAGTTTTCTACATGATCACAGTGAGGGACACCTCATGTCCTCTATTGATACCTCTACCTGTCATACAGTTGCCAAGCTGAAAGATAGAATAGGAGAAAGATCTCTAGTCTGGAATTGAAAACCAGCTTGGCTATTTACTACCTTTGTGACCCTAAGAAGGCCATCTTCTCTCTTTTGACTTATTTTCTTTATCTGTAAGATGAGATGAGGAGGTTGGGATTAAAGGAGCTCTAATAGGTCCCTAAGACACTGTAATTTTATAAACTAAAAAGTCTGGTTCTTTTTTTGATGGTTCTACTTTTGCACAAGCAGACACCCCAAGTCCAAAAAAAAATACTCATTGTAGCTTAATTGCAACACTGTACAACTGAGAACCCAAACAAGAATCCAAATAAGAGTGTCAAAATTACTGTAATTTAATAATGGGTCAATCTGGGGAATTGGCTGACCAAATTATAGTCTAAGAATATAATATAATAGTATTGACTGTTAGGAATAATGAAAGGGTGGTTTCTGAAAAGCCTGAGTTGACTCATGTGAACTGATGCAGAGTAAAGTGAGTAGAACCAAAACAATAATTTAAACTATAGCACAACATTGTAAAAATGAACAGTTTTGGGAGACTTAAGAACTTTGATCAAGGCAATGATCAAACATGATTCCAAAGTGCCTAGATTAGGCATGCCATCTACTTCCTGGCAAAGAATGGTGGGTCCAAGGTAGAAGGAGACATACATTTTTGGATATGGATAACACAAGAATTTGTTTTGTGCAACTATGCACATTTATTCCTGGAGTTTTGGTTTTGCTTTTCTTTTTTTCTAATGCTCTCCCACTTCAGAATTTCACCTTTTAGAGTATTGCCACTTCCTATTCAACTGATCTTGTGCCCTTTATGTATTCATATATACACATACTCAGATATGTGTTTGTATGCATATATAAGCCCTCCTATATAGACATATGTATTTGTATATGTATATATACATTTGTATTCCCTTCACCTGTCCTCATACTGAGAAAAGTTTC
>CM053585.1:261739021-261804461 GCA_028646515.1 Pseudochirops corinnae
TATGGCTTGTAGGCAGTCTTCATGTTTCTTGGAACCTTTTGGTGCAGGAGTTCTGACTGTGTTGTCTTCCTCCCGTTCCATGCTTTGATCCTTCTTGTCCCCAAAGAAGGAATCTAGAGTTTGGTTGCTGTTCTTACTTTGCTTCCTTTGCCTGCTCATGATGGCCAGTCAATTATTTTTTAGCTCTGTGGAACTCTGCTTCCAGAGGGGAAAGCTCTGTCCCAAATTGCTGGGGTTTTCCCAGCTGCCAGAGCTTTTAGGAGGCTGCTGCAGCCTCCACCAGCTTTGGCTCACTGAAAATGCACCCCAGGTTCACCGCCCAAGACCATGATCCAGATCCAGGCTGCTCAATGCAAGAGCACTTGGCCTCTGAACAATAGCTTGGCCCACCTGCAGTCTGCAGGCCGGGAGCTCTGAAGCAGCTATGTGGAGGCGGCTGCAGGGCCTCGGCTTCTGCTGCTTCCTTGCCCCAGAGGCAGTTTGGCCAGACAGCTTTTCTCCCCAAAGCTTAGCTGAGTTCCACTAACCTTTCACTTAGTCCTTGTTTCTTATGGCTTGATAATTCTGTAAACTTCCACAGCTGCTGCTGATCCACTCTTCTGAAGCTCCAGCTGCCCCCTGGCTTGGCTTGACCAGCTGCCCCCCCCCCCCCCTTGGCTCATCCAGCTGCCGCCTGGCTTGGCTCGTCCAGCTGCCCCCAGGGGCCAAGCCGTGGTTTCAGGCTGGGCTGGTTTAGGCTCCCAGTGCTGAGATGGTCCCTTCTAGCCGAGATGCCTTCAGTGGGAAGTGTATTTGTGTGAGTTTTAGAGCCCCAAAATTTGTTTAGAGTCATATTTTATGGGTATTTGAGATGACTGTGTGGAAGCTGCGGTACCTTGCTGCTTCTACGCTGCCATCTTGGCTCTGCCCCTCTTTTTTTTTTCAATGGAGGTAGAGAAAAAAGTTGTTTAAAAAATTAAAAAGAAAAAATAATGGATTGACCTATGTGGACACAGCTAATGGGAAACATAGAGACAGTCAGCACAATTAGGACTTCTGAGCCCAAATTATTCTGAGTCAAAGGATACTCAACAAATTGTTATGTTTTTCTAGAAGTGGCAGTCACTGGTAAAGGAAAGAGAACCTTTTTTTTTTTCAAAATATGCCATGGGCAATATGGCTGGAGCAGAAGTGGCTGAGCTTCACCCTTGGGAAGCAAGCTCACTGTCCTCTATTGCCTGAAACAACAGGAACAGTTTTCATAAGGCAGGAATCAGTTGTTAAGACATCACCTGCCAGTATAAAATTAATGAGAGATGAGTTACTTTGGTCTTCATTGGGGTGATCACTGAACCATAGGTTTTCAGTATCTCAGAGTTGTAAGGAAGCTTAGAATTCCCCTAGTCTAAGTTGTATATAAATAGGAAGTCTCTATGCAACATTTCTAATAAGTGGCCATCCAGGATCTGTTTGAAGAACTCCAGTGAAACAGAACTCACTAACCTATCAGGGTAGTGCTCTGCTTCTGGACATCTTTGATTTTTAGGAAATGTTTTCTTTATCTCAAATCAAAACCTACCACTCTGTAGCTCCCCTTCCATCCGTTGCTCCTAACTGGGTCCTTTGGGACCAAGGAGGGCAAGTTTAATTCCTCTTCTACCTAAAAATCTTCAAATATTTAAAAACCATTTTTATCTCAACTATCTCCTCAGTCTTCTCTTTTCCAGGTGAAATATCCCCAGTTCCTTTTAAATGATCTTCATATGACATGTTCTTTAAAAGTTCCAACATTCTGGATACCCCCTCTGGATATTTTTCAACTTAGCAATCTCTTTAAAATATGGTAGCTAGACCTCAACTCAGATGTGGCCTGACCTGAACAGAGTACATTGAGAAGATTATTTCCTGTAGTCTTTAAAAAATTTTACTTATTTTATTTTTAATTTATGTAATAAAGTAAGTATTTCCATAACAAAGTATAATTTTTAAAAAGATGGTTGCACATGAAATTTCAAATCTATTATGCACAACTTGCTATTTCTTTTAAATATATAATAATCATGTTAATTTCTTTTTCCTCTTTTCCCCTCCCCCTGCCCTAGAGATAGCTACCATTAGACACAAATATGTATGTATGTAAGTGTGTGTATATGTATGTTTTTGCATATATGTATGTGTATATACATACATATCTATCTATATCTCTCTATATATAACCATTCTCTGCATACTTTTATTTATTAGTTCTTTCTCTGGATATAGATAGTGTTTTCCTTCATATGTCCTTTGTAATTAATTTGGGTATTTATATTAATCAAAATTACTCAATCACTCAAAGTTGTTCTTAAAATGATATTGCTGTTACTGTATACAGTGTTCTCTTAGTTCTCATTTCACTCTTCATTATTTTGTGCAAGTCTATTATTTCTAAGATCATCAAGCTCATCATTTCTTATAATTTAGTAGTATTCCCACACAGTCATATACTACAACTTGTTCAGCCTATATACAATGTCCTATATCATCTTTCAAAGTATTTAAGATAATATTAGTACTTTTTTTGGGGGGGGGCAGCAGGATTGATGTTCTATTATATTGTTGACTGATACTGCATAATGCCAGCAGCCCCTTAAAATCTTCAGCTCTTTCTTAGACAAATCACTATCTAGTCAGGCTTTACTCATCTCGTTCCTGTCAAGTTGATTTTTAACCAGGGAAAATTTTACTTTACTAGATTAATTCTATCGTTGTAGCCTGTTGAGATCTCTCCATTCTCCATTAGGAATTACTCTAGCTGTGCTCAGTCAATCAACACAGAGTCTCCCTGAGTATACTATCAACATTCTCATCTAGCCCATATCTGTCCATCTTATCCACAAGGACAGTGTGACAGAAGATGTCAAATACTTTGCTGAATGTAATTCAGGGGCTCCTATCAGGAGAATGCATATCATGTGAGATTACAGGCACAAGAAGATAGCACCCAAAGTTACAGGAATGCCCGCTTAGCTCAGTGGTTAGAGCTCTGTACTAACAAGTCCAAAATCACAGGCGTGATCTCTCTGTAGATAGTTTTAGTTCATTCTGTTCCTCCAACTGAGCCCTGAATCTGGTCACAGATTGAGCCCTCGACCCTGCCCCAGACTGAGTCCTAATCCTGATCATCGACTGAACCCCAAACTTGGTGCCCCTTTTTGTTGCTTGGGAAAATTAGACTAACTGCACATTTTATGTGCTAATTGAGTATAAACTTGAGGAAGTTGCTAAAACTGTAAGTTACGTACATTCTAGGGGGGGAAATAGGGGAAGAATAATACCTAGCATTTATAGGGGACTTTAACATTTGCAAAGTACTTTAGATATATTACCTCATTTGGCCCTTAGAACAATCCTTGGAAGAAAGTGCTATTATTTTTCCATTTTACAGATGAGGAAACTGAGGTAAACAGTGACTTACCCAGAATCACACAAGAGTCTGAGGTAGAATTTGAATCCAGTCTTTCTGACTATAGGTCCAGTTCTCTATCTACTAGTGTACAGTGGAAAGAATTCTGGCCCTACAGTCACAGAACAGGGGTCCAAAATCCTACCTCAGATTTTTACAACTTGTGAGACCTTGGGGAAGTCACCTAACCCCTCTTGGGTCTCAGGTTCCTCATCTGAAAAATAAAGGATTTGGAGTAAATGAATTTTATTTTTGTTTTTTTGTATCCTCAATATACACCTAGCACAGTGCCTGACAAATAGAGGTTCTTAATAAATGCTGGTGATGGATTGTCTGAGCCTCTGATCCTATGTTCCTTTGTATGTCCCCCAGCACTCAGCTCAGGACCGCTCCCACAACAGGTACAATCAATATCTATTGATTGATTGGTTGAGTTTACCTTTGACTGCAAATCCCATAAACAACTCAGACCCTCTCTGGAGGTAGCTCTGTGAACCTGGAAAAGATGCTTGAGTATCTTCTTCTTTACAAATCAGGCTCTGTTAAAACGTGAGGATATTCAGTCAGTCAAGACAAACAAGGAACTTCAAGTAGCTTCTATGACTGAACCTTCCCCAAAGTGTAATAGCTTGCCCTGGGGTAAACCAGTCAACCTCAGGCATCTTATTTTAGGGATGAGATTGGTGGTCCCTGTGGCTATGGCCTGATGTTCCAACTGACACAATTCAGGAAAGTTTTTGCAACCCAGAAGGTAATGCCTCGTAACCCAATATCTTTGTCAGTAAAGGGAAAGCTAGGTGATTCAGTGGATGGAGTGCTGAGCTTGGAGTCAGAAAGACCTGAGTTCGAATCCAGCCTCAGACACTTACTAGCCATGTGTGTGACCCTGGACAAGTTACTTAACCTCTATCTTCCTCAGTTTCCTCAAGCACAAAATGAGAATAATAATAGCACCCACCTCAGATGGTTGTTGTGAGGATCAAGTACAAGGGCTTAGCACAGGACGTGGCACAAAGTAAGCACCGTATAAATGCTGGTTATTATTGTTATTACGGGAACAAGATTTTACCTCTTGAGACCTCTCTTGCTGCAGGATTCACTCAAGGATGTTAGCAAATTGGTTTCTTCCTCTGAATCCACATCACTCAATTGGCCTCTATTACTTCAGTTCTTCTAGAAGCTGTGGCTTGTTCTTTCACTGAGGGGAGCCTTTGATTGAATTCAATTCCACCTAACCAACATTATTTATTAATCTGAGTCAGTCTTGATAAGTTTCTGGAGCCAAAATTTTATAAGTTTCTGGAGCCAAAATAATTTATCAATTGGTATTCATCTTCCCAGTGCTGAGCTTCTTCCCCCTTAACTAAGCTGGAAAATCAATTGAAAGAGTTCGACTTGGGGTCACGGGTTGTTGTTCAGTTGTTTCAGTCGTGTCTGACTCTCCATGACCCCATTTGGGATTTTCTTGGCAAAGATACTGGAGCAGTTTGCCATTTCCTTCTCCAACTCATTTTACAGATGAGGAAACTGAGGCCAACAGGGTTAAGTGACTTGCCCAGGGTCACACAGATAATATCTGAGGCCAGATTTAAACTCAAGAAGATGAATCTTTCTGACTCCAGGTCCAGAGCTCTATTTACTGCACCACCCAACTGCCCAGACACGAGGGGAGTTATGTGCTAATTCTAAGGTGACAGCCAGTTATGATGTCATATGTTGAAAAAAAAGCCTGCTGGTTCATCTCTCTAGTGTTTCCTCTTTTCAGGAAGCTGTATAATGTCCTTCTGTATCAGATTTTATTTTCTGACAAAGCATACAGTGTTCAGTACAGAGTGGGTTATGATTTGATGGTGAGTTTGCCCAGGCCTGGTTCCCTGTGTTACTGTCAAACAAATTACACAGAAGGGATTAATTTATTAAAATAAATTAAAAAGTCCCAGTTGTTAACAACACATCCCCCCAAAACCAAGAGATTGACCCTGCTTTGTTATTTGCCATCTGGGAGATTTTATGCCCAAGGGCACCAAGCCCTGGAACAATTGCCAGATGGAGGAGGGTAGCGTAGGGATGTCTCTGCCAGCCACATCCTGATACCAGGCAGCTGGGGGTGCTCCTCTCACATGCAAAGCTCTGGAGGCTGAGGTGTCCTAGAAGCCTCTGGGTGTAACCTGAACAGTTCCTGAGCCCCAGGGTTATGGGGGATGCTTCTGAGTGAGAATGATTGGATTTTGGAATGATGCCCTGGATGAAAGGGGAAGAATTATACCATTTCGACCTGCTTTGGTTTTCATGAGACCCATAGCTTCCACGACTCTTTTGGGTTTGGCAGCCCCCATTCGTTTTTGGAAAGAATGAGGTTTCAGGTGGGGCAAGGTTTACAGCATATTGGGGTGTTTCAGGAAGTAGAGTGTTCAGTGGAGTCATGGCAGAGATTGGAGCTGCCAATGAATACAGAACCCTGAGAAGGTTCAAGTGTTCATTGAGGGCCCAGGCATGGGGCTGACCTGTTAGTTTGCTTCTCAAATTTTCTGCAGAGCCAAAGAACCCAGCTGCAAATAACTCAGGCTGTTCAGCCTCCCTCCCTCCTCCTTCCCCAATTCCCATTTTTTTCCTTCCTCCTCCTGCTGCCACTTCTGCCCCTTAGAATCCCTTCCTTCCTTCCACCTCAGCTCATGTGTTGCCTCCAATGGGAATCCTATCCTGATCCCATTCCTTGCTGGTGCTTTCTCCCTTCTCTAATGAGGATGCTGATGGTTATCGGTTTACATGTTGTATCTTCTGCCAGCTCTCTTGCCCTCCCTTGGTCCCCTGGTCCTTTAGAATAAAGACCTTTTTTTCCTTTCTTATCTTTGTTCCGCCAGTTCCTAGCACAGTTTTCCCTTCTTTTCTTCACTTCCTCTCCTTTAATAAACATTTCAGAAAATATCTATTAAAACCCACTATATTAGGGGTGCTATGCTAGGGAAACAAAGATGCATACAATAGGTCACTTGATTTCAAAAGAACTTATAGAAGGTTAGAATGGGGACGGCAACATGTACAAGAATATGTAGGTTACAGGAGAGAGTGAGAAGTATAAAGAAGACTTTGAATGGCAGGACCAGGACTTTCTACTTCATTTAGTGGCAATGGGGAGGCGCTGTAGGCTTTTTAAAATTTTCATTTTCAGTTCCAAGTTCTCTTCCTCCCTCCACCCTTTCCCATCCATTAAGAAGGCAAGAAATATGTTGGAGCCAGTTCCTCCAAAAATCCTACAAACCAGAGTTTGATTTATTGTTTCATTGATAGTCAAACTTAAGAAATTAATGGATAAAATGTTAACAGTAATGCAGGTTAAACTGCATTAAGTGTGTTGTGGACATATTCCTCTCTCTTCTCCTCTCCCCACCACCAACAAACTGGGTGGATATCTACACCGCCTGGATTACATCTTAAGAACTTCTGGACTAGAGGCATTGTGGGAGGCTCAGAGAAGTGGAGAGAGATCTACCCAAGAGTCCCACAATTTCTGTTCTGGTGACTGTGCTCCCCTCCTCCTGTGAGTGCAGAGGGACCCCAGGAGACAAGGACTGTGATCTGACACTCCCTCTCCTGGGATTGAAGGAGCAACAGTGGCTAAAAATCCTTGCAGAATATTGTTTGTTACCCCGTTGTGGTCAGAGGAACTTGGGCTAATGGAGTCAGTCTCTCTACCCCTAACCATTTCTCTTTACAGCTGGTCTAAAGCTATCCTTGAGAAAAGACCCCTTCAGCCCATTTTTGTTTCTAAGTCTCTTTGTGAATTCATTTTAATTATAATAATAAAGTAATAAATATGAATCTCTTTAAAAAGGCAAGAAATATGATACCTATCATACATGTGATGTCATACAAAACGTATTTCCACATTAGCCATTTTGCCAAAAAAAGGTGTGTGTGGGGGGGGGTAGCTTACTGGTATGATGGAAAGAGGTATAGGTCAAGAGTCAGAAAGACTCATCTTCCTGAGTTCGAATTTGGCCTCAGACACTAGCTGCATTACCCTGGTCAAGTCACTCAACCTTGTTTGCCTCTGGTTCCTCATCTATAAAGTGAACTGGAGAAGAAAATGGCAAATCACTTCCAGTATCTTTGCTAGGAAAACCCCAATGAAGAGATTATGAAGAGTTGAGCATGACTAAAATGACAGAACAACAACAAAAAATAAGGAAAAAAAAAGTGAAAAATTAAGCTTCAATCTTCATTCAGAACTCATCAGTTCTTTCTCTAGATATGGATAATATTTTTCATCTTGAGTCCTTTGGAATTATCATGGATCATTGTATTGATCAAAATAGTGAAGTCTTTCATAGGTAATTATCATTACAATGTTGCTGTTACTGTGTACAATATTCTCCTGGTTCTGTTCACTTTGCATCAGTTCATATAAATCTTCCCAAACTTTTCTGAAACTATCCCTTTTGTCATTTCTTACAACCAATAGTATTCCATCACAATCATATACCAGCACTTGTTCAGCTGTTCCCTTATTGATGGATGGATAGTCTCTCAATTTCCAATTTTTTGTCACCACAAAAAAGTTGCTCTAAATATTTTTCAATATATAGACCCTTTTCCTTTTTTTCTTTGATCTCTGTGATACAGAATTTAGTAGCAATTTCACCAGGTCAAAAAGTATGCACAGTGAAAAAATATTTTAGCACTCATTTGTTTAATTTTTGAATTTCAAATTCCCTCCCTCCAACCCACTGAGAATGCAAGCAGTATATCAGTTATGCGTGTGAAGTCATGCAAAAACATATTTCCATATTAGTCTTGATGCAAAAAAATAGGGCAAGAAGTATAAAGTGAAAAAGAATACTTCAATCTAATTTCAATTCCCTCTGGAAATATCATTTTTCATCATTAATCCTTTGGAATTGTCTTGGATCATTCTATTGATTAGGTAAGTCTTTCACAGTTTGTCTTCATTACAATATTGATGTTACTATGTACAATGTTCTTATGGTTATGCTCACTTCAGTTTGCATCAGTTCACATAAGTCTTCCGGGGTTTTGACCGAAACCATCATTTCTTATAGTATAATTGTATTCCATCACAATCAAACTACTACAACTTGTTCAATTATTCCCCAATTAATTAGTATCACCTCAATTTCTAATACTTTATCACCACACACACAAAAAAGAGCTGCTATAAATATTTTTTGAACATACAGATCCTTTTCCTTTGCTCTTTTTGGGATACAGGCCTAGTAGTGGTATTGTTGAGTCACAGTTTTATAACATTTTTTGTTACATTTCTAAATTGTTCTCCGGAATATTGAATCAATCCACAAGTCCACAAATGGTGCATTAATGTTCCTATATTTCTGCATCCCCTCTAGCATTTTTTTTTCTGTTAAGTTAACCAGATCTGATAGGTATAAGGTAGCATCTCAGAGTTGATTTAATTTGCATTTTTCTAATCAGTAATTATTTAGAGTATTTTATGACTGCTGATAGCTTTGATTTCTTCTTCTAGAAATTATCTGTTTATATCCTTTGATCATCTATCAATTGGGGAATGACTCTTATTTTTTTTTTGTAAATTTGTCTCAATTCCATATATCTTTTAGAAACTATGTCTTTCTCAGAGGAACTTGCTGTAAATCCCCACCCCCACTCCCATCCCCAGTTTCCTGCTTTTCTTCTAATTTTGGCTGCATTGGTTTTGTTTATGTAAAAACTTTTTAATTTCATATAATCAGAATTAACCACTTTACTCCCTGTGATCCTCTCTGTCTCTTATTTGGTCATAAATTCTTTCCCTTATGCATGCATCTGATAGCTAGATTTTTCCATACTCTTATAATCTATGTTATCACCCTTTCTGTCTACATTATATACCCATTTTGACCTTATCTTGGTACATAGTGTGAGATATTTGTGCATGCTTAGTTTCTGTCCCGTTGATTTCCAGTTTTCCCAACAAATTTTGTCAAATAGTGAGTTTTTGTTTTTGTTTTTTTGCTTTTTGAGGGCAAGGCAATTGGGGTTAAGTGACTTGCCCAAGGTCACATGGCTAGTAAGTGTTAAGTGTCTGAGGTCGGATTTGAGCTCAGGTCCTCCTGACTCCAGGGCCAGTGCTCTATTCACTGTGCCACCTTGCCATCCCTAAATAGTGAGTTCTTGCCCCCAAAACTTGGATCTTGGGATTTATTAAACACTAAATTACTATGATCATTCATTACTGTATATCATGTACCTTATGTCACTCACCATGCCAGCACTGTCTTTTAGCTAGTGCCAGTTTGTTTTGATGATTACCATTTTATAATATAGTTTGAAATCTAGAACTGCTAGACCATCTTCCTTCACATTATTTTTTATTGATTTCTGTGATATTTTTGTCCTTTTATTCTCCTAGATATATTTTGTTCTTATTTTTCTAGCTCTACAAAATAATTCTTTGGTAGTTTGTCATGACACTGAGTAAGTAAATTAATTTAGTTAGAATTATCATTTTTATTATACTGGCTCACCTATGAGCAATTAATATATCTCTAGTCATTTAGATCTGTCTTTATTTGTGCAAAAAGTGTTTTGTAATTGTATTCATATGATTCTTGGATTTATCTTGACAAGTATACTCCTAAGTATTTTATACTGTCTGCAGTAATTTTAAATGGAATTTGTCTATCTTTTCTTGCTGGGTTGTGTGTGTGTGTGTATATACATACACATATATATGTATACATATACATACATATAAATACACATGCATATACATAATATACACATATAATTTATGCAGATTTATTTATTCTGCAACTTTGTTAAGGTTGTTAATAGTTTCAGCCAGTTTTTTAGTTGATTCTCTAGGGTTCTCTAAGTATACCATAATATCATCCACTAAGAGTGATAACTTTTTTCCTTGTTGCCTATTCTTATTCCTTCAATTTCTTTTTTCTTGTATTATTGCTATAGCTAAAATTTATAGTACAATATTGAATAACAGTTGTGATAATGGACATCTTCGCCCCTGATCTTATTGGGAAGGCTTCTAATTTATCCCCATTATTGACAATGCTTGCTTTTGGTTTTAAATTGATACTGTTATTTTAAGAAAGTCTTTATTTATTCCTGTGCTTTCTGATGTTTTTAATAGGAATGGCTGTTTTACTTTGTCAAAAGCTTCTTCTGCATCTATTGATGTAGCCATGCTGTTTTTGTTATTCATATGGTCAATGCTGCTTATATTATTCCTAATATTGAATTAGTCCTGTATTTCTGGTATAAATAACTCTTGGTCATGGGATATGATCTTTGTTTTAACTTGCTATAATTCCCTTGTTAATATGTTATTTAATTGCTTGCATCAATATTCATTAGGAAAATTGATCTATAGTTTTCTTTCTCTGTTTTTGCTCTTTATGGTATATGTATTTGCATCATAGTAAGAATTTGGTTGGACCTCTATATCTATTTTTTCAAATAGTTTATATAGTATTGAAATTAATTATTCTTTAAGTGTTTGATATAATTCACTTGTAAATCTCTCTGATTCAGGGGATTTTTTCTTAGGAAGCTCATTTATGACTTCTTCAATTTATTTTTTCTAAGATAGGGTTATTTAAGTATTCTGTTTCTTTTGTTCATCTGAGCCATTAATATTTTTGTGAACATTTATATATCTCACTTAGATCATCAATTTTATTGGCATACAATTGGGTAAAGTAGCTATTAATAATTGCTTAAATTTTGTCTTCTTTAGTGGTGCATTCACCCTCTTCATTTTTTGATACTGGTAATATGATTTCTTCTTTCTTTTTTTTTAAATAATAAAATGAACCAGTAGTTTATCTATTTTGTTTCCCCCTATAAAACCAGCTCTTAGTTTTATTTATTAATTCAATGTCTTTTCTTTAACTTTCAATTTTATTAACCTTCCCTTTGATTTTCAGGATTTCTATTTTGGTGTTTAACTGAGGATTTTCAATTTGTTAGTTTTCTAGGTTTTCTTTTATTTTTAAAGTTGCATGCCCAATTAATCCATCTGCTGCCTCTCTCTCTCTCTCTCTCTCTCGATGTAAGCATTCAGAGATATAAAATTTCCCCCAAGTACTACTTTGGCTACATCCCACAAATTTTGATATGTTGTCTCAATGTTGTTATTCTTTAATAAAATTATTGTTTCCATGATTTGTTCTTTGACCCACTAATTCTTTAAAATTAGATTATTTAGTTTTCAATTAATTTTTTGGGTTTGTACTTTCAAGGCCCTTTAATGAATGTAATTTTTCAATTGTATTATGTTCTTAAAAGGGTGCATTTAATATTTCTGCTTTTCTGCATTTGTTTCTGATATTTTTATACACTAATTAACCTGGTCAATTTTTGTGAAAGTGACATGTACAGCTGAGAAAAAAGTATAGTCCTTTCTATTCCCATTCATTTTTTTTTCCAGAAGTTTATCATGTCTAATTTTTTTTTTTAAAAATTCTATTTATTTCCTTAACTTCTTTCTTATTTATTTTGTGGCTAGATTTATCAAATTCTCAGAACAAAAAGTTGAAATCCCCCACTAGTATACTTTTACTATTTATTCCCTCCATAACTCTAACTTTTTCTTTAAGAATTTAGATGCTATTCCATTTTTAGTATTGATGTTACTTCATTGTGTATGGTACCTTTTAGTAAGATGTAATATCCCTGTTTGTCTCTCTTAATTAGGTCTGTTTTTGCTTTTGCTTTGTTTGAGATCATTATTACTACAACTGCCTTTTCTTTTTTAACCTCAACTAAGCATAATAGATTCTGCTCCAGTCCCTTATTTTAATTCTGTGTGTGACTTTCTATTTTAAATATGTTTCTGTAAACAACATATTATTCAGTTCTTGTTTCTAATCTATTGTTCTGTTTCCATTTTATGGTTGAGTTCATCCCATTCTCCCCTCTAAAAACTGTTTTGCTTCTGACCACCACCTCCCTTAATCTTCTCTCTCTTCTCACCGCCCCCCCCCCCCCATTTCTTTCATCCCTTTCCCCTCCTATTTTCCATTGGACAAGATAGATTCCTATACCCAACTGAGTTTGTATATATATTCTTCCCTTTTTGAACAAGTTCAGATGAGAATGAGATTCAAGTGTTGCCCTTCAATTTCCCTCTCCACTGTAAAAGCTCTTCCTTGTGTGCCTCTTTTATGTGAGCTCATTTACCCCACTCTTCTTTTCTCTTACCTCTTCTCCCTTTGCATCTCTCTCATTCTTCCATTTCTTCAATCATTTCAATATATTTGACTCACACCTGTGCCCTCTTCATAGACTACTTCTAACTGCATCAAAGATGATAGAGTTCTTCAAAGTTATGTATCATCTTCACATTTAAGAATGTAAAGAGTTTAGCTCATTAAATTCCCTATGATTTCTTTTTCATGTTTATCTTTTTATGCTTCTCTTGAGTCTTGTGTTTGAATGTCAAATTTTCTATTCAGCTCTGGTCTTTTCATAAGGAATGCTTAAAAGTTCTCTATTTCATTAAATATCCATTTCCCCCCCCCCCCAAAAAAAAGTATTATGCTCACTTTTGCTGGGTAGGTTATTCTTAATTGTAATCTTAGCTCCTTTGCCTTTTGGAATATCATATTCCAAGCTCTACTCCTTTAACAGATTAACTGCTAAAGCTTGTATGATCCTGAATGGGCTACATGATATTTAAATTATTTCTTTTTAGATGCCCTGAACTTCATGCATTTTTGCCATGTTATTTACAGTTAGTTCTAGGGAAAGGTATGATCACTGCTTTCCTAGTTTGTACTCTAATCCTTACCCATGTAAAGGCCCTATTCCCTTGCAGTTCTAAGCACTAGCAGTCCTCCATATATTAACCAGTTCCAGATTGTTTCGATTATTACCACTTTGTAGTATAGTTTTATGGTCAGCTAGGTGGTGCAGTGGATAAAGTGCTAGGCCTAGAGTGAGGAAGAGATGACTTCAAATCCAGCCCCAGACACTTATTAGCTAAGTCGCTTAACCCTGTTTGCCTCAGTTTCCTCATGTATAAAATGAGCTGGAGAAGGAAATAACAAACCATTCCATATACTTGCCAAGAAAACCCCAAATGAGGTCTTGAAGAGTCAGGCATGACTGAACTGAACAACAACACAAGTATATTTTGAGATCTGGTACTGCTAATTTGAAATCCAATATTGCTGGCATTATAGTGATTTGTTTTTTTCCTTTTTTTTACTAAAGAAATAATTTAATCAAAGTGTTTCCTTTGCCTTTCCCCTCCTTCCTCTCTCCCTTTTACTGCCTCTTTCACCTCTCTCCTTCTTTCCCTTTGTACAACTTCCCCAGACAGGAATAAGGCACTTCAGTCTCATGGTCCCAGGGCTCTAGTAACTTCTCCCCCTTCCCCACTGCCCTGTACAGATGACCTCTCTTTAGGTTGGGCTTTCTATTCCAATTATCTTCTGTTGACCACTAGAGGCACACCCTGTATGGTACTGATAGGGCAAGTATTGTCTCCATTTCACAAATGAGGGAATCAACACAGCAATTTTCAGTGACTTGCCTAAATTCACAAGGCCAATTTTTGGCAGAACTGTGTGCACAGCTAAAACTTCTTGATCTTTTAACTCTGCATTTTCCAAAAGGCCACTTTCAAAATATATTATTGGGGTGGCTAGGTGGCACAGTGAATAGAGTCAGAAGGACCTGAGTTCAAATCCAGCTCCAGACACTTAACATACTTAACACAAAACTAACCATGTGACCTTGGGCAAGTCACTTAACCCCAACTACCCTGCCTTCTCCCTTCTAAAAAAAAAATCCAAAATATATTATTAAGACTGATTCTACCCCCTTGGTGAGAGAGTCACCCTGCCTCCCTGCAGTTACAAGAAGGATCTGGACCTAATTAGAATAAGATGTACATCTGGCTTTGGAATTTACTGGAAACATTTTTTCTCTGTAGGAATACTGATCAGGATTCACGGGGATGCCATTTCACTGACAACTGGGATTAACCAGTCACACAAATATTCATGGCTGGTAACAATGGTGAAAATATACAGTGGGAATGTAGACTAACCAAATATTATTAAGTAGAAAAACAAGAAATGAATGAATGTTTCAAGAGGCTTGCCTTCTTTGAGATGATCACAACTCCATTGTCACCCATCATCCTGATAACGAGCTTCTCTGTGCTTTTATCCTAGGTTTCAACTTTACTTTTTGTTCTGCCTTTTTGGTGTAATACCTCCACACATATGGATTGGGCAGTTACCTGAAGGACAACCCTATGACACTATAGGCTGCATATGTAGAGACAGGGAGAGAGAGGTGGGTTCTGATTGTCTGAGAGATCCCTTTGAAATGCCAACATATCCAGCCACAGCTGTCCTGGACCCTGCCTGCTCTTCCCCAACTAAGCTTTTAAAGTGCTGGCAGGCAGAAATTGTA
This sequence comes from Pseudochirops corinnae, assembly GCA_028646515.1. Classification (NCBI taxonomy): domain Eukaryota; kingdom Metazoa; phylum Chordata; class Mammalia; order Diprotodontia; family Pseudocheiridae; genus Pseudochirops; species Pseudochirops corinnae. The sequence goes on from CM053585.1 coordinate 261,753,873, forward strand.
CTCTTCCTTAGAGATGGGATGAGCCAGATCCCATATAATATCTATCCATGCCATACTCAGGCTAGTCACATCTTCATATTAGGAATCTACCACCCAAACATTCTATACTGGCTCCATTGTTTCTTCTCATCACTCCTGACTAACTCAGTTGAGTCTCATATCTGTCTGACTTTGTGTCCTTTGTAAAATATAGAAAAAGACAGATTCCAGGAGATATGCTTGCTCCTCCCTGTGAAGAGAGCTACAATATAGGCACAACGGAAGTTTCAGCCTCTCCAACGTCTTTTATTTCAACTCCTTCCCCCCCCCCCAAACCCCAACTATTCAAAACCAAGGGAGGGTGTGTATTTCTATAGACCAGGAGGTGCTATCCATGGTACTGTCCCAAGCATACTCTCAAGGAAGAAATTGACTTCTTTTTGTCAGCCACAGTCACTAGGCCACTGAGAAATTGCTGTTTTGTTAGGTCTCCTAGGGGCTATTCCCACGCCCTCACTGGACTCCATGGGGGCCTGGTTCAGTTATGGGGAGTGATGGGCTCACAAACCTGCTGGCATTTCTCACCTCATTAGTTTCTAATTGCCTGTCACTTAGCTGGGGCAGCTATTGCTTCCTGTAAAATTAGGCCCTTTCTGCCTATCAGGAGGCATATTAATACGTTGTGTTAAAAATAACAAACATTTACCAATGAGAGGGGGTGGGCACCTGGGGTGTTGAGGGCAAGTTTCCTATGGGTCTGTAATGGCTGGATCACAGGTATTTTTACAGAAGGATGAAATGTGCCATCCTTCTTTAACACACATTTCTGCAATCAATCATTGGATAAATATTTCTTAAAAGAGCTCCACATTTATTTCTCAGTATGCTCTGTTCTGTGGGAGAGATAGAGATGGAGGCACGTCCAGGAAAGAAGAAGAGAGGGAATAAATATGTAGATATGTGCTGATCCATATGTACAGTCCATTTTGGTTATAGATACATACTTATGAATTTTTTAGGGTCAGAGTATAGGGCCAGTGTGGAGTCAAGTATTAGGAATAAGCTATGGTCAAAGTCAGGATGCATTCTGGGTTAAAGGGTTAGTTAGGGCTGAATCCATGACTAGGAGTGGGGCTTAATTTGTGTTTGGGATTTGGGTCCAATCTATGACTGAGGTAAAGATTAAATCTATGGTCAGAGTCAGGGCTCACCCCATGCCTGTGATTAGGACAAATAGGCTCACACACTTAGAGCTAGAAGTCTTCTAATTGAATACCCCAAATACCTAGTTGAAGAAACTGAGGTACAATGAGATTAAGTGACTTGTCTGATGAACCACAGGTAGTAAGTAGCAGATGTGAGATTCAAATCTAGATTCTTTAACTATGAGAAAAATCTACCACTTCCTCTAAAGGCCTGGGTTGAGTAACTCTGACCACTTGACCATAGTTGCCATATCTGGGTCTGAGAGATTTCACCTCTGCCCCTTCACAGTTTAGCCCAGGGACTGAATCCAGGAACAATTCTTATACCTCTACTCCATCCCTAGTTTCAGGAATTTCTTCATGTGAGTTCTCCTGCTGTTTCTCCCTGTTTGCCACCTCCCCAGGGGCTGATAAGTGATAGAAAGCCAGGTTTATTCCTCCACATCAAGACTCAGTCCTTTGTTGCTTTTCCAACTCCTCAGCCAAGCAGGAACTCTCACCCACCCTCCAAAAGGCCAGCTTTAGGGTTTATTTTGTAGCCAAGGAACAGACGCAAGGTTATTTGACCATTCTGGACTTGTTCCATAATCCTGGCTTCCTTAACACTGAACTCTAATGACTAATGAAGCATCTCTGAGCTTGAATGTTTCCTCTGAGAGTCAGTCATTTTGCATCAGCCAAAACTGAATACTGGTCAGAACCTTCTCTGCTGAAGCCCAGATTCACTGGGAATGGGAGCATCAAATTGTAAAAATTGGCCTGCAGGACTGAGGAGAAGGGAAAAGAGACTGTACCTCCTTTACTACCTTGGAGTCCTGGAAGTTAATAATGCTAAGCCCCATTGAGACCCAGTATCATTCCCTTACCCTCTATGGCATATTTTGCAGCAACCCAAGTGGTGAGCACCCAGGCTCTGCTAGCCAAGGAGAAGGTGGCACGGCAAAGGGGAGGAGGAGGATGCCCTGGAGATTCCAAGCCCCTTCTTCTATGCACTGAGAGAAAACAGAGCTGGGTGCAATTGATCTGACTTATAAAATTGATATAAGGCCACTGTAAGATTTGGACTGACTTTATAACTTAGCCAGAAAAAATCAGGTGCTGTGTGATCTTTGGAATCACTGACAGGGTTTTACATCTTCATTTAGGGCCTACGCAGGAAAGGAGGTACCATGAGAGCTCTGAGGCCTCTTCCAGCTCTAAGTTTCTATGAGTCTGGGAGGCAATGAGTTATTGAGCAGGAAGATATTTAGCATTTCCAAGGCAATTTCATAAAAATCAGGCCAGTACATCACTGCTGATTTAATGGTCTTGTCTGAAGTAACGTTAGCTGTGATTTTTTGAAGCAACCCATGCAAAAGCATTGCCTCTAAAAGTAATGTACATGTGTCTGTGGCATCCAGGCAGTGGGAAGCTTTTCAAGGCTTTTATGGACCCCAGATATGTACTGCTTCCGTGCCCTCAATCTGTCTCTTGTGTCAGCCCAATGATTGGGTATTACAGAATCACAGAATATTAAGAGCTGGAAGGGGCTTCAGACATCATTAGTTCCAATATCCTCATTTCAGCAATGAAGAAGCACAGGCCCAGACAAGGGAAGGGGGCTGCTGGAGGTCACACAGCTAGTAAATGGCTGAGCTGGGGCTCAGATGAGAGTCTTCTGACTTTAAGCCCAGTGATCTTGCTATTGTTCCCCCCTGGGTCATGCAGATGGTGTATCTCAGTGGGCAAAGCTCACTCATTGATCATATGCTTGCTTCTTTCTCTTTCCTCTAGAAGGAAGTGGCTAATGGATCGTGTGCTTTCCACTATGCCACACCATCATCCTTCCAGGAGAGGCACCTCAGGTGACATGTTTCTCACAGCAAATCCGGGAAGCAAGTGAAATTTGTCCTTCCCTGTCTCCTTTTCCATTCCCTCTTCCTGGCATCATTGGCCCAGATATCTCCTCCATTCCAGCTGGGCCAGAGCTTTTAGCTGGACCATCTAATTTTCCAGATCTCTTCTCTTCATCAAAATTATCTTAAGAATCTAGGATTTAGAGCTGAAAGGGATATTTGAGATTATTTAGTCAAATTTCTACCCCTGTTTCAAAGATGATGATGATGGCCCTGTTTAACTTGGCTTGGGTGAATATCTGGGAAGACCAGGAAGAACAATAGAATTGCTCATCCTGAGAGAGTATCTGGATGACTCTAAGTCCCTATTCTTTTGTTCCCTTGAGAGGGGGCCATCTCTGCCTTCTTGAGTGAAAGCTTGAATGTTAAAGCCCTAAGTTAGCAATAAAGAGAACTAACTTCAGAGTAACCATAGTCACCACACCCTTGTTCACAGCAGAGCCACCAGGGGCATCAGAAATCTGAGTGCATGTTTTGTGTGTAGGGTACCTTTGGGAGATACCTAGAATGAGCTTCTCCTCATTTCATCCTCTTAGAATCTGGCCACCTTTCCTTTTTCTTGATCATCCTAATTATTAATGCTATCTCCCTTCTACAATTATCTGCATTTTTTTTCCTTTTTCAATTGTGTTTTTATTTCTGCATCTGCTACAGCAAGTGCCCTCTGGATTTTAGGTGAAAGAGTGTGTGAGTAGCATGAGATTTTTCTCTCTGGCTTCTGAAGTGGTTCCCATCTGTGCACATCCTCACTGCATTATGAGCTGCTTGTTCTGGTCAATGACTCAAACAATGGAATCCTATGAGATTGGTGGTTGCCTTCCTCCAAGGTCAGGACTCCTGTTATCTGTAGATCCTTGGTCAACTCATTTGACTTTCCTGGGCTTACTTTCTTCATCTGTAAAATAAGGGGCTAGGTCTAGACAGCCTTCCAGCTCTAGACTTATGTCATCTTTTAATTGTCAATCTCATGTTATTTCTTCTAAAACCTATGTAATTCTTGTTACAGTCTCAAGATTACAGCCATGACAATGGTTATATTCAGATGTTGTGTTCTTGTATATTTCTTCCAGCCTTGGCTGGAGAAGAGCTTGAGATTAGCAATGTTTCCCAGAATCAGGGAACCAAAAAAAATGATGTGGTTAGGGTCAAGGTTAGGGGTGCTCTCACAGAGCAAGTCTGTGCTAGGTCATTCTATGGCATTCTCACTATCTGGCATTTTCTTATCTGTGTGTATGCTGGATTCAATGGTGTGCAGGAGCTGACTAGTACAGTTAGACAGCTGATAGTTAAATTTTCAGCATGATCAATTACATTTCAGAAATCAACAAATGCAGTAATCGAGGCTTGATTTATTTTTTGTTGATTGTCTGGAGTGAAGAAAATGATAGAGAAAATGTTAATGCTATAGATAAAACTTGAAAGTACTCACACTTTTTCTTCTGGAGAGCTGATTATCAAACACTTATCAGCTCAGCCCTGGCTCTATTTCCCTCATTCTTTCCTTAGAATGTAAGCTACTGGAGGGTATTGCTACATGTTTTTTTATCTCCAGCACCTAGTGAAAAGTGCATTACAATTTTTGCTAGTGAAAGGGGTGAAATGTAGACCTAAAACAACATTAAAATATGGAACCCACAGAGGATACTCCTCTGTGATACAGACTGGCAAAGCATCTGTAACTGATAGACTTAGATGCCTGGGGACATGAGAGATCAAGTGTCTTTCTCAGGGGATTATACAGCCAGGATGTGTCCACAGCAGGTATTGAACCCAAGTCTTTCTGGCTCTAAGGTCTTATACCTGTTTCTCGGTTTTACATATAAGTTATTCAGTAAATGTTCCAACAAATATCTATTCAATTCAACAACTGAATTGAATTGAATGAAGATGAAGCCAGTGGGCATGAAGGAAAAATTTTCAACAAAAAATTGTCAAGGATCAAAACAGGATTGGAGGAATCTAGGCCCAACCAAATGTGCAGTCGGTCTGTGAATCACAGATCAAAATCCTGTAGAACCCATACCACACAGCATCTCCTCCACCCCCCACTGAATGCCCCCTCTCTCCCTAAGATGGTAAACGTTTCTTGTTTTTAAAGAAGAATCAGAGCTGCTTTGTGAGCAAACTACATACTGGGCTTACGTAGAAAAGGAACAGATGTTTGTAAGGCCATACAGGAACAGAGAGAGATGATCCAAATAAATAATCCTTCTTCATAAACATCCTTGCCACGGGAAAGCAGGGGTGCCAATAAAACTATACATCCTGCAGTTTAGAGAAAATATAAAGCTGGAGAAAAGAGGTAGAGCTGGTTGGCTTGGCAAGGCAGGTTGGTCTGGGGGAACTCACTCTCTCCTCAGTTTGTTTCAGACATATCTCTGTCTTTGCCTCTCTTCTTCTCTCTCTCATCTTTCTCTCTTTTTCTCTTTCTCTTTTCCTCTCACTCTCTCTCCATCTCTTTCCCTTTCTCTCTCTCTCTCTCTTTCTCCTCTCCCTCCTTTCTCTCTGTTTCTCACTCTCTCTTCTCCCTCCCCCCTCTCTCTTTTTCTCTGTCTCTCCTTCTTTTTCTTCCTTTTATCACACCACTTTCTCCTTTTCTTCCCCATGCCGTTCCCTGGGGAGCTTACTGCGAAGGTCCTTATCATCTCCCTCCAGCAAAGGGTTTCAATGAAACACATTGATATAACTATAATAGGGTGCAGGGAAAGAAATCTTTGCTGTTCTGTCAAGAAATCAGCTAACAGGCATTTATTAGGCACTGTGCTAGACACTGGGGATACAATGTTAAAAATGAAACTTCAAAAAAATACAAGAAATTTCATCAGTTTTGGGGTGGCTAGGTGGCATAGTGAATAGAGCACTGGCCCTGGAGTCAGGAGGACCTGAGTCCAAATTTGGCCTCAGATACTTAACACTTACTAGCCATGTGACCTTGGGCAAGTCACTTAGCTCCAGTTGACCTGCCCTCCCCCCTCCAAAAGAAAGCCAAAAAAAAAAAAAAAAAGAAACAGTTCCTGTCCTCAAGGAGCTTTGATTCTATCAGAGGATAGAATGTACACATGTAAGTATATATACGTACATGTATATATCAGAAACTTTCATTTTGTTTTGTGTTCATATGGGATATGTGTATATATGTGTGTATGTGTCCCACATATATATATATGTATGGATATTATATTTCATATATTATATATGGTATGGACTAGATCTGTGATTTCATTATTTTAGGGAACTCTCTCAGGTAAGGAAATTCTGTCTATCACTTCAGGTCTGTATCTTCTCCACAGCTTAAAGTCTTACAGAGCTGCTTAAGAAACTGAGATATTAAGTGAGTTGCCCACGGTCACATATTGGAGGACCCAAACCCAGTCCTTCCTGATTCTCACACTGGTTCTTTATCCACTCTACTCTGCTGGTTTTGGGTATGCAAACTATACATAAAATAAATACACAATAATTTGGTCAGAAAGGTACTACCTTCAGGGAGTGTGGGAAGGACTAGGGTGGGAAAAACGCCTCATGTAAGAAGTGACAATTGACCTGGCTTTAAAGAACACTAGTGACTGAAAGGGATGGAGGTGAGCAAGGAGTGCCTTCTCAGTGTCGGGATGTATGTGTGGGGGCAGCTAGTGCAAAGGCCCAGAGAGAGGAGATGAAATGAGGATGAGGAGCAGCCAAAAAACACCACCACCAGTTTGGCTCATTTGTAGTGTGTTAAGGGGCACGAGCCTGGAAAGGTAGGTTGGAGCCAGGTTATACATACTGAACAATGGGTTTATATTCAGCCAGAGAAGCAATAGGGAAAGATTGGGGTTTTTGAGCCAAGAAGCAACATGATCAGACCCACACTTCAGAAAATCACATCAGCAGTTGAATGGTTTAGAGTAAGGAGTGACTTGAGGCAAAGAGACCATAGGACATCATTCAAACAGTCCAGTCAAAAGGTGATGTGGGTGTGAGTTAGGATGGTTTGGTATAAGTGGAGAGAAAGAGATGAGTGAAAGATGTGTTGTTTATGTAGAATCAGCAAGACATGGCAACTGATTGGATATAGGGAATGATAGAATGAGGAATTGAGGAGGACACTGAGGTTGAAAATCTGGGGGAATGGAAAGGTGGTGAGAACCCTGACATAAAATAGGGAACTTCTGAAGAGGGATGGATTTTGGGGAAAAGATAATGAGTTCTGTTTTAGACATGTTGAGTTTGAGATGGCTGTGGTACATTCAGTTAGAAATATACAATAGGCAGGTGGCAATTTGAGACTGAACCTCAGAAGAGAGACTTGGGCTGGAGACCAGGGAGTCATCTACATAGAGGTGATAATTGAACCCATGGGAGTTGAAAAGGGAGAGAGTAGAGGGAAAGAAAATGAGAGTACCTGAGACAAATCTTTGGTGTAACCTACCGGTACAGATTAGAACATGGACAACGAATCCCCAAATGAGACTAAAGAGTGACTAGATGAGTAGGAGGAGAACCAAGAGAGAACATTATCAAGGAAAATGAGAGAAGACAGTGTATTCAGGAGGAGAAAGTGGTTCACAGTGTCAGACGCTACAGAGATATGCAGGATGATGAGGACTAAACAAAGCATTTCAGATTTGGCATTTCAGAGATCAGTAGTAGCTTTGGACAGGGAAATTAGAGTTGAGTTATGAGGATGGAGGCCAGATTGCAAAAGGTCGTGTAGTGAGAGAAGAGGCAACAAGGAATGCAGACAGCTTTTGTGGAGGGAGTTTGTCTGAGAAAGGCAGAAGAGAGACAATATAATAGCTCGAGAGCTTGAAGGAATGTTAGAGTAAAATGAGGTGTTTTGGTTTTTTTTGATGGGAGACACCTGTGTGTACTTGTAGACAGCAGTAAATTAGCCAATAGCTAGGGAGATATTGGAGATTAGAGACAGTGGCCTCAATTAGGAGTGATCTGTGAGAGGAGAAATAGAGGTTGGGATACAAAGGTCCAAATGAGGGGTTGTCCATGGAGCAGGGAAGGGCCACCTCTTAATCAGATACAACAAATTAAGTAAAATAAGTAAAAGACAACATGTTTTCCCCCTAAAATAAGTTTCATTTGCTTGGAAATAAGAAATCACTGAAGATTTGAAGCAGAGTAGTACCCTTGTGTCACTCAAATCTTTCTGACTTCTTGTCTGTAACCAATCCACTCTTTTCCAAGTAATGCAAACTTGCAACACTGGGGTCACCTTTGACCTTCCCCTCTCTCCCATCCCTCATTCAATCAGTTGCTAAGTCTATTCCATGCTTTTCTACATCTGTTTCCTCCTCTATATGCCAATTGAGACTGCTCTAGTCCAAGTCCTTATTATTTATCACCTAGACTATAGTAATAGTCTTCATCCAGGGCTCATGGCCTTCTTTCCAATATCATACTGCACTGGCTGCCAGATTAATCTTCTGGGTGCACAGTTCTGATCATTTCACTCCCCTGTCCAAAGCTTTCAAGGCGTCTATTTTGTCTGCTGAGTAGTTGCAATCCAGCAGTGATTTATGAAATGCCTACTATATGCTAGACACTGCAGATTCCCAACTAAACACAAATAAACTCTGTACTCTGCACGTGCAGAGTCTGATTTCCACCTTCTTCTTTCTTATCTACATGTTTTTTGTTGGGCAGCCAATGAATAGACTGTGGGACTTGGAGTCAGGAAAATCTGAGCTTGAATCCTGCCTCAGACATTTACTAGCTGCATGACCCTGAGCAGGTCACTTAACCACTTGGTGCCTCAATTGCCTCATCTGTAAAATGGGGGTAATATTAGCACCTACTTCCCGGTGTTGTAAGGACCAAATGAAATAATATGAGTAAAGCACGTTGTAAACCTTAAAACAACATAGAAATGTCATCATTGTCATCACCTTTATTATCAGCTGCTATCACGGACAGCTGTGAGCTATTATTATCACAAACACTCTCTATACTACTGCCAAACTTGACTTACCATCCCTTGAACATGCATCACTCTTTATGACCTCCTTGTCTTTGATCTCACAGTTTCCTGTGTTTGAATGTCATCCCCATTCCCTTATTATCTCTCCTGTCAACACTCTACCTATCTCTAAAAGCTTACCACCTTCTTTTTGTTTTGTTTTTTTTTAGGAGAAGGCAGGGCAATTGGGGTTAAGTGACTTGTCCAAGGTCACACAGCTAGTAAGTGTTGAGTGCCTGAGGCTGAATTTGAACTCAGGTCCTCCTGACTCCAGGGCAGGTACTCTATTTTTTTTTTTTTTTGGCTTTTTGGAGGGGGGAATGCAGGGTAATTGGGGTTAGGTGACTTGCCTAAGGTCACATGACTAGTAAAGTTCTGTGTTTGAGGCCGGATTTCAATTCAGGTCCTCCTCTCCAGGGCTGGTGCTCTGTTTACTGTACCACCTAGCTGCCCCTTTTTAATTAAAGTTTTTGCTTTTTTTTTTTCTTGAGGGGAGAAGGCAGGGCAATTGAGGCTAAGTGACTTGCCCAAGGTCACATGGCTAGTAAGTATGAAGTGTCTGATGCCAGATTTGAACTCGGATCTTCCTGACTCCAGGGCCAGTGCTCTATTCACTGCGCCACTTAGCTGCCCCTTTGCCTTCTTTTTGAAATCTTTTCTGACAACTCCAGTGCGTAATGATCCCTCCATCATCATAGCCCTGAATCTCAAGCTAAGGGACAAATTCAGGTCCTGGCTTTAAGACAATAGCTATGGGATTCTAGGCAAGTCACATAAATTTTCTAAGTCTGTTTACCCATCCCTAAGACAGAGCTAATCAATTCAACAAACAATTATTAAGTGTTTACTATGCCAGGCATTGTAGCTAGTATACAAAGGTAAACATTAGGCAGTTTTTATATTCAGTGAGATTACATTCTCCTGGGAGAGGATGGAGGGGAATATCGCATGTACATAAGTAAGCAAATACATATACGCATATACATATGTGTATATATAATATATGCACATAATATATAATATAATATGATATAATAATGTAGTAAATATATAATTATAGAGAATACAATAAAATATATAATGCATGTGTGTGTATATGTATGTGTATATCTATAAAATTCAAATTTGTGTAAATATATTTTATATATGTAAATATAGTACATGTAAACATATTATATTTGTAAATATGTATATATATACATATATATATTCATAAGACCTATGATCTCACTGGTGTGTTAAATTCCCAATGAGTAAACTCTCTCCGCCAGTACAGAACAGTAGTTGTTCTGCAAGTTCTAGTCCAGGGGCGGGGAACCTGTGGCCTCGAGGCCACATGTGGCCCTCTAGGTCCTCAAGTGTGGCCCTATGACTGAACCCAAACTTCAGAATCAAATTTTGCTTTGAATTCAATCAAAGGTCCATGCTATAGGACCTACGGGGCTGCATGTGACCTTGAGGCCGCAGGTTCCCTACCCCTGCTCTACTCTAAGAGCTATGTGGGAGCACCAAGAAGTAAAGAGACTGGCCCAAGGTCACATAGCCATATTAGGTATCAGGAGCAGAATTTGAAGCCAGACCTTTCTAACTCTGTGAACAGCTCTCTATCCATTCTATAATTTCTCTCAAATGCAAGATTTATACAAAATAAATGCAAATTAATTTTGGTAGGGCTGTGGGAAGAAGTACTACTATTTGGGGGTAATCAGCAGAAGCTGCTTGTAGGAGGTGGCATTTGAGCCAAGTCTTGGAAGGAGATGGGGATTCTAGGAGTTGTAGGGGTAAGGGGAGGAAAGCATTCCAGGCAGGAGATTGAATGTTGTACACAGAGAACAACAAGCAGGCCAATTTGGTGGGAACATAATGGGTCATGAGTGGGAATAACATGTAATTTGTCTGGAGAGTCTGGTGCCAGATCGTGAAGCACTTTAAATGCCAACAGAGAAATTTGGCTCTTATCCTGGAGGCAATAGGGAGCCATTGAAGTTTCTTAGGCAGGGGAGATAGGTGTTATCATTATTCTCATTTTACAGATGAGGAAAGTGAGGCACAGGACGTCTAAGTGACTTGCCCAGGATCACACAGCTAGTATGTGTCTGAGGCCAGATTTGAATTCAGGTCTTCCCAACTCCTGGCCCAGCAATTCTAGCTGCTGTACCAGTAGGCTACCTCACCGGGATGCTTTTGGCTCTCTGTTGAGCAAGGAGTCTGGCCTAACTGGTCTTTCATTTTATTTCTTCACCTTTTTTTTTCCTCATTGGCGGGTACTGGAAGGTCAGAGAAGCAGGAGAAGGTTCACAAATATTCCCCAGATCTCCCGTCTTGTGCAGGTCTGATGTTCATTCTGATCATCTCCAGCCAAGGTCTTGGGAAGGTTTTGTTCTGTCCTTAACCAGAAACACAGGGGTGTTTGTACCAGAAAGTCACTTACCCTGGAGCCCATCATCTGGTGTGGGTCTAGATGTCCTCGTCAGTGCTTGTATTTCACATGTGCTTACTGAAGATTTAATTATGTTAAAAAAATGAGTTGAGGTTACCCTGACCTGAGATGTGCTTTTACTAGCCAATCAAGGTATTTTTCACAAGGTACTTAACAGATGAATTGTCTTATCAAGGGCTCTCTGGTTGAGGCCTAGAGAACAAACCTGTAATTTCTATTCAAGAAAGCTAGAGCGGAGTGGAAGGTTTTCTGAACTTCTTGGGTCTAATTAGATATTGTAAAATCTCTATTTCAGCATCTTGGTTCTTGTGGCCCTGGGCAGATCCAGTCATTTACAAGTAGTGGCCTTGAGTGGAATGACTAAAGTGTGAGATAACTGACAGGCAGTGTGGCATTGTGGACAGTATTCTGGATGGGTTGAAGTCTATCTCTGACACTAGTGAGTTCATGGTGTTTTATCTCTCTGATTTCACCATAACATAGACTCAGAATCATAGATCTAGGAGGAATTTCAGAGGCTATCTAGCCCACTTACCTTTCTTTTACAGAGGGGGAAACTGAGACCCAGAGAGGCTTGCTTAAGATCACACAAGTGGTATGTTTCAAAAAGAAATTTGAACTCTGGCTTTCTGACTCAAGAGCCAGTATTTTTCCCACTGTACCATGGGCCCTCTCACATGCCAGGCTGCTTTTTGAAGTATCTCTGGCCTGTCTAATAGTCACAAGGGTCTCAGTCTGATTAGCTAATAGCTGGGTACTCTGGGAGCATTTTTAGAACACAAGCTCCTAATTGAGTATCTTGGGACCAAAGAAATGAGATACTTGAAGGTAATATATTTATTTATACATACATGCGTACACACATGTATATGTGTGTTTATATGTATGTGTGTGTAAATATAAACTTACAGAGAGATCCAGATATATAGATATGTGTATATATGTATAGATATGTGTGTATATATGTGTATATGTGTATATATATATATATATATGTATGTACATACACACATGTATTTCCTTTCCTACAACCAAGCCACACTTTACCTCTCACTGCTTCATCAGCTTCTGTGATTTAGAATCCCAGCAGCACATGTGACCCTCACAGCTCTGTCTCCTCCTTCCTTTTCACATCCAGACTCCCTGGGGGGGAGGTCAGCATGACAGTGCCCAGGAGGTCCCCTGCTCATCTTCTTCTCCCTCCTCCTTCTGTGACTCCAGTCCATCATACTCCATATGGACACACAGGTTGAGAGCAAAAGTCAAGCTCCTGTCTCCCTCTCTGTCATCTCTCCTTCTCCTCCCACATCCAATTATTGCCCACACGGATGCTGGGGATCTTTTCTGTATCATGGGCACCTTGACTCAGCACAAGGAAGCATATGCCACAGAGAGCAGGATCTTACGGGATTAAAAACATTATATATTTATAAAAAGCTCATCAAAAAGTATGCCCCTTACGGTCTCACTCTCCTCATTGCTGTGTCCTGGCTGTGTGCCCATCTGTCTAACCCTAGTTTCATTTCTGAGTTTTGGGTCTGGTGGGAAAGTAGGACAGGAGCATCTTCCTCGTGAGCCACAGATATGCATGGCTTTATAAGTCAACTACATGTTGATTGTCATATTTCCAATTCAGTAGAAGATTTGCTGTTTAAGGGAATAAGCATTTATAAAGTTTCCATTATGTATTAGACCCTATGCTAAGTCCTTTTACAAATTTGATCCTCACAACAACTGGAAACTGAGGGATAGGGCCTCTATAAGTGACTAACCCAGGATCAAGTAAGTGTCTGAGGCTAGATTTGAACTCAGGTCTTTCTGACTCCAGACTCAGTACTCTATCCACTGTGCCACCAGCTGCCCCTAAACTTGAAAGAGTTCTTCGATGAATCCTGTTCTAAAATGAAGACTTCTTTTTATAGGAGAAACTTTTGCTCTTAATACAGACACAGCTGGGAGAAGAAGTCCTATGAAAGATTATCTGTGTCCTGCCCTCTAGCCTGGACCTTTTTGCTTCATGCTGGTACATTCTCTTTTAGAAAGAGGGAACCTGCTTCCTACCCAGTGGCTAAATAAGTACTCTCAGAGGTGGCGGTGTTATGTGACTGGGGAGCTGGGAGGTCTGAGGTCTTTCCCCAGCTCTGCTGTCAACTAGCTTGTCAACCTTTGGCAATTCCTTTTCCCTTTCTGGAATTCAGTCTTTACATCTGTAAAATGGGTTGTACAAGATCAAAATCCTCTAAGGTCCTCTTCCAGATCAGAGCACTAGACTTGAATCAGAGGCCTGCCTTGGTTTGAATCTTGCCTCTGCAGCTCTGCATCTGCGGGCATGTCATACCCCCTTTGGACTTCAGTTTCCCTCTTTGTCAAGTGACAAAATGGCTTGGATGGAGTGGTCTCGAAGGTCCCTCACTGGCCTGATGTTTCATGAGACTGTGTTTTTATGACTCCAATTCTCTCTCCACTTTCATGATTGCTTAGGTTGCCCTCACTGGAAAACGTTAAAGAGAATACTGAAGTGGTGGTAGGGTAAGTGATGTTTTGGAGGGCAGAGAGGATAGCCATCATCTCAGTGTTGAGCAGACTGGATAACTTTGAAAAATGGGAAGCAAATCATAGAATTTTGAAATGGAAAGGGCCTTAAAGCCTAAGCCAGGGGTGGAGAACCTGTGGCCTTGTGGCCCTCTAGGTCTTCAAGTACAACCCTTTGATGAATCCAAACATCGCAGAATAAATCCCAAAAGGCCACAGGTTCCCCACCCCTGTCAGGTAGGAATTCCTGTCCCAAAAGAATTCCCCATCCCTGGCTTAGGCTCATGGGACCCCAGGACTAGAGCTAGAAGTGACTGAGTGAACAAGTCATCTTGACTATTATAAATGTTCAAATTAACTATTAAGGATGTGAAGAAAGAAGCTGTCTGCATCCAGAGAAAATGGATAAAAAGAAGTATGTGTAGAATACTTTGAGGCATATATGCTGATTTTTGTCGAAAGGTAGCCATCTCTAGGGTGGAGGGGGAGAGGAAGAAGAAAAAGGAAAAAAAGGAAATTCACATGTTAACGTCATTACATGTTTAAAAGGCATAGCAAGTTGTACGTGATGGATTTGCAGTTTCATGGGTAGTCATCTTTTTTATTATGTTGTTATGGAAATGCTTGTTTTATCCCATAAATTAAAAATAAAGTAAATTTTTAAAAATAGATTATATAAGTCACCTAGCCCTTCCATTTTATAGTTGAAGAATCTGAGACCCAAAGAGATTACATGCCCAGGGTTACCCAAGTAGCAATAAAACCCACATTTAAAGTCGAGTTGTCTGAGTCCAGATCCAGTGTTCATCCCACTGCATCATGCTGCTAGTCCAACTCCCTCCTGGCATAGATGGGGAAACTGAGGCTTAGAGAAGCCAAGGATTTGCTCCAAACCAGACAGCTAGTTTCTGGCACAGGACGCAGGCCAGGCTCCTTCCACTACCAAGTTCTCCTGTAAGAACCTCTAAAAGCTCCCTACTCCAGATGGAACTGTCTCATTCAATAGAGCCTTGGGGCCCAGGCTTAGAACCAATGACACTTAAGCTTCCCTATTGCCCCTATGAGCAGTGTCTAGGAGAGGCAGGCAGGGGGCAAACACTGCATGATTACGGCAGGAAGCCAGGCAGCTCCCTCCTTCAGCATACGATCTGGTTCCTCCAAAGCGAGGTTTCTCTCAGGTCTCCTAGTGCTTCGGCAGTTTGGTGAGCAATTGCATCTGGTAACAGCTCCCAAGTCCCCACTCAGGTTTCCAGGCCCTGTTGGCCCCCTGATGTTGCAGATGAGATGAGAACAGAGAGAATTGTTTCATAGTCTTGAAGCAGCAGCAAGGAGGACTGGCTAATTAAAAGGAAAGGGCCCAGCTCCCTCATCAGAAAAAGGCCTGGCCTTGAGAGGGACAGGGGAGAGCTTTTTCTAAGCTAAATGAGCTCAGACAGCATGGTAATAACTGGACATTTTGCCTCTCCAGGCCTCGGTTTCCTCTTCTGTGAAATAAGGAAATCGGAACCTCATGTGGCTGTCATTAAATGAAACCATCTGACATTTTGCTTTGGGCTTTGTGTGTGTGTGGGCTTACTTGCTGTGTGACCTTAGCCTACGTCACTCTCCCACACCCGGCCTCAGTTTCCTCATCCACTAAAATGAAAAGGGTGGATTGATGATCTCTGTCAGCTCTGTCATTCTGCGCCACATGATTTGAAAATAAAGAACATGAGTACCGCAAGGGACATAGAGACCATGTATCCCCATAAAGGATCAGTGATACTCCAGCAAGGGGAGGGCAGACATTGGAATCAAACCCTGACTCCACAGGCTCCAGACAATCAGGCATTTAATGTCTCTGCTTCATTTCGCTAGTTGGAAAAGTCAGTTAAGCTTATGTTGCAATCACTGAATTTTCATCAGAACTGGGGGTGGGGGTGAGGGTTCTCAGAGGTTATCTAGTCCAACCCTTCTCATTCTACAAAGGAGAAAACTAAGTGCCAGGGGACGTATCACAAGTTAATGGTCCCCCAGCTCCCACATAGGGCTCATTTCACTCCATCAAATTGCCTTCTAAAGAGTTAAGGACCATTCCCCTGACTCACCCTACTGTGGTCCTTGAGTTGATCTAGTCTGAAGCTGAGGGCATTTAGACAGAAGTTAAATACCTTGGCTCCCTGTGATGGCCACATACCTGATATCAGCCTCCCAGTACTTGTGTCTCAGAAAAGGAATGAGTGCCTCATTACAGGAAGTATTCAAGCACAGAGATGGGTGACCCCTGTCAAGGATACTTGTGCTTGGAGTGGAGGGTTGGACAAGTCAGATGACCTCTGAGAGTATGAGATTCTGTGCCCAGTGCAGCCCTGCCATCTGTCCCCATGCTGCCCACACAGATGGGCAGGGCCTTCAGGAAGATCCTCATGGCTCACTTGCTATTCTTTTTATTTTTTCTTTGATTTGCCTCAGAATGGATTGGTTTGGTTTGAAGAGCTGCATCTTTGGGATCCTAACATTGTTACCCACTCAGAAAAATGACAGTCATTACAAGGCTAAATTTGGTGCCATCAACCTAATGCTATAGCTGGTGGGGATAATTGGATCAGGTGAGGGTCTTTTAAAGGTTGGGGAGATGTGGGCATGTTTGTCAGTCATAAGAAATAAGAGACAGGGAACAGAAACAGAGGGATCTAAAACATCTCACAGAAGCAGCTGCAATGTCTTGAAATATCAAGTGTATGAATGCAGATGGCTGGATACTTGTGGTTACCACACAGGGACAGTTTAGGATCATAGAAATTCCTCATCAGAATCTTCCTCATTGTATTCACCGTGATCATTAATCATCAACTAGCATTTATTATGTGTCTACTGTTTGCCAGGAGGGGCATCCAGGTGGCACAGTGGATAGAGCACTGGCTGTGGAGTCAGGAGGATCTGAGTTCAAATCCAACCTCAGATACTTATATGACCCTGGGCAAGTCACTTAACCTTGTTTGCCTCAATTTCCTCATCTGTAATATGAGCTGGAAAAGGAAAGGGCAAACCACTTGAATATCTTTGTCAAGAAAACCACAAAGGGGGTCATGAAGAGCCAGAAGTAACTGAAACAACTAAATATCATATGCTGGGCATTGTGATAAGGAAAAAAGGCAACAAAACCAATCCTTGTTGTTAAGAAGCTTGCCATCCAATGGGGGAGACAACATGCAAACAACTATGTACATAAAAGATACAGGCAGCATCAATGGAAGGGATCTCAGAGAGAAAGCACTAGCATTGGGGAGGACCAGGAAAGGCCTCGTGAAGAGGGCAGGAATTTAGCTGAGACTTGGTGGAAGCTGGGGTACGAAGGTGGGGAGGCAAAGCAGTTCAGGCCTGGGGAACAACCACTAAAAAGACATGGAGTTAGGACATCACTTGTGCGTGAGGAAAAGCAAGATGAGTGGTGCTGGATTTCCTGTCTAGAGGAAGTGGAGGGGAAGAAAGTATAAGAAGACTGGAAAGATAGGAAAGGGAGTTGTGAAGTTCTTTAAAAGTCAAACAGAGGATTTTATATTGGACCGTGGAGGTGATAGGGAGCCAATGGAGTTCACTGAGGCAGGGTGGGGTTGATATGATCGCAGACTTAGGCTGTAGGATTACTTTGGCAGCTGAGTGTAGGATGGACTAGGGTAGAGGTGAGGAGACCATTTTGTTGTTAAGTCACTCAGTCGTGTCTGATTCTTTATCACCCCCTGGACCATAGTACACCAGGCTCTTCTATCCTCCACTGTCTCTCAAAGTCTTTCTAGGTTCATAGGGAGAACAGTCAAAATGCAATGGAAACAGACCAGGTATTGGGATGATGAGGATGCACTTAGGTCATGGCTGTGTAAGTGGAGTGAAGGGGACACCTATGAAAGATTCTGTGAAGATAGAAACAAGCCTTGCCAACTGATTGGGTATGTGAGGTGAGTGCAAGTGAGGAGCCAAGGATTACACCAAAATTTTGAGCCCAGGTGACTGGGAAGATGGCAGTGCCCTTGACAGTAATAGGGAAATTCAGAAGAAGGGAGGATTTGAGGGTAAAGGTAATGACTTCTATTTTAGATATGTTGAGTTTAAGATCTTTACAGGACATCCAGTTGAAGAGACCCAATAGATATCAAGATTAGAGGTCAAGAGAAAGTTTAGGGATAGATAAATCTGAGAATTATTTGCATAGAGATAATTGAATCCATGAGAGTTGGTAAGACCATAAAGTTTTCATTTCCAATAGGATTGGAAAGATAAGGAGTTTTAGAATTCACTCTTTGGGGACACCCATGGTTAGTAGGTATGACGTGGATAAAGATCAAGAAAAAGAATGATCAGACAGGTAGAAGGAGAACTAAGAGCAGTGTCATGAAAACTAGAGAGGAGAGTGTATTAAGGAGAAGAGGGTGATCAAAGCTTTGGGGAGGTCAAAATGAATAAAGATTAAGAAAAGATCATCAGATTTTGCAATTAAGCTTATTGGTAACTATGGAGAAAGTAGTTTCAGTTGAATGATGAAGTCAGAAGCCAAGTGAAAAGTAGAGGCACTGATTGTAGATAGCTTTCTTAAGGAGTTTAGCCATGAAAGGGGAGATATATATATATATATATATATATATATATATATATATATATAGGATTATAGCTACTGGGGATGATTGGATCAGGTGAGGGTCTTTTAAAGATTGGGAATATGTGGGCATGTCTGTAGGCAGCAGGGAGCAGCAGACAGGGAAATCCTGAAGATTACTGAGATACTAGGAATGATAGAGGAGGAAATCTGTTGGAGAAGATAGGATGCAATGAGATCAGGTTGCCCGTAGGGGGATCACACTGGCAAGAAGAAAGGGCACATTTTCATTTGGGACAAAAGTGAAAGAGTAGTAGATAGTAGGGGAAGTGATCTGAATAATGAGGTTGGCTTACCAACCCCAGAATGGGAACCCTTAGTTTCAGAGCTATAGGAACCTTAGTACACTGATTGGATATGTGAGGTAACTTTAAGTGAGTAGTCAAAGGTAACAACATGATTTCAAGTCCAGGTAACCAGGAGGATGGTGGTGCCCCTGAAAGTAATAAGGGAATTCAGAAGTGGGGCAGGACTTGGGGAGTAGAATGTCTAGAAAAGACCTTAGAACATAGGATGTCAGAGCTGGGAGGCACTTTGGGCTATAAGATATAGAATACCAAGAGCCAGAATTACTCAGAAAGTGGAATATGAAAACCAGCAGGAGGCCTTAGAGTATAGATTGTAGAATGTCAGCTCTGAAAGGGACCTCAGGACACAGAATATAGAATGTCAGAGCCTGAAGTGACCTCAGAACAAGGTATAGAATGCGAAGATCTACAAAGAGCCTTAGAATATAAATTGTCAAAGCTAGAAGGGACTTTGGAATACATAGAATGAGCTGGAAAGGGACCTTAAAAATATGTATAACCCTATAATTTTACAGATGTGACCCTGGGATACCTGGAACAATTAGAAGGAATTTGGACAGGCAGGCATTTCCTAGCATTCCTCAAGAGCCAGTAGCTTTGACTTTGAAATTCAGTGAACTTCTGCAAAGGGATGCTGAAGCAAGGAGGTGATGCAGCCGTGATGGAGATGCTGGTAATCTCGCCAGGGCTGGGACAGCATCCTAGACTCTTCAAACTCGGAGCGGAATAAGCTCAGGTGACTCCACCCAAAGACACCAGAGGAGACTGTGGAGCCTGAGGCGTGACTGGACAAAAAAAGAGCTATGAGTAATGCAGACCAGAGGATATTGGGTGCCACTGAAGGAGGTAGGTCAAGGAGTGGCCTTGTGAACTGTATTACATTGAGTCCTGGACGTGTTCCTTCCCCCTTTTCCGATTGTGGCTGGAAATGACTTTCCCTTTAATTGCCCACCGTTCCCTATAATTTTATCCTCCATCCAGAGAAGGTAAGAGGTAAAGAGGAGAGAAGCCAGTTCAAGTTTCTCTCTGTCTATAGCCCCAGGCAGCCTGAACTACAAATAAACTGTACTTTAATTGTCTACAATAATTTCTTTGCTATAGTAATAGCGCTATAAAAACTTGGTGGTCACCAACCCAAAATAGCTTGGTTAATGAAGGCAAAGGGTGAAACTGAGAGAATGGGGAGAAGGCTAGATCTAAAGTGATAGGAGTTGCTAGTGACCCTTAGTGAAAGATGGGTACATGAGTGGAGACTGCAAATCAAGGAGGAAAATCATGTGAATCCTTATCATTCTCTAGATGAGGGAAATTGTTTATTAAGAATATTTCTTTTAACTATTTCAATAAAATTGGCTTCTTTTGTAATCCTGTGTATTTTTTTGCATTTAAAAACATCTTTCTGAGGAGTCCATAGGCTTCACCAGACTGCCAATGACATAGAATGGCAACAAACCTTGTTTGGGTCAACATGGTCATAGAGACATTCTCTAAAGAATGGAAATGTGGTGGGAAAAGCAGCTTCTTGTTCCCTAGAGAAGAACCTTGGGCTGCTGGAAGTCCTAGGATAGTGTTGCTGATCCAAGGATGGGGAGCTGAAGCCATCTCCATTTGTGTGAGCTGTAGGGAGGCTATTGATTCCTTGATGTCAGTGTTAGGAGACAAAAGGACACCTAGCCTTGCTCTGCCCTGCCCCTTAGTGGCTAGTCAGAAGAAACCAAGGCCTAGAGAGGGCAAGTAGTTATTTAATTAATGTTAACTTTGGGACTAGAAGTCTTTAAATTCCTTGCTTTTATGGCTACACCTTGCTGCTTCCTTAAGCCATTTTCCTGGGTCACTCAGGCACAGAGCAGCACCCCTGTGGGTGTTCCAGATGATCTCTATAACTGGTGACACTTTCAGAAAAGCATGTCACGGTGCACTGCTCTGGAATCCAATTTCTCCAAAGTGACAGGATCTTAGATGCCAGCATTCCCAGCTTGGAGGAAATTGTTTAGTGACATCTCTGTCTCTGCTGAGTGAGCAGTCACCAATGGAAACCAGAGACAGAGGCCCAGGCGCAAAGCTAGGTCCCCAAGGGGAAAATCAGTCACTTGGCAAATGATGAAATTTTGTGCTGTGAACTGAAGTTGGGGTGAAGATGCAGGACTGGGAAATTACCGAAGGATTACAAAGAGCTTTGCTCTGGGTGATGCCCTTTCCTTTTTTTTTTTTTCAAAACAAGATCATATTTTGCTGCATTATATACACTGGTAAGCCTGTGATTGCCATGAAAAACATTCTTATAAGGATGAATAATGTTAATTACTGATAAAATTCCAGAAAGCAGGATTTCCTCATAATTTACAGTCTTATCTTAACACAAGCTCACACATGTGTGTATATACCTGTAGAGGCACTTGGATTTTGAAATTCTTGGTTCTGAATAGCCTTGAACCTATAATGTCATTGTTATGGAGTACTTCCAAGTAATGGAACTCCCTCTGCTATTCAGGGTCAGCAACTCTTCTTTTTGTAACTGTGAGTCTTTGAGCATAACCTGGGGCACTGAGCAGTTGTGATCTACTCAAGGTCACGCAGCTGTTATGTGTTCCGGGTAATACTTGTCCCTAGATAGCAGAGCCAGCTTTCTTTCCAATATACCAAGCATTCTTTGAAATTCACATCCTTAAATTAATCTAATAATCCTGGAGAATTTGCCTTAAGTAGTGAACGAAAAACCCTGAGGACAGGAGATAGCTATATCAATACCTATGTCTCTCTCTATCTCTATACAGATTTTATATAAATATATATATATATTATATGTGTGACAGTATATTTGTTCTGTAAGTGTTTAAACTCAATTTAACTAAAAAGAGAGGGGGAGAGACAGAGGTAGGGAAGGATAGAGAAGGAGGGAAGAGAGGAGAGAGAGGGAAAGAGAAAGAGAAGGAAGGAGGAGGAGAGAGGAGAGGGAGGGAAGGAAAGGGAGAAGGAAGGAGAGGGGGAGAAAGAGAGAGAGAGAGAGAGAGAGAGAGAGAGAGCAAGCTCGAGTGGACAAAAAGATTTAGCACATATTCAGAGCCTTAACCAGGAAATTTTATGACAGGGCAAGTAGTACAAAGTGTGCCATCAGTTGAAGGGTGAAGGGGCAGGCTACCATCTTATGAAGGGGAATCTCTAAGATACTACTATGAGGCTGCCTTGTCTGCATTGTTTTGGAAAAGCGAGGCAGGCTAAGGGATGAACTCATAGCAACCCATCATTCAGCAGTTTCTTGTATTAATCAGTTGTTCTTGCTAACTAGGTACTAAGATCTCTTGTTGCTATTGCTGATGAAGAACTATAAATGCTATCATTGCCCTCTAAATTTGGCAGTCACTAAATGTGGACAAAGCTCCAGTCATCCCGTCATAGTTTTGGCTCTTGATGTGCTCTTATTTTGACCATGGAAAATCACGAGGAATGGATAATTTGACATTTTTGGTCATTATGGACAAACTACTGTTTAGAGTTGGGAGCTTCTATTAGTGAACAAAACTAGTAATGCAGTTCATCTGATTTTCTTCCCAAGCCATTTTCTGAGTCCTTCCCCAGTGACAATAAAACAACAATGCAAATCTCCTAGGAAAACATGAATCTTAGGATCACAGATTTAATTGTATGGATTTGTAACACAGCCCATATTACAAACATTGAGAACATTTACAAGAATAAATAGGATGAACTTGCAGTTGTAAAAAAAATTACACTTCACTGTAATGTACAGACAAAAAATAGATCTGATAGTCCTTAACCAGACAGTATGTGCCTTCCTTTCTTGAGCTCAAATGGACCAAACTCACTTACTACATACTGCTGACATTTTTTGTGTTCATGTTTCATATGTGCTTTGTCTACCAAACACCCAAACTATACACATGTGTGTCACTGAGATTCAGGATAGATACTGTGGATAGCAAGAAGGTTTTGGTCTCGTGTAAATATACTTCTCTAAGTGGGTCAAATCTTTGCATCCAAGGAACTCCTAGTGGAATCTAGGAGATCAGGGTCCAATGATGAAAACACAGAAGAAGATCTTTATCTCAAGTCAGCAATTCTAGCAAGGAGAAAAAAAAAGGAGGGCAGGAAGATGTGTTTGCATCCTATCACCATTCTTGGCTAGTCTGAACTAACCTAGTGTAGCCTGGGTACTCGACTATACATATATGGTGGCAGTGGTAGGGCAGTCACAGTGGTGGGTTAGCTAAAGTCGAGAAAGGGGAGAACGTGCCCAACCAAGTTGGCCTGCTGCAGGGACTTGTGTTTTTGCTCCATCCACACCTTTCTCTTAGGCCTGCCAAGAAAAAGCTCAGGGGCTGGAGAAGTAGAGGTCAGAAGCTGGGCTTTCATCTCAGAGGCAGTGCGCTTTGTGATGAAAGCTTTGAAAGGAAGAGGGAAAGCCTTGAAGGTGAGTAATCCTTTCATGAGTAGATGCATAGGTAGGAATCCAGGCTTATTCAGTAATTAACAAAGGAGCTGTCCAGCAATATGAGAAGCCATTCTTGGGGCAAGTGCCTTCATTTCTCTGAGAGTTATTTTAATCACCTGGAAAATGGGAATGAAAATGCTTCTCAGGGAAAGTGTGTGGAAAACGCAAAAGTACAAAGGACATGTGAGGTATTCTTCTTCCTTCTGCTTGGGTGGCATAAGCTCTCTTCCCTGCAGACAGTTCAGACTCACATGTGTGATCAGAGCATGTTTAAGCGTCTTCTAGAATTTTGTGGAAAATTAGGAAGCTGGCTAAGTAGACAACTTTGTACAAGACTCTAGCTACCCACACAAGTATGGATACTTCCTCTTCGTACAACCCCCAGGTTCATTTAGCAGATTCACAGAACTTATAAGTTGCTAGGGCATTTAGAGTTCATCTAGTCCAAGCGCCCAAATGAATCTCTGCTATAACACGCTCAATGGTTAGGCAGTCTGAAGATTTCCACTGAGGGGAACCTACTACCTCCTCATGCAGGCCATTCCATTTTTCCTCACATAAAAGGTGATGTGATTCAGTAGGAAGGGGACTGGGTTTGGGATACTGAACTTGGAGTCACAGGATCTGAGTTCAAAATCTGGCTCTGCCATTTATTATCTGTAGGATCCTAGGCAAGCGGCTTCAGTTTTTCCATCTGTGAAGTAAGGGCATTTGACTGGACGGCCCCTAAGGTTGCTTCTAGCTCTAAAATGATATTTTCCCCTTAATCCTTTAAGTCTAAATTTGTATTTCTAAAACGTTTATCCCACATCCCTAGTTCTGTCCTCTGAGGCAGAATAAATCGCGTCTCCCTTCCGCATGGCAGCCTTTCAAATACTTCAAGGCAGTTACCATGTCTCCTCTGACCTTCTCTTCTCTAGGTAAGATTTTGAGTGAGACTTTGTCAGTTTGTGGTCCAAATGGGGGACAAGGTCATTGACACACAGCACACCAGACTCACTGGGTTGGGACATAAGTGCCACTCTGGAGCCGGGTGATGGTGGTCTAAGAACTCAAATGTGCTTACCTCCCTAGATCCCTGTGTTGCTGAGGTCCTGTAGAAAGTTTCCCAGAAATTAGATTCATACACAATGTTCTTTCTCCCATCTCTGTGCTTTTGTATAAGTGGTCTCTATACCTGCAATGCCCTCCTTCCTCATTTGTACCTCTTGGAATCCCTAGCTTTCTTCAAATGCAGATAAGACCATATCAGTCTTCTACTCAAACTCCCTATTGGATTCCTATCACCTCTGGGATCAGATATAAATTCCTGTTTTGATGTTGAAGCCCTTTACAACTTGGCCCCACCTATCTGTTCAGTCTCACTGTACACTGCTCCTCCTATCACACCCTGTGATCCAATGAGACTGACCTTTTCTCTGCCCTTCCCATACAGCACTCCATCTGCCTCTGCTCTGTAGTGACCATTCTTCCTGCCTGCAGTGTACTCCCTGCTCCCTCCATCTCACAGAATCCCTTCCTTCAAGATGTGGCTACGCCTTCTGCTGAAGTTTTTTGGGATATACTCAATATACCCTCTTGGGAACTCTCTTGTTTTCTTTTTAATCACTTTGTATTATTTGTAGTTATCCTCCTTAGATTTATTCTTTATGTGCTTATGTTTATCCTTGTGGTATCCCATTAGAACAGAAGCTCCCTGTGGGTAGGGATCATTTTCTTCTTTGTATCTACATCGCTAGCATTTAGCACAACCCCTGGCACACAGGAAGTGCTTAATAAGTGGCTGATTGATTGATTGCCAGTGTTACCACGGAAAGTTCCTTAACTTCTCTGGCCCTCAGTATGCTCGTTTGTAATATGGGGTGGGAGGTGTTTTAGTGGTCTAGATGATTCTCAAGTCCTTTCCAACACTAAATAGATATTCCCAGGCCACTCCTACCTTCACCCCTAGCTCTCTCATTTGCTTGGGTTTAGCAACAGCACTGTTGAAATCCGAATAGTGTTAGACCATCCATAGTATAGTTTGGGTGGAGAAATTCTGCTCTTAGTAACCATAAAAAAGCCAGGCTTCCTTGATTTGGCTCAGTGTATAGCCAATGCCCAGAGCCAAGATATGAATATTTGTTTTATCCCCTCTCTAATACCCTCTCCCCACCCTATTTTGTAGATGAGAAAAAGATCAAATCACTTGCCACAAGCAGCGTGCTCTGTTTTGCACACAATTCCCTGCTGGTCCAGCCATCACGAATAGTAGTCTCCCAGATGTCCTAAAAAGCCAGGCAAGTTTCTAGGGGGCTCTCAGAAAAGTTGGATCCCTGACCCCTTCATGGGTTATTTTCTGTTGCTGTCTGGTGGCCCTCACTAGCATCCACAGTGTGGGAGGTCTCAGACTAAGAAGGTGTGCTTTTTCATTGTAAAGACACTTTTTCTGAACTTGGCCTTAACATTCAGATCTGTCTCTGTCATTTTCTACCTGTGTAAACTTGGACAAGTCATTTAATATATCAGTTTCCTCACTGGTAAAACAGATCCCCATTTTAGTCCTCATAGAGTCCAAGACTTTCAGAGTTGGAAGGGAGGGAACCTCAGAGGAATCTTTCTATGCCTTGACAAAGGACCATCCAGCCTTTGCCTAAATGCCTCAACAGCCCATGACCTGCCCCTCTCCCCACTCTGATTGCACATTCTACTTTTGAATCACTGTAATCATTACAAGATTTTCCTTTTGCCAAGCCTAATAATCCCTGCACTGCTCACAGAAGGGCTTTGAGGATCAAATGAGATCATGAATATGAAAGAGTTTTAAAATTCTTAACAAGATGCACATACAAAGTCTTACTAGTATTGGTGAAACATCACAGGCAAGTTGTGCCAATCCTATCATGGGCCATGACTGAAACAACAGAGGGGATTTTCACCCTGGATTTATGCAAACTGGCTTACATAGTCCTGCCTTCAAGCAAGGGCCAGGACCAGAGGACCCTGAGGTCTTTTCCATTTCCAGCTGAGTTTATACTTAGGCATAATCATAAAGTGTTTTTAATGGTAGACAAGAGGAGTGCTGTGAACAGAACTGAAAGATAAGAGACTCCTTCCATTGCTCTTCATTACAAAACATCTCACTATAGATAGTACTGTTGGCTAAAAGTCTAGGGTTCTTCTTGTGAGAATGCCCCATACACTCAGGCTCTGAGTGGTCCCAAGGTACTGGTGCCCTTTCCTATTGTCTAGACAAGGAGCACTTCTGTGGGATGATATGTGTATCTACAAGTGCCAGTCTAAATCTCCAGCCTCTCTCAGTTCTGTTAGTGCCTGTTTTTCTGCTCCAGTTATCTGAGGTTTACAGCCTCTGGTTACAGTGGGCCAAAGCTACTGGCTTAATGTGGTAAAACACAAGGCCATGGCTACTATTCCCTTTAGGATGAAGGGTTGGGACTCCCTCCAGATTGGCAGTGGATTGAACAACTAACAGGTTGGGAGAGGATAGAATGTAGCCAAAATGTGCAACTGAGAGTTCTAGGCCAGGAGTCATGAGCCTAGCTCAGTGAGGTGACACTGGGAAATATCCCCTCTGCTTCTTCAGCCTCAGTTTCCTCACTTATAAAATAACTCTCGTACTACCTCCTTCACAGGGCTGTCATCAGGAAATTGCTTTGGAAAGAAAACAGCAATTACTATAGAAAATTAAAATTCAGCAAAGCCAATGAATATTTTTTTGGGGGCCATGAGCTAAATGTAGCTCCTCTGTCATATCTGCTAGGGCTCAGGGTGCTATTGCCAGTTTGGTTTATAAGAAACTTAACACTAGACTGTGTGCATGTCAGGAAGTTATGCTAAAGTGATGGAAATCCAGGCACTATTGAGAAAATGTGTGGAGAAAGCTAGTGCGAAAATGAGAAATATCTATAAATATAAAAATGATCCCAAAGAGGAAAAATGTGGCCTAGCTCCTCACAGTCGAATCTGTCCCTGCCTTTGCTTCCACTCTTCCTTTGCCTACCCCTCACTCCTGGCTACTGAAAGTCTACATGCCATCCTTCAAGGCTCAGGCCAAATGCCACATCTTCTAGCAGCCTTTCCTTAGTCTTCCAGTCAGAAGGGCGAGCTTCTAAACTCTTGTACAAACTTTAGGTCCCTTTTCTGCAATCATCCCATTCTATACTGCATTCTGTTTTTGTGAGGTCTCATCTGTTGGATCAGGGATTCTTAACCTAGAGTTCACAAACTTTGAAAAACTTGATAACTGTTTTAAAATTATCTATATCTATATCTATATATGATTTTGTACATTTAAAAACATGATTTTGAGAAGGAGTCCATAAACTTTACCAGTCTGCCAAAGGGGTCTGATAGCAGAAAAGAAAAAGCCCCTGTAACAGATGGATAAGCTCTGTGCAGACAGAGCAAAGACTGCTTTATTTATCTTTGCATCTCTTCTGGCACAGGGACTCTGGGCCCTGCATAGGCATCATGCCAAAGGAGAAAAAGTGTTGGACTTGGAGTCTGGCTTTGCTACTCTCTACCTGTGCAACTTTAGGCAAGTCACATCTCTGTTCTGGATCTCTGTTTTCCTTCTCTGTAAAAGGAGAGGGTTTGGCCACATGACATTGAAGCTCTAAATCTTAGGATCCTCTAAGTTCCAAGTTTTTTTCCCCCCCTCTCCAAGACCTAGCTTCTTATTTGTAAAATGGAGGGGGTGGGATTGGACTAAAATCATCAATGGTTTCTTTTAGCTCTAGCTCCTATGATTTATGATATAAGGTAGATGGCTAATCAGCATTGAATGAGTTAATGGAATGACCTTCCTGCTTGCAATGCTTGTTCTCACCTTCTCTCT
The DNA here is from genome assembly GCA_028646515.1 of Pseudochirops corinnae. Taxonomy (NCBI): domain Eukaryota; kingdom Metazoa; phylum Chordata; class Mammalia; order Diprotodontia; family Pseudocheiridae; genus Pseudochirops; species Pseudochirops corinnae. The sequence goes on from CM053585.1 coordinate 261,782,102, forward strand.
TTTCTTCCCCTTTGGCATTGTGGACTTTTTACATTCTAGACTCGTCTTGTGGTGGCTTTTAAAAAAATATTCTAGGCTTGTCTCCTGGCTGCAGCCATTTCATATTCCTGAGTTAGAAGCTTCCATGTGATTGTGATTTGATTTTCTCTCTTCACTTCATCTTTTGCAGTGACCCTCCTTGCTTTGTCAAAGTCCTGGTCTTTGCAGCAAAATGAAGCTTTATCAGGCTCAGTGGTAGCAAATAGAGAAACAGGGAATTGTCAGCTCCACCTCTGGGTGTTGCTTCTTTCCTGTGCTACCTGGCACCCTGCCAAGGCCTCAGCATGTCTCTAAAAGGGGATTTTCCTCTGCTTGTCAGACACAGGCTCTCCTGTGCCTTTTCCCTGGTTCTGTCCCCTTGGTGCCATACATACAGAACTATCCCTGCTTATCTCCATTTCTCTATGGTCCCTATTCTGTGCCTACTCCTCTTTCTGGAGGCATTTTCCTCTGAGATGAACTCTTTGCTTCTGAATTCTAACTTCATCTTCACTGGATCTTCTTTGAAATGTCTCCATAGATGGCCTGCTACCTGCAGGAAGGACAAGGGAAGTGGTCCCTTGCTTCCAGAGATGCATTCAAGAGCACAGACATTTCTGAACTCCACCACCTGGTCTAGTGAGAGCCTGAGTGAACAGGCTTAGATTGAGGTACTCAGGATAGAGGAAGGGGTTTGTTTTCAGAGGAGTCAGGTTCCCTTCCTAGCACTCTTCTTTATGACTTTTCCCAGATCCCATACTTTTCCTTTCTGAGTCATTGATGGGCTATTGGCCTGAAAAACCCTCCCAATAATTTCCTGTCTGGGACATTGTATGATTTACCTGCCCACTTTCTTTACTCCTGAAAAGAATTACCAGCCAAGGCCAGATCCTTTGCCATCTAGAGCAGGATGCAGTCTCAGATGGGCATATTGAAAGATGTTTTGGGTCTGGCCTTGGGCTTCTTCCTTGACGTCAATCTCAAAGATTACAGACACATCCAAATACCACTACTTCCCTTAATACTCTTGTCTTTGTTCAAGGGTCTAGAAATCTATTTTAGCCTCTTTAGGAATGTGTTTATAGATCTTCAGGTCAAGGCAACAAATTCATTCAGTTTACTACTACTTGGTAAAGTCTGACCCCTCTCTATCTGTCCTAAATGCCTGTTTCATGATCTGAAGGTGTTTCCTCTACCCAGTACTGGAGGATTTGGTGAGCAAGGCCATCTAATCCTTAGCAATGTTTCAACATTGAGCTCAGCCCTCATCCTTTCAGAGCAAAGACTCCCCACCTCCTCATCACATGCCTTTCTCCTTGGGCTCAGGCAGCACACTATAGTTCATTAGATCTAGACTTAGAGGATCTAAATTCTAGTCCCACTTCTGAACCTGACTGTATGCTCTCAGGCCAGTCACTTAACCTCTCTGGTTCCCAGTTTCCTCATCTGTAAAGAGAGAGGTCTTGAGCAGATGGTCTCTAAGGTCCCTCCAAGCTCTGGATCTGTGATTCTTTCCTTGCCACTGGTGTACTGTCTCTTAAACTTTTTGAGCCTTATTATCCTAACTCTCCAGTGGTAAGGTCAGTGCACATACAGGTGTAGTGGAAGAAGAGCAGCTGAGTCAGAGGACCTGATTTGAACCTTGCCTGGGTTACTTAACTTCTCTGAGGTCTTAGTTTCCTCATTGGTACAATGGGAGAATAATTACAGATGATTCCTTAGGTCCCTTCTAGTTTTAAAACCTATGACATATGACAAAGAGAAATACCTACTTTGGGGAAGGCCATCTGGTGGAAAGAGAAAGTCTATAATTGGGCACATAGGATTTTACACACACACACACACACACATACACACACACACACACAGAGTTATACATAGCCTCATTCCTGGGTGTCATTTGTGCATCAAGGGATCCCAAGGCTTTTCCACACTCATTCTCCTCCTACCAATGGGCCACTTTACTAATGAGGTAAGCTAGCCTGGAGATTCCTGGTAAGACCTTATTCATTGTTGCTGGTTCATCTTGCAGTTTTCTCTCTCTGAGAAGAGAGTGTTAATCTTGGACTCTGAGAGAGGAAAGCCTGCATCAGTGACATCAAATGCTGCTCTGATGGACTTACAAGAAAACCTTGCTCTCTTTGGAGAGATGCTAGGGCACACGTGGACAACTTCCTTACACTCGCTTGTTACCTGGGTATTCTAGAGAGGGCTGCAACTTGAAGGGTAAATAGAGTGAGTAAGATGGAAAAGTTTCTGGCTGCCAGGAGGCCTGATTCAGGCCTGCCCCAGGGAGAATGAGAGGATGGACAGCTCTTACAGTGAGCACATCTAATTCACAAGGCCCATTTATGATGACTGTGCTTGGGGTGGGATTCCTCTCAGGCACTCTACACTCTGGCCAAGCTGGACTATCAGCTCCTACAAAGGCTTTCCTAACCCCTTCTAATCCTAGTGGCTTCCCTCTATTGATTATCTTCAATTGATCCTGACTCCATCCTGTTTGTAGGTGACTGCTTCCATGCTGTCTTCCCCAATAGATGGTGAGCTCTTTGAGAGTAGGGACAGTCATTAGCCTTTCTTTGTAACCCTGTCCCTACACCCTTGAAACACAGTAGGTGCTTAATGAATGCTTTTTGACTTGACTCTTGCCTCAGAGCATCTGAAAGCATAGGCTTCCTCTCCATCCTTTCACTGGGTTGTATCCCAGTCCTTTCCTAGAATGCCATCTCTCCTCACCTCTGCATCACTGAAGCCTTCTCTTCTTTCTAATTTTTTTTTGAATTTTTTTGGAGGAGAAAAGGCAGAGCAGTTGGGGTTAAGTGATGTGCCCAAAGTCACATGGCTCGTGTTAAGTATCTAAGGTTGGATTTGAACTCAGGTCCTCCTGACTCCAGGACGGGTGCTCTATTCACAGTACCACCTAGCTGCCTCAACCTCTTCTTTCAAGGAACAGATCAAGAGTCTAGCTCTTCTCTATAGCTTCCATGACTTCTCATTTTCTGGGCTAAAAGAGGCTTTTTCTACCTCAGATTTTTCCCAAGGCATTTTGTCTTGATCTCTCCTCTGCTTCCTATCACAACTTGATCAGGGAACTATGATTTCTTCCAGATAGGGGACTTCCCAGAGAGAAGCATCCCCTCCCTCTATTGATTGGCACCTTCTCTGCAACTTAGAGTCTCAGTTTCCTGGGCAACTAAGTTAAATGACTTGCCCAGGGTCTCACAGACAGTGTATGGCTAAGAACCTGAAACCTAGTCTCTCTTAGTTCAGCTCTGTCTTCACTGTGTCTCTGTCCTATCTTATGTTATACTTCTCTAAATACATGGATGCCACATCCACTTATCCCACTCCTTATCTCACCCTTATCCCACCCTCTTCCCTCTTAGCTGGACATTGCTACATTTTGGATTTATTGAAGCTGCTTCCCCACCCCCACTATCTTGTTCATACCTCCTAGAGAAGAACATGTCCTAGGAATTATGATGAAACCTCTCCTCTCTGCACTGCTGCCTACATACTATCCAGAGGAATGATAGAAAACTGACTTTTTGGGCAGGAGAGATTATCCCAAAGTGTTATGGCAGCAAAGGGCCTTAAGGGATCATCTAATCCAACCATCCATATTGTTTAGGGGAGGAAACTGAGGCACACAGAAGAAATAGGACTTAACACCACATGCTAACGTGTCACAGTTTAGATACAAATCCTGATTTTCTGTCATTAAGTTCAGAGTTTATTGTTTACACTGTCATCCTAATTCTTCTAATGACTACCCCACTTCTCTTACCTACATACAGGTCATATCTCCCTATCCTCCCCCATCCTGCCACTCAGCCCAGAAGAATGTAAGCCCTTCGAGGATGAGTCCTAAAGAAGATCAGAAAGGGGAGACATGACAAGTTTATAGGTTGACGTTGTCATGCCTTAATGAGTCTGTGATCTCACATATGTGTGTGTAGTTCAGGCAGCTAAGTGGCTCAGTGGATAGAGCACTTTAATTCTGGAAGATCTGAGTTCAAATGTGGTCTTAGATGCTCACTAGCTGTGTGACCTTGGAAGTTACTTAACCCCCATTGCCCTGCCTCCTCCCCTCTGCTGTATCCCACTGGAGAGGGAAATGGCAAGCCACTCCAACATCCTAGCCAAGAGAATTCCACATGCAGTCATGAAGAGTCGGATGTGAAAGACCGAACAGCAACAAGTTCTTTCACTGGTCCAGATCTCAGTCCTTGCACATCTAATCATGATGCATTCCTCTCACAGTCCTCCAGAGGACTTTCTCTATAAATTTGACTATTTCATGGATACCAGGGAAGCTCTTGGGTTGTTTTATTTTTATCTCATGATCTTTCCACATGAGGGGTCCTTCTTTCTTAGCCTTCCAGATGTGTTTGAGAGTCTTTCAGTAGGGTCACTTCTAGTGCACAAGTCATAGTAATATACTGATGCCCATTTACACTCTTTGTGTATCTCTACATTGCTCTGTACATCATTTGCAATCTCTTCAGAGATGATATGTTGTATGTTACCCTAGAAAGAACACTTGGTTTAGTCAGAAGATCTGGGTTCAAGTCTCAGCTCTATCACTGACTTTGGGCAAGTCATGTAAATCTCAGCCTTGGTTTGCTCATTTGAAAAATGAGGACTAGACTAGATGACCTTCAATATCCCTTTCAGCTCTGTTCATTCACTGGGTTGTGAAGTTGGAATGGGAGATCAGGTTTGTGCCTGGAAGTGGGAAGCCTTTAATGGAATGAATTCTGTTGTATGACTTTCTCTACCTTTAGCTTTAACCTCAACAGTAATGCTACTCCCCCTTGTGTGAACTTATTCTCCAGGCTGCCATGAAACAGATGCCCAAGTTGACCCCCACATAGTGGAGTCCCTTCATGATCCCAGAAATTCTACTGATGGTGACAAAGCTTAGCAGGGGGAGCCCAGCCCAAGCCTTTCTCAGAAATGTTGTACCTTCAATACCTGTATATTTGGTGAGAAATAATGAAAAAAACTAAAGCAAAGAATAGAAAAATGGTGGAGGGAGAACAGGCCTAGTATCCCCAAGTTCAAGTTGTCCAATGGAATTTACATCTGGCATAGAATAGAGCAACTAACTGTGTTTGCTCAAGTATCTCTAAGCCCTAAAAAAGTTTCCATCTCATTGGTAAGCTAAAGTGATCAATTAGATCACATGGTCCACCCCCCCCCCCCCATCTCATTATACAAAATGGGACACTGAGGCCCAGGGAGAGAGAGGGACTGGTAAGTGGCACAGCCAGGACCCAAGCCTTGTCTTGCTGGAAGTCAAAGCTAAGAGAATTGTTGGAAGGCAGCTAAAGGTGGCTTCTGCCATGGCTCCCCCAGCCCCTTTGTAGCTGTTCACCTCCTCAATGCATGACAGTCTCTGGTTTCTTTTCTTCCTCACTCAGCCCCCACAAGAAACATCTCACTTAATCCCCAGTCTAGAAGACCTTCTTTAGGATCATTTCCAGGAATTTATCCCTGCATTCAGTTTGGGCAGACAGCATCACCAATGGATTAGAATTCTTCAGTGGGTACTTCTCAAAAAGATCCTCATGAGCAAAACTGGCTAATGATAGAGATGCTTCAGAGGACACCCTGCTGTGGGAATGAATTGGGACCATGTCTCTGGGTTTTGAGTTCTCTCCTAGGGGATTGACTGGCCACAGTTCGTCCCTACTATTCTAAGATACTGGAAATATCCAGCATGTACCGAGGTGTCCTGTGGGTAAACATGTGTCCAAGCAGCCAATGGTGAGTTTGGGTCATGTTTTTATGGTGCTGCTACCTCCCGCTGGACTCCCCCAACTCCTCTGTTTTGGCACTCGGTGTCCCTTTGCTGCTCCCTCTCTCTATCCTAGCTTGCTCATTGAGAAGGCTCTCATATTAACCATTTACATTCTCTTAGTCAATACACCCTCCTCCAGGAGCATTTGCTTGAGGGCAGGGCCCATTTCCTCTTTTTTTTGTCTCCATATCCCCAGTGCCCAGCACAGTGCCTGGCATATAGCAGGTGCTTAAGAAATGCTTGTTTATTGATTAACTGTAAGCCTTATTTCCTCTTTCAGAAAGGAAGTTTAAGTTCCAGGAAGCAGGAATGGGAAGGTGGAGGCAACTGGGAAAGAAGAGAAGTCAAGAGGGGAGGCGTGGTCGATCTGGTATCCTGAGGAGCACAGGTCTCCCTGTGCCACCTTACCTCCTTCCCATTGTGCTTCATCAGACAGACATGCCAAGGTAGCTGCTTGAAGCTGTGACTAGGAAGCGTCCCTCTCCCCAGCCAGAGGATCAGGAAAGTGAAGGGATTATTACACAAACAGCACACTACAGCTTGCTGCTCCCCCAGGATCCAGGGAGCCCCTGAACTAGAAAACGTAGTTAGCCAAGGAAATGGCTGCAGGAAGGAAAAGGGAAATAACTTTTCGCTTTACTGGATATCCAAATAAGAGACAAATGGGGTTATTTATATTCTACAATGTATCTTGACATCTTTATCAGACCTCTGGAGATTTAGAAATGAAAAACTGAGAATAAATGATCTTCAAGAGGCCTACCCTGTGTTTGGGGCTCAGAGCTGATCCCTTCTACCCTCTATCAGGCCAGAAAGGAAATGGGCTATTGATAACCATATATTGTCTGCACCAAGATGGCAGCAAGCTATAGACCTGCCTCCCCTGACCTCCCTCTATTTTGTAGTGGCTATTTAGAAAAGAATTTGATATATAAAGAAAGAAAGCACACCCACAGTCTAGGCTGAAGTAACTCACCCAAACTAGCTCCTGGTCCCAGTTTGTATCTGGTCTTGTTCAGACTCATTACCCAACCTTCCAAACCCCCCATTGTCAGGTAACACAACTTCTAGCCATATCCTTCAAACATTTCCATTTTTATGAGATGAGAAACTATTACATTCCACTAAGCTAAAATGAACTTTCCTTTTTTACATTGAAAAAATCATTTTCTTTTCAGGTACACTGTTGAAAAATACTCTGTCCCCTTCACAGGGGTGGCATCATCACAGAAACTCAGTGGGCCACCACTTAGGAGTCCCCTGAAGTTTCAGGGGTCAAGATGCCTGATTGGCGACACAAGAGGCAGGCACAATCTAGGACACACACAGAAGGACTGACAAGCTTTTGAGCATCCCCCCAGCTGTCCACAAAAGCCCAGAAAATAATATTAACAGGATTCTGCGTTTGGCCCTGGTTCTGTTAACAAGACAGAAAACTGAGGTCAAAGCTTAGGGGGATGGCAATGGAACAGGGCCACATGCAGGTTGTGTGTGTGCGACGCACTGGGGATGCACTGAAGTCTGGCACTGCGGCAGCAATGGCACGTGGAGGCTTGGCCCAGTTGGGTCAGTCCAGATCATTGGGCTTGAGGGTACCAAGGGATCCAGAAGGAGAAGACAACAGACCAATGACCTTAAAGGACTTGACTCCCTTACATGTGATAAGGGATCTGTGCTCTTTATAATCCACCCCCATGGGATAGGGGTGTTGCAGAGGACACGCATGCCTCCCTCCTTCCATGTCTCTTCCTTCATTGGGTTTGGCTTTTCCAAAGGACAGTAACATGAGATTCACAAAGTTGAAAACAACAAAAGAAGCAAGAGCTCTGGGAATCAGAAATTCCAATTGCTCCAGGAGCAAGTGGGGGAGATCCAACATGATGCTGTAGCCATTAGAAAGGAGTCTCTCTCGTCTGGCCTCTAAGCTTCTTGGGGTGAACAAGAGACCATTGATGAAGCAATAAGTGCTACAGAGGAAAGCAGGGGTCCCCAAGTCTTCTCTGTGGTGTCAGGATCTGTCCAGTCTCTCACTCCTTATACCCTGGTTACTGCCTTTGAGAGAAAAAGGGACTTTTGAGATACCAGAGGGTTCCCTGTTCCATTAGGCTAAAATGAACTTAAGTATTCCAGTGCGACTTCGTATACAAACTTATATTGATCCTAAGAAAGGGAAAAAGAAGAAATTTGTTAACAGGGAGTTTTACTTAGAAACTTTAGCAATAAACTTGTGGTAGAATCACCTCACAACATTTCTATGCAGGTTCCCTAGCTTTTAAGCTATGCATGACAGATTTTAACTCACAGTCACCACATTTCCCCTGTTACCCAGAACAGTGTTAGGCTGTCTAATCCCCATCTACCCTTTTCTGGTCTATGAGTATCCCAGAACAGAAACTAATTTTGAAATTAACCTTTCTTGCATCACACAAACAGGGGCATTTTTGGAAATGTAATAGAAGCAAAGAGAGTACTTTGCATTTCAATAGTGCCTTTCATGTTGACCATTTTAGAGTGAATGATCAAAATAAGCTAAATCCTACAGTGAACCCATCTTATTAGGTAGACAAATGGAGCATTGAGGCACCAGGAATAAATAGGAATTAAATTTCATTCACTCAGACTTCACAAATTTGAAATCGGTAAAGATTTCAGCAGGAGCTGAACTGAAATTTCCCTGAGCGCTATCTCTGACAAAGAGGTCTGGGAAGCAAATGAATAGTATACTTGACTGTGATCTCCTAGAAGGAAGGGAGGACTTAATCATCTTTGTATCCTCAATAGCACCTAGTACACAGTAGGTATTAAGTAAGTGTTGAATGAATGAATGACCAAATTAATTAAAAAGATTATAGAGGGTTCTCTTAAACTATTTAAGAAAACAAGAAGTTTTTGAGGATGTCCAAAGCATCCATTTACCTAAAAATTATCAATATGCTAATTAAGTTCCCCAAGTCATCTTCCTCCCATGCCTCCAGATTGCCATGCCCCATAGTTAAAACTGGGTTCTTCAAAACCAAGCCAGTGAAGTAAGTGCAGGCAGGCGCTCCCAAGCTGGAAAGGCTTCAAGTACATGCAGGCTGAGTGACTGTGTGTGATATACAATGGTCAGTTTAGCCAAGTTCAGTGAGGTTTATAGTTGGCTGATTGGGAATGGTTTATTTTTGGTCATAGCAACTCCTGAAATTACCTGTTAAGGCACAGAAGGCTTATGATCAATTTCACCGGAGGGATTAACTCCAAGGATGAAATGACAGACCTTTGTAGTATTGCAGCATGCTAATTAGAAGTCATTCTTTGATACTTTGACAGATTTGTGCAATCATCTTTCCTGTTCAAAAATATCTGGTTTATAGTCCAATACATTACTGAAAAATCTTTTTTTACCCTAATTCTAGTTGTTGAATGTATTTATAAATGAAATTTAATTTCTTTCTAGATTATTCAGATTGACTTTCCCCCAAGAATTAGTGTGAACAAGGCTTTACTGGATTACATTGGGAGGACTGTATTGGCAGAGGAATTTTTGCAGAGTGGAGAAATATGCCTTTTGGCCTATCCTAGAGCCAGGGTCCGCTATTTGTGGGAGGAATAGAAATGAATCCCAGACTTTTGACTCCCACTCTGATTCAGGTTTATTTTCTGTAAAGTCTGTTAGTAGAGTGTAAGCACCTTGAGGGCAGGGAACATTTTTCTCTTCTCCCTTTGCCTTGTACCTAGCACATAAGTGCTTAATAAAGGTTTGTTGATTTGAATTAAATAAAATTAGTTTAAGCCAATGTCCCTCCTCCTAGTCTCTAGAAACTTACCAGTGTTTCCACCATGTTGGATTTGTTGTTTCGCAATGTTTTCACTATGTGGAACACATCAATGATATTTTGTTGTTGGATCATTTCACACACACTGCAGATAGCACAGAAAGTTCCACTTCGTCCACCACCATTTCTAGGAACAGAGAAAAAAGAGATTTGCCTCCTCAAAGTGACAACTGGGATAAGATCCAAATAACGCCTTTCATGAACTCCTAATGACGGGGATCCCCCTCTATAAACCATCAGAACACTCTGTCACCTATTATGTATTATTGTCATTTGTGTCTATGTCTTATTTCCTTAACAGACAGTAAGCTTGATGAGGCCAGGGCCAATGTCTTATTTTTTTTTAATCTCCCTCCACTTATCATAAGACCTTCTACATTATATCATCATCATCTAAATGTAGGGTGATGCAAATTTCTAACATTGATATGTACATAATAGGGAACCTAAGAGTCATTGCCAAGGACACATATAATTAGAAAAGAAGGTGTACCAGTCATATAGCAAGGGACAGGAAAGCTTAAGAATTGCCTTGGCATTCATGACATAGTAGAAGGTCAGAAGACCTCTGCCCTTCACAGGATGAAAATGTGTGAATGGATGGTGATCTATTTGTTGTTCTGTCGTGCCTAACTCTTTGTGACTCTGTATGGGGTTTTCTTGGCAAAGATACTAGAATGGTTTGCCATTATTACCTCCTCCAAACAAACAGAGGTTAAATGATTTGCCCAGGGTCACACAGCTAGTGAGTGTCTGAGACCACAGTTGAATTCAGGTTTTTTTATTTTAGGTCCAGAGTTCTATCCACTGAGCCACTTAGCTGCCTCTATACCAGCAGAATAAATATCCCCACCAAGGATATCCTGTACCTATCCTAGAAGTGAAGAAAGTATATAATAGCTGCTCCCATCTCTATAGCACTTTCTTTTGTAGGTTTATAGGGTTTAGACCTAGAGGGAACCTTAGGGATGCCTTGTGAGTTCCATGGTTCAAGTGGTTTATTATCAAGTGGTTCAAGTTTATTATCTTCTGCTTTACAAACTGAAACCTACTGAGGGGATTTGACTTGCTCCAGATCACAGAGTGAATCAGTAGCAGATCTAGCACTAGAAATCCAAAGTCCTGACTACCAGGTCAATGCTTCTGTATCCCCACTACACAGTCTCACTTGGATTACTTTTGAATCCCTTCAACAAATAGTAGCAGCTATCCAGGGTGTTGAATCCTATCTGATTAAATACATCTGTGCGCTTCAACACTTCCATCCACCAACCAAACACATTCACCATACTGGAGAGGATTTGGATACACTTACAAGCAGTGGACAACAGTTCGTCCATCCCTCCCGTCATATTGTTCCTGCCACTTCTCTAGTCGCCGGACAACTTTCAGAAGGGAACGTTTGGAGGGAGGTGTGTCCCTGTAGGCAGGCCAGCCAATATACTGTAGGTGCTGGACGATACGATACCCATCCTGTGGCTGAAAATGGAGTCAGTTGATTCTGTTACATTTGAGTGTTATGGAAGTGTCATCCTTTATAGGATCCAAGAAAGTGAAAGTACCGTGTAGGCAGCCTTTATGGGGATTCTTACAAAGTACATTTTAGCAGCACTAGGACTGGGAATACCCCCAGGAGATGCTTGAGTCTAAAGCCAGTGATTTGAGTCATATCATCCATGGAGTAGTCAGGAGATAGAATCACAGAATTTCACAGCTTAAGGGGACCTTGGAGATCACTGAATCTCATGCCTTTATTTTATAGATGAGGAAACAGATGGACAGGGAGTGGAAGTGATTTGCCCAAAGTCATGTTAGCTAAGTAAATCATAGGCCTGGGACTCAAACCCATGTCTTTGGGTTCCAAATCCAATGCTCTTTTTACTAGTTCACATTTCCCTGGATCTACCATCTTGAGTAAGAAAGAGGGGCATCTGGGAAAGAGAGAGACTCAGGTCAACTGTCCTCATTATCTGGATGGTAGGTAACCTGTCTGAGGCCAGATAAGGTTTTGGGATTAAGTGGAGTTTTAGTGAGTATCAAGTAGAAATACAATGACTGCCTCCCTTTAAGACACCAGACAGTTTCACTGATACATGCTCTAATTTTGAGATGCATTGAAGAACATTAGGTCAGTCAGGCTGGTGTCCTGCCTGCAGGTCTACTTACTGGTATTTTCACATAATAACTCCTATCTAACCTCTTCTTTGTGTAGAGGTAGAGGCTGAACAATTGAGTTACCCAGTCCGTCTGATAGTATTACAGGATGTAAAGAATATATCCTCATAACTTCTAATTTCATTAAGAAGACTAGGTGGGGAATTCAATTCACCAGGGGTCCTTCTCCCTTCGCTCACCCACTTATCTGGGTAGCGTCTGTCTGGTTTGCTTCCTGCAAAATCCAGATAAATAAAATCATCTGGATGAAGAAAAATTGGCCCAGCATGGAAAGAAATGGCAGACACTGGGCTTACTCTTGCCATGTTGCAGATTCGGAATATCCTATTGATGATGTCCTCATCAATGTCAGCTGATACAAACTCCACCTGGATTGGCCCATAACAACAGGAAGTCTTCTCTGGCCAGTACTGCATGCAGAGCTAGTGTAAGCAAAAAAGATACAGAGAGAAAATGAGAGAGGTTAAGAAATGGGAGGGAGGCATTCGGGTAACCAGATCCTGCTTATTTCTGGGGCATCTCTGTTGTAGGCCCAGTCAGCTCAGTGTGCTAGCGAGAGTATGGTATTAACGAGACCAAGGTCATGAGGTTCAGCTCCTCTAGACTCTGTTTGGTGGCTACAGACGGGTGGATCAGAGGAAGTCCTCACCAAGTTCATGACCTGATGCCGGGTCAGTACTATCCTCAGGACAGTGCATTATTTTGAATTCTCACCCCAAAGAGAATGTTTTCCTTCTGCTTCAAGGGCTTCAAAGACTTAGCGCCAAAGATCTATAAGGGTTAAATCTATAGCTTCACCACCCTCCTCTCTGAGGGAGGTTAATTGGGTCACAAGTAAGCATGTTGGGAAGCAGGCGAGGGGGTCCACAGGGCCTCTGTGGCCAGAGGAGCAGCACATCTGCTGAGTTAGGAAGTAATGACAAATTAAACTTTATTTCTCTTTGCCACGGGCTTTTCTCCATCTCGGCTCTGACAATAATAAGGGGCTGGGGGAGCCAGCACAGATAAGACCAGAGCTGGCCGGAGCCTTTGCCTGGAATTTGGATTAATCAGAACAGTCTTTTTTTAATTAACATTTTTATCATTTGCATTGAATCCAGCCTTGTGAATACTGGCTGCGCATCAGATGAGAGGTGTAAGAACTAGAACATGAGTACTGCACTTCTTCCCCTCCCACCCCACTGAATTTTCAAACTGCATGGAACTAAAAAATCATTTAAATCTCTTTTAATGAGATTTCCAGGCTAATTTCTCCAGCAAATGGATTCTGATATGCTTCAAACGAGCCTCCTCCATTTTTGGATACTGCTCTACCATCACATCCTTGCTCTGCTTTTTTGGGTCATCCCCAAAAGGTGGTCTGGGTTAGACGGTCTTTCTGTTCTCGAATTTGACATATGCCTTCTATGGCACTGACCTATCAAGCAATCTACCAGTCAGCCTTTATTAAGTACCTAGTATGTGCCAAGCACTGTGTTAGGTCCATCTTTGACCTCAAGAAGCTTATATTCTAATAGGGGAAAAAAAAAACATGTACATAAACAGATACATAAAGAATAGATGGAAGGTAGTCTTAAAAGGGAAGGGATCAGAAGCTGGGAGATCAGGAAAAGCTAAGTATAAACAGGATCAGTGGAGGCAGGCAGCAGTAGTGTTGGGGGCTGAGTATAAGACACAGACTTAGGAAGATTTGGGTTTGAATCCTGCATCAGACACTGGCTGTGTAACCCAAATCACTTACCCTTTTTGGGCCTCAGCTTACCTATCTGTCAAAGGAGAGGATTGGACTCAATGGTTTCTGAGGACAATGCCAGCTCTTAAATCTGTGATTCTATGAAAGAGAAGCTAGTGAAGGTGACCACTGACTTGAGGAAAATTAAGGGAATGGAATGAGCACTTATTAAATGCCTACTTTATGCTGGGTACTATACTAAGTGCTTTGCAAAATATCTCATTTGATGAAGATGTAACCCTTCTCAGTTAGTATATAGGAGGACATTTACAAACCAGTTAGGTGTGGGCAGAGATGACAATCACACCAAAACAGGTTCTCTCTCTCCTCCCACTGATACAGAGTAGGAGAGAAGAAAAGACATTAGATTTGTGGTAAGAGGGCCTGAGTTCAAAACCCAGTTCTGCCACTTACCCTCTAGGTGACCTGGGCAAGACACCTAACCTCTCTGCCCACCAGTTTATTTGTAAAATGAAGAGTTGGACTATATGACCTCTAAGGTCTCTCATCATAACCTGACATCAACAGGCACAACCTGGCATTCAAGAATGGTTATTTAATCACTCCTCTTCATACTTGCTATAATGATCCAGGCCAAAGTGACTTTGTTTTACTGTCCTTTATCCTATCTCCCATCTCGAGGCCTTTGCATCATATTTAATTTTATACAATATTATATAATAATAGTACTTATAATTAAGGATTAAGGTTTGGCAAGATTGTTACATGGAATGTAAATTCCCCAAGAGAAAGGACCTTTGCATTCTTCCTTAGCACAACACATTGCTCATAGTAGGTACTTAAATAAATGCTTGTTGATCTCCTGATTGACTGCCCAAGGTCACATAGCTGGTTGAAGGGATTCAACCCTGTTCCTCAGATTCCAAATCCATTTTTTTTTCTCTCCCTGCCACACATTCACATTATCCCTCAAAGAATATAATGAATTTCCAACAGAGGAGCTGGGAGCCTGTTCAGATATGTCCCAGGAGTATAGCCTTCTGGGTATGTTGATCTTGAAGGTAGTGGAAAGGGTTAGACAAACCTGTTTCCATTAGGAGCGGTTTCTTTTCAGCCCCAGGGCAAAGAACAGCATTTAATCCTAATGCTGTTTTTCTGTACTGCACTGTTATCTTCTGAAGAAGGACATGTTCCTGTTTTTGTTTGAGAGTAGAAAACATGCTATTTCTTTATTAGTAAGAGAGTTGTTCAGTTCTGCATGAAGGGTTGGTCAATTCCAGAATCACACAATCTCTGAGCCAGAAGGGCCCCTTGAGGGCATTTTGTCCAGGCTGATACCAACATAGGCATCCCCTCTGCAGCATCTCTGACAAGTGGTCATCCAGTCCTTTTTGAAAACGGCTAGTGACAGGGAACTCATTACTTTCTGAGGCAGCCCATTCTACCTTAGAACAGCTCATACCATTAGGAAGATTTTTCCTTATGTCTATTTTTGTTGTCCTGGTGTTTTTTCAGACATATCCTATTCTTCATGACTCCATTTGAGGTTTTCTTGGCAAAGATGGTGAAGTGGTTGCCATTTCCTTCTCCAGTTCATTGTATGGATGAGGAAACGGAGGCAAACAGGGTCAAGTGACTTGCTAAGGGTCACACAGTTAGTACATTTATGAGGTCAAATTTGAACTCAGAAGATGAATCTTCCCTGTCTCTAGGCTGGGTACTCTATCTACTTTGCCACCTAGCTGCCTCTTCCTTATTTTTAACAAATTTATTTTGCATTTATATTTTTTGTACTTATTCTGTATATTTTATATATGTATATACTATTTCTCCTGATACAATATTAACTCTTTCAGAGTAGGATTAGGCAGCTGATGGCTCTGTGCATAGAGCCCTGGGCCTGAAGTCAGGAAGACTCATCTTCCTGAGTTCAAATCTGACCTCAGACACTTACTGACTATGTGACCTTGGGAAAATCATTTAACCCTGTTTTTCTCAGTTTCCTCATCTGTAAAATGGCCTGGAGAAGGAAATGGCAAACCACTGCAGGATCTTGCCAAGAAAACCCTAACTGAGGTTGTGAAGCTTGGACACATCTGAAACAACTGAACAGTAAAGAGTAGGAGTTGTTTAATTGTCGTCTTTGTATTTCCAGTGCCTAGGGAGCATAGCTGGTACCATGCTAGTGCCAGAGACAGGCACATAGTAGGTACTTAAGAAATGCTGGTTGATTGAAAATTGCAATCTGTCTGGAATTTGTATCCACCACCCCGGCTCTGCTCTACAGGGTGAAGCAGAAGTCAAATATTAGAGCCCCTCTAACTCTGGAAGCCAGCTCACATGTTCCCTTTACCCTAAAGTCTTAGGCTCAACACCCCCATTTCCTTCAAATGGCACTTGTATGGCATGATTGCCAGTCCTCTTGGGACCCTGCCTCTGCCTCTCACCCAGGATGTCTAGAGGGCTTTTCACTCTGGGGTGGTCAGTCAGGGGACATTCAGGAATCAGGTTCTGAAGTAGCTTCTCATTCCACAGCCAGAATGGAAATCACTAATGGGGGATTCTCTTTAAGGCTGCCAGGAGAGCAAAAATATGTTGGGCAGAGGGCCACCAAGGCCCAGGTAAAGGAGAGATTACACGTGGCTATCTCTTGTGTGGTCTGAGCCTAATTCAAAGGACTGGTTAATGTTGCTGGAATCCATACTACTCTCTCCATAACAGAGTAGACCAGAAACCGGAAGATCGCAGAACTGAGTCCATTCCCTCACTTTACAGACGAGGAAGCTTGGGCTCAGAAGAGGTTAAGTAACTTCAATCAAGCAACAGGCATTTATTAAGTACCTACTGTATACCAGGTACTCTGCTAGGCACTGGGGTTACAAAGACAAAAGAATTCCTGCCTTCAAGGAGCTATATATCTATTATCTATATGCGTATATGTACATATATATGTGTACATACACAAAATATATGTGTATATAGGTATAAATATAGAATGTGTATATCAATTTATGCATAGATATAAAAATATAAAAATTTGCCTTAATGAGAGGTGTGCTCAATGTATGCCACAGTGCTTATGTGGTAAGGACTACTCCACCCTTTCCAGAGTGGCAAGTCACTTAACCTCTATTTGCCTTACTTTTCTCATCTACACAATGGGGATAATACTAGCTCCTACCTCCCAGGGTTGTAGTGAGGATCAAATGAGATAATTATAAATCATTTAGCACAATGTCTGGAACGTTGTAGGTGCCATATAAATGTTAGCTATTTCTGTGTGTGTGTGTGTGTGTGTGTGTGTGTGTGTGTGTTTGTCCCCACGCATGTAGGTATGGTGCCTGAAAACAGAATCTGCTCTGTTGTCTATTCTATGAAAAGAGGAGGGTGAACAAAAACCAGAGGAGGTTGGTCAGCTCTCCTTTACCAGCCGGCACAAAGGAAGAACTCCTCTTCTGACTCTTACCTGCCCAAGATTCCCAGCCAATGAAGTCATCCTGGGGGGCAGCCCAATCAGGTCCCCAGTCACTAGAAACCAGCCAGGAGCTGTGTTCAAGTTCCAGCTCTACTGTATTAGTCAGTAACTACCTGACTTTGGGCAGGTTACTTTTTTCTGTCCTGAAATTTCCTGATGTGTCAAGTGTTAGACCAGGTGATCTGGAAGGCTCCTTCTAGCTCTAAATTTCATTAGCCTAGTATTTCCCTGCTGCTCAAAAGGCTTTGGGCCTGGTGTCAGGGATAGAATGATTAACAAAAAGAAACAACTGCTCCTTCTATCAAGGGGTGTGCATTCTATTCCAGGGAGATGTGGACAGATAAGCCTATGCATGATCATTTGGGGAGCCGGGAGCAAGCACAAATAACTAAGGGATCAGGAAAGCCTTGAGGTGGCCAGGTGTGGGCTGCTACCCATGTTGTCTTTGTGGGAGTATTTCTCCCTCATTCCAGCAAGTCCATGTCTCTATGTGGCATCCAGGACTCCCAGGATTTGAGATGGGCACTATGCCAGTATTTTTAAAATGGTTACCCTACTTTCTGATAATGAGCTCAATTTGTTGAAAAGCACATAGAATGTCTGTGCGGAAACGGGCTACGGTTGTTTGTCCTCATGATATTCTCTGCTTTTCACGTATATTTGGGCCACATAAATATGTGCTGGGGGGTGGTGAGTTCAAGGAGGAAACACAATTAGTATATGATTGGCTTTGCTCTTTACAATACCTTTCTCCCCACCCCCAACCCACTCCCAATTCCCTGGTTTTTATCAGATAAAATCAGAAAAGACTCATTAGTTGTTGCACGGTGTAAGTACACTGGAACATGTCACGTGTTGATATTTCTGGTAGATTTAGCATGGACTTGCCAACTAGAAAATCATCTTGGCACTTTACAAACCAAAAAACATCTCATTTGAGCCTCACAACAGCCCTGTAAGTGGGAGGAGATAGTTAGTATTATCTCCACTTGACAGATGAAGAAGCCAAGGCTCAGACAAGTCAGCTGACTTGACCAAGGTCACACAGCTAGTAAGTGGCATAGCCAGGATTCGAGAACTCAGGCTTTCTGACTCATAATTTAGAATGTAGGCTCCTTGAAGGCAGGGAATGTTTTGTATCCCCAGTTCTTAACACACTGTCTGGCATGTGGAAGGTACTTAATAAATCCTCATTGATTCATAAACCTCACCCATTATCTCATTTGAAAATACATGTACACACACATACATACACACACACACACATACTATCAAGGACCATTGACCTACAATAATTATTCATCAAGGGCTCACTAAGGAAAAAAGCAACATCACATTTTTGTTTTTAGAGAGAACTATAAAATGGTTCACTCATCTGTTTTGTAAATTAGGAAGAGAACACAGTCCTCTATTCCATAGATACCACACATAAAAATAATAACCTTCAGTTCTATTTTATGACCAGTTATGAAATCAAGACAGAGGAGGAAAATGAAAAAGAAGAATAGAGGAGTAAAGGTTGAGGCAGACAAACAGGTGCATGTCCAGAGAGACATCCATCTGTCCACCCACACAGAGACATAGGAGCAGAGAGATTTGCCCATTAAGGGGACACCACTGTCCATTTGCAACCCACTTTCTTCAGTATTTGAACTAGATGACATCTAAGGTCCCTTCTAGTTTTCCAGCCTATGATTCCTTTCAGTCCCTATCACATAAATAAAATCAAAAGATATTGACCTTCTGAGTTATTAAAACCCTTCACAACTTGGTCCCAAATTACCTTGCCAATTTTTAATGTGACAGTCCTTTTTTTAATTTAATTTTTTTGGAGGCTACATTTTAAGTTCCTGTCTCCCTCCCCACGCTTGCACTAGACAAGGTCATCATTTGAAACCAATTGTTTTTAGCTCATTAGCAACGGTCAGGTAGCCCAATAGTCCAGTCAAACTGGCTTTCTTTATACATGGCACTCCATGTCCCTGCCCTTTGCAATGGCTGTCTCCCATTCCTAGAATGTGCCCCCTCCTCTCCTCTTGGCTTAGACACTCTAGTTTCCTTCCAGATGGAGCTCAGCTGCCACCTTCCACATGAGACCTTTCATAATGACTATTTCTGTCCCCCTCTCTTCCCCTCCTCTTCCGCCCCCTTACCACATCCTGTGTCTATTTAGAATGAACCTACATAAGTACCTATTGTTTCTCTGGGTAAAATGTAAGCTCCCTGACATCACAGACTGGCTTACTCTTATCTTTGTATCCCTAGCACAGAGCCTAGGCTTGATGGGAACTTAAAAATTCCTGTTGATTAATTGAGAATTATAAGGACCCAGAGGAAATATTAAAGAAAACCAAAATAAGGGAAAGGTTACAAGCCATAAACACTCTACAGAGAATTTATACAAAGCTGCAGATAAGAAGAGCCCAGGAGAAAGTGAGGATGACTTCTACTTGCCTGAGTGAAGGGAACTGAAGAGACTGGAGTTGAGTTGTTACAAACTATATCTATAAATATGAGGGGTGTCTAGGTGGTGCAGTGAATAGAGCATTGGCCCTGGAGTCAGGAGGACCTGAGTTCAAATTTGACCTCAGACACTTAACACTTACTAGCTGTGTGACCTTGGACAAGTCACTCAACCCCAATTGCCCTGCCTTCCCCCCTCCCAAAAGAGTCAGTCTCTCTCTCTCTCTCTCTCTCTCTCTCGCTATATCTATCTATCTATCTATCTATCTATCTATCTATCTATCTATCTATCTACCTATCTATATATCACTTCTTGGTATCTGCTCTGAAGGCCAGACAAGATTAAATGAAGCCATCAGTCTATGGACTGGAAGGTCCCCACTCTTGTGGTTGCAGACTTTCCAGTGTGAAAAATGGCCTCTTTTCTCCTAGACTCTGCCTACTTCCTGGATCCGCCTTCACTTCCTCCTCCTCCTCCTCATAAATGCTACCCTTTTCTCTGAGCCTCTCTTGCTTTATTCCATTTGATTTCCTTGATTTTCATCATTTCTTCCTTTGTCCAGCACTCATTCAAAAAGTGGCTTAAAAATGGACCCTCTAGGGTCAAAAAATATGGGGTGACTGAGAAATGATTAATTCTTGCTCACATTTCTACAGTGCAATTGGCTTTGCAAAGCAGCTTAAATATATCATTTCTCTATATTCTTACAGTAATTCAATACATTGGGATCGAGTACCATTTTATAGATGAAGGAAATGAGCCACAGTGAAAGGATAGTATTCATGGTCACATGACCATAGTAGGAAGCATCTAACCTTGGATTTGAACCCAAGTCTCCTGACTTTAAGTCTTTCCAATGCATTAGGTTGCTACAGTAAGGTTTCTGTTACAGATAGAATTAGGTTAGCATCTTGGTGCAAAATTTTGCAATCAGCCGCAGCACCATCCTGGAAGCATACTCTTCTCTTGCCTACAATTGGTTTATGTACCCTTCCCTCTTCTCCCCCTACCGTTTCCTAACCCACAGAGGCCTTCTCCAGTCATCCTGATCCTTATCTGGGCACTGGACCGAGATGGCTGCAGAGGAGAAAGTGAGGCTGGTAACCCTGCACAGCCCTCCCTCACTTAAGTCCAATTCACTTGCAAGTCCTGGCATCACCTCCCTGATGTCATGGTCCTCTTCAAGAATGAAGGACAAACAACAGCACAACATCAGAACTCTAGCCTATCCCATTATGGGCTGGCCTTTCAAGGTGCAGTGTGCCTGCTTAGTGCGCAAGGTGCAGCCTATCTTCTCAGTCAGGCCTCTCTGGCTGAAGCTGGCCTTGGCCCCTGGCAGACAAATGCTGACATTGATTTTGAAAGGTGGCATTTCCAGGTGCCATTGAAATTGCATGGCAATGGATTTTCTGATTCTCCCAATGTGTCATTGTTTATTTTTAATTTTTCTTTTATAATGATGCAAGGCTCCCAGCTGCTGCTGTGATGAGCATCATAGAAATATTTATATAAATAAATACTCTATTCATCTGCAGATTTCAAGAGCAGCTTGCCAACTGTATATGCCAGCAAATCCCACTGCCCCTCCAGGCTTTATTTTTTTGCATACACAGAGGCTGTTCTCAAAGGATCAGTCCAGACTGAGGAAATTTGTAGGTTCAAAAAGATAAGTTCTGGATTGATAGATCTCAAGACCTAGCCCTGAAACCTGGACCCCCTAAATTCCCATCATCTTTTGCTCTTTTCTGTTCCTTTTGAGAGTAAGGCTCTGCTAATCCTCCATGGAAGAGAGCCTCCCACAAATCCTAAGAGCAGACTGCACAGGAAAGGGGCACACAGGTGAGGAGGGAGGGGCCCATGGAAAAAGAAATCAATATTTAAAGCTCTAGTCTACATAAACCTGAAGGTTTTCCCCCCCATGTCTTTCTGCTGACTGTAATAGAATAGGAAGAGCTGGGATCCAATCCCGTCTCTGCCACATACTACCTGTGTGACCCCAAGGCAGGACCCCTGTTCTCTCTGGGCTTCAGTTTCCCCCTATTTAAAAAGAGAGGGTTCAACTAGATGAGCTTGAAGGCCCCTTCTAATGCTCAAGCTATGATCAATGCTCAATCTGTGCCTGTCTCACATGAGAAATTGCTAGGAAATTTTCCTTATGTCAAACTGAGAGTTGCCTCTCTGTAACTTCCACCTATTTCTTCTAGTTCTATCCTATAGAACCAGGAAGAACAAGCCTAACCCTTCTTCCACATGTCTGCCCTTTGAGGACAACATGCATATCCTTGGATAGTCTTGTCTTCTCCAGGCTAAATATTCCCACTTCCTTCAGCTGGTTTTTGTGTTGGCTCCCCTCACCCTTCCCTAAACTCGTTTTGCATTTTCGTCTATATTGTACAATTAGCGATGTGTTTCAGTCTTTCCATTTCCCTAGTCATACTAAACAATTCAGTCCCATGTTCACTGACTTAGAATGCTGACATGGACAGTCTTGCTAATGAATTGCTTCCTGTATTTCAGTTCACTTACTGGCCATCTGCTCACTATTGCTGCCTCAACTTTGGCCATCAGCCTTCACCTCCCTCCCCAATCTCCATCTCAAGCTTAGACTTGCTCCCAGGATACTCAGCTCTGCTAGATGAGCTGCTGCTCCTAAAACACTTCCTAGCCTTGTCTACACTGGCCCCTTTCCAGCTCTTTAAAGTCGTGTCTTTCCAGAACCAGGCAAAACCTGTACACAATCACAGACACATCGTACATATGATGACCAACCTTGATAAACTGGACTATCCTCAACAATGCACAGCTAAAGACAACTCTACAAGCCTCAAGAAGGAAGGAGATACCTAAACTCAGAGAAAGATATAGAAAGACTATAGTTTAAATGGAGACTGAAGCAAAACTCGTTATCGTT
>CM053585.1:261804961-261822846 GCA_028646515.1 Pseudochirops corinnae
TCATTCAATGAGGTGGAGGACTTTCAAGCATTCTTGAGGAAAAAACCAGAACTGAATAGAAAATTTGACATTCAAATACAAGAAGCATGAGAAGGTAAACAGGGAAAAGAAATCATAAGGAACTTATCAAAGTTGAACTATTTACATGCCTACATGGAAAAATGATAATTGTAATTTATGAAACTTTTCTCAGTATGAGGATAGGTGAAGGGAATATAAATGTATATATATGTATACATACACATATGTCTGTATAGGAGGGTATATATGCGTATGAATACATGTAAGTGTGTGTATATATGTGTACAGGTATACATAGACAGAGGGAGCAGGATCAATTGAATAGGAAGGGATGATATTTAAAGTGAAATTGAGAGTCAGAGAGGAATATAATGAGAGGAGATGGGGAGAGACAGAATGGGGTTAATCATCTCATATAGAAGAGGCAAGGGATAACTATTACAATGGAGAGGAAGAACAGGAAGACAAAAGGAAATGAGTTAACCTTACTCTCATTGAATTTAGCTTAGGGAGAGAATGACATACACTTTAAATTGGGTATCTTGCCCTGCAGGAAAATAGGGGGAAAGGGGATGAGAGGGGGGATGATGGAGAGGAGGGCAGGTTGGGGGGGAGGGTTATTAGAAGCACACTCTTCTGTAAAGGGACAGGGACAAAGTTGAGAATGGAACAAGTGGAGGGCAGTATAGGAGAGAGGGAAATATAGTCAGTCCTTCACAATATGTCCACTGTGGAGATGTTCTGCATAACTACACATGTGTGGCCTGTATTGAATTGTTTGTCTTTCCAGTGTCCACCCTCAGTGGGTGATGAGGGAGGAAGGGATAGAATCTGGAGTTTAAAGTTCTAAAATAAAATGTTAAATATGTATATATATATATATATATATATTTATGGAAAATCAGAGGGGTGATGAGGGAGGATATAGGAGAGAGCTGATTGGGGGAAGGGTTATACAGTGGTATTACTGTTTTGGGGTGGTGGGTAGGGGAAGGATGGGGAGAAAATCTTATAACTCAAAATCTCGTGGAAATGAATGATATAAACTAAAAATAAACAAAAGTTAATAAAAAATGCCTCTCTAAATCCTTTGGTCTTGTGACAAATGGGGATAGGAATGTGATCCATAGGAAGAGCACAGTCCTAGGCACACAAGATCAGCCCGCAGGAGACATGAGTTTGCATTCTAGCTTATTCCGCAATCACTGGTAGATGTGGCTCCTGAAAAACTGTAATGAACTGGAGAAGGGAAAATGTTGTCTCAATTTATCCAAAAAGAGAAGAGGGAAAATTAAAAACAAAAACAAAACCCTCAAGACCAGTGAGCTTGACTTGTACTCCTGGTAAAACACGTTATTAAGGAGATGACGTACGAGCTTTCAGAAAGGGAAGCAGCGATCACTAAAAACCAGCATGGCTTCATCAAGAGCAGGTCATGGCAGACTCACCTCATTTCCTTTTTTGACAGGATAATTAGGCTGGCAGATTGGGGGATGCTGTAGACTTAGATTATAGCAGAGCATTTGGCAAAGTCTCTTCTTCTCTGCTTGTCGACAACTTGTGAAGATGTGGGCTAGAGGACAGTGCAGTTAGGCAGCCTGAAATCTGGCTAAATGACAGGACCTAGAGAGGAGTCTTTAACGGCTCATATCCTCTGGAAGGGAGGTCTCCAATGGGTCTCTAAGGCCTTGAAGAGTGGCCTCCTGTTACTACCATATATGCCAATGAATGCCTGAATGAAGGTGAGACAAGATGCTCCTCAAATCTGTAGATGATTCAAAGTTTAGCTGGAGGACAGCGTCCAGTTTTGCAAAGACTTTGACAGTCTGTATTAATGGGCTGGATCAAACCAGATCATATTTAATGATAGGGGTAAATGAAAAGAGATTACAGATTACTGGACTGGGGAGAGCAATGACACTCCTTGGAAGTCTTTGAACAGAGGCTGGATGACCACTTGTTGGAGATGTTGAGAGAAATTTTGTTCAGTTACCAATTGGTCTAGATGCCCTCTGAGCTCTATCTCACACAATTTATGGGCTTTTTGATTCTTTATATTAATTATCTCCATGAACTTGAATAAATCACTTTTAGTCTTAGAACCTCAGTTTTCTCATTAGTGAAATAGGAATGACAATACTAGGTGGCCCAGTGGATAGACAGCCAGGCCTGGAGTCAGGAAGACTCGTGTTCCTGAGTTCTAATCTGACCCCAGATACTTACTAGCTTGTGGGACCCTGGGCAAGTCACTTAACTTTGCCTTAGTTTCCTCATCTGTAAAATGAGCTAGAGAAGGAAATGGCCAACCACTCCAGCACATTTGCCAAGAAAACCCCAAATGGGGTCACAGAATGTTGGATAGGACTGAAAATGACTGAACAACAACAGGCCTCTTTGGGTTCTTGGAAAAGTATTTAATGACCATCAAGCTCTATGTAAATGAATGATGATGACTGTGATAAGAATGGGGATGAGGATGAGGATGACAGGCTGGCCTCAACATGCTGCCGAAAGAGGAAAGGGCCAGGAAAAGTCATGGTGGGAGCTTGCGATCTCCATACACACCTTTTCCTGTGATTGGGGAAAGTTATGGGTTTGACATCTACATCTGTATCTAAGTATCTTTAGAAAGACAAGAGAAAGACATAGTTGGATGAAATGGGCAGATTGCAGTTTTCAATTATCCTACACTAACTGATCTACTACTTAACCAATCTGATCAACCCTTGAGAAATCAGTTCCTCATAACAGCTAAAAAAATCCAGACCACATAGTGATTGTGTAAACACAGCCTAGGTCTTACCAGCCTCTCTGGTGACTTAATTTTTCTTTTCTTAAAGTAAAACCAAATCAATACCATCTTGAGCAACTCAACCTAAAGGCAAGAATTCTATTCACTGCCTATTAAAGCCCATACAAATATTGCAGACACTGACTTTCTCAGGCTAAATTCCCACTGAGGCAAGGCTGTGAGGGCCAGAAAAAGTAGTTATGTTATTTAAGGTTCTGCAAGATCTATAGAGAGCTTTATTCCAGCTCTGCCACTCACTAGCTGTGTGGCCTTTGGATATTTAAAGGCAATGTGATACAGTGGTTAGTGTATTGGAATTGGTGTCAGGACACTTGAGTTCAAATCATACTTCTGAGACTTGTGCAGTATATGACCTTGGAAAAGTCATCATACCTTCATTTCCTCAGCAATATATGTATGTGTATATAATATATACATATATAATGTATATGTATATATGTGTGCATATATATGTATATATATAGATGTATATATGTATATGTATATGTGTGTGTGATACACACACACACACACACACACACACACACACATACACATTTTTTTGTGGGGGGGAGAATCTAGACCTGTGATTTCAAGTGAACTGCTCTTGTAGAAATTCTGTCCACTAATGAAGATAGGCAAGGCCTCTGTAACTGTTTTATAGTATTGCTTAGGGCTCTTGAAAGTTAAATGATTTTCCTGAAGTCAAACACCTGAAATCTGTCAGAGGCCAGCAGAAACCCAAGTATGGAAGGGTGAATATGGTTTTGTCCTTGGATCTGGAAATTTAGAGAGTACTGATAGTATTTCTAGTCCTGTAGCCTAGAAACACTTAAACTTTGCACCTAGCATGAATAATTAGTGACAAGAGTAAGCTTGTCTCAAAAGATAAGAAGAGACAATTCTCAGAGGAATTACAAACAAGATATGAAAGAATTCTTCAAATCATGAAGAGCTAGAGAAATGCAAATAAATACAATCCTGAGATTTTACCTATCCCTCATGAAATTGACAAAGACGATAAAAAACAGTAGCCGCTGTTGAAAGAGGAGTAGAAAGATCAGCACACTAATGCATTGTTGGTGGAGCTGTGAATTGGTTCAGCGGTTCAGTCAAGGAGTTTACAATTATGTGAAGTGAGTGACTACCATGGAGTGAGTTCATACCACTTGACCCAGAGATTCCACTATTCAATATTCCACCATGTCTCAAAGAGGTCAATGACAAAAATGAAGGCCCCAATGTCACAAAATATTTATGCCAGTACTTTTTGTAGTAACAAAGAACCAGAAACAAAGTAGATGCCCAGCAAATGAGGAATGGATGAGAAATTATGGTACATGAATGTTATAAAAATGATGAACACGATGAATACAGCGAGGCATGGAAGGATTTATATGACCCGATTGTACAAAGTGGAGTAAAACAGAACCAAGGAAAACAACATACAATAGCTATGACAGCATAAATGGCGACAACAGCAGCAAATGAAAACTGAACGTTGTGAAATGATGATGATCAAGCTTGGCCCCAAAGAAGAGACATGAAAAGATGCCTCTGAATGTTTCTTTGCAGAGGTGCAGGATTGTGGATGTGGAAGATGGAATAGAATTTCAGACTTTTCTCTCTGTTAATGTTGCTGATCTTTTTTTCCTCTTTTTTTTTAAAATTCCATCTTATAAGGGTAACTCTGCGTGAGGAGGAGGCAAAGTGATATAAAATGCAAGTGATATAAAAACAAAAAGTGTTAATACTTTTTATTTTAAAAGAAAAAAAAAATCAGGAAGTTCAAGTAGCTTTGTTCCTACAAAAGTTGAACTCCAGGTGAGTTTTTCCCTGGTATGGCTTTAGATTGTACTCCCCCCAAAACCCATCCCATTCCTGCTGCTTGACTCTGAGAGGAAAAGGGGTATACCTTTGGAGGAGGGGCTTGAACCCAAGTTCATGTTTTCCTAACTTCAAGCCAGTCCTCCATCTCCTACACCATACTCTCTCTCTTTTCCTCATACAAAATTCATACCTGAATTACTCAACCTGCAGGATTTTTGCAAACCTTCAAGTGCTATAGAAACATAAGTTAATAGGTTGTACAGTGGGAATCTAGGTAGTGCAATGGATAGAACACTAAGACTGGTTTCATGAATACTTGAATTAAAATCTGGCCTCAGACACCAGCTGTGTGACCTTAGCTGTGTCATTTAACCTCTTTTTTGCCTCAGTTCCTCATCTGTAAAATGAATTAGAGAAAGAAATAGCAAACCAGTAGAGTATCTTTGCCCCAAAAGGGATCATGAAGAATCTAGCATGAGTGAAATGACTGAACAACAACAAAACAATGGGACTGGACCTTGGGGGACATTGGTTTCAACCTTATCCCCTCATTTTAAAGTTGAAGTGTGAGGATTAGGAAATACATGCAGGCTGCAAGCAGTTTTGTTGAGGCACAGGGATGTGTCTGAGGCCCTGGAATTAGTTGGGTCACGTAGAGGTCAGAGCATACTGCACTGCCCCTGGCCAGGGGGTACTGCATTGCTCAAGATTCTCTTACCTGGGGTTACCTGATGTTCTTGATTAGTGTCTCCACACCCCGGGGCCTTCATGCCCTTGTGACTGCATCTCCCCTCTCACAATTCTGTTCAGCTGTCGCGTGTGGTATGTGGATCTGGGGTATATATAAGACCTAGGCCTTGGAGGTAGTTTGAAGTCTGCCTTAAGATCTGGCTGTGAGGCTTTCCCATGGAGAGACTGCAATAAACCTTCTCTGCTTGCACCTATGAGCCTCGACTCTTCTGTTCTCAAAATGCGCTAGCGCCTACTTGAGTGAGGTTAAGTAACTGCCTCCCCAGCAGGCAAGTTAGGGTACTCTGACAGAGAGCCCTGCCATTGAAGAAACCCAGCCCCAGAGAAGTGAAATGACTGCTAAGGTCACTGAAGTGTTAAAAAGAAAGGTGGAGAATCAAGCCCAGGCCATCTGATTTCATTTCCAGTTCTCCTTTCACTATGCCAGACTTCTTATTCTCCTACTACCTTTCCTGATCTCTAATGAATTTTCTTAAAACTAGTAAGTCTCCATGTGGATTGTAGTATAAAGATATTATTCTCCTGAATATGTTTCCTGGTGGTTTAGGGGTGGGAATGAGAATTCCCTCAGGGAGGGTCTGCATTTAATTTCATGTTTCAGACTCCTAACCTGGGTGGCCCAGTCTAGGCAAATTCTAAGAGACCAAAGAGGGTTGATGTGTTAACATTTATGAGAACAGCATTCTGATGAGCTGAGGTGCTCAGCCTGATCATGCCTGAGAATGGGTGGGAGGAGTCTAGAGTGAAAACAAAGTTGTGATGGATGAGATGACCTCTCACCTTGTGCTTCCCTGGCAATGCAGATGGGGAGCACTGGGGCATGGCCAAGGGCTCCAAGCATTCATACACCAATGGAGTCAAAGCAAGACCATTTTGTTCTCTCAGAAGTCAGTCTGAATTCTGTTCTCACAGTGCTTTATCTACTCTACAATGTAATTATGTGGCCCTGCCAGCACTTTTTAATTTTGCCATGAAAATTAGAGGTCAAGAGAGTGTGATGCTTTATCATCACCTTCTCACTGATGTGGAGAAGTCAACTTAGTTGACACTCCATTACTTATGGTGCAAAAAGGCTCCAGAGAAAAAGCATTTTCTTATGCTGAGCTCATCTTGGGGACCTTTTTCCTATTGGGCTCCAGACCCCCTGAATTTCTATCACATCTACTTCTACTGTACATCCCTTGTTGGCATTAAATAGACTTGGTTTAGTCTGATTAATAGCTAGGTATTGTCTCTACTGCTGTAACTAATCAGTGATTCACCATATGTTGCTACTGGGAAGTTAATGAATACAATCTTCATGGAGAGCTACTGAGATCTTTGGATGAAGAAGCATAACAGGCTACATCATAAATTAGTAGTTCACATTTTTAACACCCTAGGACACTGGATCTCATCTAGTCTAACATGATCATTTTAGAACTGAGGAAACTGAGTCCCAGAGGGGTCATGACTTGTCATGCCCAAGAACACACAGGTAGTGAGTGGCAGAGCTAGGATTTGGATCCAAACCCTGTGTCTCTTAATTCAGTATACTTTCTTTTGAGTTACTTTGGAAAAAATAATTTGTCAATGTGTAGCAAATAGAATGGAAAAGGGGAGACGAGGGGCTAGCTAGGACATCACCTAAAAAAATGCCGTAGTTGACTAGTTGAAAGGTAGTAAGACCTGCACCATGAGGAGCAGCAGTGGGAACCAAGAAGAGGGTATGAACTGGAGAGATTTGAGAAGATAAATGGGATTTCTCCCAAAGCTAAGCTTCTCCTCAGAAGTAAGTGAGGCACTCTGGGAAACTGTATTCCTTTCTGGTTTGCCAGCAGGGTAGTGCTTTTCCATTATGTACTATTATTCACAGGTAAAGTTCACCAGTGGTGGAAACCTTGTTTTGAGGGATCCCAGGGATGGATCAGTCATATTTTCTTGCCCTGTTGGTGAGAGAAAAGATGGGGCCTACTTCATGCTACTCCACTGAACTATGCTTATAGGACCCAACCCCAAATTCAGTAAATTATAATATCAAACACATACAGCATTTCAAAGTCTGCAAAGCACTTGGGGAATATTCTCATGTGACCCTCACAACAACCCTGGGAGGTAGGTGCTATTTTTATCCCTAAATTACAGATGAGGAAACTGAGGCACAGAGGGGTTAAGTGACTGGCCCAGGGTCATCCACACTGTATCTGAGGCTGGATTTGAACTCAGGTCCTCATGATTCCAGGCCCAGTGCTCTATCTACTGTGTCACCTAGCTGCCCTAGCAGAAGATTAGTCACACCTCCTCATGCTTCCTTAGATGAGTGGGTTTCTGTCCTTCTATGCCACTTGGAAATATCATTTTCAGAAACAGAAACTGAGGCTCAGAAAGGTAAGTGACTTGTACAAGAGCACACCATACATGGGAAACAGAGTTGGGACCAGACCCTGGGTCTCCTGACTGTCAGTCCCGGCTACCATAAGCTGCCTGATCCCAGTGAGTTCCCCTCTGCCATGAGTTCAGAAAGATTCTTCCACTTTTTGGAAGAAATAGCATTTCTGAATGTTGATTTTGCCCCATTCTGGGAATTTCTTGGCCAGAGACTAAGAATGTACTAAATTTCGATTTTCCATCTCCACTAGTGACCACTTACCTCTGTTTGCACTAGATTGACCCTTTGGGATCGGAGCTCTCGCACACAATTGAATATGTCCACCACGCCTTCATTTTCTGCCATGTCAAGCATGATGTCAATGGCGATGAAACAACCCGTCCTCCCTGCTCCAGCACTGGAAGAAAAGATGTATTTGGCATTACCAGACTTCATAGAACATAAGCTTCTTGAGGGCAGGGCCACCTGAATCTTCACATCTCTAGTGCCTAGCATGGTATCTGATCTCATAGGCATTTAGTAAATCTCATTGATGAACTAATTAATTACACACTGAGTCTTTGGGCTACAATAGTACAAGTAGAGACCTGCTTGAATAGTATTTAAGTAGGAGAAAGATGGAAAGGGAGAAAGAATGAGGGAGGGGTATGGACAGAGAAGGATGGAACAAAAGCCTGTCATGTTTGATGGCAGAAGGGAATGTCATCTAGAAGAAGGCATGCCATGGTAGCTGGGCTTTGGCCCTCCTCCCTTCTATTGTTTGTCAGTGACCTTGAAAAAAGTATATCTCGTTTTCTATCAGTAAAATGTGAATGCTAAGTGGTCAGAGAATCTTAGTCAAGATGCTTAGCCAGAAACAGGATAAGCTTAACCTAGTCTTCTTGACACTCAAGATATATATGCCAAATGAGCGTTAAACACAAAATGTCACGAGTCTAAGTGAGACACTACTGCCCACACTAGAGACTTCTTAGACTAAGTGTGATTTTAAAGATCATTATGTCGGTGAGTTAATTGTACTGAACCATGGATACAGGGAGCCCATTTCCCACAAATGGATGTGGTTATCAACGTGAAAGGCATCTGGACAGCAGGGGAGAAGGTTAAGTATATTTTCATGTTAGCAAAATTTTGGTCCACATATCACTTGCTTCTCTTAGGGAAACAGCTGGCATCTACAGTGTGAAAATGAAATAAACACAGCGAGGATGGGTAAAGAAAAGAGAAGAAATATAAGCTGGTCATAAAGCCAAGGAGTATAAAAATCCAGAAATACTGCCCAATGGGGACATTTCAATGATCTTGAATCAATAGAGTTTTGTCAAAAGCCAACATACAGAAAATATATTTTTCATTTGCTGTGAAACTTCATTGTTGGAAATGAGTGGGATTGGGCCTGTATCTTTGGCAATATGGGAAGCCCACCCTCCCATGGGGACTCACTGAGTTGTAGCTTACCTAGCAGGGAGGAAGAACCATCTGGTTCTTCCCATGAGTCTCCTCAAAACACTCTACAATGTTTACTTAGACCTGAAAATATGGTGTGGTGGCTGAGGTAACATCTTCAAAGCTATGTGAAGGGGACGTTAGCATTGCTATCCATGTCTTTTGAAAAGGCAGAAGGAAAAAATTCTATCTCAAAGTCTTCGTTAATGACACATGTAGTAAATAGTCTCCATTACAGATTGTGAGAGAAGAGGAAAAAAAAACAAACCAAAAACAAACAAAACCCAAACAAACCAGGCACCCAGCATTGGTTGAGTCAACAAGTACAAGTGATAGAGGTGCGTACAAATAGCTCATATTTGTGTGACACTGAGATTTGCAAAAGGATTTTTCTTCACAACTCTGAGAGAGGAAGAAACTAATGTTCAGAGAACTTAAGGATTTACCCAAGATCGCACATAGCTGGCATTCAAATTCAGGTCTTCTGTCTCCAGGTCTAGCAAGGGTTGCACACGTGAGACTGCCTCTCTAGAATATTGGGACCAAGAAAGCTTGAATATATATGCACATATTTGTAAGTGGTTCCATGTCTTGATCAAGAGTGCCTTTCCTATTGAAGTCAATCAAACTGACCTATAAAAATCATTGGGAAGTTCACCCTGAACTGGTGATCTGATCTTGATTTGTCCTTTTCCTGTAATATCTTTGCCAGGATAAAACAGGCAAGCTGTTTGTCAAATGAATGTCAAATTTGTTAATGGATGCTCTTCCCCTCACCATTCTGAGAAAACTCATTTATTATTCTTTTTTATTTTTATTTTTTGCTTTTTGGAGGGGGGAAAGCAGGGCAATTGGGGTTAAGTGGCTTGCTCAAGGTCACACTAAGTATTAAGTGTCTGAGGTTGGATTTGAACTCAGGTCCTCCTGACTCCAGGGCTGGTGCTCTATTCACTGCACCACCTAGCCACCTCCTCACTTATTATTCTTTTGTGAGTCTGGTTACCTTCCCTGAAACCCCTGGTGGGCTTAGGCTAGAGTGTGCTGGAAAATGTTTAACATCAGCTCTCTGAAAACCATTTATTCATGACATGCTTTTCAGTTTAATCCACATTATCTATATTTTCTCCACTACTTTCTTAAGTCTGGACAATCAACAAAATGCTGACTCAAGCTCTGATTCGTAGCATTTGCTAATTTCCGAGGTGTGAAAGCTTACACTGAAAGTTTAACAATCAGCTTGAGAACTGCCATGAGCTGGCCCAGCACAACCCTGGCTTAGTGCCTGAGATGTGAACATGAGGACAGAGAACCCCAAGTGGGGTAACCACAGTGTCTCCTTTTAGCTATGAGGAATAGGAAGAATCGGAGATCCAGCCTAGGCTGGTTAGGTTGTTTAAAGAAGCAGTTAAGTATGAATCTTGACCCCCTAGATTAGGGGCCTGAGCATGTATTCTTAAAGTTCTCTCTGTGTCTTGTTCCAAGAAACCACATCCAGGAAAAGAAGTGCTATGTTAGGTACTATCCTAATTTATCTGATCTGGCTTCCTGCAAAGAGAAGGAAGGCATGGTGCAGTAGAACGAACACTGGGTCAGGACTCTGGGATCCTAGTCCTGGTTCCACCACTAACTTGATGTGTGACTGGGGAAGGGTTTAATCCTCTCCTTACCTGTAAAATAAGGTGACTTGTCTAAATGATGTCCAAAGTAGCTTGAAGCTCAGATATTCTACGTCTACAACTTTGGATCTGTCCAATAACTCTTCTCCTTTTTACTTGACTGATGTGGACATAGCTTGGAAAAAGCTGAGATATTTTAGTCTCTGTTGGGGTGGTTCTCAGGTTTTCAGATCGAAACCAGATCATTCTGGAGCACAGTCAGCATCCTCTATTAAGTAAGTACCTACTGTGTGCCGGGCAATTAGTAAATTATGGGGATACAAAGAAAGGCAAAGGATAATCCCTACTCTCAAGGAGTTCCAGGTATAATAGGGGAGACAGTATGCAAACAATTATGTACAAATAAGAAATATACAGGATAAATTGGGGAAAGTCTTAGAGAGAAAGCATTAAGATTGAGGAAGACTTGACAAAGCTTCATGAAGAAGGTAGAACTTTATCTGAGACTTGCAGTGAGCCAGGAAACAGAAGCAAGGAGGGGCAGAGGCAGTAGGGACAAGCAACGAGAATGATGAGAGATGGAATCTCCTGTGTGAGGAACAGAAGAAGGCTGATGGAGGGTGGGGCGAAGTAAAGAGTACAATCAGCAAATTGTAACTGAGGAGTCTGTGCTTTAGGCTTATATTTTGACCCTCTAGTGATCAAATGACCCAACATATACCAGGCTAAGAAGATGCCAAGAAAACATTCGCTTAAGGTCGGGGTTCTTAGCCTTTTGGGGGGGTCATGGACCTCTTTGACAGTCTGGAGAAATTATGGACTCTGCAGAATGCATTTATTTTGGAGGCAACTGGGATTAAGTAATTTGCCCAGTGTCTGAGATAGATTTGAACTCAGGTCCTTCTGACTTGAGGGCCAGTGCTCTATCCACTTCACCATCTAGCTCCCTCTCAGAATAGAGTTTTGAAATATGTAAAATGAATTATACAGGATTACAAAAGAAACCCAAGGCTAGTGAAATAAAGATGTATTTTTTTTCCCTTTCAAATTCACAGATTTCCTGAAATCTTTCAGTGGACCCTCATGGGTCTGTGTAATCCATGTTACCAACCTCTTTTTTTTTTTTTTTTTTTTGCTTTTCTGAGGGCAATTGGGGTTAAGTGACTTGCACAAGGTCACATGGCTAGATTTTGGGTTAAGTGTCTGAGGCTGGATTTGAACTCAGGTCCCCCTGACGCCAGTGCCGGTGTTCTATT
Source organism: Pseudochirops corinnae (assembly GCA_028646515.1). Taxonomy (NCBI): domain Eukaryota; kingdom Metazoa; phylum Chordata; class Mammalia; order Diprotodontia; family Pseudocheiridae; genus Pseudochirops; species Pseudochirops corinnae. Next base: position 261,817,040 of record CM053585.1, read on the forward strand.
CACTGTACCACCTAGCCACCCCACCAACCTCTTTCTTAAAGGAAGGCTTGCCATGTGTTTTCTATGTGATCTCCCTGGAAGGAGAACAGAAGAAAGGTAGCATAACACCATAGCATCGTAGTGCTTGATAGTCAGAAGGGACCTGGACTTCTTAGTCTGACCCCCATGCAGAAGAGCTCGTGGAAAGTTAGTGCTGGAGGGACATTATTATATATAGATCATCTAGTCTGGGGTGGGCAACGGGCAGCCTTGAGGCCACACGTGGCCCTTTAGGTCCTCAAGTGCAGCCCTTTGACCGAATCCAAACTTCACAGAACAATCCCCTTTAATAAAAAGATTTGTTCTGAAAGACTTGGACTCAGTCAAATGGCCACATGTGGCCTCTAGGCCACAGGTTCCCCATCCCTGATCTAGTCCAATCTCCTCATTGATCGAGGGGAAACTCAAGCCTAGAAAGAGGAGAGGACTTGCTCCAGGCCACAGAGCTAGGTGGCAGCAGGGCTGGCACTTCTGATGCCCAGCTCAGTCAGTTTTCTCTGAAGAGAGAAGGAAAGGAGGAAAGGAAAGGGAAGGAAACAGGCACTTATTAAGAGCCTCCTTTGGGCCTGGGTGCTATGCTCAGCACTTTATAGACACTGTCGCATTGGATCCTCACATTATTATTACCCTCACTTTACACATGAGGAAACTGAGGCTGGCAGAGGTTAAGAGACTAGGCAAAGAGCACAGTGCCAGAAAGTACCTGAGGTCAGACCTAGCTTTGGGTCTTCCTGACTCCAGGCTCAGAGCTCTATCCACCATGCAGAGAACACACAGGAGAAGCCAGTCGGCTGCCTAGGCACATACCTGCAATGGACCACGATGGGCCCTGCCTCCGGAGGGTTGAGGAATTTCACCTGCCGGACAAAGCCCAGCAGACCTGTGGCATAGCATGGAACCCCATGGTCAGGCCAGCTGGTGAAATGGAACAGTCGGATTTCACGGATCTCATGGTAGCCTTTCTGAGGAGAAAACATAACCTGTGTCTTCCTTCATTCACCACAGAACACATCAGGGCTCCCTCCCTCTCCCCTTCAGCTGTGCCTGCCAGGAGACCATGGTGGAAAATCCATTGGTCAGGTCAGAGCTGACTCTAGAAAATTACCATAATTACAATAAAATTAATAACGATAATAGCGATAAAACAATGAACATTTATATAGCACTAACATCAGGCGCAGTGCTAAACACTTTACAGTTATTTCCTTTGAGCCTCAGAAAACCTGGGAGGTAGGTGCTCACAGAACCCCCATTTGACAGATAAGGAAATGGAAGCAGACGGAAGATGAATGACTTGCTCAGGATGACACAGCTAGCAGGTATCTGAGGTCACATTTGAACTCAGACCTTCCTGACTCCGGGCCTGGCGCCCCATCCACTGCACCACCCAGCTGTCTTTGGAAGCTGTAATACTAACTGTTATTATAGTTGCACACATTTATTCAGAACTTTATGGTTTACAAAACACCTCCTTTACCATAGCCTTGCTAATTGGACAGTTTTATATACAACCACTCCTATCCCTAATTTATAAAGCATGAAACTGAGGCAGAATGAAAAGTTAAATGACTTGTCCAAGAATACAGAAACAGCTAACATAATAGAATATAAAAAGCAGGATTCAAGCTCAGATCTCTTGATTCCAAAATCTGGCATTCTCTAATCCATCCATCCATCCGTCCGTCCGTCCATCCATCCATCCATCCATCCCATGGACATGTAAGTGCCTATTTTTGCCAAGGTAATATTCTAGGAGCTTACCTTCTGTTGGGGAAAAATATGTGCACAGATTTAAATATTAGGCACATACAAAGTGTACACAAACAATGAAAGAGAAACAGCATATGCACACATGCACACATATGTATGTTTCTGGACATGGCTAATGCAGGAATTTGTTTTGCTTGACTATATATATTTATGATGGGTTTTGCTTTTCTTGCTTTTTACCGTGAGGGTGGGGAAAGTGGGAGGCAAAGAATTAGAGCTGAAAAGAAAATGAAACTGAAAAAAGAAAAGTAAAATAAACATGAAAATTGTTAAAACAACAACAAAAACTAGTAAGAATCAAAAGATCTAATGATTTTTCTGTTTTTCACAAACAACAAAGCACCAGCAAGGAGGGAGTTTGAAATCCTCAGTCATCTCCCTGAGTCTCACAGCCACCCTCAGAATGGGAATTTTCCGCCCCAGTTCAACTCCCAGAATCCCAGAAACCTCAGGTTTGGAAAGGACTTTAAAAGTCATCCCAATATTTACCCAGAGTGAGAATCTCTTCTATGGCATCCTTGACATGTGGTTGTCTGACCTTCCATTAAAGACCTCCAGTGATGGGGAACTCACTACTCCCAGGGCAGCCCATTCTGCTGTTGGACAGTTCTAATGGTTATAAAGATTTTCCTTCCACTGAGTCAAAATCTTCCTTTCTGCAGCTTCTACCCAGTGCTCCTAGTTATGCTCTCTGGGACCAGGCATAGAAAATCTAATTTCTTCCTCTGTGTGACTGCCCTTTGTTTATAGCAATTATGTTCCCCCCAATTCTACTCTTTTCCAGGCTAAGCATTTCTATTTTCTTCAACTGATGGTGCTTTGACATGGTTTCTACTCCTTTCCCTCCTGGTCACCCTTATCTGGATAGGTCTTAGCTTGTCAGTGCTCTTCCTCCAATGTGGTGCCCAGTACTGACTATGAAAATCCACACAGGGCCTGGTGAGGGCATTTAATAGCTGGTCAGTCACTCCCCCTGTGCTAGCCCAGGGCTTCTTAATGTGTGTGTGCATGCGTGACATAGACTGACCCTTTGGGCAGTTTGGTGAAACCTATGGATGCCCCCTCTGAATAATGTTTTTAAATGCATAAATAAAATACACAGGATTACAAAGGAAGATGATTATGATAAAATATAAATTATCAAATTATTAAAAAACAAATTCATGAATCCCAGGTGAACAACTAGTAGATCTCATGCAACCCAAGGTAACATTGTTGTTCAGTCCTTTCAGACTCTTCATGACCCCATTTGGGGTTTTCTTGGCAAAGATATTGCAGTGATTTGCCATTTCCTTCTCCAGTTCATTTTACAAATGAAGAAATTGAGGCAAACAGGGTTAAGTGACTTGGTCAGGGTCACACAGCTAAGAAGTATCTGAGGCTCAGGTCTTCCTGATTTCAGGTCTGGGCACTATCTACTCTGGCACCTAGCTTTCCTCCAAGGGTAATAATTTTTTGCAATCGTGTCATGGGTCACTGATGCTGAGTTTGCAATATATTCAGCAGCTAGTGGCCAGTTCCCATAGACACCTTGCTATTCAGTGATCCTGCCACATGTCCTGATATTGTACCTCATCACCTCTTCCTCCTCATCTCCTCCCAAGGAGAGCACTTTTTGCATAAGACTTCTAGGAATTCTTTCAGGAATCATTCCCCTGCCTACAGCTCCCTGCTGGAGCCAATCCACTTAGCTTTGGAGCTCCGCACCATGGTGCTGAGCTCTTCTGAATGATGAGTAAGCAAGTGAGAACTTAAGCCCAGTATAGCTGGCCAGCCATAGACCATACTTTCCATCCATCCACACCAGACATCTTGCCATCTGCTATCCTGCAGGAGGACAGCTTCTCCCAGTTCTATCTATCACTCTGAGAACAGTAATCAAATTATCACTACCATTATTTCTGGATAAAATATAAGATCACCTGATCTATTGTTCCACTCAGCATTTTTCTGATTCTCAGAAATCAAAACTTTCTTCTGGTAACTACATATAAGGATGTGTGTTATTTCCCCCATGGGAATGTTGGCCACTGGAGGGCAGGGATTGCCTTGCTTTTGTATTCCCAGCCACTAGCACAGTGCTCAGCACGTAAGCACTCAAGAAATATTTTTTATTCATTCCTTCATCCATCTTTCCATTTCCTCCTCTTTGATCCTGCCCCTGTCTTTTTTCTCTCTCCGAAATGTTTTCCCTTCTTAGGAGAAACTGACCACCTTTTCCCCAATCACCACTGTCTTCTTCACTCCCCTAACTCAGGCAAGATACATTTTCAAGTCCAAATGCTAAAGCCCGATGAAGCTTAGTGCAAAGATAAAATGAAGTTATATAGAGCTATATCAACACACATACACACACACATATAGCACATATCAGCAAACTGCTCTTCCTCAGAAGCATGTAGAGGAGTAAAAAGAAATAGATGGGGAGGTGGGAGGTCGTGGTCAAGTTTGTCTCCATAGCTAAAAATCATATATTTCTCTCTCTTCTTATCTTATGTTTTGGCAAGTTGTCTCCTTTCCCAAATGAGGCTTTATGATTAACATCCAAAGGACAGACTTACCTTTTGAACAGTAAATGTGCGTATGACATACTCAGCTAGCGGCTCTGTTTCAATTAATGTGACTTTAATATCTCCATAAACTTCTGTGTCATCTGGCCAATATCTAACACACTTCACCTGCAGCAAAAGGAGAGGATAGAAAATAGGAAGGGTAAAACTCAGCTTGTGAAGAAGAGAACCAACCTTCCCACGAGCTTTCATTTTTTAAAATAAACACAAGTAGGATTTAATGGGGATTTCAAGCTAACTGTAGCTAGCTGACCTGAGTGGCTGCCATGATTTGTGTGTCAGAAATGGTGTAACATAGATTTAAAGACATGAAAGGCTGAAAAAGGAGGCAGAGAATGAAAGAAAATGCACAAAAAACTGGAGGGTCAGAGTAAAAGAGGCAGAAGAAGGCCTTCAGCATATTGGGAGGATAACGAGATAGTAGATCCATTCAAATATAGGAGGATGTCAATGCCTTGGTTGGGCAGCCACCATGCTGGGGCATGGCTAAGTTAACTCTAGTGCCTGGAGGGAATGGAGCAGTATGAACCTCCAATCACCTTAGGCAAGGTAAGTGCTATGGCAGCAGTACTAAAAAAGTTAAGAGCAGAAAGTGGGGAAAAAAATGATTGAGGATAGGAACATAAAATGATGGGGTGAAGAAGGCAAAGGCTTGGAGGGATGAATATTAGGACCTTGGAGGAGAAAGGATATCAGACCCTAACAGGTGAGTATCCTGGGGTTCTGATGGTAGGGTTTACCTACCAGATGGTAGGTAGTGGCTTCACATCTTATGTAGGTATATTTTTTGTAAGACCCACTTTTCCTTTTCTTTTTTTTTTCTTGACTTGTTTGTTTATTTTTAGTTTACAAGATTCAGTTCCACAATCCCTTGAGTTTTAAATTTTCTCCTCTTGCTCCCCTCCCCCCACTCCCTCTTCCCATGGTGGCATGCAATCAAGTATAGGACCTGCAAATACTTTCACATTAGACATTAGTCTGGTTGTAAAGAAGGGTCGTGACTGATAGAATGAACAATGGGAAAGAGGAAACAAAAGCAAACATGAAAAAAGAAAGAGAGCAGGTAGTTTGCTTCAGTCTGCATTTAAACTCTGTTCTTTCTAGATCTATCTCTGAATGTAGATATCTCCTTCCATCTTTTGGAGTTGTCTTATAACCTTGCGTTTCTGAGAAGAGTCCAATCTATCAAAGTTCGTCGTCACACATATGTTGTGTGTCTGTCATTGTGTACAAATTTCTCCTGGTTCTGCTCTTCTCACTTAGCATCAGTTTGTATAAGTCCCTCCAGGTAAATATGAAGTCCATCTCCTCTTCATTTCTTACAGCACAATAGTATTCTATTATATTCATATACCACAACTTGTTTAGCCATTCCCCAATTGAAGGGCATCCTCTTAATTTCCAATTTTTTGCCACCACAAAAAGAGC
>CM053585.1:261822946-261884022 GCA_028646515.1 Pseudochirops corinnae
AAGTATTTTTGTACATATGAAGACCCACTTTTTATGATATCCCTCTAAAGGCAGCTAACTCTGTTCATGAAGAAGATGGAGACCAAGAATGGAGTTTTACTTTGCCTCAGCTTTTCACGGCCACTGGAGAAATCATTATCTGAACAGCTTACCCTTCCCACTTCCACGAGATTTGTCACCATCACAACACTGGCTGAATTCTCCTGCCAAATCATCCTCCAAAAGTCCTTGACAGTTTCCTGCATTGGACCTACCAAGGAAGAAAAAACATTAGAGCCTTAGGATCTCCAGGTATAAGGTATCAGTTGTCCCCTTGTTCATAGTGTCTTAAGGTAGTACAGGGGACCAAGGGCTATTGGAAAAGTCTGGCAAACAGAGATGATAATTAAGCTCAGGATCTGTGTGCCCAAGTATGACTGGGCTTGGCTGATAACTTGCAGGGATAGACTGAGAAAGTCACCAGAGATTCATTTCTCATTTTGTATATTCATTAGAGGAGAGTGTGAAGCATTCAGTTCCAAAGTTACAATTGGAGCTATCCCTATAGTACAACAAATTGTCTTTTTATTCAGTCAATGAACATTTGTCAATATGTACCAACTGCTATCCTAGTCCCAGGCTTTAAGAAGCTTACATTCTGAGGTATGGGGGTCAACGTGGGGCAGAAAAACAGCATTTACATAGACCACTTGACCATAAAACCATTGATTTTTTAGCCAAAAGGAACCTTCCAGGCTATTGAGTCCAATTCCCTTTTCTTCCAGATGAAGAAAATAAGGTCCAGAGAGAGAGGTCAAGAGATTTGTCCAAGGTCACAGAGCTAGTAAGTGCCTGAGATAAGATTCAAATTCAAGTCTTCCTGCCTCCAAATCCAGCATTCTCTCTGCTCCAGTACAGAGTTACCTCAACATCTCCATCCCCTCTTGAACAGTGATTGAGGGAGACATCAGGTGAGAAAGAAAATAGTTCTGGGTCACTGAAGCTAAAAGAGGATCCAAGTTTCTAATACATACAAATAGACCATCCATGATTTACAGTCAGGAAGGACTGGTTTTGGGTTTTGAATTCCACCTTAGACACTGTTTGGCCCTGAGTCATTTAACCTCTTGAAATCTCAGTTTACCCACTTATTAAGTGGGTATAATAATAATACCTCCCTCACAGTGTTTCTGTGCTGATCAAACAAGATGATGTATTTACGTAAAAGGCTTTGCAAATATTTAAGTGCCATGAAAAAAAGTCAGCTATTTTTGTTATATACATACCTCGGGCTGTCCTTTTCTTAAAACCCCTTAGCCTTTGTCAAGGCAACTTTGACCTTCACTGTAAGCTGATCTCAAAGCATACATTTCCAAAGCCCTTTCTTGTTTCCAAAAGAGCTCTGTGAGGTTGGTTGTGCAATGTCACTGTTCCCAAAAAGGTGAAGTATCTGGAGTGGCAAGCTCACATGGCTAGGAGGTGGCAGAATCAAAATATTGCAGTTTGGCTTCGGAAGGGCACTGGTGCTAGAGTTAGAGGATCTGGCTTCCAATCTTACCTGTGATGTTTTTCTAGGTGTGCAGTAGGCAAGTCACCTACCCCCTATGAGTCTGTTTCCTCATTTGTAAAATGAGGGGGTTGCCCTAGATGGACTCTTCCAGAGGCCCCTTCCAGATCTTGGTCTATGACTTTTATTTTACAAAGAGAATAAGTTAATAGAACCAAGATCCAAACTCTGGTCTTCTTACTGTGCTCCACAAATCTGCTAACTCTTCCCTGGTTTCCTGATTCATTCCACTTTATATAGGCTTGGTACAAACATGTCATGCAGCTTCTTACTTTCCTAGGCAGGATATGTCTGTGTACCCTTAGGAGAAGGGGAAAAGCATGGCACGATTTGCCCCAAAGCCCTGGGCCACTTTAGGGATGGCCCTTGACCCAGGGGAACCTGTCAGCTCTGACATGCACAGCTGTCTTGACAACTGTGACCAGCACAGCAATCACACATCCCAGTCCTTGTGTGCCCATGTGCAAAGCAGTCCGTGGAACAATTGACTGAGAAATGCTGAAGCTGCCCCTGCTTCCTGTCAGAGTGTTTGGGTTTTGAACCTGATCCCCCAAAGTGCTCTCTAGAATACTCCCTTGGGGAATTGGGACTTATTGACATTTCCTTGCTATATTGCTTCATTGCTATGTTGACCTTGGTTACTACTTGACCATCAGAGAATCATAGAATTGTGGAAAGTTGGACGTCAAAGGGGCCTTAGAGATCAGCTAGAATAGTAGTCTCCAAACTCTTTGGATCAACAAAACATTTTTTAGCACCTCGGGTATTTGTGCAAAGTTATATACATGCCATAACCTATATCAAATTGCTTGCCTTCTCAATGCAGCCTGGAAAGGAAAAGAAGGGGAGAATTTGGAACTCAAAAATAAAAAAAACAAATGCTAAAAATTCTTTTTACATATAATTGGGGGGAGTAAAATATTAAATTAAAAATAAAGTTATATACATGCACTCCTATACTTATATGCATTATAAAATTTATGCAAAAATAGAAACTAAAAAAGTAGATAAAAATGAAATAATAATTGATTCTAGAGACAATGAGGAGCCACTGGAGTGACATGAGTAGATCTGTACTTTAGAAGAATCTTTGGCAGTTGTGTGGAATGGATTGGAGAGGAAAGAACCTAGATCCATTAGGAGGTCATTGAGAAAGTCCAGGTGAGAGGGCATGAGAACCTGAACCAGGGTAGGGGGCTGTGTGAGTGGAGAGGAGGGGACAGGTGAGAGATATCTGGAGGTAGAAATGAGTTTGGGAAATGGAGTGAACACACCTGGGGTGAGGGACAGGGAGGGGTTGAAAATGAGACCAAGGTTGTGAACCTGGGTTATTGAAACAATGGTGGCGTCCTCCATAATAACAGGGAAGTTTGAGAAAGAGGTAGGTTTGGCAGGAAAGAAAATACAATTTTCCTATTACTGTTGTTAACCAGACCAGAACAAGCCTCTAACCTGTGGGTGACCAGAGCCAAACAAATAGAGCAGTTCAGAGACAGAAGAATCAGAACACAAAGCAGAAGTTTAATTAATTTCAGAGTGAGAAAAATGATGTATGCATATTGGAGGCCCCCCCCACGCCCAAGAAGGAGGGCTTAAAACTGCTAAAGCTGGGGCCACTTATATATAGAAAAAAGGGTTGTCCCACAACACATTCTTAGAGCTTGAGATAGTTGTCATGGTTAGCATTTCTTGGGTCAATACAGATATTTTTGGATCCTGTGGGAAGTCATTGTCTCAAGTCTTAGAAGTTGTGCCCACCCTGTGGGGCACAGAACCAGAGTTCCGTGACAGGAACAGGAGTGCAGTACCTGTCAGTGACAAGAAACAGGGACTGTGAATATATGATGGATGGCCCTAGGAAATATAGGGAGATAAATCTCTCAGTGAACACCTGGTGCTCATCCAAGCAATACACTTTGCCAGAGGGTGACATCATCCTAAGCACAGAGGATTATTGTTATGTCAAGCTTAGGACATAACCTGTTCTGGGAAATAGGGTATCTCCAAAATATTTTGACACTGTTGATGACACCATCATCCTTCCAGTGACTCAGTCACACTCCAAGTGTCATTCTCATATTCCATGTACCCTACAATCCTTTAACATAGAAACTGCTAAATCCTGTGTAAACCTAACTGTGACTCCTTGATATTTGAATTGCTTCTTTCTGGTTGCTTACACTATTTTCTCCTTCGCCTGAGAGTTGTGGAATTTGACAATAATATTCCTGGGAATTTTCATTTAGGGATCTCTTTCAGGTGGTGATTGGTAGATTTCTTTCAATGACTATTTTACCCTCTAGTTCTAGGATATCAAGGAAGTTTTCCTTAATGATTTCTTGAAAGATGCTGTCCAGGTTCTTTTTTTGATCATGGCTTTTAGGTGTTCCAATAATTCTTTAATTATCTCCTGGATCTATTTTTCAGGTCAGTTGTTTTTCTAATGAGGTATTTTACATTTTCTTCTACTTCTTCATTCTTTTGATTTTGTTTGACTGATCCTTGATGACTCATGGAGTCATTAGTTTCCACTTGCCCAATTTTAATTTTAAAGGAATTATTTTTTTCAGTGAATTTTTGTACTTCCTTTTCTGTTTGGCCAGTTCTACTTTTTAAGGAGTTGTTTTCTTTTTCTAAGCCATTGACTCTTTTTTTCATGATTCTCTTGCATAACTCATCTCCTTCCGCAATTTTTCTTCTACCTTGATCATTTGATTTTTAACATCCTTTTTGAACTCTTCCATAAGGACTTTTTGGGCCCAAGGCCAATTCACATCTCTCTTTGAAGAATTTTGACACTGTTGTCCTCCTCTGAGTTTGTGTTTTGATCTTCCCTATTGCCATAATAGCATCCTATGGTCAGGGCTGTTTGTTTGTTTTTGCTCATTTTCCAGCCTATTTCATGACTTGTAAAGTTGAGCTCTGCTCCTGAGGCACAGGGGTACTGTCCTAAGCTTCTTGGGTGAGGAGCCAGGGAATTGGTCATTGGCTTTCTGTGTTGGGGGCTCCAGGGCTGGTCCCTCACCTGTTGCGTTGGTTTCTCCCAGTCTAGTCTAGCCAGCTATTTATTCAGGGGACCTCTAGGCCTGCCTACTAGCCTGCTGCTTTGGAATTGGAGGCCTCACAGATGGTCTGCTGTGCCTAGTCTATTTAGTCAGGACTGAGGGGCCTTGGTTGCCAATTTGTGCTGTGCTTAAGAGTCTTCCTCTGGCCTGCCTGGATATAGCCTATGCTGTGCTCCACATTTATCCAAGTGAGACAGACCTTTTCTTCAGTCCTTATAAGTTATCTTGGGATGGGAAATTGTTTTACCCTGTCCTTTTGGGGTTTCATCACTCAAGAATTCATTTTGAGGCATAATTTAAAGTTATTTCAAGGGAAATTGTGGAGAGCTCAGGCAACTTCCTACCTTTTCTCCACCATCTTGGCTCTGCCTTTGCTGGAGATTTTGTTTCCAATTTATTATTCTTCCTCATCCTCCATATCCAATCTGTTGCCAGGTCTTGTTGATTCTATCTTTGTAACATCTCTGATATATATTTCCTTCTCTCTTATGACACTACTGCCACCATAGTCCACACCCCCATCACCTCATGCCTAAACTATTTTAATAGTCTGAAGATTTGTCTTCATATCTCAACTCTCTCCCCATTCCAGTCCATCTTCTACCCAGCTAATTGATCTTCTTAAAGCTCAAGTCTGACCATATCATCTCCCTACTCCTGCATGATAAACTTGATAAACAGTGGCTTCCTACTATCTCTAGGATCAGATATAACGTCCTGTTTGGCATTCAAAGACCTTATTTCCTAACTACATTCTACCTTTCTAGTCTTCTTTACCCCTTGCACTGTCTCCAACATACTCTGCCATCCAGTGTTACTTGTGTATTTCCAGTTCCTCAAATAAGACACTCCAATCTTTTGATTGTGTGGATTTTCACAGGTTGTCCTCCATGTTTGGAATTCTCTTCCTCCTCATCTCCATTTCCTGGCATCCTCAGCTTCCTTTAAGACCCAGCTAGAATCCCACTTTCTACAAGAAGCCTTTCCCAATCTCCCTTAATATTCATGCCTTCCCTCTGTTGATTATCTCCAATTTATCCTGTATTTATCTTGTTAAGACATAGTTGTTTGCATGTCGTCTCCTCCATTAGACTGTGACCTCCTTGAGAGTAGAGTCTGTTGTTGTTTTTTCTCCTTTGTGTCCCCAGTGTTTAGTACTGTGCCCAGCCCATAACAGACACTGAGTAAATGCTTGTTGATTGATTCTTCCAAAATTAAAAGGAATAGAATAGGGGGAGGATTTTCCCAATTGATTCTGTTACGGCTGCTACAGTGGGTATATTGGTAGAGATTTAATTACATCTGACCTAAGCAGCTCACACTTATAAGGGGGAAATTAGTGATTTGTGAATCTGAGAAAGTGAGCTGGGTGATGGCATGTTGGAAGTGAAATAAATGTGGTTGTGTTGGAGGCAAATTCTTTGTCCATTACAGGTTTCCCACCTCTCCGATTGGTTGACCGTGTAATCCCTGGAGTCAAGCCACAGTGGAGGATGGGAAGTGCAGCCTCTACTTAGAAGATCTTTGATTCAGACAAATCTCTTCATTTTTAAAGATGAGGGAAGTGAATGAAGTCCAGAGAAGCAGCACTAGTTTGTGACACTGCTTAGAGAGAGACCAGGACTCGTGGCTTCCTAGGTCCATGGCCTTTTTCAGTAAACTGCACTTTTACTTGTGCTCATGACTTTCAGGTTTTTTGTTTTTTTCTTTTTTGTTCCTATTCTTTTATGTGTCAATTTCTATTTTACACTCTTAAATTCTTAAATTGCCCATGTTTTAGGTTCTTTGTACTGAGCCTGTAGTTCAGAAAAGAGGAATAACAGAATCAAACCAATTTAGAGAACTTGATCTGATTCAGAGCAAGAAGGGATCTTAATGGATATCCAGCCCAGTTGCTTCATTTTACAGATGAGGAAACTGAGGCCAAAATAAGTTAAATGATTTGATCAAGGTCATTGGAGTAGTAGTAAATGACAGAGTCAAGTTCTTTTGATTGAAGATCCAGGCTATTGCAATACTTTAGTCATATTTCCATGGCATTATACTGCTGGATATTAAGCTCATTCTTAGGTTAGATGAGACAAGCCCTGCTTCAAGAAAGCTAAGCCTAGAGGCACAGGTGTGGTGTGTCAACAATTAGTATCCCTTTTTTTTTTAAATATTTTTAAATTTTATTTTGCTTTTTTTTTGTGGAGGGGGGAAAGGCAGGGCAATTGGGGTTAAGTGACTTGCCCAAGGTCACATGGCTAGTAAGTGTTAAGTGTCTGAGGCCAGAATTGAACTCAGGTCCTTCTGACTCTAGAGCCAGTTCTCTATTCACTATGCCACCTAGCTGCTCCTAAGTATCCCCTTTTTATGCCACACTCTTCACATTCAACACTACTCTTTATCCATCATCCTTTATCTGAAATACTTCTGTCAGACTTCCCCTCAGCTTCCCATTCCCCATCAATGAGCCACATAGGTGATGTTAAATTTATGGTGTTCAGAGATCCTGTTGTCCAATCTCTGCCATGAAGTCAATTCACAGTCATCTCCCCTACCCTCTTCTACTTTTAAAATTGACATAAATCCCACACACTCTAAAAGCTGATGACCACGCTCTGAATGGTGGTGAAGTTTTGCATGACCCAAGGCTTAAAGAGTTTTGGATTAAGTCTTAATGTAAGAGTTGCATATGATAATGGTAAAACACATAGGAGGAGATATTCCCTGTTTATTGTGTTTGTAATTGAGGGCATTTCTGCAACAATCTTCTCTGTAGATCACAGAAGGTGAGGAGGGGCCTTAGAGAACATCTCATCTAATTTTTTCATTTTGCAGTTTAGGAAACTATAGCCAAGAGAGTGAAATGATTCTCCCATGGTCATGTAAGTAGAAGAGCACTTCTGATGCCTTGTTCACTGCTCTCTCCACTACACCAAACCACTTGTGTGTCTGAATAGTAGGGTGGACTCAATATCCTCTGGACTGCTATGTTGAGCCTTGATCATTCTTCATCCCAATGACCTCTATACAAGTGACTCCCAGATCTCTAATTGCAGCTTTAGTCTCTTTCTTGAGCTCTATGCCCACATCATCAATTGGTTTTGGGGCATTTTCAAATGTAAGCCACATGTAAATCCCATTTTTCACTCCACATATATAAAATAGAATCCATGTTCTTTCTTCTAAAACTTTCAGTACTTCCTAACTTCCTCATTTCTATTGAAGGTGCTACCATGCTTTAAAGGCATACAGATTCACAACCTCAGTGTCAACCTTGACTACTCATTCACTCTCATCCCCAGTATCTGATGAACTTCCAAGTCTTGTAAATTCTACTTCCACAATATCTCTAGCACCTGTCTTGTCCTGTCTTCTCACACAGCCACTCCCCTTCTTCAGACCCTCATCACCTTTCACCTGAATTGGGGTAGCCTACTATTTCACTTCCCTACCTCTGGTCTCCTCTCTAAGCTATCCTTTACACAACTGCCACGGTGACCTGCTAATGACCATGGTCTGATAACATTCTCCTCTGCTGAAAAACCTCCAGGACCTCTGTTTGCCTTTAAATCCCTTCACAGACTGGTTCCAGCCTACTTATGTAGGTTTGTTATACATTACTACCCTTTGTATGCCTATTGTGTGAAAAAAACTGATCTACATGCTTCTCCCCACACATGGTGTTCCATATACAGTTGCTTTGCCTAGGTTCCCCACAAGCTGGGAATGTACTACCTTCTCACTTACACCTCTCTGAGTCCTAGGCTCCCTTAAGAGCTTACTTGAAGAGCTAGCTCCTTCGTGAGGCCTTTCCTGAGTGACATAAAGAAAGGCACGACTAGGCAGAGTGGATAGGTGAGAATTTGTGATCCCTCATCTTGCTCTTTTCCTACAGTCACTGAGATGGAGCTCTGATCTGACAGACCTTTTGGTCACCAAAAGAAGGTGAGTAAGGAATGCACTTACCTTGAGTGGCAATGTAATGACGAGGTCGGTGGTATCCCTAGATAAGAAAAGAAGGAGAAACAATCAATGGACACCATACAGAGTTTGAGGAAATTGTCTGGCTTTGAAGATCAGTCCAACTGTTCCTTCCAGGTGTGGCTGTTGGCACAGACAGCTTTAGAAGCACATGTGTGCTGGTATTACTCTTTTTCATGTACATTATGGCCTGGCCTAAGGTGCTCAGAAGGGAAACCAGGCAGAGAAGAGATGGAGCTGGCTGCTGCACACATATCAATAAAAAAAATAATATCAATTTATTTAGTGCTTTTCAAGGCCTTTTTCTCATGTCAAACATGTGAAGAAAGTTGGTAGGGTGGGTATTAACTCCATTTTACAGATGAGGAAATCACGGGCTAGAAAGAATCACATATTTCAAAACTGGAGAGGATAGCAGAGGCCATCTTACCAGAGCAGTGAACCTTCCTCCAACAGCCTTGATACATGGTCACGTAGAAGCTATATTATCCTGAAGCAAGACATTCCAGAAGCAGCACATACCATTTTTGGACACATCTAATTACTAGGACTTTTACCTCTTTTGTTTAGTGGTTTATACATGTCTAACTCTTTATGACCCCATTTGGGGTTTTCTTGGCAGAGATACTAGAGTGGTTTGCCATTTGCTTCTCCAGATAATTTTACAAATGAGGAAACTGAGGCAAAGAGCGTTAAGTGACTTTCCCAGGGCCACACAGCTAGGAAGCATCTGAGGCTGTATTTGAACTCAGGTCTTCCTGACTCCAGGCAGATTGCTCTTCCTCTATGCTACCTAGCTGCCCTTTCCCACCCTGGACTGAGCTAAAATCTGCCTCTCCACAGTACACAGTACAGAGGTTCTATAACTTGCCTTGGGTTATCCATTATCATCAGAAGAGGTATTTGATCCAAGAGTCTCTTACTCTTTAAACTAAGTTCCAATCCCCAAGTAGTTACAGAGTACTATGTGGCCAGGCTGCATGGAGGAGAAAGAGAAGCCTAGGAGTAGAGTATTAAAATAGTCGTTGATGAGTCACTGTGCAGTTGGAGAGAGAGGCTTCCAAAAGAGGGTTCTCGAGACCTGTCTTTGGCTCTTTGCTTTTCAGTACTGTTGCTGATGACTTAGATGAAACCTTAGATGTCATTCTTGTCAAATTTTCAAATCACATGAAATTAGAAAGGATAATCAACAAAAAAGTATGAAAGAGTTTTGAAAGGTTTTCAATCAGTTATTAAAATGATGGGCTGAGTCAAATAAGATGTAACAAGAATAAATGCAAAGTTCTATATTTGAGTTCAAACAATCAACTTCCCAAGTATGTAAAAGCAAAGAATAATTCATGTATAAAATGTGTGGGAGTTGTTGGAGATGATGTAGAAGAAATCATTGGTGAGGTGCAGTTTGGACTAGACAACCTTGGAGATTCCTTCTAGATAGGAATTTCTGTGACTCTGATCAGTAAAATGGAGATAATATATACACTATCCATTTAACAGCATGATTGTGGGAAAAATGCACTGATAACTGCTACAAATGCTATGGAAATTGAAATTATTCTTATCAAGATGGTTAGGGGAATATAGAGAAGAATTTTGAGCTAGTGAATCAAAAGAGAATGTTAATAGTATGTCCTCACTCCCAATATCCTATGTTCTTCCCTCCCCCACGTCAAATTTATTTCAACCTGAAAAAACTTACATTAACTGATACAAAGTGAAATGAGCAGAATCAGGACAACACTGTATAGAGTAACAGCAATATTGTACAGTGATTAACTGAGAATGACTTAGCCACTCTTGCAAGTTCTGAAGGATTCATGATGGAAAATGCTATTTACTACCACAGAAAAAGAATTGATGGAGTTTAAATGCAGATTGAAGCATGCTGTTTTTCACTTTATTTTTTCATGTTTTTTTTTTTTTCCTTTTGGTCTGTTTCTTCTTTCATAGCATGGCTAATATGGAAATACGTTTTACATGATGTGCATAGATATAACCTATATCAAACTGCTTACCATATTAGGGAAGGGAGAGGTGAGGGAGGGAAGGAGAAAATTTGGAATTCAAAATAAAAAAAAATGAATGTCAAAAACTGTATTTACATGTAATTAAGAAAATAAAACACTAGAGTAAAACATTATTTCAAAAATTGATGTCTTTGGCTTTATATCACAATCATTTCCAAATATTAGACCTTCCCGCTCTCCTGTCCAATTTTGCCTTCCCTTATTACAAAGACTTAAAAGGAAAATAAATTAATTTATTGACTATGAAAGCATAGGACTTGAACTTTGTAATGATAGGAAGGAAGTTTATTTTCTCTACTCTTATTCAAGATCAAGCTTTGTCATTATAATTATGAAGCATTTAGTTTTGTTACATCATTATTTCTATTTACATTGTTGTAGTCACTATGTATATTGTTTTCTAGGTTCTATTTAATCCACCCTGCATCAGTTCATTTAAGTGTTCTTATGTTCATCTGATTACTTCCTATTTGACATATCTTATGATACAGTGATGTTCTATTGGGCAGTTGGGTGGCAGAGTGGCTAAAGTGCTGGGCCTAGAGTCAGGACAACTCCATTTCCTGAGTTCAAATCTGACTTCTGAAATTAACTATCTGTGAGACCCTGGGCAAGTCACTTAACCTCATTTGCCTCAGTTATTCATCTATAAAATGAGCTGGAGAAAGAAATGGCAAATCATTCTTTGCCAAGAAAACTCCAAATGGGGTCACAAAGAGTCAGATACAACTGAAAAATGACTAAACAACAAAAAACTCAGCAAATATTCTGTGATATTCATGTACCATAATTTGATTGTCCTTGTCCAATTGATAGGCACCTACACTGTTTCTAGGTCTTGTTACAAAAAATAATGGTGCTATGAACATTTTAGCACATGCAGGGCATTACTCTCTCTTTGACCTGCTTGGGATATAAACCTAGCAGTGGGACCTCCATATCAGTAGGTAGGGACAATTTTAGTCACTTTTTTGGGGGCATGATTCCAAATTGCTTTCCAGAATGGTTGGCCCAATTTGCAGTCCCACAAGAGTGTTTTAGCTTTCCTTTCTTCCTACGGTTCCTACCCCCCTTGACAACAAAAACATATATATTTTTCCAATAAAGGAAGATGGATTATTAACTTGGTATAAAAAAACTTCTAGCTAGAAAAGAACTTTTAATTCATTTAAATCCCACCTACACAGCACACAAATACTCTGAAAACCAGTAATAGGCCTTCCCCCATATGACTATGGGGAATGTGAAATAGGTTTGTATCCAAAATACATTTATCTCACTCTACACTCATGCATCTGTTACTTATTTGGGACCCAGATACAATATTTATTTTTAAGCTAGTCATTTATAACAGATTCAAGTAGCCAGTGCTTTCAGAGGCATAGAAATAAAGCCAATGAACAGACGCTTCAGCCGGCAACCACAGACTCTTGAGACCCAGGCATGCCTTGTAATGTCCATTCCAATTATCCAAATAGATTCATTTTAATGAAGCTTTATTATTTCTTTCCTTTTGTAGTGAATTAATGACCCATTCTTGGATGCGCTGATTACATCATGGATAGTTGGCCGGCTGTTTGGGGAGATGCTGCCTCTCTACACAGAAATGGGCTGATGGAAAGAGCCCTGGGCTCCACAGACCTGTATTTGAGTTAGCAGCCTACCACTTACTGGATGTGAACTTGGACCAACCATTTCATTTCTCTAAGCCTTGGTCTTTTCATTTGAAAACTGGGGATAATAATCCCTACCCACAGCTTCAGAGACAACAAAATGAGAACGTATTGAAAGTGCTTTGTAACCTGAAAGCCCTATGAGAAAGTGTTCTCCTTACAATCCATTTTTCATGGTACTGGGAAACTCTTTGTGTGTGAGGCAGTCAGGGTTAAGGGGGCTTGCCCAGGGTCACACGGCTAGTAAGTGTCAAGTGTCTGAGGATGCATTTGGACCCAGGTCCTCCTGACTCCAGGGCCTGTGTTCTATCCACCGTGTCATCTAGCTGCCCCTGAGACTAATTGTTTTTTAAACATATATCTGATAATGTCATTCCTTTGCTAAAAAAAATTGTCTTCAAGGGTTCCTTCTCACCTCTAGGATAATATATCAAATCCTCTTCTGGACATTCAAAGCCTTCCACAACCTACCTCTACTCTGCTTTTCTAGTCCTATGTCATTGTGCCCCTCTCCACACTCTCAAATCCATCCAGAATAGATTCATCTCTCCACCTCCTCCTCTCCCAAGCTATCTTTGTTCACATTATTCCTTATGCCTAAAATGTTTCCTGGTTTCCTCTTTCACTATTGGTCTCCTAACCTATCTTTTAAAGTCCATCTTCTCTCTTGGTTATAATAGCCTTCCCATTCAGATATCACATACCACTTTGCACCTCTCCAATGAACATATCATGTACTATGGTGCATGTAAACTGTAATTCATCCTGGTTTATGTCTTACCTCCTTACTCGACTATGAACTCCAGGAGGACAGGACCATGTCTTAATTAAACACTGTATCATCTCCACAACTTAATGCAATTCTCTGCATATGGGAGGCATTTAATAAATGTTTTGGTACTGTACTTATTACAAAACTCAAGACATTATTATTATTAATAACAATATTTATAATTAATAATCAAACTAATAAGTGGAATGACTCCCAGGCCTGGCAGGGATAGGGGAAAGAAAGAATGATGAGCTATTCCCAAATCAAGCTAGGTTGACTCAAGCCAGAATTCCCAATGAGACCCAAGAAAGGCATTTGAATTTTGCCACTTCACCTGGGAGAGCAGCTACGTGGCCCAGTAGAGGGCTGGGCCTGTAGTCAGGAGGACCTGAGTTCAAATTCAGACTCAGAGACTTACCAGCTTGTGTGACCCTGGGCAAGCAGCTTAACCTTGTTTACCTCAGTTGCCCCATCAGTAAAATGGGCTGGAGAAGGAAATGGCAAACCGCTCCAGTCTCTTTGCCACGAAAATCTCGAATGGGGTCACAAAAAGTCAGAGACAACTGAAATGACCCAACAACCATCAAAAACTTGACTTGAGGGCTCTTCTTAAATCCTACTCAACTGACTGAATGTTCTAACCTCAGTTGACCCAAACCAGAAATTCTTATGGAGTCTTCTTTCTTCTACCTAAGCAAAAGCACATCTCCTTTGTCCTATCATCTGGGGAGGCCTGTTTAATGCTAGTTGACTCATCTTATTGTCACACCTATTGTCATTATGCCCATTTTTCAAATAACGGAACTAAGACTTCAAGAAGACTCTTTCTCTTCTGTACTTGCTGCACTTGGAGAATGAGGACACTTGGGGTTACTTTTAGACTTTGGAGATTTCTAATAGAAATGTAAGTGGATGGATATGGGTCCAGAGGATGAGAATGAGAATCTAAAATCTCAAACTCAATCACCCCAGGTCTACAGATGATGGCAGAGTTTGGGGGGTGAGGTAAAGGGGAGGAAGGAATTGCCTGCTTTGGGCAGGGAGAAGCGTGCTGTTTCTGAGCAACAACCTCGTGGACAGAAGTTTAATGGATCTCAGGCTACTAAAAATCTTTCTCACCATAGCATCTCTATGATGTAGGACACTTACATCAATGTAGTTGGCATTAATGTAGTCTGAATGTGGGTCCCCATCCAGCATCAGCAGTCTGACTCTTGAGTGGTCATCTGAAAAGAGAGGGAGAAAGGTGAGGGGTGTTTTTAAAAAAATGGACCTTTTGGAGTTAGAGTGAGAGAGGAAGGAAAAATCACACATTGCATCTAAGGACTAGAGTGGGAGGAATCTTTGCTAGTCTGTGGCTGGTCTCTTGTGGGTTTGGACCCAGCTGTTGAGATTCACTAGCCATGACTTCCCAGTGCCTTTAGAAAAGGCCCTATGAAAGGGGAGGCCAAAGAAAATTTGACTGAACTGCATTCATGTATTACGCTATATGTAGGCTTCAATTTCACAGGATCAGAGATTTAGAACTGGAAGGGACCTAAAATGCCATTCAATCAGTCCTCTCTTTGCCCATTTTATAGATAAGGAAATTGAGGTTCAGAGAAGTTAAGTGACTTTCCCATGATCACATGTATGGTAAATGTCAGAAACAGGATTTGAATCCAAGTCTTCCTGATTTCAAGTCTAGCACTATTCTATGCTGCCTTTTCATGTTCCATTTTTTAAAAAATGCAATTATTTTCTATATTTTTTCTAATTCTTTTATTTTTCCTGAATGAATCTTGTAGATTTTTTAAAAAATTTGTCATGAGTTACTGTTGTTATCAATACCAAAATAACCAGGTAAAAAGTCATAGTAAAAATAAGTCCACTAGTGACCAAAGATTTCATGTCAAAAGTGATTATTTCAACCAAAGTTTTGGTATAAAAATAATTGCAAGCTAATTTCTTTCAAATAATACTTAATTGGGGAAAATATCCCATCCAGTAAAAAGAAGGTGGATAGTCCCTGAGAGTCCATTATAATGGACTGTAGTTACGAGCAAAAACCCAAAGGAGAGCTTGGGGAGGGCTGGTTAGCTCCCAAATTCATTCTACATGAAGTTACTCCCTACTGCAACATTAGCTTTATTTTAAGGCAGTGTTTCTCAAAGTGTAGTCCCAATAGTCCTGGGAATCTACAAGACTCTTCTATGGTAAAATCCTGTATTAATTACTTTTTGTAATATGATAATGAGAAGTAGTATAATACAGTGCCTAGAAAGCTGGTTTTAGAATCAGGAAGATCTGTATTCGATTCCTACCTCTTCCTCTGACACATACCGACTATGGCCTGGCACAATTTATTTGCTCCTCAAAGTTCTGGTCGGCCCCAGTCTAATAGTCTAAGACTATAAAAAGCTGCAGGAAAGGTTCTGTAGAGGGAGGTCATCACCACAAGAGCTCCTTATACTAGTGAAATCACAGATGTGTTAAAAAGAAACTATATATACACATATATGTATATATACATATGCATGCATATATACAGATACATACATACACAAACACACATATATGTATATATATATATATATATATATATATATATATATATATATATATAATTTATATCAGAAAGCCTTGGATTCAGATCTTAACCTTGTATTTGCTAGCTGTTTGATCTGGGACAAATCCCTAAACTTCTCTGTGCTTCAAGGAATTCCTTAGGGCTAATCTGTTAAATCAAAGATGGGCCATAATTGCTGATGTGGGTCCATGGAATTCCCTATTATGAATAAATCAAACATCCTTTCCATATTCCTGAGTTCATACTACGACAACATTGGAACTCTGCTCCTGGCTTGAATATCTGATTGATTTGAAGACTAGATCAAATCCAGATTGCCACCTTGGTATTTCATCCAAAGTGGGTTGTATCTGTTTCCCCATCCTTCCTAGCAAGAGTTTTTCATCGAGGGCAACTGAGGGTGAATGAGAGCAGGATATGCTACAGAAGGATTTGCCACAATGAGATCATTCTTGGTTTAAAAAAAGTGTTCCAAACTCATTTTACTCAAAACACAGTGGTAGTCTTTGCTGGGGAATAAGGAAAGGTGAACATGTGCACACAATTGCCAAATGCAAGTTGCATCCAATTTATGGCACACCCTTTTAGCACCACTGCTCTAAGGAACATAGTTAGATGTGGCAAACAGATTCCCAGGGCTCCTTCAATTCTGTATTGTCTGGGGATGGCGCCAGTCAGCATAATTTGAATACTTGGGATGGGGACACAGGCCAAGTATGTTATGATGTTCAGCAAAGGACCCAAACCCAGGTTCATGCACTTCTGACACAGGTTACATGTGAGGAAAAAGATTGGTGACGAGAAGCTGCGACACCCAGATCATAAGCTATTGGGTGAGAATAGGAACCTCAGAGCTCCCCTGCTAACCTTATAACACATCAGATTCCTCCAGCAGCAGACCCAAAGAGAGATTGTGAGCTTTCATTAAAGGACAGAATCCAATCTTAAATCCCCACTCTAGGATTTTATAAAGGGAAGGGTAGCATTATCTTTATAGTTTATTTATTACTTATGGGAGATGTTCATATTGTTTCTGTCCCTTATTTTTCTAACTTTATATAATTAGGTGGATGAAAAATTATGTTTACACACATACACATGGAGAAAGATAGGGAAGTTGACAACATGGAGGAGTTTATACCAGGCAATTTACAAAGAGCTTCAGAATGCTCATTACACGCTATCTACATTCTGCAAGCTTGAAAAGAAACTAATTTGGTGTCCCTCATTTGATATTCAAGACAAGAAGGGAAGTTAGAGAGGATCATGTGGAAGCAAAAAGCTCTCTAACATTTAGGCAATAGGAAAACAGAATGCATAAACTTGAACATTGTATCGAGAGAATTGCACATCATAGTGTGTCGCATGCAGTAGGCACTTAATAAATGCCTGCTGAGTGAATGGATCAAAAAGAATTCCTTTTAGTAGAATCATGGTGGTAAGGCCCAGGAAAGGTCTGGTTTATTGCCAGAATATCATTGGGTTGGAATTCTGCCATTGCTATCTATGGACTCTGTGACCTTGGGCAAGACATTTCAACTTGAAGACCGACCTCAATTTCCCTTCTATAAAAGAACTGAGTTGGATTGGGTGAACTCAAAGGTTCTTTCTAGTTTATTATCCTACAAAAGCAAATATGGAGCTGCAGGGGAAGGGAAGGTCTGAACGGTTCTTAAAAATCATCTCTTGGGAAATGAATAGCTACAAGACATGCCTGGAAGAGCAAGAGGGGAATGGTTTGAGAAGATTATCATCACGGCATGTAGATGGCATGCTTGAGTAAAAGTGGCAGAATTTCTGGTGAACAGGCCCCTTTCTATGACAAATCTATTCTCTCTTAACCATGGTAGATCATGTTTCTACTGTGCTTTTAAGGTTTGCAAAGCTCCTTCCTCACAACAACACTATTGAAGAAGTAGTACAAGTGTTAGACTTAATTTACAAATGAGGGAATTGAGACTCAGGGAGATTAAGCAACATTCTCAGGATTTTATAGCTAGAAAGTGTCAGAGCCAGAAATTAAGCCCAGGGCTTCTGACTCTTGATTCCATTGCTTTTCACTGTCAACACTTCCAGTAGCCATTTGGTGTATCTTCTGTGTAAATGAAATTATTTATAAATGTGACTCCCTATAAGAGAAAATAAAGGGAGCTGGACTCACTAAGGTTCACTTTCCAAGGTCACTCCCAGCCTCTCTAAGTCTATGACTGTCATTCCTGGCCCAGAGAAATTCAAATCACTAAGCTCTTTTACAACTTAGCCCATAGGAGTTGAGGTTGCCAGATGAGGAGGAAAAAGTATGAGAAAAAGGGAGCTCTGTCTGTTCCAGGCAGCTACTAGCAAGGTTTACATGATCTGAGGAACGAGGATTAGATACAGACACATGGGATGTAGGAGGATATTGCTGGCAGAGCCCAGCTAGACAGGAGGGAGGAGGAATCAGAATGGGAGATACCCAAGTCCATGAGCTGCACTGAGGTAAACACTTTGAAAACTAAGGGACGGAAAAATGGGAACTATCTTTCACTGTCAAACCCATGCCGGAGGTAAGGGCTTAGAAAAGATCATCAATTTACAGGCAAGTGGAGAGTGGCCAGTTTTCTGGGGAAGATGGAACAAATGCTCAGACTGTGCTAGTGAAAAGAACAATGGACTTGGAGTTAAGTACCATTAGTCCCAGCTCAGACACCGATTAGCTGTGTGACTGTTCTAAGTCTCAGTTTCCTGATGTATAAGATGGTGAATGTCTCATTTGTAAATTGGGTAGAAAGCTACATATTGGGTCCTGTCAACATTGTCTGTACAACACTTCTCAGACCTGTCTCCTTTTCTCCATTCACATTGTTACCAACCTTGGTTGAGATTTTTGTCACTTTTCACCTTGGTTATAGCAATCACTTCTTACTGGTCTCCCTGCCTCTGGTCTCTCTCCTGGGCAGCCTGACTTTCACAAAGTTGTCAAAATAATCTTCTTCATGTATGGACCTAACCATGCCACATCTTTGCTCAAAAACTTTCACTGACTCCCTATTGTCCAAAGAATAAAATAGAAACTCCTCCATCTGGCATTTCAGGTCTTCCACAACTGGATTCTTGTTTTACCTTTTGATCATTCCCCTACACCATAGACTACTAGCTCATCCTCAAGCTCAACATATTATCTACCAACTTAATGTACTCACGGAGTGTATATGCCATGCTTAGAATATATCCCTTTCATATCTCTGCCTGACCAGAAATCCTTTTTTCTTCAATAGTTCATGTCAATCCAAATTAAAAAAAGATGTTAAACATCTTTTATGTGATAGGCACTGCAACTAGGTGCTGAATTTACAAATTAAAACAAAACATAGTCACTTCCCTTAAGGAGCTTACATTCTACTGAGGAAATATAAAATAAACATAAATTAGTGATTGTAAAATTTTTGCTGTTGTTGTTAAGTCATTTTAGTCATGTCTGACTCTTTGTAACCCCCATTTGGGGTTTTCTTGGTAAATATATTGCAGTGGTTTGCCATTTATTTCTCCAGCACATTTTACAGATGAGGAAACAGAGGTAAATAGGGTTAAGTGACTTGCCCAGGGTAACATAGCTAGGAAGTGTCTGAGGCCAAATTTGAATTCAGGAGGATGAATCTTCCTCACTCCAGGCCCGGCACTCTATGTACTGTGCCACATAGCTGCCCATTAAGAAACATTTATGAAAGAAATCCAAAGACATTTTACTAATTACTGGGGAATCAAGAAAGATCTCTTGTAGAAGACAATAATTGAGCTGAACCTTGAAGGGATTTTGGGGTTCTAGGAGATGGAGGAGAGGAGGAAAAGGATCTTCCAGGCATATAGAACAGTATAGAAAGGTGTGGGGGTGAAAGGCAGAATGTTATGTTTGGAGAATGGTAAGTATGTCAGTTTGACTAGAATATGAAATCTCTAAGGAGGAATGGGGTATAATCAACAGGGAAAGTAAAAGAGGTTGTATTTTATGCTAGAGGAAATAAAGACTCATTGGAGCTTTTCAAGACAAGGAACGATCCAATTTATGCTTTAGGAATATCAGCCTGACAGCTGCGTGAAGAAGAAATATCGGCTGGATTCTGGGAAAGCAAATAGAAGGTATCACTATTCCATCTTATTCCAAGATCAGCTTGGGTTGCTTTCTCCATGTAGCCTTCTGTGACTGATTCCTTCAGCTAAAATTTATCCTCTTTTCCTGCTCACATTTCTCAAGATTATTTTCTGTCTGTATTTCTCTTTTGTGCCCATCAATAAGTTTTTTCTATTGTGGTTATCTGCGTACAAAATGTTTCCTGCACCCCTTCCCCCAGTAGAATGTAAGCTCTTTGAAGTCAGAATGAGTCCATAGTTATCTTTGTATGTAAAGGACTTAACAAATGTTGTGTAGTTGAATCGAGTTGAATTGTAGAGCATCAGGTTTAGGGTTATATAAGGAATGCCTTTTTTTCCCCAAAATTAATTTTATTTTCTTTACTTACTAAAAGTTTATTTTCTCTCCCACCCATATTGAAAATAAAAGAAAGCAAAAAACCCTTGTGACTAATATGTATACTCAGACAAAACAAATTCTCACATTGTTCATCTATGAAAATCTATGTCTCATTCTGCATCCTGTGTTCATTACCTCTCTGTCAAGACATGGGCAAAGGAATCATTTCACAATATTTATTGTCCAAAAGTGGAATGGCTTGCCTCAGGAGGTAGTGAATTTCCTGGTCACTGGGAATTTTCAAACAGAAGTTGGATGAGCATTCATTTGACATAGGGTAGAAGGGATATCTGTTCCAACAGGATTTGGAATAGGTGCCTTTTGAGGTTCATAGCCTGTGCAATAAGAACATTTGTACTTCCATGGTCATGTGAGGAAAGTGTTTTGTAAATCATAAATCACTGTGATTTCCCCTTTCCATAGAGCACTTTCAGTTCCTACTCAACCACCAACTTTGCTGCAAATAAAAGTTTGCATAATAAATCAGTCACTCCAAAAATCCCTAAAGAGGGAAACACATATGAGAAAGTAACTTTGGAAGGAATAGTGTTTGGACAAGATATTTGATCAGTTCCTTCTTTCTGTCCATTGGGCAATAAGGAAGATAAAAGATGGTATTTCTCAGAGAAAAGACATTCGGTTCATTACAATGAATTGTGTAGCTGAAAAATCATTTACTAGAAGTATTAGAAATGTTAATGCTCTCCTCATGCAAGAGTAAATTGGAAGAAGGCAGGTAATTCTGTGGAGATTGCTTGGATACCTAGTGAAAGATAAAGGTCCGTATAATACCATCAATGTGATTATAATCTTCACCACCACTGTCATTATTATCAATCTTCCTCCTCCTCCTCCTCCTCTTCTTCATGCTCTAAGGGATATTCCAGAGAATGTGTTACAAGTGTCTCCATAGTATAAGATGCTTTTGATTTGTAGGCACATTTGAGAATTACTATTGACATGTTCTATATCTTTATATCCCACAGGAAGGGATCATCAATCATTACTATTGACCATGATTTCTTTTAGAATAGCTTCTCCCCAAGGGGATGGGCCAGGGTTCACTAGAGCCTCAAGACCTTGTCTCATTTTCTTTTTCTTGAAGATCCTGGGTGCTATGACCCAATTGTCTCCCACCAGGAAACATATCTTTGGAGATAAAGACTCCTAGAGAATGATCCAACATTTATCCTTAGTCCATGGAACAATTTAAAATACAATGTGAGCCCAGAGTCCTGGATTGGATTTGACATAAATAGTGGTCATTCCTCCAGGGACAATGGCTTTAGAGACCAGCTTTGGCTACTTCCTGAATCCTGTAGGTGCTGTTCAAATCCTGTGCAAGCCCTTCTCCTCCTCTTTCTCTATACCCCCTGGTTTGGTAGCCTCATCCTCTCCCATAGGTTCAAATGTCACCTCCTCACAGATGATTCTGAGAGCTATCTATGTCTCTAGTCTTTCTCTTTGAGCTCTAGTCCTTTATCATCAGTTGTTCCGTGGATATTTCCTACTGGAAACAGGCATCTCAAAGTTAGCATGTCTAAAATGGCACTCATTCTCTATCTCTTCAAACCTACCCAAACTTCCTAATTTCTATAGAAGGCAGCACCATCTTCTCAGTCCACCAGGATCACAACCTAGGCAGGTATCACGCTTTGTTTTTCTTGCTGCCTCACCCCTCATATCTAATCAATCAGCAAATCTTGTTTCTTTTCCTCCACCAAAACTCTTACATCTGTTATCTCCTCTTGACTGTGATGGCCACTACCCCAATGTAGGTCCTCATCACCTCTCACCTAGACTTTTGTCATAGAATATTGTCAAAAGCCGTCTTGTCTCCAGACTTTCCTCACTCTAACCCATCTTCTACAAAGCTTTTAAAATCATTTCCTTAAAGCACAGGTCTGACCATGTCACTTTTCTGGTCAAGGATGTCCAGCAGCTTTTTACTGTATGATTAAAAAACAAACTCTTCTGTTTTAGTCTTCAAAACTCTCCATTATCTGATTCCGGCATGACTATCTACATAGATTACACATGACTTGACCCCAGGCACTCTGCATACTGGTTAAATTGGGCTACTTTTCATTGCCTGTACATCCCATCTTATTGCCTGTTTCCATGCCTTTGCACAGGCTGACCCAATTCCTAAAATTCACTTCCTCCTCTTCACCAACATATTTCATAATCCCTAGCTTCCTTCACACCTCAGCTTCCTCTTCCCCCAGAGGCCTCTCTTCATCCTTCCAATCATTAGTACCTTCTCTCTATGTTTTTGTGTATACTTTGTACCTATCAGTGTACATATTGTACAACCAAATGGAATATTAGTTCCTTGAGGGCAGGGACTGTTTTGTTGTTTTTGTATCTCCAACACATTGCAGAGTGTCTAGTATACAAGTGCTAGATCAATGCTTGTTGAATAAACAAATCAATGGTAGAAATGTTTTAAACATAGATTTCCATGGAGTGGGGAGAAGGGGACAGAGAGAGAGAGAAAAGGGAGGGAGGGAAAGGGAGAGGGAGAAGGAAAGGAAGAAGAAGGGAGGGAAGGAGAAGGAAAGGGAGGGAGGGAGATAGGGAGAGGGACAGAGAGAGAGAAAGAGAGGGAGGGAGAGAGAGAGGAAGGGAGGGAAAGGGAGAGGGGGAAAGAAAGGAAGAAGAAGAGAGGGAAGGAGGAGAGGGAAGCAGAAGGATAGGGAGGGAGGGGAGAGAAAGAAGGAGGGAGGGAGGGAGAGAGGGAGAGGGACAGAGATAGACAGAGACAGACAGAGAATTAATTTTTGAGTTTATTTTTTCACCAAGAAGCACTGACTAGAACAGCATTTTTATAAACCTTACAAATACTTTGCCTGATTTTCTAGCTCACAAAAACTGGGCTCCCACTCTCTTGCCTAAGAAGCTACTCCTCAAGTTTACCTCAGATAGAACAGGGAAAATTCAACTTCTCTTAGGGCCCATGAAGTCTTATCCACTCCTATGCTGTGGGAGTTAAGAGTCTTGTGGTAGCAGATTCTCTAAATCATCACTAAAAGCTGCCCTGGAGCTTCAGAGGCCCCTGGATAGAGGAATGTTTGTGAGAAGACACTCTTCAGAGATAGTGTAGGGCACATGTTATACAGCAGAGCCTAGGGCCAGATCTTGTCACATCAGATTTTTATTGGCCCACACAACTATGAAATTCTTACTTCTTAAATCACATAAGCATAAAAATCCTCTCTCTTTCTTCTGTTCCTTCTCTCCAAGTTCTACTTTTCTCATCCTAGTTCCCTCTTCCCCCCTCAACTGTCTGACCCCATTGCTGAGAGCTACCATGTTGAGTCTACAGGAAGTGGACTCATCCACAGTAGAGAATTTAAATATTTTACTAGTGTGCAGTATATTCGGGTTTCAGGAACACTTATCTAACCAATCCAGATTGTGTTTCCAGAGAGCTCTTGTAATAGCTCAACAAAAACCAGTGGTCCTCTCCCTAGAAATCTCTCTCTCAGATAATATGGAAACAAGATTTACTTCTTGGCACTGATACCATGAAAAGAGACCCATAAGAGTTATACTAAATCATAAAAGAAAAGGCGATGATGGAACATGAGCTGGATACCATCATGAGGGTAGAGGATAGCCTGAATCTTTGACTTTGGCCCAATGTCACCTATGAAATGCATCTGTCTGCTACACTGTCTTCTGGATCTCCCAGAACCGTTTGGCCAGTCACCAGGGCCAGAAAATCTCTCACATAAACTACTTCCAATTCTTTCCTTGAGGCAGTGATTACAGCTCTTATAACACAGACCACTGAGCTGTATGCTTCTCACATCTGTATATTTGCTACTTAAGTTGGCAGCTCCCATGCCTTCATGGGCTGTGTGGTTCCTTCTGTCTCCCGATGATTCTATTTGTCCGGTCATATGGACAGGAATTACTACTCTACCCTCAATACAAGGGGGCTCTGGTTCTGGAAGGGAGCCCAGGGAGGAGGCAGGGCAAAACCCCCTCCTCTCAGAGGTGGGTGTAAAAGGAGAAATGATAAATAAATTCCCTCTGTCCTTAGGTTTTTAGACACACCAATTACTTTATCACCTACATGACGCCCTTCATGATTTCTGCACTTTTCTTTCTCTCGAATTTCCTGTTTGCTGAGAGTATCTGCCCCAGGCTGTGTTATAAACACCAAGGCAAGGAATTCATTGGTGATTCTTTTTATTTTCTTTTTTTTTGTCAGTTGTCATTCTTTCCTTCTTCTAGAAGGCCTGTCATTTCCTTTTCTAAGTGCTAAATATAGATCCAAAAGAAATTATTTAGCTAAAGTTTTTCTATCTTTTCATTTTTTTAAAGAAAAAAATGTTGCTTTTTCCCCTTCTTTTTTCTTTCCATTTATTCTTTTCTTCCTTCCTTAATCTTTTCTGTCCTCACCTGGACCTGATGTTATGTCCCTGGTTCTTATTCTCACTTGTTTTCTCTGTTGCCTGAGGATTTTAATCACATTGGTTCTTTCTGACTC
The DNA here is from genome assembly GCA_028646515.1 of Pseudochirops corinnae. Taxonomy (NCBI): domain Eukaryota; kingdom Metazoa; phylum Chordata; class Mammalia; order Diprotodontia; family Pseudocheiridae; genus Pseudochirops; species Pseudochirops corinnae. The sequence goes on from CM053585.1 coordinate 261,847,576, forward strand.
CTAATGTATTTGTATTTATCACACCCAGACAGGCTTCAGCTTTGGGGCAGAAAAATACAAGGTTGTGAACACTTCCCATTGCTCTGTTCAGCACCCCCTCCCCCTTTATCCTGTTTAATTTCCATTCCAATACTTTTCTATAGCTTTTCTTTGTCTCTTGCATTCATTCTTTGCCAAACCAGGGGTTACTCTCTCTTCTTCCCCTCTTGATGCAGAATATAAATGGCACTGCCAAATCTTTCTGGGCCCACCCCTAGTTTCTCCCCAAATCAGGGACTTTTTGTTTTTCCTGAACTCTAAGGGTCTTGCTTATAAAGGTGAGGAAGGGGAGAGGAGAGGGCGTGTGCAATGGTGATGGTGAGGCCATGCACTTTGCTTTCTGGGAGGCTAAATTAGAGGGCCTATCTGAAGTGAGAAGAATGGTGAAAGGTGATACACAGCATGGGAAAATCCTATTTTAAAACACAGCCATAGTTAGGAAATCTGAAACCTGGAACAAATGCAGCTGAGCAGTGACAAAGACAGGGTTTGGAGAAGAAACAGTTTATGTCTAAGGCACGATCACTCCCAACTGGTTGAGGTAGACAAGGGACAAAGATCATGAAAATTAAGGAGACCGGGGCCATGGCAAAGTTTAGGGTGGAGAAGATGGTGAATGAGGTATTGAAATTCTTGGGGGAAAGAAGGAAGATCAGCAGGTCTATAGATAACAGCAACAAATTAATGACCAGGATGGAGAGAATTCTAAATGAGGAAAGGCAGATACCATGTCAAGAAACCCCTTCAGATGTTCAATGGGATCAAGTCTCAAACATATGTCATGTCAGAGACACAGCCTTAGGTTAGGCTCCAACTCACCTAATGCAAAATGACTCACCCCTAGTCAATGGGAGGTAAGCATATCTACAACCCATTGTGATGCCCAGTGGGAGGGCAAAAATGGACCCACACCAGCTTCCTTTGGTTACATGTTTATAGGCTGGAGTTCTGGGGGAAACAGAGAGTGGCATCCTCCTATTAGGAAACTCCCAGGTATCCTAGCAGTATAGCCATGCCTTTTCCTAACCCCACAAAGGTTCAGAAACTCAGACTTGTGTTTGAGTCAACTTCCAAAGACAAATAAAGCTGAAAAGGGTTCACATTAGCAGCAATCTGTAACTACTTGTAAAACTGTACATTCTCTCCACTACATGCCACACCTGCATGAGCTTAATAGTGGTGCAATGCAGCTTAGCAGCAAGTGATTTAGCTCTGTCTCTTTCAAAGTACTCACTCAATACACAATTCTCAAACTTTGCTGAGTCCTTTCCCAAAGTGCTCAAATGAGGCCAGTCATGGGAGGAATAAAAAAAAGACAGGAAAGTGACACAGCCTCCCTCCCTCCAGCCTCCAGGCCCCATACACTTAGCAATTTTGTGTATGGTGCCACCAGCATGTCTGAGTCTGCAGGCCTCACCTTCCTTCTTTTCCATTTAATCTCCCTACACCTGTCTCACTTCTCCAGCTCATTCCTGGGGCCTCCCAAAATAATTCTGTTCTTCCCCTTCCCTAAGATACATGGGAAGGATAAGCGAAGGGATAGTGGTGAGCTATCCATACAGCAACCCAATCGACCACTTTCTTCTTTTTTATCAACATCTGCCAGATTCTGCTGTTCACTGTCCTCGAGATTATCAGCCCCTTCAATGCCCAATCTACCCTGTGTTTCGAATATGGATTGTAGGACATTCCCTTTATGGTCCCTTCCACCTTTCAGACTCTATGGATCTTTAATTCAGCATTTGTTGACCTTCATAGGAACATCTTTGCCCATGTGGTTGTGTCCTGCATGTACCTCCTTTTTGACTATCTCCCTGTAGCTCAGGCCGCACAGCTGTTAGATTTCTGCTACTTCTCAACACATCAGGGGGCCAGTTTTATAGGCTCCTTTTTATAATTATGGAGCTGCTAATTCAACATCCCTTGAATTTTGATTCCTGCCTCAAAAATCAGACGCACAAGAAGATATATACTGGATTAAGTTTCACACTGCAGACTTAGCACAATATGCTGGGTTGGAAATCATCCCGATGAAGGCTGAAGTTATAGATCAGCTCGTATTATATATAGCTTGCCATAAAGCCCCATCAACTGTAGTTGAAAGTCGAATACTGTGAAATGATGCACTAATTGACTTAGGACTGCCCAACTAGGGAAACGAATCCAATTTTTCTCCTGAAAGATTGATGGCATTTTACAACTAAGCATCACATCTGAAACCCAAACTTTGGAAATAAAGTTGCAATAAGATTGTCCTAAATTCCAGAAGCAAGAGTCAGTTGGATGTTCTGGCCCTAAGCGACTATGGGCAAATATACTTGACTGTGGTCAGTCTCCTCACATACCATGGGGATAATCATACAAGGGCGTCATGTCGTTGAAATGACATAGAGTTGAAAGGAACAGTGGAGATCATCTACTTAACGCTCTCATTTTATAGATGAGGAAATTAAGACCAAAAGAGAGAGGAAGTGGTTTTTATCAAGAGCCTCTGAAGACTGTCTTCTTTTTAATTACGCGTACCTGTTGTATTGCTCAGTAGAGTGTAAGCTATGTAATTTCTGTCTGTATAGCCCAGGACCTTAGTATAGTATAGCACCTACCTAGCATGTAGTAGGTGCTTAATAAATATTTGCTGAACTGAAGTTACAAAGGTAGTAAAAGGCAGAGTTGATATTCAAACCAAGTTCTCCTAACTAGAATGGAATGAAATGAATACTTATTAAGCACCTATTAGGAGACTGGCACTTTGCTAAGAGCTTTGCAAACATTATCATTTGTTCCTCACAACAATCCTGGGAGGCAGGTGCTATTCTTAACCCCATTTTAGAGTTGAGGAAACAGACAAGTTAAGTGACCTGTCCAGGGTCATACCACAAGCAATTATTTCAGGCAAGATTTGAACTCAGGTCTTCCTGACTCCATGCCTAGAACTCTGTCCAATGTACCACCTAGCTGCCTCTCCATGCTCTTTAGGGATCTTTTTGCTCTACCCTGTTTAGCACAATTGGCTTCACACAAAGGACCATTATTTTTCTGTCTTTGAAAGGTCAATGGTCTGAGAAAAATGGACTGTGCCAAGATATCAAAGCAGGACAAAGTAAAGGACAGGGAGCAGGAATGTTTTCAAGATTCTGTGCGACAGCCACACATAACACACTATCAACTTCACTACACGAGAAGTGACAGCCAGAGAAGGCCGACTCTCCTGGTGTGTGGCAGTCACAGACGAGCTGGTTTAGCCTGAACAAAATGGTCATGCTGAGCAAGTGGTTTGGAAGGCGAGCATCCATTAATGATGAGTGAGCCCTGTGGGGGTTTTGCTAAAGGAGGATGATCTTTAATATGTATCCAAAGGAGACAGGTTAATTCAGTGAAAAAAGCCCTGGATTAGAAGGCCAGACCAACATCTGGGGATTGGTCCCAGATTGACCCCTAATTCACTGTGCATAAAGTTCTGCCCATCTCTGAACCTCAGTATCCTCACCCATGAAGTGAAAAGGTCTTGTTTGGTGGAGTGTTAGATTTGGAGTGAGAGGACATCAGTTAAAACCCACACTCTGCAATTTACTCTCTTTGTAGCCTTGGGCAAGCCAATTTATCAGTGTGGGCCTTAGTTTCTTATATGTGAAAAGGGCAGTGGACTGGATGATCCCTTAAAGCTCCAAGTCCATGATCCTTGCTTGAGAAGATCTCTTACTAATAATTTACATTATATGGTGATTTAAAAGGGCAGCTAGGGGGCACAGGAAGTCTCATCTTCCTGAGTTCAAATCCAGCTGCAGCTGGGTGACCCTGAGCAAGTCATTTGAGGTTTGCCTCAGTTTCCTCATCTGTAAAATGGGCTGGAGAAGGAAATGGCAAACTGCTCCACTATCTTTGCCAAGAAAATCCCAAATGGGGTCACAAAGAGTTGGACACAACTAAACACCGACAATGTCAGTAACAAGGTGCTTTAAATGTGCTTGCTCATTGAAATCTCACCACAACCATGATAGGTGTGTGTGGGTATGTGTGCATGTGTATGTGTACTACTGATATTATGGTTCTCATTTTACAGATGAGGAAACTGATGCTCAGCAAAGTGAAGTGATTCACCCACAGTTGCATAAATATTATTATAAGTATTAATGTATTAATGGTGAGATTTGAATCCAGGTCTTTTGGATTCTAAATCCAGCACTTTGTTTATCACATGATGCTGCCTTTCCCTTCCAACTCTTGTAATGTGACACTTGATCATTCCACAAGTAATAGTACAGTGTGTTTTCTCATAGGATAACTTCAGGAGCCAGTAATAATGCATTCAAAATGCTGAGCGGAGTGCATGTGAACTGAGTCAATGATGGAGAGAGAGCTTATGGCTGGCCATTCTGATCACAGAACAAGGAAAGCTTGAGGGAGACAAGCAACCAGCAGATTCTGTCCCAGATATGCAAATTCTCAATCCTCTTCCGAGGAACCAGTGCCCACCACAGTGGCTTGGATGAAGAGAATGGAAAGAAGCGCAGACCCTCTGGGCCACTATTGCTTCCTCAAAGTGGCCAACTGTGTGGAAGCACAGAGTATGCTGCTGCAAGGATTGCCCTAGAAACTCCTATATTCAGGGCTGATGCTGCATGGCCTGGAGATGGTCCTTACTAGGCCCAGGAAGTTCCTGGTATCAAAAACGGAACTCAAAGAGAAGCATAAATCCAATGACCACAATGCTTCTGGCATTATGTATAACCTAGCTTCCTGTCCTACCTCTTAGTAATGCCTCTGCACAAACAGGGTGAGAGGCTGAATAGGATGTTTACTGAAAACATGATTTTTTGTTCTGGGTTGATGCCTCATGAATTAATACAGGAGCGGATGATGGTCTTGGCTTCCTGTTTTCATCTATTTTAGAAGTCAAATGCTCCACTTCTTTTTCGGAGGTTCCAGTCAATCAGTCCACAAGCATTGACTAAATGCCTACCATGAATGGGTAATGGGCTAAAATCTAGCCACTAGATGCTCAGTATATAAAGACCAAAGTGAAACAAGATGATGGTCCCTAGCTCAATGATCCAGTCATTCTATAGTAAGCTTATCATGTGGATCGTAGCTGACAGGCTGCAAAATGCAACACTGGTGTGAACACCCGCACTGATGAAGCCACAGATATGATGGATTATTGTACTCACAAGTAATTGTGCTTCCTACACAATGCACATCGACAGGAATGACCACCTTTTGAGATTGTGAATACCTACATATCCTATTAGAACAAGATGTGTGCATGTGTGTGCGTGTGTGTGTGTGTGTGAGAAACTTTCCAATTCTCTTCTACTCCATTCTATATTTCAAGTTCTTTCTAAGGCGTTGTCTAGACATTAAATAAACTGGACTGTGCTAAAGTTAATTTGGCATTTAGGATTGTCTTTGTTCCAGTATATCATTGAGTCAAATGAATGGTACAGTGCATGCTCAATAAGTGAGTTGGTCAAAAATCCTGGATTGATCACACCACAGGCCATTGAACCAGAACATAAATCCCTGGTTTCAGTTATGTCGAAGCCTATCTAATAAATCTGAATTTATCTTCTCTGTTATTTAACAATTCAACGAACATTTATCATGGCCTACTGTAAGACTCTATGTGACTCTTGGAGGAGGAAACAGAGATAAATGAAGCACAGCTCCTGCCCCCAGTGAAGATTTCAGTTTAATCAAGGAGATGAGACATACACATAAATAACTATGATAAAAACAGAATGCAATAAATGCACTAGAGAGATACGAAATACAATGGGCGTTCAGAGGAAGATGATAGTAGACCTGCCCAGGAAGATCAGAGAAGACATCAAGGCAAATGAGCTCAGCCTCAAAGGAAGATAAGATTTCAAGAGACAGAAATGAGGATGGGAAGGTGTGGAATCTTTCGAGGAACAAAGAAAGACATGAACATCATGGAAGTGGAAAAATATTCAGGACATGTTTGGAAGAAAAGGTGACCAATTCAGTTTGACTGGAGAGAAAGGGATAGATGAAATAAAGTCGGAAAGACACACTGGGTCAAACTGTCTCAGGAAGGCTGTGAGCTACCACTGCTTCTCATCTAAGCATTTGGATTTTGAACTTATATGCTCAAAATACTTTGTAATGTTCTCTGGCGGGTGGGGAGGGGGGTTTGGGACTTAATACCATTTGCTTTCTATGTGAATAGGCCACTTCTACTGCTTTCTGAATATCTTAGAACTACAGGACCCCGGGAGGCAGTATGCTGTAATGGATAGTACTGTGGACATAGAAACAGGATACCTAGTTTTGTTTTCTTGTTTAGTTGATTCAGTGGAGTATGACTGTGATCCCATTTGGAGTTTTCTTTGTAAAAAATACAGGAGTGATTTGCCATTTCTTTCCCTAGCTTATTTTACAGATGAGGAAACTGAGGCAAACATGGTTAAGTGACTGGACTAGGGTCACACAGTTAGTATCAGAGACCAGATTTGACCTCACTCAGGTCTTCTGGGCTCTAGGCCCCACTCTATCCACTGTACCACTTAGCTGCCCCACCCTCAATCCTTTTCTAGTTGTATGACCTTGGCCAGGTCACTGAACTTCTTTCATTAACAGCTTCCTCAATTGTGAAATGAAGATAATTTTAGCACCTGCCTCTCATAATGAATGAGGAGGATCAAATGAGGCAATATATTAAAAGTGCTTTGCAAACTTCAAAATTCTATATAGATGCTGGCTATTGATGTGAATGCTGAGAAGATCCTTAAAGATCATCTGCCTGATCTTCTAATTTTATATTAATTTATATATATATTATTTATATATATTTCTAATTTTATGTACATGCAAACTAAGGCCAAGAAAGAAACGGTTTGCCCCAAATCATCATTGGTTAGAGTATGATCTGAGATTGGAACCCGGGTTTCATGCCTACTATTCTAATACCCTTTATACCATACCTTAATCTCTCAAAATTTCTTTCTTTTATTTCCCTTAATTTTGCTGCTAAGAAATTGACACACAGGGGTGGCTAGGTGGCACAGTGAATAGAGCACTAGTCCTGGAGTCAAGAGTACCTGAGTTCAAATTTGACCTCAGACACTTAACACTTACTAGCTGTGTGACCTTGGGCAAGTCACTTAACCCCAATTGCCCTGTCTTCTCCCCTCCAAAAAGAAAAAAAAATGATACATTGCTTGAGGATCTCCTGTGGACATTTTATTCCACGCTGGGGACTTTTCTCTATGTTCAAGAGTTTTGTTTTTGCCTTTTTTTTTTTTTTTTTTTTTACAATTTTTAAAATAATTATCTTCCCACTCCTTCTGGAAAAAAGACTTCTAGAGGATGTTCTCTATGAATGTCACTGATTCTAGGTAGGTCATTTCCAGTACTTCCAACAGGGTTAGGGTGATTGACTTCTACAGAGAAGGCTGGGAAAACTTATGTGGTGTCAGAATAGGAGGGTAAGATTCCAAAGTAAGAGACCAATATATCATTCTCATCAGTATCCTTCTCTTGAGCTACACATAAGGGTCCATGTGACCCACAGAGCCCTGGACAAGTCCTAGGACTGCACATCAAAGATACCAAGTGAGGACCATCCCCTGATAAATGAGTCACAATGGGTGTGCGTATTGTAATCATCAAAATTCTTTAGGCAAAATGTGGAATGAAGCAAAGATCAAAACATGCAGTTTTGCTTGCTGATAACAAGTAGAGATTCTATGCTTAATGAACATCTGACAATTGCTTACAAGATGAACTTGTTCTGAGTGGTGGTATATTATTATAATGGAATATTACTGAGCTATAAGAAATGATGAGTAGGAAGATTTCATAAAGGGCTGGAAAAACTTACATGAACTGATGCAAAGTGAAATGAGCAGAACCAAGAAACACTGTACACAGTAACAACAAGACTGTAAGATAATCAACTGTGAATGAGTTAACTATTTTCAGAAATACAATAATCCAAGACAATGCCAAGGGACTCAGGAGGAGAGAAGCTTTCTACCTCCAGAGAAAGAACTGATGGAGTATGAATGCAGATTGAAGTATTCTATTTTTTACTTTCTGGGTTTTTTTGTGTTTTATTTTTCCTTTGGGTCTGTGTCTTCTTTCACAACATAAAAAAATATGGTAATATGTTTTGCATGATTGAACATGTATAATCTGTATCAAATTGCTTACTGTCTCGGGGAGAGAGGTGAAGGAGGGAGAGAGAAGATTTATAACTCAAAATTTTTTTAAATGAATGTTAAAAGTTATCTTTACATGTAACTGGGGAAAACTAAAATATTATTAAAAATAAAATAAGATAAAATAACTATAGACAAAAAAATATGAACTTGTTTGGAAAAACAAAACAAAACAGTAAGGATATGTTTCCAGAATCAGGATTTCCTTAACTGGTACTCAGGTGACATAACCCCAAGCAAACCTCTTTACCATGACAAGACCATAGATATAGATCTGGAAAGAGCTCAGAGGACATCTAATTTAACCTATTATTTGACAAATGAGGAAACTGAAGCTAAGTGACTTGCCTAAAGTCATATATATCATATCAGAGGCAGGATTTGAACCTAGGTCCTCTGACTCCTGAGCCAATGCTTTTGCCACTGTAGCAAGATAAACCACAACAGGCACAAAGGTACAGGCCACCAGAGAAAATGTACTCCTAAACCCAGAGAGAAGCATCCACCTTTGCACCTACAGGAGATGATGTTCCCATATCGATTCTTATTGCGGTTTTCATCTTCCTTGGCTGTGTCCCAAGATGCCGTCTGACCTTCAGGTAATGCCTAGAAAGCAACAGGAGAGAAAGTTAGAAGAAGAAAGAGAGACGTGTAGGAAAAGAGATTTCCTCCGGGTGAAGCAACCCTAACAACAGGAAGAGATAAAGATTCTGAGGAACCTAGCACAATAATTCAATCCAAGCAACAGTCTGCTTTTAGGATAGACTCTTTGGGTGGAAAAAAATTTATATATATAATATACACACACATATACACATACATACATATATGTATATATGTATTATGTGTGCATATATATGTATGTGTGTATATATGTAGTAATGCTAGTGCTAGCAATTTAGACCTGGAAACAACCTTAGAGAAGATTTCATCCAAACCTTCCCTTATTTTATGGATGGGGAAAATGAGGCCCAAAGACGAGAATTCATGTCTCTTAACAACCAGCCTGGGATTTTCCCCAATATAACAACTGCATAAAGAGACCATGAGAATCCCGAGTGCATGTGGAGTATCATTCTCATAGATCATTTGGGACTCAGAAGTCAGATGACTGGAAATTGGGAATGACTAACTTTGGACACTTGGAAGGAGCATTTTTGCTGCTGCTTTTCTTGATGGTGAGATCAACCTGATAAGCCAAGACTGAAACAATAGCTTCTTGAGGGCAAGGACTGTATTTCTTTTTTTTTTGGGGGGGGGAGGTATTTGCTTCTCCCAGAGCCTAGCAGAGTGTCCAGCACATGAGACACTTAATAAGTGCTTGATTAATGAATGAATGAATAATTTGGTCTTTGATGTTTATCCTTGAGGAAGTCCTTTCTTCTTTCCAGGCCTCAGTTTCCCCATCTGTAAGTGAAGGATTTGTATTGCATCTGAAGTTCCATTCCTGTTCTAAAATGTATGCTTTTCCCTTCAGATGGTTAAACATGCTGGGTATACATGATATAAAAGTGATGGTGTTTTCTCTATTTCTACTTTAATCACAGTTTGCTTCAAGCCTGTTGTAATTCCATCTGACCCAACTGTGGCTGCACATTTACATGGACTCTTCATTCTAAACTCCCATGCCTACTGCATTCCCCCAAGGCCCAGACAAAGATGGTACAAACCAAGACATCCTTTGAGCGTATCCTCCAGAGAGCTCTACCGAGATGACTACCTTCTTGGTAAGCCTGGAAAGAAGTATCTGGAGAAGTTGGCCTCAGATGGATGACCCTGAGACCTAGGATTTTCAGAACCATGGTTTGCTAGAGCTAGTTTGGAATGGCTCTTGAAAGCTGATTGTTAAATTTTCAGTATGAGCATTGACACCTTGGAAACTGGCAAATGCTACAAATCAGGGCTTTCATTTATTGTTTTGTTGATTGTCTAGGCTTAAGAAAGGATGAAGAAAATGTTAATAGTGCAAATTAAACTTAAAGTGTGTCATACATATACCTTCTCCCCCTGAAAGCCACTTGTTAAACATTTACCAGCACATCCTTGACTAAAACTCATGTCTCTTGACAATCAGTCCAGGACTTTCCCCAATATTCCCAGTAAAGAGACTACAAATCTTTCAGGTACATAAGTGTCATCTGAGATACCACATTGTCCTCATTTTTCTAACCCCCCTTTCATGAGAACCTTGGAGTCTGCCTTGGAACCACCCATGTCAGACTCAGATCTGTGACCTCGCACCTTATATTGCTGCTAATTTTCAATTCCTCTTTAGGTACTGTCTAACCCCAATACAATGTAAAGGCCTTACCAGGGCAGGGATCACTCTGTTTGCCTTTATCTGCATATCCAGCACTTAGCACAGTGACTGGCACAGAGTTTTACTTAGCAAATATTTGTTAATAGTAATGTTAATAATAAAATTAATAACAATAAATAAAATAATATATGCTAATAACATTTATTTAGTAAATGCTTTATTATTCATTCCTTCATAAGGCCCATATTAAGTCTGTAGCTGTGGGCAGTAGTGTCCCCATGGTATCTCCACCCCAAATATGCTGGAGATCATCTAACTCAACTCCATTGTTTTACAGACAAGCAACAGAGACTCAAAGAGGTTGAATAACCTGCTCAAGGTCATACAGTAGTCAGCAGCTTCAGGATTCAAACTCATGCCCTCTTACACCACTTTCCAATATAGCACACTGCCTGGAGGACATTTATCTCCTCCAGCCAGAATGTTTGCTCTTAGGTTAATTTTAAGGAAAACATCTTCAAACTCAACCAAGACTTAAATCAGATTCATCTAGAGCCTTAGATGTAGTGATCTAACATTTCATTTTCTCCTTTGCTAACCAAAGACAGCTTTTGGTTACAGTCTGGTTTTTCAACAGATACAGTTTTTTGCAAACAGGGAGCAGAGAGCCAAGACGACCAGGGTATAAAGGAAATAAGCTTAGGTTCCAATGAGATAGGAAATGGACAGCATTTTCTAAACTTTAAAGAGCTATGAAACCACTAGCTATGATTACTGTTATAATAACAATTACTACCATTATTCTATCTGTTTTCTCTCTTCAGGTCTCAATTAGCCCTACTTGAAGGATTCTATCTGGGGGACACGGTCATATAAACATTGCCTTTTTCTATTATAGCAGATACAATATATTTTGTAATCTGTGGTCAAAAAATCCAGGGGGAAAAAGCAGAGTCCAGTTCCAGGTTACTGGAAAGTTCAGTTCTTGCTCTGTTTCTTCCTCTCCCAGTTTTCCACCTGTCTCCCCCTACCCCCCAATTCCTGCTCCCATCTAATCTAACCATTGTGAACAATGGCTCCCAACTGCTGAGGGGATTGTTCACAATTTATCTTGTGTTAATGCCAAAAGACCTGAAGCCCAATTGAAATTCATTAGTGCTTAGAGATGTGGGATGGATGTTGCTAGCCGACAGTCTGCCAATTACAGCTGCTTGTTTTCCTACCAGGCCATTGGCTGTCGAGGCTTCCTGAATGAGAAGCAAATGTGATCAGGACTCCAGGTTTCTGAGATCATCTGTGTTGGAAGGGGTAGGAATACTGAGTGTGACGGTGGTGACTACTAAGCATGAACTTTGGTGGAATCTAGGAACTGAGCCCCACTGTGGATGTCTTAGCTTTCTCCCTCCAAAGGTAACAAGAAGGAAGGGCAATGTGGCACCCTGGATAGAATGCTAGACTTGGAATGAAGGAAGATCTGAACTCAAATCCTACCTTAGAAACTTAATAACTGTGTAACCCCAAGCAAGTCACTTACTGTCTCTGAGCTGCAATTTCAGCATCTATAAAATGGGGGCACCTGCCTCATAGGGAGGTTAAAAGGAACACGATGAGATAATATAGGTAAATTACTTCACACACCTTAAAGCATTCTATAGAATGCTTTATATCATTTATATTTAAATTTAATATATTGTTACATGTTAAATTTATATATAAATTTATATTTTATAAAATGTCAGCTCTTATTATTATGATTACTTTGTGAGATGCCGAGACATATGTGCAATGCTAGAGGTGGAACAGAATAGACATTAAGCCACTTTTTTTTTTCTGGGGCAACCCCATGAGGTCACTTGGTAAAAAGAAAAGGAACCTATCTCCCCTCATCCAAATTGATGTCTGTAAGTGAGTGTCCTAGGAAAGCAGCCTGGGGCACTTGTGCTGAATTACAGCCTCCCTTTCCCAGGAGTGATGGCTTTCACTCTCTATTTCCCACATGATTAAAGGATATGTGTTCTCCAGGTACTACAGTAGAAAATCAATAGGAAGACCAATGTTTTCATTTGGTGAGATGATGTAAAGGGTTTTTCTAGTTAGTAATTGGGCTTGTGGGTCAGACTCCTATAGCGAGGACAGAATTAGGTGCTCTGTTTTTACATCCTTAGCTGAGCACAAGGAGGACTAGTTTAGGTTTGAGAGAGGATTGCAGGGTTCATTCATTCATTCACTCATTTTTCCAATACACATTTATTAGGCTCCTATTATTTATTAGGCTCCTGTTCTAGAGATACAAATATGAATCAAATAATAAGCATTTATTAAACACCCACTATGTGTCAAGTATTGTTAAAAAAAAAAAAAGACAACTTCTCAGCAATGCAAGGTCCTAAAACAATTCCTAAGGACTCATAATGGAAAATACCATTCACTTCCGGAGAAAGAACTATGGAGTCTGAATGCAGTGAAGCAGACTATTTTCTTTTTGTTTTGTTTTGTTTTCTTTCTCTGGCATGGTTTTTCCCATTTGTTTTAATTCTTCTATACAACATGGTTAATGTGAAAATGCGTTTAACAGGAATATGTGTGTAGAACCTGTATCAGATTGCATGCTAAATTGGGGAGGGAGGGGGAGAAAATTTAAAACTTATGGAAGTGAATGTTGAAAACTAAAAATCAATAAATTAATTAAAAAGGCAAGTATAGCTCAAAAAGCTATCAGAATTTATTGGGGCGAGGGTGAGGGAGATTCTCTTAAGATATACATAGGTGGGGTGGCTAGGTGGCACAGTGAATGGAACACCGGTCCTGGAATCAGGAGGACCTGAGTTCAAATCCAGCCTCAGAAACTTAACTCAAAAAACCGACTCGCCATGTGACCTTGGGTAAGTCACTTAACCCCAAATGCCCTACCTTCCTTCCTCAAAAAAAAAAAAGATAATACACAGGTAAATGTAAAGTAGAATGTGATAAGGGCAAAGGATCCTACGATTTTGAAGGAGAAGGGTCTTTAGAGATCTTCTAGTCCAAAGTCCTCATTTTAAAGATGGGGAAAGCTAGGCTGGGGCTGGGGATTGTGAAGCAATAGAGGTAAAAGAGAGAGTGCCAAGATTCAAACCCAGGCCCTTTGGCTCCAAATCCACAGCTCTTTACACCATGATCAGTTGACTTCAGAATAAATCATAGGTCTTAGGGTTACAGACAAGCCAACCGTCATCAGACTTTTCCTACTGGATTCTTAAGACTGCTCTGCTTTCTTAAACCCTACCCAGAAGCAATGTCCTTCCTTCCCTTCTTGAGAGCAGAGGCAGATAGATGACTTGCTGTAATTTCTCTGGCAATGTACCCGACCTCTAGATTGCCAGACTATCGCTTGCAGAGCCAGTAGAGACAGTGGAAACATTGATGGTAGAATCTATGCTCCCAATGAAAACGTTCCACTTGACCTCTTCTATGGTAGTCGCTCAGTTCTGTGGATCTCTCTTTACTTAAAACACACCTCTACAAAAGAACCCACATTTGAAAGAATATCACCCACCAGTGCACACAGAAATGTCCTTGGCTTTTTTTAGGAAGACTTTGATACAACACTGAATATTTAGTGGATCTATAAAACATAATCTGTAAATACCCTGTACATGAAAGGCTCTCCAGGGTTACTGACTGTGAGACAATGATGGCAGAGTAAACAAAAGATCATATAATCTCAAGGTTAGGTGGGGCCTTGGGGATCATCCAGTCTAAACTTCCCCTCAGCTAAGGAGAGGCTCTAAGATGCAAAATACAGTTCTTTCCCACAGCTGGTTCACAACTAGCCAGGAGGATATTACAGGGACAGATTACACGCTTTACTCATTGCCAGCCCCAGATCTTCCTGACACCTCACCCTACTACTGCTGCTACTGTGCTTGAAATCCTGCTCCTGGCTGATAAGAATCTATTATATCCAGCTGGCTCCAAATTCCTAACCTAATTCACCTTGGCCATCTTCCCTGCATCCTCTCCCCCAAATCACTCTCCCTGAAACTCACTAAGAACCAAGTGACCTTCTTTAGTCATCACTACGTTCTATGTGTTATTTCCCCCATTGGAATATGTTTTCTTAAGGCAGGGACTGTCTCTCTTAGCTTAGTTCCCAGAACTAAGTGCTTAATAAATGTTTGTTTCATTCATTCATTCACAGACAGGTATAATCTGAAGCATGATGTGAAGGGCAAGGGATCACAAGATTTAGAACTTGAAGGGGCTTTAGCTATGATCTAGCCTTCTCATTTTGCAGATGGAAAAAGTAAGACCCAGAAAAGTGAAATGGCAGCTGGTCATTCAGTGTGTAATGGATATTTCTAGTGACAAGTTACTCAGTGCCTTATCAGGTAGCTGATTTCTTTCTTAGACAGCTCCAGTTGTTAGAAGTTTTTCATATTGAGAAGAAATCTCTCTCTCTGGAACTACCATTCACCTTAGGGAATACATAACAGTCCTATTCCGCATAACAGGTCCCCTGACATTTTGAGTTCAGTGAATATGGCCCCTCTAAATCATTTCTTCCTAAACATCTCAGGGCCTTTAATCCTTCATATGTCATGGCTTCACATCCTTCTCCTTCTCCAGGCCACCTGTTTGTCAGAGTCGTTCCTAAAATATGGCATTCAGAACGTACGTAGCCTTCCAGATTTAACAAGTAGGACATATCCATTGGACATCATAACAAGCTATTCCATTCATACCCAGAGAGATGGGTATCTCCCTCTAATAGGATCCAGCAGAAACAATGTCAGGCTGTCCTGCAAGCGTTGTTGACAAAAGCAGACTTGTTGAGTCCTAATTCAAATGTCCATGAGGGAGATGTAATAATCAAGTAATTGCTGGACTTTGATCACATATCCATTTCCCTTTCCAGAGAGCTGCTACCTAATACAAAATAATCTCTTGAGCCAAAAACAAATGAAGGGGTGAAAGTATGAAAGGGATGCTCATTTCCATCTTCAAAGTGAGAAGGAAGAGGGGCATTATTTTTACATTAGTGTCTGGTTACAGCAGATTGATCAGAGAATGGTGACAGTCATTAGGAATCTAATCATACTCTTTTGAAACCAAAATTGCCATCTCATTATATTAATCCATTATCAATCTCTCTCTCCTTTTTCATTCTCTTACCCTTTGTGTGTTGAGTTCTATTTTTATATTTGTCTTCATGCTTGGACAGATTTCCCACTATCCAAGAGCTTTTTGTTGTTTTTTTTTTTTTAAAGGACAAGTCTTTTAGTCCTGGAGGAGTAATTGTGGAAGTCTTGGCTGACTAGGTCCTCACCTTGTCCTTATGAAGAAGGGCTGAGATCAAGAATTCATAGACTTAGACTTCTGGAATGTTAGAGCGGGAATGGAGATCAAATCCCTTTATTTTATAGAAGAAGAAACTAACTCACAGGGAGGTCACACAGTGAATTAGAACTAGGTCTCCTGACTCCCTGTTGCTCGTGCCTTCTCTCTCTTCAAATTAATTACCTTGCATTATTATCTTCTGCAAGAAGCTGTGTGGGGTAAGTGGATGGAGTGCTAGGTGTGGCTTCAGAAAGATCTGGGTTTCATCTCCACCTCTGTCTGGGCAAATTCCTTACCTTCTCTATGCCTTAGGCAACTCCGTAAGACTGATCTACTAGGTCTCAAACAAGCTGCAGTTCAACTCAGTGGAAAGATTTCCCACACTAGGAGCTGCCCACACTGACAAAATCCTAAATTCTTCAAAACAGTTTTGAAAGACAGGTAGAACTCTGATCAATGCAATGACCAACCATGACCCCAGAGGACCGATGATAAGCCATGCTACTCATTTCCTGACAGAGAGGTAATGGAAGGAAGGTGCAGAATGATGCAAAAACTTTTTTGGACATGAACAATGTGGAAATCCCAAGTCTGTTCTAGCTTCTTGAGCAGAAGGGAGCAGACAGGACTTATCTACAGCACATCTGAAAGCAAATTTTCCATGAATAAATAGCCCCAGGCCTAAGACATTTGGTGAGAAAGGGAGATCTGCTGCTGGCCTTAGGGTGGAATCTGCCAGGCAACTGCAGAAATAAACTAGGGGTGGGAGCTGCCTCCCCAGGACTATTACTGTGGGTGGGGAAGTGAACCCAGGCCCTACTTCTGAACAAAGGTTCAACAACAGTTTCCAAAAGTTATTGGCCTGTTTCAGTACCACCAGCACTTAGACTTGTAGGAGAACATATTAATTAGCTATTCAGAAGGGACATTTTTAATTATCTATAGAATTTAGGCAAGGGATATTGTGAGACTCAAATGAAAAATGGATTTAAGTTGTCATTCAGCTGTTTCAGTCATGTCTGACTCCTCATGATCCCATCTGGGGTTTTCTTGGCAAAGATACTGAAGTGGTTTGCCATTTCTTTCTCCGACTCATCTTACAGATGAGGAAACTGAGGCAAGCAGGGTTAAGTGACTTTCCCGGGGTCACACAGCTAGCAAGAGTCTGAGGTCAGATTTGAAGTCAAGAAGATGGAGTCTTCCTGACTCCAGGGCCAGCATTCCATCACTGCACCACTTAGCTATACCAAAGTAAAGCATTTTGCAAATCTCAAAATGCTATATAAATACCAGTTATTATTATTATTACTAATTATTATCATTTGATGATGATGATGACAATGATGCCTACAATCACTAGACTTTCTGTCTAGAGATGGCCTCATTTCTGAGTCTTTTACTGCACTCAGGTAATGTTCATAGAGCAATACAGAGGTATACTGGTAATTGTTTAGCAACGTGGATTTTTGTATGCAATATATTTTTAAGTTTAATATGTATTATTAATACTTTCTTAAGTTTAGACAGGGCAGCTAGGTGATTCAATGGATAGAGCACCAGACCTGGAGACAGGAAGATCTGAGTACAAATCTGGCCTTAGACACTTAGTACTAGCTGTGTGACCCTGGACAAGTCAATTTACCTCTGTTTGCCTCAGTTTCCTCATCTGCTAAATGAAGATAATGATAACATCTGCCTCCCAAGGTTTTTTTCAATGGGGATTAAATGAGATAATATTTCCCTTCTACCTTCTTGCCTTTTCTGCTCCTCCCTTTACCCCCCATCAATGATCCTCTATTACTACTTTACTGTGTGACCCTGGGCAAAGCACTTCCAATTTCCCGAGTTACCTCCCTTCTCTGTGGGGATGAGGGGTTGCATTAGATGATCTTCAAGGCTCCTTCAAGCTCTAACAGTCTTTGAAATATTAAACTAATAACTGATGGGCATCAGAAGGCATATGTGCAAGGCTGCTCCATCCCACACTGCTCGGCAGCCCAAAAGGTCAGGGTTACAAAAGCACCCACAGGAGTTGGCAGTGGATGGCTCAGTTCTGAGATTTGTGGGGAGAGCAAACATTAGTGGGAATCCTGCCACTAAAGAGGACATAACTGATGAGCTTTGCTAAGTGAAGGAAAGTAGAAAATAATTCTCAAAGGGACAAAAGCATTTGTGTATGTAATAAGTTTGACTTAAGTGTGTGTGTGTATCTGGGGGTGGGTCTGTGTGCACTGGCACATGTCTGCTTCTAGGCATGGGAACGTTTCAGGAAGTCCTAATGAAAAGGCATGAGACCTCCTGAGAAAGCATAAGGTCCTGTGGAGGAGTCCATTATATACATCCTCAAATACTGACTATGGTGCTTACCTGTGCAGCTGCAGGGTCAATAGGGTCAAAAGTAAGGCCATCACTAAAAATGACTTTGATCCTGTTAGGCATACTGAATACTAAAAGGTATTTCTGAGGTGCCCCAGGGCCTCTCCCCTACCACCACTCCTTCTCAGGTCCTTCAGAGGAGGTTAGCACCAGCCTAGCACACGGGGAAGGAATGTCTCACAAATCACTTGTCCTAGGGGAGGTAGCTATCTTTCATGTGGTTTGCCCAGTGCGTAGGGCAGGAGGAATGTTTAAATGACTACAGAAGAACTCTGCCTACACTGAGAATCTATGTTTTTTCTCCCAAGGCCCTTGCCCTTGCTATGCTCTGTGATCTGGGGTCTCGTGGGAGTCTTGCTCCCGAAAAAAATGAAGATTGAAAGATCTCACTCTTTTTCTTTTGAAGTTTTACGTTCACGGAGAACATTTTTTGGACCCCTTCCTAGAAAGTAGGAGCTTGATATTTTGGACATGGCATCACAAGTAGAATTTGAAAATGTTAGCAGCAAGGTAAGTCACTATAGAGATCACTGAGTCTAATTCTCTCACTCAAAGGGGAGATGGAGCTCAGAGGCCAAGGGAGGGGACATTACTGGCCAAAGATCACAGCTCCATTAGGGGCAATGCCAGGGTAGAGCCCAAGTCTCCTGACCCATAGATTTTTGATTTTATCACACACCTAATTGTGGAGGGTCCCTTAGAGTTATATACAAACTTTTTTTCTTTTAGGAGGGAAGGTTATGAGAAAAGAACCTGATCTAGAGGCTAGAGTTTTTATTTGTTTGTTTGTTTTACTGGAGCAGAATCGTTAGCAATTGGGGCCTTGAGAGCTAGATGACTCATATACACAGAATTCAACACCATTAAGTGCCCAAGGGCTTATATTTTCTGGGACCCACCTTGTCATGAGCTGAGTGTCTGCTCTACATGCGTGGTCTCTGTTTTCACAGGGTATCTTATCTCCTGCCATCTTAGGTTATTACTTGAGAGCTCAGTCCAGCCCCTGGGTCACTGCTAGAATTTTAGCAAAACACAAGGGGAAGAGCCCCAGATTGGAAGTTGGAGGACTTTGGTTCAAATCTTAGCTCTACAACCTTGGGCACATCACTCAACCTCTCTGGGTCTCAGTGCCATCTTCTGGAAAATGGCAGGGCTGGACTAGATGCCCATTAGGGACCCTTCCAGCTCTAAAATGATAATGATCCCAGACTTCAGGGAGACAGAAGCACTGGAAGGCCTCAATGATTGTAAGCTGAATGGGGCATCTTCTTCACATGTCTTATCCTCCTCCTCCATTTTGGGGAAGGCTTTGGAGCTGGTGGATATTTTCTCTTCTCTGGATTTTTGGGACACTACTCTTGCCTATCTGTTTGGCTCCTCAGTTTCCTTTGCTTGTCTCTCATCCATATCTTACTTACCAATGGTGTCCCCCAAGACTTTGTTCTGGGCCCTCTTCTCTTCTTCCTCTGCATTATCTTGACTGATGATCTAATCAGTTCCTAGGAATTCAATTTGCATCTGTATGCAGATGCTTCCCAGACCCATATATATTCAACCATAGCCTGTTTCCTGAACTACAGTCCTGCATCATTAACTGTCTTTTGTACATTCTGAACTGCATGAACTGGATGTCCCCTAGGCATTTTAACATGTTCAAAACAGAACTCATTATTTCTCTCTCCAATTTCTCTTCCCTTTTTACAACTTTACTTATGTTGTTGAGGGTACTGCCATCCTCCCAGTCACTTAGGCTCCCAACCTCAGTGTCACCTCAACTCTTCTCACTCATCATTCATATCCAATTCATTGCCAAATAGTATTGATTCTCCCTTCAGAACTTCTTTCATGTTGCTATGGTGGAATACATCTCCTTTTTTCCACTCACACAGCTAACACCCCAATTCATGATCTCATCACCCCTCACCATAGCCTTCTCATTGATATCTCTGCCTCAGTTTTTACCCTTCTCCAATCCATCCTCCACTCATCCTCTAAAGTGATTTTTCTAAAACCTAGGTCTTACCATGTCATCTCCCTCTACTCAATAAACTCTAGTGGTTCCCTATTACTTTTAGGGTCAAAGACAAGGTCCTTTTTTGGTATTTAAAGTTATTCACAACTAGGCCCTTCCAGCCTTCCCAATATTTTTACACTTTTACTCTCCTCTACACATCATATAATCTAGCTACATTGGTAGTTGCTGTCCTTCATTCTCAAAGAGATCCAGGAACATCACAAGGGTGATGTCTTGACTTTAAGTGAAGCAGAACTGCACCTCATTCTCTCTTCCAGAGTCACTGAAGTCCAGTGTTGAGACAAAAGTCAAGATGATTGGTGGTGGCCCTAGATGAAGTGGGTGACATCGACCTCTTTAAAATGAAAGTCTTTCCCGGGCTTCAGTTTGTCTGAGGCAATGCTCGTTCAAGCACTAACACCTAGGAGAGAACTGAGACAAAAGATGGCCTAATTTACCATCACAAAAACATCCATCTGGCAAGGGAAGACCCTTAAGGTTTCTGGCCATAACAGAAAACAATTGCTATTTACACTCATTCTAAACCATGATAGGCTAAACAACAGGCCACCTTAGGGGCTATTATTGCCCCTTCCATGAAAGCCAGAGTGAGTTGGATGCACCAACTATTGTACCTAGAATACAACACTCCATCTCCCATCTCCATGCTTTTGCATGGCTATTCCCCATGCCTGGAAGGCTTTTCCTCCTCACTTCCACCTCTTAGCTTCCCTGGTTTCTGTCAGGACTTAGCTCAAATTCCCCCTTCTGTAGAAGAGCTTTTCTGGTCCTCCCAACTGGTACTTCCATCCACTCTGTATGCATCTTGTATGTACTTTGCTATTTTAATTTTCTTTCTTCCATGGGAGCTTCCTGAAGGCAGGAAGTTTTTTGTGTTCCTTTCTACTATCAACACTTAGCATGTTCCTGGCACCTAATAAATGCTTGTAGGTGAGTTCAGTTGGGCCCTAGGGAACATCAACAAGTATTTACTGACTCATAGGCCTTATGTGAACTCGACTACATCCATGACCCAGATTCTTGGTGTTTGGTGTGATCAGTGTCCCCCTATGCACGTGCTTCATTTAGGCATCACAGGATCCTGAAAAGGAGCATCTCTGATCAATTGGTCCTTCTCCCATTTTATGGATGGCAAATTCTCCTGTCTGGCATTCCCTACCCTTGTGATTCAGAGTTACAATCTACAACGCTTAATCCTGCCATATGAAGGTATTATCAGATATCTTTCCTTCCTCTTGCTGTTAAACAACTAAAGTCGTTGACTTAAAAAAAGAAAAGACTGGGTTTCCAGGATAGAAGTACAAGGCTCAAGTATAAGCCCAAGTACATGGGCTCAATCCCACTCTACTCAGCATGGGGGGTTTGACCCAATCCATTTCTGACCTAGGCTGCTACATCCCTCCTTAGGCAACAGGATAGTTTTCCTCTCCCAGGGGCTCACAATATAAATGTTAAACTTCGGGGGACACTCAATCACCTTAGCCCTCTGTAGTTCAGAACATCTGAGTTCAGGAGATCTGAGACCCTCCCCCCAAGTAGTAGAGGTTACCATGCTCAGCTGAGTTATCTGTTCTTGCTGATTTCCCTTCCTAACCCTGAATTACTTGTCAGTCTGTTGCAGTCAAGGCTTTCAGTCTCACTACCCTACTGAAATTGCTCTCTCCCAATGTTATCAATGACTTTTTCATTGGTAGATAGTGGTCTTTTATCAGCCCTGACCTTCTTTGTTTTCTTTTTTGTCTCTGTCGATATTAGAACTGCTCAACATACCTTGTAGCTGGTTTTGCACTTATGACATTGTATTGTCTAGAAATGGAAATTATTCAGTAGTTGAGCTGGAAAAGTTCTTCATGATTATATAGCACAACTTCATTTTACAGATGGGTAAACTGAGGACCAAAGTAGGGAATTGACCAATCCAAAGCTACATGTTCAATTAGAGGAAAACTCTGAGACTAGAACTGAGGTCTACTGGATTTTGTGTCATGCTGCCGGAGCTTCCATGACCCTGCTGGTTTTCTTCCTAGCTGTCTGACTACACCTAATTTCCTTTTTCTATAACCATTCATCTACTGCTCTCCAGAAATGGGTGTACTGTAAGGCACTGTCTTAGGCTTTCTTCACTCTCTGTTCTACTCTCTTTCTTGCTGATCTTGAGAGCTCTGTGAACAAAAATGAATATCTTCTTCTCATTAACAGTGATTAACAGATTTATAGCTAGAAGTGACCTTAATTTTGTAGACAAGGAATCAAAGACAAAAGAGATTAAGTGACTTGCCCAAGGTCACACACATAGGAAGTATCTGAGTCAGGATGTGAACCCAAGTCTTCCTACCTGCAGGTCTAGAACTCTCTCACCTATACCATCCTGCTGCTTGGTGAGAGATTCACTCAATGGGAAGACAGTTCTCCGAAGCCTTGCCAGAGAAGTTGGGAGTCTGTGAATCTTAGCTTCAGAATCCCTGATGTAGAGAAATGAGCATCAGATTTAGAGTCAGGAGGACCAAGTTCCACCCCTAATTCTGCTGCTAAGTTTATGTGTGACCCCCAGGCAAAACACCTCCCCTAAGCCTTAGTTTTGTCATCCCTAAAATGAAGGGGTAAGACTAAGTCCCTTCTACTCCTGAAATCCGCAGACTCTGCTATCTGAGGCAGAGACAGAAAGGTGCATCACTTGATTATGGGTCATGCAAAGGATGACTGTGTGGTGACCAAAATACCTATTTCCAGAAAAGCACAAAGTGTGGCACAGACTGGCAGCATGACACAAGATTCAGGAGACCTCAGTTCTAGTCTCAGAGTCTTCCTCTAATTCAATATGTGGCTTTGGCTTGGTCAAGTCCCTACTTTGGTCCTCAGTTTACCCATCTGTAAAATGAGGTTGTGCTATATAATCATGAAGAACTTTTCCAGCTCAACTACTGAATAATTTCCATTTCTAGACAATACCTAGTGTCATAAGTGTATCAATATGGCCCTGAAGGATGATTAAGGGAAATGACTGCCTTCATAACCTTAACCATAGAACATGCTCTTCCAGTGCTGAAAAATGAGCAAATGTTTTCCCTTCATTAAGTTACATCATATTTCTCGCAGCTGTTACTGACTTCTTTAAATAGTTTTAATGGAGCTGTAATAACATATTACCTTATGACTACCCTGCCGTGCTTGTTTCATTCATTACAATTACAGAATGCCTAGAACTGAGTTTGCCTCATTACCAATTCTCATTCCCTCTTATCCCTCCATCATAAAGCTCCTTTCTCATTGCCTTCCTCATCCCTCATTTCTTTATTCCTTATTCTTTATCTCCTCTACTTTAGAGAGCCCTTGTCACCTCTCTTGCTGCTTCTTGGGCCATAAGAGAGCTAATGTTTTCCAAATGCTATTAACCATCTGGTAATAGCAGAACAGGCTGGTACACTAGTTGGGGGAATCAGGAGACCTGGATTGTAGTCCTGGATCAGCCACTAAATTGCTATGCGCTCTTAGGCACCTTGCTGGGTGTCTGGTTCCTTCTCTGTTAAATGAAGATGCCTTATAGTTGTGACTTTCTAGGAGTCTATGATTTTGTGACTAGCAGTCTGTGCCTTAGGAGGTTTCCATAACTTCATAGGATCATAGAATTTAGAGGTCTGAGAAGGATTGTGTAAAGTCTGGGGGTGAGGCTCTGGGTGGGGGTGAGAAGGCGAACTCAGAAAAGGCGCTATGTTTTCCAAGATGGCAGCATGTGTTTCCTTCTCACTGGCCCCTATTAACCTAGATTATAGAGCCAAGGCCAAGGCAAGATATTCCGGGGATTATCCCATCTCTACTTCTTACTACCTGTGTAGACAAATCACTCTACTTCATTCATAAAATGAGGGGTTTGGATTAGGTAAATTCTAACATCCCTTTCCTTTCAGTCCTAGATCAATGATCCTTATACTAGTTATTCATATACAGGTTGCAACCCAATAGCGCAATATCAGCTCTTTGTGTGCAGTGATGATTTAATTATTTTTCTTTGTATCATTCTCTCAATCCCACTCCTGACCCAGCACAATGCTTTAGATATAACAGGGACTTAATAAATGTTTGAGTTAAATTTAATTGACTTCAGATTTTTAAAAGACTTTAAAAGAAGTCTAGTATGATTTCAACAAAACTTTCCTCTTGGGTTGGTGAGAATCTGGTCCACATATAACTAAGTACTCATGCAGTCTTTGCTTGAGCATTTACAATGAAGGAAAACTCAATACCTCCTCCAATAACCTACCCCACTTTTGCATAGCTCTAATACTTAGGAAGTATTTTTGATTTTTTTCTTCTTAAATCATCCTTAAATGTATTGATTTCACTTCCACACATTCATTACTAATTCTATCTTATGGGGTCTAGATTAGCAAATCTAAACCTTCTTCCAAAAGATAACTCTATGAAGACTTGAAGATAGTCATAATAGCTCTATCTAAATTCTTTATCTTCTCTTCTCTGACCCGCCATAATTCATTTTCTTCCTGTGATTCTGATTCTTGGATTTCACTACCATGTCTCAATTGCCTTCTCACATTGGAACATCTCTCCACCATATTGGCCCCCTTCTCCTATTGATGAGTTCTCTCCTGAGGCCTCCATTTTGGTAACAGGCCCAGGCCAAATACACTTCTTCATCCCCCTCACTGCTATGCTTCTAACTTTTCTAGACTTTGCCACTATGTCCATTCTAAGGCACCATCTTCCCTCCCAGCTCTCCTCCCACACTTTTCAGTCCCTTTTCATGAGCCATCTTCCACAATTAGAATGTAAGCTTCTTGAGAGTAAGGACTATCTTTTTGCTTGCATTTGTACTTCAGTGCTTGGCACATAGAAAACATTTGAGTTTGCATACTCCAGGCTAAACATCCTTAATAGCATGATCTGTGGTCCCTTCACCATCATGTTTGCCTTCCTTCAGATGATTTTCTACTTTGAAAAATGTGGCACCCATTAATGCACACAGAGCTCCCTGTGTGGTTTGATCAGGTAGAACAGAATGTGACTGTCGTGTTTCTAGGCTTGTTGCCTAAAGTCCCATGAAGTTTTTTGGCTTGTAGACCATACTTCTGACTCACTGAGCTTGTATTTCTTGAAAACCTCAAGATCTTTTTAAATGAATCGTCCAGCAACTTGTCTTTTACCTTGTATTTGTGAAGTTGATTTCTTGAACCCAAGTATAAGACTTGACATTTATCCCTTTTAAATACGATCTTAATTAGATTTAGGTTAGTATTTCAGCCCATTAAGACCTTTGTGGATCTGTCACTTGATATGCTTATTCTTCCTACCTCTGAGCTATCTGCAAATTGGATAAACATGCTAGTCATTGGCATCCTTACCCAAGTCACTGGCAAATATGTCAAACAGCACAGAGCCCAACCCAGCCCAGAGGAAGAGGGTTCTGCTAGGGTTCTCTCCTTAATGATCTTCAATAATCAATGACTGTTATTTGGGTCCAGCTGCCAACAGTTTCGAATCCATCTAACTGTGTCTCTTCATCTTACACTGAAGAGGAGGACAGATATTTTCAAATGCTTTGCTAAAATCTAGGTAAATCATAGCTAAAGCAGTGCCCTGGTCTACCAGTCTGGCAAATCTATGTCAAAAATAGAAATGAGGTTAAGTTGACATGACCAGATCTTGCTGAAATCATGTGGGCTCCTGGCGATTAGCATTTCCTTTCCTATATAGTCACTAACTATACCTTTAATGGCAGGTTCTTGAATTTGCCAGGATTAGAAGGAATATTCATTGGCCTATAGTTTACAAACTCTACTCTCTTCTCTTTGAAGGGGGTATTTTATTTTATTTTAAAAGCTTTATTAATGCCATTTTTTAATATCCTAGTAGGTATTGGATATACTTGTCTCTCCAGCACTCCCCTTACAAGCTAGCTTTCCCTTGTAATGAAAAAAAAACAAACAATTAAGCAAAGCCAAGCACCACAGAGATGGCTTCTGATATTATTTACAATATTTTTCACACTCATTGCCTCCCCATTTTTTTTGAAGAATATATTTGCATATATTTATAAGGCTACTGTAATGTTAAAAAATAATGTTTACTGGAGTCATTCTACAAAGTGAATTGTATAACAATTCCATTCGAGGCACATTCATGCATGTGTCTGAATGCATAATATGTGTGTTATATTTACATATGAACTGAGGATGGTTGGTGACATCTGAATGCTTTTAGAAGGGAGGGACCAAATTTCTTCTAGTTAAATCTTATTAGGTTCGAGTCTCAGTTAACTAGAATTTTTTTTGCCTTCAATTGTCTAGGAAATTGGGGTAAATACTAATAAATTGTTGCTTTTATGGATTTTTAAAAGCAGCATTCAGAAGGTAACTCCTTTTCTCCCTCCTTTAAAGAAGTGGGGGATTCTGAGTCTGGAACATTGTTTATACCATCAAACTTGTTTGATATATTAGTTAGTTTTGCTGAATTGCTTTTTCCCCTTCTCTTGCCCTCCTTTTTTTTTTTTTTCTGTTATAAGGAATGGCTTGCTGCATAGGGAAATGGATAGGTATATATTCAAAAATGGAAGCAAAAGAAAAACAAAAAGTGAAAATTAGAAATTTGAACAACAATATTCAGGCTTTGTGCTGGGTTCAATCTAGTTTCCTGCTGTTTAGCATGAGGTTGTTAGGGCTCAAAAACATCTTTAAGATCACTCAGTTTTAATTTCATTTTTTTTTCAATATATAAAGCTAAGGTCCAGAGTGAGGATGTGACTTGGTTAGCAGCAGAACTAGCACCAGAACTGAGGTGGTTTGTGTCTCCCAGTCCACTGTTCTCTCATCTGTAGCTGTACCATTCTATTTAGATTCATAAGTTCACAGACTTAGAGCTGGAAGGACCTTCAAGGTCATCTATGCCAACCCCCTCACTTCACAGAGGAGATTGCAGAGAAGTAACTTGACTTACCCACGGCCACACCGGTAGCATTGATAAAGGCAGGCTATGACCCCAGAGCCCCTGATTCCAAATTTCGTGCACTTTCCACTGTTGCCTCTTGCAAGCACTTATTTAATAAATAGGGTAAAGCAATAATGTAAAAAAACAACACTAAAAACATTTGAACTTTGATTAATGCCATGCCTAATCATTACAGAGGGCTCATAGTGAAGCATGTCCCCCATTTCTTTGCACAGCCTACAGATGCACGATGAAGTATACATTGTCAGGCATGGCCAGTCTGTTGGAAGGTTTTGCTTAAGTATACTTCTTTGTTACAAGGCAGGGTTCTGTTGAGTGGGGGGAGTCACTGGGAAGGGAGAAATGTTTTTAAAAAAAGAGTATTAATGAAAGATTTAAAGGCAAAAAAATAAAGAGTGTGAAGGTCTACGCAGTCCAGACTAGGTTTCCTTAAACATAAATTCCAAATTAGCGGTGTTTGCTTTTAGAAGTCTTCACTGTCTATATCTGGGGCGACATCCGGAATGTTGTAGATACACAGTCAGTGAGGCGTAACACCTCTAAAGTGAACTCTTCCTTAGAATGGATGGTGGCGGTCTGACTGACATTTAGAAAAGAAGCTTTCCTCCCCTTTCTCCCTCCCATTTTCCCCCTGGTTTCTCACCTCATACTCCTCCTTGAACCCATAGCCTTGACCCCGCTTCATCTGTGTGATGTGCTGCAATAGGTCTGCTACTCGGATTGCAGGTTGGAACTGGTCCCGGGGGTAGGACATTTCCACTGGCTCACAGCTCCTGTACGGATGGGTCTGGATGGTCAGCGTGGGCTGGGCCAATTCCCCACGGCTGCTGCCTGTTTCAGAGAGAGGAAAGCAAAGCAAACTGTCACCCACTAGCTGTTTCTCCCCTTCGTCCTTGACTGTTTTTTTTTTTTCTTTCTTTTCCTATTGCTTGAGTAGCTTGGCAGAAACTGACCTTGGAAATCAACAGAGCAGTGGTACATTTTCCTGAGGCAGCCTAGGGGGATGACACACCAATGGAGTATTTCAGGGTAATCTGTCAGAGAGTCTCTGGGCAGCAGAAACAGACAGACTGATAAACAGATGCAAAAATGCAAGCAGTGGACTCTAGAATGTGAAGACCCTAGGTCCTTTCCATTTGGAGGGTACGCATGAGCATGGAGCAGTATTACCTATCACACCAATCTTCTTTCTCCTTACTGCAACCACTCTAGTAAAAGTTTTCTCTTCTCACCTAGATTACATAAATAACCTTCAAAGGGTTCTTTCTACCTATAGGCAAACCCTTATCCAATTCACCTTTCTGGTAGCTAGCTGAATATTCTTCCTAATTAAACACTGATCATATTATCCTTCTACTGGAAAACCTTCAGTGACTCTAATTGCCTACTGAATAAAGTACAAGTTCCTGAGAGTAGCATTCAAGATCCTTTCCCCATCTCTCTCCCCACCCTCCATTATCTGGTTCTAACCCATTTTTCAAACATTTCATGCTACTCCTCTTCTGGTGGTGTACATTCAAGCAAAAGTGAACAGTACTCCATTCCAGTCCTACTATTTTCTTTCTCTAGAAGATTGCTCACGTCGTCATATACCAAGAATGGTCCTCCCAAGAATGCCCTTGTCTTCACCTACAGATGTTTCTTTCTTCCTTTGAGGTCCAATTTAGATGCCACTCCTCCCAGCCCTATCCATGTCAAATCACTTGCCTGTATCTTTGCACTTTTCTCACTCTTATCTTCTATCATAGTTATTCATGTAATAATAAAAATAATTTTATGGTATTTCAAAGCTAGTAAATCAGTCTGCATTTATTATTTGGTTTTATCCTTAAAATCACCCTGTGAGGTAGATATTACAGACAGTATTCCCATTTTACAAATGTGGAAAATGAAGCTCTGAGAGGGAAAGACCCATCCATGGTCTCATACCTGCTGGGTTTTTGAGACAGGATCTGAACCCAGATCCTCTTGGCTCTAAGTTTAGCACTCTATCTACAATGCTGTGCTACATGTATGTTTCCTTATCCCACCCCCATTAGATTACAAGCTCCTGGAGAGCACAGTCTATATTCTATCTTTCTTTGTATACCCCAAACCTAGAAAAGTTAGACATAGTTGATGCTTAAATATTTGTTATATAGAACTGAGTGGTGCATTTTCCAAAATGACAATGATAAAATGTGAATGAGTTGCATTTTTGTTATGAAACAGATGAAAACTGTCTCACATCTGACAGGTCCCTTTTGGATCCTGTCTGTCAATGACAGCATGAAAGTCTGTCCACCAATATAAGCTCCCCTAGGAATATTGCACACAGGCTTATAGGAAAGTGGACCAATCCCAGTCTTTGCTTCTGCTGAGCCTTCTTCTTTTTTCTTCTGATTGCTTTTCAGAGCTCAGGGGGCCCTTTAGCTTGTTCCCACATTGGAAGAATCTTACATGTTGATGGGCTTCTAAGTTTGAGGGAAGAAAGGGCTTGAGGATTGAGGCAGCTTGACACTGAAGAACACTGTATTTATATAAAGCAGCAAGTATTCTTGTTTTTTCAGTATGTAAAAAACAAGCAAAAATGGGTGAGAGAGATAAAGGGGTAGAAAAGGAGATGAGCTCATCACATAGCTAGAAGGAATGATAACAGATGGACAGCTCAACTACCTAGTAGCCATAACATAGGTCAAGACCTATAGGCATGTCTCAAGTTTGCTGGTTAACTCTTCTACAATGGAGAATTTATAGAGATATAAAGTACACATAAGAATTCCATAAGAAGAGAGGGTGTTGAATGGTTGTGATCTGCACAGGTGAAGGGAGCACTCTTTTCCAAGGGCAGACCTAGTGAATATACTATAGTACTTTGATTTGTTGCAATATAAGTTGTATTGAGCTTCCAGATTGAAAGGACCATGAAAGAAGAACACATTTCCAAGGAATGGGATAGAGCAGAAGTTTTTAAACTTGGGGCCCATGATCTTGTTCTTAAAAATATTTTCATGACTGCATTTCAATATAATAGATTTCTTTTGTAGTCATATGTATTTATGCAGTTAAAAACATTATTCTGAGACAGGGTCCCTAGGTTTACCAGACTACCAAAAATATCAATAATAAAAAATATTTTAAAAACCTCTGATATAGAGTCTCTTTCCCTTGGTGATTCTAGATGACATAGAAGACATTAGCTCACATTCAGCCTTATACACTTAGTGACTGTGTCAGCCTGGACCAATCATTTAATTTCTGTTTGCCTCAGTTTCCTCAGCTGTAAACTGGAGATAACAATAGCTACCCTACCTCCTAGGGTGTTGTGAAGATCACATGAAATAAATGTTTGCAAAGTGCTTAGCACAGTGCCTGCAACACAGAAGGTACTTATTAAATGCTTGTTTCTTTCTGTTTTCTTGGGATTTTAGTGGAAAGAGAGATAAGAACTTGTCACTGCCATAAACAAAATATTGGATGAACTCTAGATGTATTGCCCATGTCAATAACAACAATGACAACAATCTCTGATATTTTTATGATAACTTTATAATCCTTCTATTCTATTATTCTGTGTCTCTCCTCCCTTTCATAGCCAGACTCCTAGGGGATAAAAGGTATCTATATTCAATGCTTTCACTTATTTACTTTCTACTCCCTTCTTAGCCTCTTGCACTCTGATTTCTCTCTTTGTTGCTGAATCGAAATCACTTACTGAAGTCATCAGTGATCTCTTAATTGCCAAATGCAAGGGCCCTTTCTCAGAACCTATCCTTCTTGACTTATCTGTAGTATTTGACACTGGTGACCCCTCCCTTTCCCCAGATACTCTCTCCTCTCTGGATTTTCATGACATTGTTTCATGATTCTTGTTTCTCTTACTGATCCTTCCCCATCTCCTTTTCTGGATCATTATTCGTGTTCTGCTCCCAAAGGTTAAATATCACACTAATCTCTATCTCAGAATCTTTTTTCTTCTCTCTCTGTACTACCTCTCTAAGTGAACTCATTTCTTCCTTTGAGTACAACTATGGTCTATGCATAGGATTCCTAGATCTTCATTTCCAACTGTAGTTTCTCTCTTGAGCACTGGTTATAAAAACAATTATCTATTGAATATTTACAATTGCATATCCTAAAAATATCTCAAGCACAGCATGTCTAAAACAGAACTCAGTATCTTTATTTGAGAACTCACTCCTCTTCTTAATTTCCCCATTTCTTTCAAGGGTACACCAGCCTCCAGTTACTTAGGCTAAAAACTAGAAATCCTCCTTGATTTTTCACTCTCTCTTACTGTATACATTTAATTATTATCTAAGCCTAGTCATTTGATCCTCCACAAGACTTAGATTTTATATATACATATATATATATATATATATATATATATACATACATATAGTTTTTGAAAACTTTAAAGAATTATATAAATGTAAAGTGTTGTTGTTGCTGTTGTAATGGCCTCTCAGAGGGCATCAAGTTCGACTAGTACCTGAAAGTACAATAGCCCTGAAAAATGATCATCCAACTTCTTTAAAACCTCAAGGGAAGGTGAATCTACTACCTTCATCTCATTCCACTTCTGTCTACTTTGAATGAGAGTGTTTGACTATATTGCCTCTCTTCAACTTCTAATAATTGGTGGGGTCAAGCAGAAAAGTGCTTTACATGACAATCTTTTAAACACTTGACAGAATGATCTTGTCCCCTCTAAATTCTTTGGGTTGTAAGCTAATCCTCAGTTGCTTAAACAGATCCTTGTATATCATTATCTCCAGTTGTCTCACCATCCTGATCATTTTCCTACAATAAAAAACTCATGGGGATTACTATGAAATGCTTAATATTTCCAAAGTCAAGTGCTGAATATATCAAGTACTTTCCTAGATGTGATACAGTTGTGATGATGATGGATTGGAAGTTGAATCCTTCACCTGACACTAATTATCTGTGTGACTATGGGAAAGTCCTCTTCACTCCCTGGGCTTCCATATCCTCAGCTATCACATTGGGATGAAAACATGTGCTCTGCTTACCTCTCTGGGTTGTTGGGAGATTCAAATGAATATAACTATGGAAAGTACTTTGTAAACCTCAAAATGCTTTGTAAATGCCAGCTACTATCATAGATATTCAATGTCAAAAAATCATCATGGTGAATGAAACAAAAACCACATTTGGAATTTTAGAGCAAAAGCTAAAAACATGTCTAATGACAATGATGCCAGCACTAATGAAAGACAGTATAAGGATTCTGAATGGAAGGAATTTCAAGGTTGATTAATTCACCTCATTGGAGGCCTTTTTCAATGTTTTGTATTTTTACCTATCCCCTTATTAACCTCCTATAAATGTAGAAAAGACACCCTTTCAATCTTGGACCATTTCCAGTAGACGCTCTATGCTTAATTTTCCATCATTAGGTTTAATGAAAACCCAATTTCACAACTCACTTCTCTCAGGAACCTACAAGTGGTGCTATGTTTTTTATCAGCCCCAATTAAAATACGTTATGATGTCCCTATCCGAGAGGGAGTCTTAAAACTAACGTGTAGTTCTATTGCTAATTCAACAAGGGCATACGGAAAACACAGGTTGCTCATAAAATGTAACTCAAACCAGCCAGCCTTTGGATTGCCCATTAATCACTTCTCTTGTCATCAAATTCTTAATTTTCAGGAATGTTCAGTTTTTCTTTCATGGATAGCATCAGTTTATTGTATAATAATATTTTGAATTTCTTTGACCATAAGTACATAGGTACATAGGTCACTTAAATGTAGAGGTCCTCTTTACGTGCTACAACATTGTACCCTCATGGTCAGCAGGAAGAGGAGTTAGAGTAGTGGGGGCCTTAAAACTGGTCTCAGGCGTGAGACCATACAGATTAGCTTAGGCCCAGTTAGCATCACTGGTTTCCAAACCTAATAAATTGGACAGCTTTTGACTTGGTCCTAAATCCTTCCCAATACCACATACATAGAACCTGGCCAGTGTGGATCAGAGATCCACAGTTACTTGGGAGACACAAATGATGAAACAAATTGAACCCAGAGTAATGCCAAGGATGCGAGCCTTGGAATGAATATACCATCTTCTGGTATGTCTCCCATCTGTCCTGATTTCACAAAGATTGCTTACAGTCACTCTGAGATAACGTGGCCTTTCTAGCATGCAGTTTGTCTCATACTGCTATTTGGAATCATTTAAAGTGACTAGAAGTTCTCATATTATCTACTCCTCTGGCACGAAGGCCATTCTTTTGGCTGAGAAAGATAGAAGCAATATAGAAACTGAAATGTTCTTCATTCTCTCTGTCAGTAGTTAAAATCATATCATCCTCCCTTAAGCACTGGGCCTGACATTGTCAGAGAAGGCAGGGATCCAATTTCAGGAATAAGTCAAGATAGATCAGGTAATCAACATCAGAACTACAACGAGGCTACTAGAGCTTTTTTCCACGGTGATGAAACGTAGAGGTCTTTTTTTAGAGGTTGTCTTTTTACTATGGACTACCATCACTGCACCAAGCCTTCCCACATCCATAGCATGACTGTCTCTGTTCCCAGTTGCCTTGGAAGTGGGCACAGGATGGATTCTCTTGGGGATGACTGAGCCGCATATTCCTCCTCTTACCTTTACCCCCCCCCCCCCTTTAAATTTGTCTCAGCTGCCAGAATTCCCTGTTATGTCTAGTTATCTTACATGTGGAGCTACACCAAGCAGATATTCTTTATAGTACAACGAATACAGTTTTTCCATTTCAAAACAAAATGTTCATTACTGTGTATATATGAGAAATTCTTGTAAATTCTTAGATAAAAAGGTCAAAATCTGATAGCAATTATGGATTGTTACATACTATGTGTCACAGCTAAGATTTGATTTGGGCTAACATCTGTAAACAAGAAACAACTATTAGCAAATGTATCATGACATTCCTATTGACAATGGTTATCATTTGTATCATTTGTATGTGTGCATCGACTTCTCCGTAGCATATTTAGTCATTACTTTTCAATCATCAGGAAAAAACCTGAGCTCAAGATGTATGAGGAATGAGCATGAGTTTCAAAGGTCATGAAGCACTAGACCAGTGGTTCTCAACCTTCCTAATGCTGTGACCCTTTAATACAGTTCCTCATGTTGTGGTGACCCCCAACCATAAAATTATTTTTGTTGCTACTTTCTAACGTAATTTTGCTACTGCTATGAATCTATCTGATATGCAGGATGTAGTTTCATTGTTACAAATTGAACATAACCCATAGGTTGAGAACTGCTGCACTAGAACTAGAAGTAAATTTTGTTGAGATTGTTGAGACCAACACTACAGGCCATTTTATAGAAAAGAAAAATGAATTTCAGTCACTTGCCTGCATAGATAAGAAGTAGCACAATTAAGATGCAAACCCATGTGAATGCACATCTAATGCTTTCTCCAGGAAAGCAAATGCCATTTTCTCCTGAGCCCAGCTTCATTCAAAAACTTCTACCCAGTTACAGTTGTCAAGAAAAGACAGGGTCCCATTTAAACTAAAAAATGAGATAATTCATCACAGATCTACAGACAGGACCCTAATAAATGATCTTCCCTGTTCCCTACATTACCTCAATTTTGGTCTTCAGCCACAATACATACAAAGCATGAATTCTTGGTAAGGTAATAAGCATGAATTGATGGAAATGAAAGGCATATCTACATGATAACACCAAAAGCAGTTGAAAATTGAAAACAAATGACTCATTTGGAGTTTTGCTTGTTGAACTGATATGACAGAAAATAACTGATTTTACGGAGGTTCTTAATTGGTGAAAAAAATTCAGAGAAAGAAAAAGGTGAGTTTCCTACTTAGCAGATTATAGTGTTGCATGTCCCAGAAGACATCAAAAAGTTGTGTAGTTTTCAAAGACTATTTATATAAAATTTTTAGGACCAACTAAATACTAACCAAATATTTGGCAACCAATCATTCCAAATCAGATAATTTTGTGTATGTTCTTGTTTTTGTTGCTTTTTTTTTTCCTGTACCAAGATTAGTATCGACAATATGGGTCTGTGAATGTAAAATCAATATTAAGGGGCAAAGTGACTTTTACTTATGAAAAAGTTTAATAAGATTTAGGAAAACCCATGTGGATATGAATCCATTCAGATTTACTACACAATCCGAAAACCTGATTTAATTTTTCATATATTTGTTCTAAGGAACCCAAAATTCTAGGGTAACCAGTATATTTATGACTTCAGCTCAACAAGTATTAATTAAAATCCTAGTAAGTACCAAGTACTTAAATATTAATAATCTTCTTTTTGTTAAAAGAAAAAACCCAGTTCCTACCCTTCAATTATAATATGCACATAGAGAAACATAAACAAAATATGCGCAGAGCAACTGGAAGGAGGGTAACTTTAAGAACTGGGGCAACCAGGAAAAACATGCAGAAGGTCATATCTGAGTTGTGATTTGAAGGAAGCTAAATATTGGATGTGAGGATGTGAGGAAAATGGATGTGAGGAAAGTACTCCAGGCATAGGGAACAGCCTGTGCAAAGGCAGAGAGATGAAATGATCTTCATAAGAATATCAAGCACAACAGTCAAACACGCATGTGGAATACATGAGTGGGAATAATATGGAATCAGTCTGGAAAGGTAAGTTGAAGCTAGATCATGAAAGGCTTTAAATGACAGACATGGGAGTTTGGATTTTATTCTGGACACAACAGGCAGCCATTTAACCATCATGAGAGGTGGGTGACATATCAGACAACAATATTTATTGAATTCCAACTAGGTGCGTATTCTCCATGTTAAAATTAAGAGGAAAGGACAGATTTAAAGGGCTTAAGGAATCAGTCATTAAATAAGAATCAGAAAATTTAGACAAGCCTTTTGATATTAGGTATGGTGATAAAGGTAAGGAAGGAGAGCATATTAGCTTATGGGGCTATCAGGCTCAAGGGGAAATATTTTTTTTCCCTCAAGACAAAGTAGACTGAAGCATGTTGAGAGGCAAAAGGAAAAGAAACAGTGAAGAGGGAGAGAATGAAGATGTGTGTGTGAGAAAAGACATGATTGAGGGAGTAAGGTCCCAGAGGAAGTAGAAAGAGATAGGAACAAGACCAATATAGAAATGTGGTCTTGGCAACATGGAAAAGTGACAATTGTAACTGTTGAAACTTTTTTCAGTATGAGGATAGGGCAAGGGAATATAAATGTATATATACATATACATACACATAAATTCATATAAGAGGGTTTACATATGCAAACAAGCACATATCTGAGTA
>CM053585.1:261884522-261900644 GCA_028646515.1 Pseudochirops corinnae
GGGGGAAAGAGGGGGAGAAAATATGTAAATAAAAATCTTGTGGAAATGAACAATGCAAACTATAATAAAATTTAATTAAAAAAAAAGAAATATGGTCTTGGATATCTCTTCTTTCAAAACAGAAAAGGAACTAGTGAGTAAATATGGAAATGATATTTCATATGAAGAAGAGTCTAGAGATATAGGGATGTTCTGGGGTAGGGATGAGCATGAGTGAGGGAGATAGATGCTTCTGCCTTCTAATAAGTTAGAAGTATGTTCTGAGGAAAAAGACCAGGAATCTGGAAGCCTTCTCCCATGAAGATCAATCAAAGACATTTGGGATATTTTATTTGAAGAAGAAAGGAATGGAGGATATATGATGGTTGTCTTCAAATAAGTGAAAGGATTCTATTTAGAAGGAAGATGACATTTATTTTTCATTGCTCCAGATGGTAGTACTGTGACTAATGAATCAAAGTTACAGGGAAACAGATTTCAGCTCACTAGAAAGCAGAACTTTCTCACTAGAGAAGTTTGTAATGGATACCTTTTGATGTAGTCAGTTCCTCACCACTGGAAATGTTCAAGTAGAGATGGTAACCTCCTGTCAGGAATACTATAGAAGGAATTTCTGAATGAGGTGGAAGATTGGACTAAACATAGTAAACAGTTAGAAGTGAGGATCTTAGCAACCATTCATCTCCCCTCATTTTATAGATGAGAAAATTAAGGCAAAGAATAGTGAAATAATTTTATCCAAAGTCACTCAGGGAGTGTCACAGATTAGATTTGAATTCTGTGTTACACTTTTAATACTATATTACATTGTTTCCTTTTCCTCCTCCTTCTCATCATAGTTAGGATTTATATAGTCTGTTCAGTCTTACAAAGCGTATTATGTGTTATCTCATTATTTCCACTTTGCAGATGAGGAAACTGAGACTGAGAGAGGTGAAGTGACTTGCCCAGGAGCACACAGCTAGTAAGTGTCTGTGGCAGGAATTGAACTCAGTTCTTCCTGACTCCAAATCCAGAAGTCTATCCATTGTGCCAACTAGATGCCTTTAAAGTTCTCTCTAACTCCAAGATTCTATGCTTACATATTGTTAAAGTGCTTTTAATTACTAATGAAATGGGTTGGGAAAATGCAAAGAAAAATGCATGTTGCCATCTCAAATTTAGCAGGCTGGACTATCAAGAGAAAAATGAGTAAGTACAAAATGGAGAAAATACTATGAGTTTTAGAGCTTCATGACTTATACCATCTGGGAAAGGTATGATAAAGAACCAGGAAGAAGACAGCTTTGTTGCTGGTCTTTCCTAATAGCTAAAGACATAAAGAGAAAGGGGAAAGTAATTTTGAAAAAAACAAACTTAGTTTTTTTGTAATTAGAAGCCTTAACATAGGGGTGGGCAGGAAGCCTGAGGAAGAAGAAATGATTTCTGGCAGCAGGAAAACCAAGAGTCAACCACCCAACCCAACTGCCCCCTCACTGATAAGCATGCAGAACTGTTCCTTTTCAAAGTTGTTCTTTCATGTCCCCCAATAATTTCCAGCCTCTGGAATGATAGAAACAGCATCTTTGTTTTCGGGTTTAATTCTATTAGCCTTGGCAAGTGTGTAAAGCGATAAGCTGCCTTTGCTCAGAATTCCTTGCTTCCTGAGGAGTACCGCTGATGGTTTTAATTACATCCCCATCCAATTTGTCTGTCCCTGAGTAAAGGTTGTCAGCTTCCTGTCAATTCCAAAGAGAGACTCGGAGATGCCTGAGACTGGCATTGCTCTAGTGCTCTGGGGGCACTATGCCATTTGCAGCATTAGCTTAGAATTTGGTGTTGTAGGTGTATCACAGCACAAGCTAAACAGTCTTCAACTAGGTAAGGTACTATGGGAGATAGAAAAGGAATTTAAAATGTCTCATACTGATAAATCCACTTGAATGTGCTTATGTGTATATTATCTCTCTCTCCCCGTCCTTCCCCCCTCTTTCTCCCTCTGTCTCCTTTCCTTTTTCCCTCTTTCTCTCTTCCTTCATATTTCCCCTGTTACTGAATCAGCTATACTTCTGATGAATTTTGCAAAAAGTGTTGCTTAAAAAACAATGAGAGAATCAAAGAGTTAGAAGGAAACTCAGAGGCCATCTAGCTGGTCAAATTCCCTACCTAATGTATGAATAACCACTACTATCACCTCAGAAAATGGCAATTTAGGTCTTACTCAAATACCTTCAATGACAGGGGACTTCTTGTTTCATAAGTCAGCCCATTCTCTTGGCAGACAGCTTGAGCTGTAGGAAGCTCATTATCATGAACTAAAACCTACCTTCTTGCAATTTTCACTTATTGTTTCTGGTCTTGCCCCCAAAGTCCAAGCAGAACCAGTTTAATTTTTTTCCTACATGATAGTTATTAAAATACTTTAAGACAGTGAACTTTCCCTTCCCTTCTACTTACCCTATCTTCTGTTCTCTAACCTTAATCTCCCCAGTTCCTTCAATCAATATGCATAAGCCATGGCTTCAAGTCCTTCAGCACATTGTTTGCTATCTTATAGAGACACTCAACCTATCAATGTCTTTTCCAATGTCTAATTCCCAGAACTGAACACACCCCTCCAGCTGCTGCTTAATCAGAGCAAAATACAGTAGGACTATCAAAACTCCCATTGTGGACACTATATTTCTATTAATGCACACTGAGATTATGCTAGCTTTTTTGGTTGCCATCTCATACTACTGCTTTATTAAACATTTTGCTCACTTAAACCTGTGGATCTTTCTTCCTTGAGTTGATCTCTGTGGGCATGTCTCTTCTGTGACAATGCATTTTTTAACCCAAGTGTACAACTTTATGTTTATCCCCATTACATGTCAACTGCACCTAGCAAAAGGATTTACTATTTATGTCAAGGATCTCCAAAGGTATTTATTTGCAGATGACACTGCATTAATTGCTTTGAACTCTAAAACGCTCTAAAATCTCCTCAGTGAAAGCCACAGCAATACCAAAAGAGATTCATTTCACTATCAACATCAGAAAAGAAAAGAAATGAACATGTATATTGTAAGGATTATGGCAGGAAGCTGGATGGGCAGCCCATATGATTAGTCCATTAGTGCATAGATGGAAAATAAGCAGGGCATAGAATTGAATAAGAAGGATTAGTCAGACTAGATGGCTTTTGGGGGACTGCAGTGTTTTTAATGATCTAAAGCTGTTTTCTGCAATAAATAACCATCTTTTTTTTAAACAATGGTATTATGCCAGTGATTCACATGGTTGTGAATCATGCAACACCAAGAACTCAGTAACATCGGAAACAAGTGAAAAGACAATGAAAAGATGCATGGTAGATGTAGGACAGTCACAGTATGTTCCCAGTAATGAATTGTATATTAAAAATGGCATAAAATGGCATAAAAAATCATTGAAGATATAAATGGTAGGCCAATCATGCCATGAAAATGAAAAATAACATATGGTGAGTTCAAGTGCTATAATGGTTCTGCTAAGACACTAAAAGAAGCAGAGAAAGTCTTTCATCTTATTAGATGGTACACAAATTGAGAATTTATGGAAATAAATGGATCACATTTGTATACAATGAGAAGAAATGGAAAGATTTTGATTTGATCAGTAGGTATACCCACATGAAATATATTAAACAACATGTATTAAACTCAAATTAAGCATCAAAAGACATAAAATTTAGATAAGGTATTGATTCTGAACTGTCAAAAAAAGGACATGTCATTTGGCTTCAGTCCAACATTTTAGTCTTTCAGCTTCTTTTTGAACCCTAGTTCTCTCCTTCCATGTAGTATTTAGCCATCCCACCTTCTATCATGTTCAAACTTGAAAGGGCTATCACATACTAGTTAGTCAAACTAACAGTGTCAGTTTTGTTTTGTTTTTTGGAGGAGTAGATCTTGACAAACCTCAGAATTGACTGGTGAGTTTATTTCTCATTGCTATGTAAGGAAGAAACAATGAAAAAGTTCTTTAGTTGTTGTCCTTCATTATTGAAGAGGACTAACTATGTTGGGGTCAAGGTACACTATACTATATACGTATGTCCATACACTATAGGTAATCGGACCAATATGAGCTTGGAAAGCTCTACCACATGTTGGGCGCAAATAGTCCATTTGAACATTTGGAATAGAGATGTCTCTAAATTGTACATTTCACATTTCTTCTGACCTACTTCAGTTCTGCTTTGCTGGTATAGCACAGTGCCTTCTTTGATGGAGGCACAACATGCTAGGTGTTCCTGTGTCAGTGTCTCACATGTCTCACAATCAATTTCAAAGTTCTTCAGGAGGACATTGAGAGTATCCTTGTATCACTTCTTCTGACCTCCATGTCAGTACCTGATTGTGTGAATTCTCCACAAAATAGTCTTTTAGGAAAACATATGTTTAGCATTCAAACAACATGGCAAAACCATAAGAGTTGCACTCTCTGCAATAGAGTTTTAATCCTTGGTAGTTCAGCTTTAGAAAGGACCTCAATGTCTAGTACTTTATCTTGCCAAGTGATTTTCAGAATCTTCCTAAGACAATTCAAATGGAAGCAATTCAGCTTATTGGCATTGGTGCTGGTAGACTGTCCAGGTTTCACAGGCACACAATAATGAGGTCAACACAATGGCTCTATAGATCTTCAGTTTGGTAGGCAGTCTAATGCCTTTAATACCTCTCCCACACTTTTGTTTGAAGTAAAAAAAAGTTTGGGAAAACATTGAGTTGGCTCTGATAATGTATGTGCCAACATCATGATCTATGTGAACATCTCTGGAGAGTATATTGCCAAAGTAAGTGAACTTATCCACAACATTCAAAATTTTTCCACTTGCTATGACTGATGGTTCCACATATGGATTTTGTGGTGCTGGTTGGAGGAGAATCTCTGTTTTCTTGGTCTTAATTGTTAGGCCAAAATTAGTACAAGAAGCAGAAAATGAATCCATACTTTGTTTCATTTCATCTTCAGAGGCTGCAGTGAGTATACAATCATCCATGAACAAAAAGTCATGCACCAACTCTTCCTCCACTTTAGTCTTGGCCTGTAGGCTTTTCAAGTTAAATAATTTATTGTAAATGCAATAACTGACCTTGATGCCATTTTCCATTTTATTGAAATTCTCTGACAACATTGCTGAAAACATACTAAAAAGCACGGGAGTAAGCACATAGGCCTGCTTCACTCCACTGGTGACTAGGAAAGCATGACAACACCATCCATTATCTAGAAACTGTGCAAGCACGCTGTCATGAAAGTGACACACGATACTGATGAATTTCTCTGGGCAACCAAATTTTGTCATGATTTTCCACAAGCTCTCATGACCAACAACAACATCAAAGACTTTGGGCAGCTCAATGAACATTGTGTGTGGACCTCTGTCCTGCTCCTGACATTTCTCCTAGAGTTATTGGGCAGCAAATACCATATCAACTGCTCGTTGGCTCTTTCTGAAGCCACACACATGATTCTCATGTAGATGACCATCTTCCAGGTGAAGGATTAGCCTATTAAGGAGGACTCTTGCCAAAATCTTTCCAACAATGACTAAGAGTAACTAGTGGAAAAGTGCCCCCTTTTGGAAGAAATCAGTTTCAGTATAAGCAGAACATGTGCATGAAATGTTGTTGCCATCACTTGATAGTGTTTACTTTATCACAGTCTCCTAGTTTTAAATGTGACCAAGGTACTCTGAAAAACCATTTTTAAATAATTGATTCTTTTCATCAAAGGCTCACAAAAAGACAGATACCATTCTGCATATTCCCACTGGAGACATGGGAGAAGGAAGAAGTTTAGTAATTTATTACAATGCAAATAATCAAAGAGGAGTGACTCCAGAAGAAGGCTCTCCCCTTCTGATATTTCTAAAAACAACAATAACGAACTACAAACACATGTAAAACTCTAGTCATTCATTGACTATGAACATTTAGCTGAAGCTATTAATTTATGGCCCACACGAACATCAAGATAAACGAACCACAATGAAATCCCTCTGATAGTCTGCCAATATTAAACTCTTTCAGCAACTTGAGAATAGAAAGTTGAACTCTTAAGATTTGTCATATCCACAGAGGTCAATTTATTCCATATGTTCCCACAATTATGATGACTGGGCAACTGATCTGTAGAGCAGAATGACAGCAGCTGTTGCTAATAACCCTGATGAGGGCACCAGCTTCTGTCAGTAGCCACATTATAAAAGTGAAATTAATCCAACTTTTTGGGATCGTCTTTATAAACTGGGTTTCTCACCGCATAACTGACTGAACTGTCAGAAGGGAAAACAAGAGAGCCCAGTAAGACCTCTTGTTGGTAAAGTAGAACAATTCTGATAAATGTGGTTTCACAGGTGACTTTCCTTGTAAATCTATACTTTTATTCCTATGTAATGGTGTGTGACCTTGTGGAGAGTCTCTATGTTACAAGTTAGTGGAGATCTTGAGACACAACATATAACAAGGAACTAGACTAATAAAAAGGTGGTATCACAACATCTATGAGAGCTATGACTATGTCATGATTTCCTATTTGCTGGGGCCTATAACAGTGATCTACATAGCACCTAGGAAAAGGCAATCTGGATACAAAAATTTCTTTGTCTTCAACAATATCTAGAGGAGAGAGATACTATAGCCGATAGATACAAAATTTCAATTTGATGGAAAGGTGTGCATGATAGCAGACAGGCTTTGTGATAGTCATTAGATAGATCACTCAACTTGATCTCCAAAATTCCTTCTAGGTCTAATTCTTATGACTTTCCATTTTCTATTTCTCAGTTCACCAAGCAGCCTTCTAATTACAATTTCAGTTTCTCAGGTCCTTTGATACTGGGCAGGGGCATCATGGACATAAGGCAAAACACAATGATCATAGAAAAAGTATAGCTCTTGCTTTGCATGAATACATTGGTACTCTTGTTTATAAATGAAATTATTATAATTATGGTGATTGTGCCTTGATTCACCAAGGCCTCATCACTTTTGTGTAAACTGACATGTTTCTAAGCCAACAAATCTGAGTATTCCATGAATGTATGACACCCCACACGCCCAGCCTGTACTGGTTGGCTGGTTCAATTAAGGTAATTAAGGCAGCACAGCCATGACTCTGAGATAAGGATCAAGAAACTTCCTCAGAGCATCCCAAGATAAAGAGCCTTTACTAATGCTAAGAGGTCAAAAATGAATAGACTTGGAATTAGAAGATCTATATTCAAATCACAGATCCGTTAGTTAATATATTTGTATTTTAGCCAAGATATTTTAATAATCTAGATTAAGTATTTCTTCTATGTGACATGAGGGAGTTAGGTTAGATGATCTTCAAGTTCCCTTCTAGCTGTTAATCCCTAAACCTATCAAAGGAAGAATTAGATGTAGAATATTAAAAAAAAAAAAAATGGCTTTAACTGCCTTCGGATGAGAAAGGGAATTGAGATCCATTTCCTATCCTAAAATAATTATTAAAAATTAAGTTAACATTGTTTTACTTAGTAAAATATTCAGCTACTAAGGAAATGAATCAGTCAGTAGCTGATCACTACTTTCAGTAATTAAATGCTAATTAAATGTTTTCCTAAGTAAAAAAGGGCCAAGTGATGAATTTACTAAATAACTAAGAGATCTTTATACTAAATGGTGATGTGGGGTGGTAATTAAGTGATAGTCCTCTCTAGGGTTAGTTAAAAGGATAACAATCTTTCAGAAAATAATAGAGAAGTTACTACAGCAGCAAATTTCAGGACCAAGGAGAGTTCCAAAGGAAGTGCTACTCCAACAGATCTTGTCTGACTGATGATGCCTCCCATCCTAGGCAGTTCAGAGCTTTGAGGGCAGTCTTACTGGGAGGGAGAACTCTACGCTTTAAAAGGTTAAGATTGTTTCATATAATATAATCATAGATCAAGAACTGGAAGGGAATCTTGAGATTATCTGTTTCCACCCCCTTTTTTACAGATAAGGAAATTGACGCAAAGAGATAAAGTATTTTGCCCAAGGTTGCATGAATATTGTGATGGGTGTACTGTCTCAATCTTATTTTGAATAGCAAGTACTGGAAAAAAGCTTTTAAAGAGGATTTAAATGAAGTTCCTCAGATTGCACTTCTAGCCCTCTTTCCTTTGCACTATTCTGCTTCTCTAGAAACTCTGGTTCTATTGGGCCTGAGGGATCTTCCTAATTCAACAAATAACCTTTGTTATCCACGTCCAAAGGCAGAACTGTATCTTCTGGATAGGTCTAGAATTGGTTCAGGGGCTATATATCTATGCTTAACTGGGTTCCTGGGGTAGAAAATACTATTTCAGTGGAAGAGATTCCCCTCTCTTTCCCTTTCCCTCCTTGTTAACAGTTCTTTTCAACTTGTGTTGTGGCATTGGCAGTCTTCATAAGTTGAGTGACTGAAGTGTTGGTTAAACAACTAGTTGCCTAAGTTCCAGCTCCACAGA
This sequence comes from Pseudochirops corinnae, assembly GCA_028646515.1. Taxonomy (NCBI): domain Eukaryota; kingdom Metazoa; phylum Chordata; class Mammalia; order Diprotodontia; family Pseudocheiridae; genus Pseudochirops; species Pseudochirops corinnae. The sequence continues at coordinate 261,892,987 of CM053585.1, forward strand.
TCTGTTATTTACTTTGTAGGCTATGGGGGGGCAGGACAATGCCAGCTTTGGTTCATTTTCCTTCTGGGAAGTAAATGCTTATTCACTTCCAGGACATGCCAAACACAGAGTATTGCCTGTCTTGTTTTGAATAGCAAGTACCAGAGTAAATGTTTTTTTTTTAAAGGATTACAGAATGGAAGGGGTAAGGGGATCTAAGGACCAAACTTATAGTCCTGTGTCTTACCTGTCAACAAACCATCTCTTAACTGTGATGATGACTCATTGCTTTTAACCAGCTTTCACCATGATTAACTGGATTTCTAACAGATGGTAACCAATATATCTGAGTTTTAGGGTAGTATGGTAGATGGAAAAGCAGCTGATACTCTTTCTGTTTTTGTTTTTAGAATTTCATTTTAAATCACTCTAGGCATACCTATGAAGTTTTAGCACTGAAGCTAGATCTCTAAATCATTTCATTTTTTCCATTAAATATTTTAAATGCACAAGAATTTCTTCTTTCATCCACTCAACAATCAATATTTCCCAGAGTAAGGTCAGAAGTCAGAATTGCCTTGGCTACTGTCTAGGGAGTTATTAGTTTATCTCCCTGGCAGAGGAAATCTAGTCCTGAAATTACCTGTATGGGAAACAAGTCTTCCCTAGTCACCTTGTATGAATAGAGGCCAGAGATAGTGTGATGTCTGGGATGACTGATCTAGGAATCAGAAGGTGCAAGTCCTAGTATTGCCTCTTCCATTTATCATTTATATTACCACTTTGGGTAAACAAATCATTTAATTATAATCATGCTCAGTTTCTCCCACCTATAAAATCATAGACCTAAAATAGTTGATTTCTTAAGAACCTTCCAGTTTTGAGAGTCATTTCATATCTTTCAGCTTTAGATTTCTCATTTGGAAAAAGTGGACAACTATTTGTAACTACCAACTTAGAGGGGAGGAAATGTTTTGTAAATCACAAAGTATTATAGAAATGTGACATTATATTACTCCATTATAGGCATTCCAATATATTATTTCAATCCTGGAATTCCACACCAGGCTTCTGGGAAGGTTATTATAGCAGAAAGACACTGATTTCTTCCTCCTACTCTGACAGAAGGACACCACAGCACTAAATCCAGAGCTGTACATTGAAAAGGTACTTTCTCCTTCATTCCTCTTGGATGGATATGACTAGCAGACACTATTGTGGGCTAGGGGCAGAGGTAAAGCACATGTGACCAGCTTAGGACCATAGGATTTGGATTTGTAATAGCACTTAGAAATCATATTCCAATCCTCACATTATATAGAAAAGAAACTGAGGTCCAGGGAGATGTCAATTGCCTAACATTACACAGGTGGTAAAAAGAAGAATCAATATTTGAGCTCAAATGCTTGGGGCACATGTCTTGTACTCTTTCTACCATATCACAGTTAGGATCTAAGGAGATCCCATAGTTTAACCAAGCATGTTTTTTCCTCTGATTTTCACTTACAAGTTTACCCACCTGGGACTTTGCACATGTCCAGGATATCTGGGAACTATTATTCTCATGACTGATTTGATCTAAACTGCTCACACTGTCATTCAAGACTATATCCTTTCTTGTCCTCAGGGTACAGAGTATCATTATCTACCACTGATCTCTTCCTCTGATGTTTCATCATTCAACACTGAGGACTGGGTTTTCTAAGGCAATGACAACAGGATGCAGGCTCTTCCTGATCCTACCAAGCTAGAAATCAATCAATCAAAAAGCAGTTACTAAGTAACTACTACATAACAGTCACTGTGCTAAGGGGCATAGGAAGTGAGCATAGAAAGATAATAAAACAATTACTGCTGTCAAGATGCTTTGATTCTAGGTCTACCAATGGAGTATGAATCTTTTGTCTGAGATGTGGTGTAAATTAGTACAGAAATTCGAGAAAGTGATAAGCCTCTTATTCCTAAAAGAACTGACAAATTTTACTGTTGAATTCTTGTCAGTCATCTTTGAAATCTTCTGGAAAACTGGAAAGGTACTCCAGGAGAGCTAGTAGTTGTGTGATCCTGAGCAAGTCACTTAACCCTGCTTACCTCATTTTCCTCATCTGCAAAATAAGTTGGAGAAGGAAATGGTAAATCAGTCCAGTATCTTTGCCAAGAAAATCCCAGCTGGGATTATGAAGAATGAGACACAACTGAAACAACACCTGAATTAGAGAGGGAAAAATGCCATTATAATTTCTAAAAGAAAGGGAAAAGAATAAAGTCTAAAAAATGTAGATCAGTGACCTTACTTCAATTCTTGACAAAATTCTGAGACACAGTATACATTTAGAAAAAAACCAGACCATTCTAGACCTCCCTCATTTCCTTTTTTTTCCTGACTTACTAAGCTAGTATATCAATAGTATAAATAAAAAAAGTTTATATTTTAAGAAAGGATTTGCTTCAATTTTTCATGCAATTCTTGTGTGGAAAAGGAGAAATCTGGTCTAGAAGACTAGACAATTAGGTTGATCTAGAAGTCTGAATGGTCAGATCCAAAGAGTAGTCACTTGTGGTTTTATGCCAAAAGAGAAGAAGTCTTCAGTGGGGGAATCCAATAATCTCTTCTTAGCCTTGGGCTATGCAAAATGTCAATAACTTGGATAAATGCAAAAAATGATATGTTCATCAAATGTGGAGATGGCATTGTAATGAGAATGGGAAGTTGAAGATCTTCTCTGCCCCTTAATAGATCTAGGGGGGAGTTTGAAGATCTTTCCTGCTGTCAAGATAAACTCTGCCCCCTGATAGGCTGAATGTAGTCACATAGAGCCTGTGGTGGGAAGAGTTTGCTGAGGAGAAGCAGAGCATACAAGAAGTTGGAAGAGAGCTAGCCAGACAGTTGGAGATAGTTGGGCACAGAAGAGCTTAGGCAAGGAATCAGATATGCTTGTGAGTAAATATCGATCTTGTATTGGTTTGTGGGAAGGCTAAGGATGCTGTGGCTCTCAGCATTATTATGGCTTCTAAATATCTTTCATACTTTGGCTTACTGGTTTTGGGATTTGATTTTCTGGTGTTTAAATGAATCTTTCAACTTTATCCTCTATCTGGAGAGTTTGTCATATTTTGCGATTGAACATCATGTGATAGTTATAGTCACAGTCTCTATCGTGATTGTGGGCACTGTAAATATTGCATTGGCACTACAGGCACAAAGAAGTGTCATATAGCTAAGATGTTGAATGACAGAGTCACAATTTATTAAGATCATGACGGGCTAGAATGGTAGTGTCAAATGCAAATAGAAATGAGGACCACTAATCTTTGCATAAGGATACCTTATGGCTACATATTGTCTTAGTTTTAAAATTTAGTATTATCTATGTTTTGCTATATTTTTTTGTTTTGATAAATATTTCCCAATTACATTCTGATCTGGTTCAGGCTACACTCTGGAGTATTGGGGGGCTGGATTTGACAACTCTGGGCTACTACATTGTACTTCAGTAATAACATAAAATTTAATAGGGGAAACTAAAGTCTTTCTTGGGTTCAAAAATCAATTATATAAATGCAAGACTGAGGAGGAATATCTAAATAGCAGTTCATATGAAGAAGATCTGGGGATTGTCATGGATAACAAGCTCATTAAGTCAACAATATGATCTGAATGGCAAGAAAATTAATATAATCCTAGACTGGTCTAAGAAAGGAACAGTGCCTGAGCCCAGGGAGGTAAGACCACGCCAATAAATCAATCAATTACTTAATCATTCAAAAATCATTTCTTAAGTGCCAACTATGTGTCAGACATTGTGGTATATACTAAGAATAAAACAAGGAAAAAATCTAAGAATAAAGGAGTGCTATTGGTAGTGGCCACAGTGGTAGTAAAGACATGTTGACATATAAGTACATAAAATAAATTTGTACAAAAAAGAAAGTCATTGGAAGGCACTAACAACTGGAGGAATCAGGAAAGGCCTCTTGAACGAGATGGCATTTGAAATGAGCCTCAAAGAGCACTAGGGGCTTGTAAGAGGTAGACCTAAGGAAGGAGAACATTCTAAGTAGGGTATAAGCTGAAGATGGAATGTTAGATATTGAGACCATCAAATATGCAAATTCAGTTGCAAGGTAAAGAGTGTGATGGGGAATAATATGTAATTAGCCTGGAAAGAGAATAAGGCCATAAGGTAAAGGGTCTTAAATACTAAAGAAGTTACTATCTTAGAGTGGAGCGGAGACAACTGGGTTGGAAGTAGAATCAATGAGACTTGACAATTGATTGAATATGGGGATTAGGTGAGAAGGAATAATTAAGCTGTGTTCAGTTTTAAGCATCACATTTTAAGAAGGACACTGATAAGCTGGGCACTGTCTAGAGAAAGTAAACAGGGGGATAAAGAATCTCTAGTTCATGGCTTTTATGAATCAGTTGAAAGAAGCAGCAATGTTTACCCTGAAGTTGAGAAGATTTATGATCGCTATTTTTGAGTATTTGAAGGGCTGCTATGGAGAATAAGGATTAAACTTGTTTGAGTTAACCCCAGATATAGAATAAGAAGCAGGATGTGAAAGTCACAAAGAATTGAATTTTGGCTCAATGTAATGAAACACTTCCTAACAATTAGAGGCATCCAGAAGTGTAGTGGGCTGTCTTTTCTTCTATCTCAACATACTCTGTCCGTGATCTCATCAGCTCCCATAAAGCTAGCTTTCATTTCTATGCCCATGACTCAAAAATGCACACATCCACTAATCTAATGCCTCCAACTTCCTGCTATACATCACCATAACAGGCATCTCAAACTAAATATGACCCAAACAATTCACTATCTCTCCCCTTAAATCCACCCTTCCTCCTAACTTCACATTTCTGTTGAGAGTAGCATCATTCTTGCCACCAAAATTCACAATCTAACAGTTGTCCTTGACCCTTCATTCTTCCTCATACTGTCCATATATAATTACTTTCCAAGTTTTGTCCATCTTACCTCTTTGACAACTCTCCTTTCTTTCCCTTTCTCTTTACTCATGCAGCTAACACCCCAGTCCAGTTCCCCACCATTGCTCATCTATATTATTGCAAAAACTTCCTAACTGGTCTCCTCACATACAACCTTGCCTCCTTTCCAATCCATTCTCCATGAGGTTGTCAATTGATATTTTTTTCTGGTATTTATTTAGTATTTTATTTTCCCCCAGTTACATGTAAAAACAATTTTTAATATTAGTTTTTAAAACTTTGAATTCCAAATTCCCCCCCTTCTCTCCCCACACTAAGAAGGCAAACAATTTGATATAGGTTATACACGTGTAGTCATGCAAAACATATCCATAACAGTCATGTTGTGGCAGAAAAAAACCTCAAGAAAAATAAAGAAAGTTAAAAAAGTTTACTTCAATCTGTATTCACACCCCATCAGGTCTTTCTCTAGGGATGGGTAGCATTTTTCATCATAAGTCCTTCAGAGTTGGCTTGGATCATTTTATTACTAAGAAGTGTTAAGTCATTCACAGCTGATCAGCTTACAATATTGCTCTTACTTTTTACATAGTACATTTCACTTTGCATCAGTACATGCAAGTCTTCTAGGTTTTTCTGAGAGCATCCTGCTCATCATTTCTTATAGTAAAAAAGTATTCCATCATATCACATACCACATCTTGTTCAACCATTCCCTAATTGATGGGCATCCCCTCAATTTCTAATTCTTTACCCACAGAAAAGAACTACTATAAATAGTTTTGTACATATATGTCCTTTTCTTTTTGGTTGTTTTTATCTCTTTTAGGATACAGACCTAGTAGTGGTATTGCTAGTACAAAGAGCAGGGCTGGTTTTATAGCCCTTTGGGCACAGTTTCAAATTGCTTTACAGAATGGCTGAATGAGTTCACAATTCTACTAACAGTGCATTAATGTCTCCTTTTTCCCCCAACCCCCTCCAACATTTGTCATTTAACTTTTCTGTCCTATTAGACAATCTAATATGGTATCTATGGTATCCAATCTAGGTATGAGGTGGTACCTCAGATTGTTTTAATTTCTTTTTATTTTGCTTTTAATTTAATTGTTTTAATTTGCATTTCTCCAGTCAATAGTGAGTTAGAATATTTTTTTCATATGACTATAGATAGCTTTGATTACTGCATCTGAAAACAAATTATATCTTTGATAATTTATCAATTGAGGAATGACTCTTATTTTTATAAATTTGACTCAATTCTCTATGTTTGAGATATGAACTCTTTATTAAAGAAACTTGCTTCAAAATTTTTTTCACAGTTACACTTGCTAACTGTAATTCCTTCCATCCTCTTCTCCCACCCCATTTATTCTGTTCTCTCTCCTTTCACCCTATCCCTTCTCAAAAGTGTTTTGCTTCTGACTACTCCCTCCTCAAATCTGTCCTTCCTTCTATCCCCCCTTCTCTTATCTCCTTTCCCTCCTACTTTTCTGTAGGCTAAGATAGATTTCCTTACCCATTTGCATGTGTATATTATGCCCCTTTTGAGACAATTCTAATGAGACTAAGGTACACTCACTTCTAACCTCCCCCCCCACTGTAAAAGCTTTTTCTTGCCTCTTTTACATTAGATAATTTATCCCATTCTACCTCTTCTTTTCTCTTTCTCCCAGTACATTCCTTTCTCTCATCCCTTAATTTATTTTTTTTTCTTTTTGGAGGGGGGAGGGCAGGGCAATTGGGGTAAGTGACTTGCCCAACATCATATGGCTAGTAAGTGTAAAGTGTCTGAGGCCAGATTTGAACTCAGGCCCTCCTGACTCCAGGGCCGGTACTCTATTCACTGCTCCACCCAGCTACCCCTTAATTTTATTTTTTTTATATATCATACCTTCATATTCAACTCACACCTGTGCCCTCTGTCCATACGTGCTCCTTCCAACTACTCTAATAATGAGAAAGGTCTTATGAGTTACAAATATCATCTTCCCACATAAGAAAGTCAACAATTTAACTCTATTAAGTTCGTTATGACTTTTCATTATTGTTTACCTCTTTATACTTCTCTTCAATCTTCTATTTGAAAGTCAAATTTTTTCTACAACTCATCTTTTCATCAAGAAAGTTTGAAAGTTATCTATCCCATTGAATATCCATTTTTCCCCCTAAATGATTATACTCAGTTTTGTGAGGCAGTTGATTCTCAGTTTTCTTGGTTGTAGCTTCTCTGTCTTCTGGAATATCATATTCCAAGCCCTTTGATCCTTTAACATAGAAGCTGCTACATCTTGTGTTATCCTGACTGTGCTCTATAATACTTAAACTGTTTCTTTCTGGCTGCTTATAATATTTTCTCCTTGACCTGGGAATTCTGGAATTTCATAATATTCCTGGGAGTTTTCATTTTGGGATCTTTTTCAGGAGGGGATCAGTGGATTCTTTCAATTTCTATTTTGCCCTCTGGTTCTAGAATATCAGTACAGTTTTCCTTCACAATTTCTTGAAAAATGTTGTCTTGGCTATTTTTTTGAGAGGTCTAGGAACTGCCACTTTTGACAGTGATTCAGTGCCCCTGAGGCCTGCTCCAGGTTTTCTGGGGCCTGGTCTGTGCTGGAGCAGCCTGCACTGGGCTGTGCTCCTTTCTTACCCTGTTCAACAGACCTTTCTTGAAGAGCTTCCAAGTTGTCTTGGGCTGGAAATTTGTCTCATTCTGTCTTTT
>CM053585.1:261901144-261974149 GCA_028646515.1 Pseudochirops corinnae
CAGTCCCCCTGCTGTCTGCAGTCCGCGGGTGGGCAGCTACAATGAGGAGGCGGGCGCAAAACCTCTGTCTTTCGCTTTTCCACTCTGGAGACCTTTCGGCCGGACTGCTTATTTCCCCCTTTTGCAATCCCCACTCGCAGCTGGTGCTAATCCACTCACCTGAAAGGCTCTTCCGCCGCCCCTGGGGCACAGCCGCGGCTTCAGGTCAGGCTGGCTTCGGTTCGCAGTGCTGATATGGTTCCTCATAGCCGAGCTGACTTTAGTGGGAAGTATCTTTGTGTGCGTTTTGGAGTTCTAGGATTGGTTTAGAGTCCTATTTTATGGGTATTTTGGGGTGGCTATGTGAGAGCTGCGATATGTTGCTGTTGCTACGCCGCCATCTTGGCTCCGCCCCCCATCTGGAATCATTTTTAAAGGTATTTGGAGGAGCTTGGGGGAGAGCTCAGGTGAGTCCCTGCCTTTACTCCACCATTTTGGCTCTGCCTCAGCCATTTGACACTGCTAAAGGGAAGATGTAACCACATCACTTTCCTGCTCAAGGCATCTCAAAAGATTTCCCACTTCCTTTAAGGTTAAATTACAAATTTCATTCAATTCAAGTTCATCTCCATTAAGAACATGTCCAGATTGCTCCATTAAGTATTCGAATAGCACTTACTATGTTTTGCTCTGTATTTACTTCTGTGAACATGCTTTCCCCCCGCCTACTTGTAAGCTCCTACTTGTTATTCCTTATGTCTCAGTTTCCTCATCGTGAAAATGAGGGGATTTGATTAGATTACCTCTGATGTCCTTTCAGTTCTAAATTTGTGCTTCTATGATATCCCAATATCTAAGCAACTCATATTCTGAGCCCCCAAGGTTTCACGAAGACCAAACAAAGCTGTCATTGCCTAGACTTGCATAAGAAAACTGTGTGAAGATTTCAGACAAAAGCAAAGCTTCAGAAGTCACTTTGGAAGATTGAACATGGCTTAATAATAGCCACTGAGGGACATAAACAAAGTTGTGGAAACCTATACTCTGCAGACCAGTCTTGCCCTCAACAAATACAAAAAAATCCTTATTATTTGGGGAGGTAAAATCAAATGGAATAAAAACTATGCTTAGTGTACATACCTCCTACTTCCTGGGAATTCTGAAACTTTCTGCTATCTATCTCCATACTTTCCAACTCCTGAAACTACAATTTTTATCTGAGCATGTCTTCTGCTATTTAAAAGGGCCACAGGCAACTTGATATCCACCTTTTCCCACTACCTCTTTATACCTTATTTCTTTAGCAAGCACTTTTCAAATGCCTCATCTCTTGCTGGGGTCCTATCTGGGGACCTACCATTCCTCCTGGGACAAAAGCAGCTTTAGGCTTTTGTTAGCTGTGTGAAGTTTTGGGAAATGTTAAAACATTTTGCCCTCTAAGGATGACTATGCTAAAGTCATCTGAGACAATACTAATTTCATCTGAAATGAAACAGGAACTGAAAGGACTGTGATTGGAAAGTGTGGTTCCCCTGAAAGAATGTACACAACCTAGAGAAGCTAATTATAAAGTAATAGCTCACATTCATACATGGTTAGCTTTACAAACATGACCTCACTTGAGCCTTATAATGACCCTGAGAGTTGGCGCTACTATCATTCCTACTGTATACAAAGCAAATCCTTAATAAAATGCTGATCGACTATTTGTTCTTAGTTATCTGGCATACCTTAACCAGAATGCCTTTTTTCTCTCCAATTAAACCTGGGAGATGTCAGTTTTTTCAGTTCTCTATGGGAACTTCTTAGGGCTCTTTGGACAATGGAAATTTAATAAAAATTACAGATTTAATACTATATCAATAAAACCATCAAATGGATATTTAATAGAATTAGACACAACAATAACAATTCATTCAGAAGAACAAAAAAATCTAGGCTCTCAGAGGAAATATTGAAAAAAGTAGAAACATAAGAGGAATAGCAATTATAGACCTCAAATTATACCGTGAAATAGTAATCATCAAAACTATTGAGTAAAATAGAAAAGTAGATAAGTGGAACAAACTAGACATGGAAGAATCAAAAACAATTTAACTCATTAATCCAGTGTTCAATAAATCTACAAATATAGATTACACGGGGAATAATTTCTTATTTTCCAACATTTGCTTGGAAAACTGAAAGCAGGTTGGCAGAAATTAGGTTTAGATGAAAATCTTAGAACAAATGCCACAGCAAACTAAAAATGTGCACATGACTTTAGCCGACAGGTTACAACATAGAAACCAACAGGAGAGAACCACATCAGTCACTCACACAGTTACGAAGAGGAGGAATGTTTTTAACCAATAAAGTCAGAGAAGCAGTCACAAAATAATCAAATAAATCATTTTAAGGAACTGAAAAGATTTTGCTCTTATAAAGTGAATGCCTCTAGGACTGGAAGAGAAATTATCCATTGGAGAGACGAGCTTTGTATCAACTACAACTGATAAGGTTCAAATATCCAGGATACACCAAGAACTAACACAAATGTATATGGACAATTAATTATTTCCAAAGAATAAATGGCAACAGGATATTAAACAGTTCACAAAAAAGAATTTTAAATATATGAAAGACTTATCTAAATCACTATTGATAAAAGTAATACAAATCAAAACAATTGTAAGGATATACCCTACACTCATAAAATCGACAAAAGAGGCAAAAGATGGGAATAGTCAATACCGGAGTAGTTGTGGAAAGAAGGCATATTAATACACTATATATATGCTCACTCTCTCTCTCCATATATACATATATATATATATACACACATATATACACACATACATATATGTATGTAAATATCAACATATACATATATACATACATATATAAATGAAAATAAATAAGTATGTGTGCATACATACACACATATACACATACACACAGTTGGCAGAGTTGTGAATCGGTTTGATTATTCTGGAATGCAATTTAGAATTATGCTTTAAAAGTCACTAAAATGTCCATACCCTTTGATCCAGAGATTCCACTGTTAAACATGTACTTAAAAGAGGCCAAATACAGACATAAAATCCCATAAATACCAAAACGTTCTTAGCATCATGTTTTAATGGCGGCAAAGAACTAGACGAAAAGTGAATTCCCATTTACTGGGGAATGACCAAATAAGTTCTAGTACATGAATATAATGGAATATTATAGTACCATAAGAAATAATGAATATAAAGAATTCAGAGGAAGGACTTGTAACCCATGTGGCTGCCTGAATGGCGCCAGTGAACCCAGTTCTGAAATACCCACTCAGCAAAAACCTAAAAATCATACCAGATGGAATAACAATCAAGAAGTTCAATGAAAAACTATAGTTTCTTCTTCCACACTAGAACTGCACAAAAAGGCAGCCAGAAGCCCACAGCCAATAGGAAAGGAGGATGCTGCGGAAGCCAGTACCAGTTATAGAAAACAAAATGATAATTTTTCAGTGAGACTGGAGACATCAGTGGCTCAAAAGGATCTATATATGCATGAAGCAAAAATGGAGGGCTCCCATGATAAAGTTTTAGGGTGGTTGGTAACCTACAGCTGGGACCTTGGAAACAACTAGAAGGGCACTCAACAGTCTAGGCATGGCAGCACTCAGACTGAGATACCCCAGGTCCAAGGGTTCCAAGCTCCCTATCATTCTAAGATGCCACAGAGGACTCTCTTAAGACAGCATTCTGAACCTCAAAGATTCAGATGGAGGAGATGAAATAATCCCCCTACCTAAAATGACAGTAATAGGTGGCTTCTCCCCCATTGCACAAACCTCCACTTGAGGCAATAAGGCTAGAGAGATGAGTGAGCACAAGAAGACAATAGACTACAATAAAGATTTATGAGATTGAGACATAATTCAAAACCCAACCTAAAAGGAGAGAGTAAGACCATAAAAATTTCAAGAAGACTCAAATGATAAAATGATTTTTCCACAAGGACAGGAATACTGAAGAGAAATGAAGCAATATACAAACAATGAAATAAAAGCTTCGGAGGAAAAACTTGGAAGGGGAATAAACAGTTTAGAACAGAAGGTGGCAAATCTTATCCAAGTAACAGATTCCTTTAAAATTAAAATATATAAAACAGAAATCAAGTGAATCCATGAGACACTGAGAGATATTACAACTTAAGGGAGAGGTGGGGGAATTAGCAATGGTGCCAAAAATGAAAAAAAAATGTTGAGAGTCACTGAAACATTCTGTTCAAAGATCAATAGTCTTTTATTTGGTCTCCCCAATTCAGGTTTTTCACCACTCCAATACATTCTCCACTTAAGTGCCGAGGTGTCTTAAAGAACTAGTCTGACTGTGTCACTCCCCTACTCAAAGACTCCAGTGACTCTCTTTTACCTCCAAGATCAAATATAAAATCCTGTTTGGTTTTAAAACCCATCCCAGTCTGTCCCTTTCTTGCCTTGCCAATCATCTTACACCTTATTGCTCTCCACGTACCCTATGATTCAGCAATACTAGCCTCCTTGCACAGAATGCTCCATCACTGGACCCCATGCCTTTTCACTGGCTGTCACTCATGTCTGGAATGCTTTCCCTCCTCATCTTCACCTCTTAGATCCTTGGCTTCTTTCAAGTATCAAATAAAATCTCAAATTCTGCAAGGAGCCACCCTTGGGCCTTCTCTAGGTTAATGTCTTCCTTCTGAGATTATTTTCAACTTAGACTGTACATCTCTGGTATGTCTGTGGTGGTTTATGTGCTGTCTTCCTCAGGATGTGAACTTCTTGAGAGAAGGGACCATGTTTTTGCCTTTCTTTGTATCCCTAGTGTTTTACATAGTGCTTGGCACTTAATAAATGTTTCTTGACTTGACAGATATATATAGAGGAACTTGGTTCAGATACTACCTCTAAGTCTGTCACACAGGATCTCCAGGCTTCAACTTCCTTTTTCTGTATAAAAGAGAGGGTTGGACCAGATGGGTTCTGAAGGTCCTTCTAGCTCTAGGTCTATGGTCCTAATGGCAATCTGGTGCATATCACACTGATATATTTTATTTACATTTGTACATGACTTTTTGATTCACAGCAGTAAATCTTGACTTTTTTTTCCTTAAAAGTCTACACATAGAAAATCCTCTTGGGGAAAAAGCTTTGTCTAGGGACCTCACATCTTGTTGAGTTGTTATTATCCTCAATCTCTCAGGACATTCTTTGGCTTTCTTTGTAATCCTACTCATTTAACTTTCATATTTAAAAATATCATTTGAAGAATGGATTCAGAAGCTTCATCAGTTACATCAACATTTTGTGCACTTTGTTTTGCATACCTTCTGAGCCCCAGAATGGACCTGGATTTTCCCAGGAATGTGTTTTTATGATCACTTCAGTGGGCCACGTGGCACAGTGGAGAGGAAGCTGGTCTCAGAGCCAGGGCAACCTGGGTTAGCGTCCCACTTACTGTCACATGTTCTATGTGTCCCTGGGAAAATCATACAACTTCTTGGCACTCTAGGAAATTATCTAAGACAATAAATGGGAAAAGATGGTGCTGAATTTTGATGGTAGAGGGGCTTTCCTCCTCAGGGAGTTCCCTATATTAATGAACCACAAGCCCATCCCTTATTAAGTTAGAATGGATGAATTGTAAAGGTCTAAAAGAGTTACAAAAGTTCCCTCAAAAGCTTATGTATTCCCATGGAATAGCTTTATGTTCTAGCTAAATAGCATTAATTATTTTTAAAAATCCTATCTGTCTCCTGCTAAGGAAATGTCTCAGTTCATTTTTCTCATGGTTTGACTTCTTTAATTATATAATATCGCCCCAACCCCCACCTACCCCAAAATAAGCAGTGAGAAAATTCTGCTTGCTGATTCACACGGCATACTTCTCTGTGAAGTTCTGTCTGACGAGGATTTCTCCTGCGCCCTAAGATTCCTGAAAAAGTAGCCTTTTCTGATGATCGATGGCATCTGCTGGGAGAGTGCACTGACATTCATCCTCTACAAAAAGCCCATCCTAATGCCTCCTCACAGAATAAAGATGGCCCTGGGTTCTTGAAGGCTCCCCCCACCCAGCCCAAGCTCTTGTAGGTCCTGTCTATCTACAAAAGGCTTTATGCATGAGTCTGGTGATGGCCAGGGTATGGGCCATCTGAGAAGGAGTCTAGCTAAATTTCAAGAGACTTATGTGTCCGTTGCCAAATCTCGTCATTTTTACTTTCATGAGATGTGTCATCATCTTCTCTCCACTCACACAGCTACCACCATAGCTTAGGCCCTTCTCACCTTGCCTTGATTATTCTAACATTCTCCTAATTGGTCTCTCTGCCTTGAGTCACTCCCTTTTCTCGTCCATCCTCCAATCAGCTGCCAGAGTGATCTTCCTAATGTATAGGCTTAATGAGGTCACCCTAGTCCTGGAATATGGTAAGCATTTATTATATGCTTATTGATTAACTAGTGGCTGACTGGCAGATTTTTTTCTAGCAACAGTAACTCTTGAATCATTAAAGGTTGAAAAATAAAGTTAAAGTTAACAATACAAACACACACACAACATGTACACACACAGGAGATCCAGAAATAGCAGCCTCATTAGTGTCCCTCACACACAATCTCTGGACCCATGGAACTGTATCCGGAGTGTTCAGGACCTGGCTCTGCTACTTATTTCCTGCGTGCTCCTGAGCAGGTCATTCGGCCCTTCTGGGCTCCAGTTTCCTCATGTACAAAATGATGGAGTTGGGCTAGATGGTCTCTGAGGTCCCTTCCAGCTCTACTAACATGATTTTATGATGAAATTACAGCAGAATAATAAAAGCAAATGTAGATGACGATTAAAAACAATTATTTTGTTCAATAAAATCCAATGCTCAATTGTTGGTCCTTGAAACAAATAAATGTTTAACTTCAAGCATATGAACAATTTCCAAAATTGTGGCCTAGTGCTGGACACTGTCCCAACCAGGAACAATAAGCAGTGGAGTCACTGGGGACTCGTGTGATGACTTTCTGAGCTTTTCAGTGCTGTGATAGAATTGAGGCCATTGGAATTCTTAGGATTTTCTTAGCAGAAATAACACCAAAAGCAAGCCCCCCACGGTAAGAAGCAGAATTTCAATTAGGCCAGGGATGGCATAGGAAATAATGAAATAAGTTCTCAGGGCATGTTCTCCCCTAAATCTTTTCTGGAGTGACAATTATTCAGTTTGCAGCATAATCTGACTTTTCTCACTATTACACAAGATCTCCGTGCCTCCAAAAGCTGCCAGTTCTGAAATCAGACACTCTTCCCTAATACCATAAAAATAGATTCAATTTGATATACATCAAGGTAATTTCAGAAGCAATTTCTACATTTCAAGAGCAAGCATTGCTTAAGTTTTTATAAACATTCATCAAAATGATTTCACGGGGCATGCTATGAAGCATCTGATGCAATCTAGGGTTAACAGGAAAAAAAAAATCCTGTATCATTTCTGTGGTATATCTGATGAGGCAGCGCCAAACATTCTGACAGAATCTAGAAACTTCACTTCATTCAAATGCATGTGGAGTGTCTTAATGATCACACCAAATCAGCCATTGGATTTAAAACTTTTCTCCAACCATTGCCAGTAAATTGAATCAAGACAATTTTTCACTTGGGTAGGTTGACACTGGCTCCTTCAGACAACTAATTCAACTGTTTAGAATTTTCTTCCATCCTTTTCTCCTACGTTGCTTTTTTGGTAGTGTATTCAAGCTGAGCCTGATCTTGGGGGAGCAGGGGCAGTTATTCTTTTGTCTGTGTTGCCTCAGGACTCAGGGCAGTGCCTTGTGCACATTTAATAAATGCTTAATAAGTACATTTTGTGCTCTAGTGCAGGACACAATGTTGATTTTTTACTTTGAGATGCCAAACTTTGGAGTCTCTTAAGAACAAGAAATTTTTGAGTTATATGATTAAAGATTCTATGAGAAGGGGGGATTGATCTCTTCCTTTCCTCTTTTTGGGAAAACAGTCCCTGCCTTCAAGGAGTTTACATTCTAATCAGTGGGTAGACAAAAATTGTGCATGTCATTTGAGGGTAAGGGAGAGAGCACTACTATCTGGAAAGGCTTCCTGGAGGAAATTAGAGAATCATGGCATAAGAGATTGGAAGGGACCTTGGTCCAGCTCCCCACCACCTCCCTGCAAAGATGAGAAAATGGAAGTTTGTAGAGGTTACATGGTGTGCTTTGGGCCACATACTGCAGGTAGGTACAAAGTGAATATTGAAACTCAGGCTTTGTGACTTGAGGTCCAAGGTTCTTTCCATGGCACCACATACATGACATAAAAGTTGAGTAAAAATAATCTCCTTATAAGTTTTTGGAATTTGAGAATGTGCTAGTATTATATACACTGACATCATTAGCATTATTCTGGTCAAACAAGCAGAACAATGAGGCCTAAGCCCTGTTAAGCTCAGACTGGCCAGTGAGAGCTAAGAGTAGGTCAAGACTCCAGTGAACAAAGAATCAAGTTGGCTATACTGTGGACAAATACTAAGAGATCCTGTTGGGGTGCTTGCTGTCTCATCCCCTGCCCTCTCTGCTCACTGCTACTCTGAGGACATGAGCCCCTCAGGGAGGACTAGCTCAGACCAGCACAAACTGGCTCTGGAGGGCAGTCCAAGGAGAGCTAAGGACTGGACATCTGGAGCCCGGCGGACATAAGGACGAATGAAAAGCCAGAAAGGGTGGGGTTCGGGAGACGAAAAAGATTTTTTGTTTATATAAAAAGAATGCACAATACAAACTCCTCTGATTGGCATTAAAAGCCCTTCACAATCTGGCTCCCATCTATCTTTCCAAGCTGATTACACATCACTCTCACTTACACAAGCTAAGTTTACTGTAGCGTAGAATGCAACATTCTACTTCCAGACGCCATGGCTTCACCTAGGTGGTATGCCTCCTCCCTTGACATTTTCTCCCTCCACACCTCTAAGACCTGAAATCTTAAGCTCAAAGTGCCACTCAAGTGTCGTCACCTTCTCTAAGAAGTCTTCCCTGATGCTCTTGTCATTGCTCTCTCCTCAAATATGACTTTACATTTATTATGTACATATTTTAAATTTACTTATCTCTGTAATCCTCCCAGTGAGGGCAGGGACGATTTGCTTTTTATTTTGTATGCATAGCACCCAGCACAATGCCGGGCAAAGAATATTCTTTAAGAAACAGTAACTGGCATTTACATAGCTTTTAAGGTTTACAAAGTACTCTCTCTCTCTCTATGTATATGTATATGTATATATATGTATGTATGTATATATACACACACATTATATATATGTACATATATATCATCTCATATACATATGATCATTACATATATATATATATATATATAAAGAACTCAATGAAATAGCAGTTATTATCACCCCCATTTTGTAGATGGGAAAACTGAGACCAGGAGAGGTCAAGTGACTTGTCCAGGGTCACAGACCTAATAACTGTTTGAGGCAGATCTTTCTGCCTCCAAGTCCAGAGCTCTATTCACTATACTACTATGCCAACAAGTGCCAACCTGTCCTCCAAATGTTTGTTGAATTGCAAAGAATTGAAGGAGCTTTCCCTTTTTTTTTTTTTTGGTATTTTTTGGAGGGGGGAAGGCAGGGCAATTGGGGTTAAGTGACTTGCCCAAGGTCACACAGCTAGTAAGTGTTACGTGTCTGAGGCTGGATTTGAATTCAGGTCCTCCTGACTCCAGGGCCGGTGCTCTGTTTAATGTGCCACCTAGCGGCCCCTGAATTCTCCCTTTCTAATAAGCTAGGGAAAATGTGTCTTAAGTACTGTGTAGAAACCTGCCTGAGAACAAATAGCTCCCTAAGATACTTCACATCTTTGCTCCATCTATTAGCACCAATCAAGGTGAATCTATTATTCAATAGACTTCTTTTCATTTGTGTGCCTGTGGTCAGTCACTTACCCCCTGGGCACTTTAGATTTCTCCCCTGTGAAATGGATCATCACACCTGCATTATCTAACTCACAGGGTGGTTGAGAGAAAAGTGCTTTGTAAATGATAAAATTAAATACAAAGAGGAGTTATTACAATAATTACTTTTGCTATTGATGCATTGTTTCAGGTGTGTCTGACTCTTTTTGACCCCATTTGAGGTTATCTTGGCAAAGTTACTGGAGTAGTCTGCCATTTCCTTCTCTAGCTCTTTCTATAGATAAGGAAACTGAGTCAAACAGGGTGACGCACCTTACCCTGCGTCAGAAAGCTAACAAGTGTCTGAGGCTGGATTGGAACTCATGAAGATGAGTCTTCTTGACTCCAGGTCCAGCACTCCATCCACTGTGCCACTGAGCTGCTCTACAATAATTATTATTATGTTATAATTATTATAATTGTTTCATTCAAGTCAGAGCCTGGTGAAAAGCATTAATTGACAGGTATTTAATACTTACTTTTGCAGGCATGAGAAGACCTAAGGATATGCTTTCTCAGTCTGGTTTCTTCCTAATATCCCTCAGACAGGAAGGTTTTAAATCTCCCACAGTCTCACTACCATTAAAAACACTGGGTCTTTTTGAGTATGTCCCTTGTCCCTCCATAGGCATGACGTAATGGTGCCCATGGGAAGGAGATCCTGGGCTATCGGTAATAGGAAAGTTCTACTTACTGAATCCATTCACATCCTGAGTGCTGGAGGAAAAGCCTTCTTCATTCCGAGCAGTGCTCAGTTTGGTGGTGGTCTTGTCGGTTGTTGCCACAGGTCCCATCTCCCTCTGGGTGCTGCTCTGGGTCTCCTTCTGTTTCTTGGCTAGTTTCCTGGAAGGTAATTTGAGAGAGCAGAAAGCACGATCAGCTTGGTTCAGCTGGATCAAGGCCAAAAGAAAAGCAGCTGAAGTGCAAGTCTGGGTGTGGGAGCTGACGTTCACATTCAGGGCTCGTGAAACAATAAAAATGGCTACTTTTCTTGGGAACATTTGGGTTCGGGGTAGGCAGGGAAGAAGGCCTTGGGGCTGCTGAATCTTGGGATGTTGATAATCACAGATGGACTGTGTACTCGAGGTCCAAACAAGGTATCATTTTTTTTAAAACTTCTGTTTATTGTTTTGGCTTACATCATTAATTTCCACAAGATTTAGAGTTAAAATTTTCTCCTCGTCTTTCCCCTACCCACCATTCCAAAACAGTGATCCCACTGTATACCCCCTCCCCAAATCTGCTTTCTCCTACGTCCTCCTCCATCACCCCTCTGACTTTCCAGTAGGTTAAGATGGATCTCCCTACCCCAGTGCCTGTATATCTTATTTCCCAGTTGCATGTAAATAATAATACTATATACATATATATTTTTATCATTTGATTTTAGAAGTTTAAATTCTGGATTTTTTCCATTCCTCCTTTGTCACCCACCCCCACTGGAAAGTCAGGTAATTCAATACAGGCCATATATGTGTAGTTATGCAGAACATCTCCACAGTGAACATATTGTGTAACACTGACTATATTTCCCTCCTTCCTATTCCCCCTATCTCCCCCCCCCCCACCTCAAAGAAGGTATCATTTGATCACTGCATGTGGTTATAGTCACTCTCAAAGAGAAAGGGGACTTTATGGTATTGAGGGCTAATGGCTTCTCTGAGTAAGATTAGAAAGGAAAGAAGGCTGATTTTAGAGTCAGGAAAATTATAGTGGGGGCAGCTAGGTGGCACAGTGGATACAGCACCCAGTCCTGGAGTCAGGAGGACCTGAGTTCAAATGTCACCTCAGACAATTAACATTAGCTGTGTGACCTTGGGCAAGTCACTTAACCCCAATTGCCCAGCCTTCCCCCCTCCAAAAGGACCAAAAAAAAAAAAAAGAATTGTAGTGATATTGTGTAATGGGAGGAACATCAAATGGAGAGGAAGAAGATGTAGGTTTGATTCCTGGCTTTGCTACATACACTCTTTGTCATTTGGTCATTTTCTCATTATTATAATGAGAAAATTTGATCGATCGATCTCTGAGATCTTTTATGCTTCCACATTCTATAAGATTGGTCAATCATAACTCTGGCTATGGTCACTTCCCATTCTGAGCCTTAGTTTTTCATCTGCAAAATGGGGGGAATAATACTTGCCCTACCAACTCCACTAACTCCTTGTGGGACAGGATTTTGTACAACTGGAAGTATTCTAGAAATGTGGGCTAGTATTCTTATTTAATTGGGCATATATGCCTATAGTCTGTTCTCATGAATACTCTCTTACTAAGTAAATGTCAGTGTGAGAAGAAATTTTTATTAGCTGGGATCAGAGGCTTTGATTCCTACCTGCATAGGACAAAGATTCCTCCACAGCCACAAAGTAAAAGGCTTTGGCAAGGAGGTCACTTGAGAAGAGTGTTGGGGTACAGATCTGCTTTACTTGATGCTCACAAGTTTTTGCTTTGCACCCCATTTAGTGCATTTTCCTGTAATATTATATATTACAGCTGCCTGTGTTTGTGTCTTATCCCCTGATGAGATTATATGTTTCATGCAGACAGGGACTGGCTCTTTGCTAAACTGTCATTTTTCCAGTATGTAGCAGAGACTGCTGAACGTGGTAGGTACCTAATAAACACTCCTTAATGAAAATTCAACATCCTTCCATGGCTCCCACCTGTCTACATATTCTTCAGCCTGACATTTAATGGTCTTCATAATCTGATGCCAACTCTCCTTTCTAGTTGTTTTTATACCCTTCTTCCCCATTCAATTCACTTTTCATTGCAACCAAATTGGTAATGCTAGCTGATCACCAAAGTCAGCATGCCATCTCCTACATCTGTGCATTCTCATAGGCCACCTTCTCATCTCCATTTTTCAGATTCCTTATTATCTTTCCGTTTAAACCAAGGTACCACCTCCTCCAGGGAGTCTTTCCTGATCCCCCCAGCAGTTAGTTTATCTTCCTTCCTTGAATATTCCTGGAGCACTTTGTCTAATCTTTCCTTTTCCTTTTTCACTCCCTACAGTGTCCTTACTTACTCATGTAGTTGCAATATTCCCTCAGGAGACTGTAAGCAATTTGAGGTGAGGGACTGTTTCATTCACTTTTCGTATCCCTAGAGCCCAATCTTGCACACAGAAGACATTCAATAAATGTTTGCTGAATTGAAATGAATGAATGAATAAAAGCTTGTATTAAATAAAATAAAAGAACGTTAAAATAAAAGCTCTTGAGTTCCATCTAATTTTCATGTACATCCTTCCATTTGGTTCTCCCAGCCCTGTGTGATATACAGTGTGGGTAACATTCTCCTAATTTTATGGATGAGTAGACTGAAGCTTACAGACTTTAAAGCCCCACAGAGCCAAGGGCTGAGCTCAGGTCTTTTGGCAATTTTAAATCCAGTGTAATCTGCTTTACTGCAATCCCATCACCCACATCATACAGATTCCCATTCTGTGATGGAACCTGTTTTGGAGATCACCATTCATTGATGACACATCAGTCCAGAAATGGGTCTCTCCATCAAAACGAGTCATTAAGTCAGGGTGAAGGAGAATGAAAGAATTATGCCTATCTCTGCTGTGTGTGGCATTTGAAACTTTCATTCTTCATTTATTGTCAGAAAGTAAAGTGTTTAAAAATGTATATGTGACCTTCTTAATCAGGAATTTGCAAAGACATATTATGGAGCTACTGCTCCAGCCTCAGCTTGGCTCTGTTATCTCAGAAGGAAAAGAAAAGAAAGCCAATAAAAAGAAGTTAACCACCAAAGTAGAAAAGAATAGGGATCTGAGATGGAGGCTTTCCCAGAGGTAGAGCTGCTGACCAACCTATTCCATGTGTTGTGGAATTCCATGGTGAACTTGGTCTGGGACACAAATTATTAACTGACTTCTAGAGAAATAAGTCAATCCTTAGTTCCAGGAAAAACAGTGTAGCATGGTCATGCCGAGCACTCAGCCAATAATCACCTACAGTTTCAAAATATTTGGGTAAATCTTGAGGTATCATATAGCTAGAACAACTAGATGGTAAGCTCTGTAAGGAGAGGGTCTCTATTTTAGTCATTCAACTCCATTTATTCAAAAAACATTTATTAAGGACGTGCTATGCCAGATCTAGGTGCCTGGTGCTAAACTCAGAGTAAGCAACTGATAAATGAGTGGTGATGATGATGATGATGATGATGATGATGATGATGATGAGGGGTGGGTGACTGAGTTGGTGGCAGAGCTGAATTTTTCACTTTTCCTTTAGATGTTCTAGTATCAAGTAAATGCAAACAAAGAAGAAACAACGTGGGGCTAGTCAAAAAGGGCAACTTGAAATGACAGTGTTGGACTCTCTCTGCTCTTACAGGGTGTAATATTCAAAAGTTGATAAAATCCTAGCAGCTCTACAGGAGAATCCATCATCACCACTACCATCACTGCATTCACAGACAATGGATAAGCCTTGTGAGATTCCCATACTTGGGTTTGGAGAAAGATGACAGAGGAATGAAAAAATAAAAGTATGGCCAATTTTCAATTAAGCCAGCTCTGTTCATACCATCTAAGAAACAGATGAAATGAAAAACAAAAAGGAGAGTTAATCACCAAGCTGGAAAATAATAGGTACCGGCTTGGGACAGAAAATATGGCAGTAACAAAGACGTTTATGAAAACATATTAAGTCTTTTAATTCACAAACATCTTCTAGATCCTGTTAAACCAAACTATCCAGGTCTTTTTGTTAAAATATATTCACAATTCTAAACCCTCATAGAAAACATATGCATACAGGATGAAAACTCTTCTTTAAAAATAAAAAGAGAGAAAGATACTAAGCAGGGTCACTAAAATCCTACCTGAAACCAATTTGTGTCTCAATGGGACTTCAACCCTTCCCCCACTTCACCCAGTCGATTAGTTTCCTCCTAGATACTGCAGACATCCTACCCAGCCATGACCTGAGAATCCGCTAATTCAATGCTGGCCTCACCACCACTCTTAATGTTTTTGCTTCCTTGGCCTTCTGCCTTATCTGCCATACCAGTTCCTGACCCTGGATCACTCTTCCCCCATCTGTCACCCCATCCTTTTTCCCTGCTGTGGTTTGAAGAGGCAGAAATATACAGCCCTGGCCCATTATAAATTCATGCTTCCTAATTTCAACTTGGCTCTCCACACTTAGAATGACTCCCTGTCATGCTCCACATAGTAAATGTTCTATATCTCTTCTCTCTTCCCTTCTTCTCTCTCAGCAGATGACCTTACCCCCTGCTTTAATGAGATGTGCTCCAACAGGTCAGATAAACACTTATGGGTTAAAAAGAGTTACTCTATTTCCCTAAGTACCTTGATCATTATCCTATTCCCAAATTTAACTGAGAGTTTTTCTTATTTTGCCCTTCATCTCTTCATTGGCCACATTATGCCTAACTGTGGGCATCCCTTAAGACTTCAGTTTCAGTTCTCCATTCTCTTCTCCACCTCTCCTTCTTCCTTCCTTCTCTTTTTTCTTTCTTTCTTTCCTTTTTTTCTTCCTTCCTTCCTTCTCTTCCTTCTTTCTCTTTCTTTCTTTCTTTCTTTCTTTCTTTCTTTCTTTCTTTCTTTCTTTCTTTGTTTCTTTCTTTCTTTCTTTCTTTCTTTCTTTCTTTCTTTCTTTCTTTCCTTCCTTCCTTCCTTCCTTCTCTTCCTTCTTTCTCTTTCTTTCTTTCCTTCCTTCCTTCCTTCCTTCTTTTCTCACTCTGGACTTCGGAAAGTCCTCCTTATCATTTTTAGTAATGGATTCTGGAGACACTACCGTGGACAAGTCACTCAACTCAATGTGCTTCAGTTTCTTCCTATTTAAAATAAGCTGGAGAAGGAAATGGCAAACCATTCCAGTATTACAGCCAAGAAAACCCCAAATGGGGTCACAGAGAGTTGGATACAACTGAAGCCACAATAATAGTCTGTAGATGAGACTGCAGAATACATATAACCCATACATGTAATACTTATGCTCATGAATACACATACATACAAATACATATACACACATATACAATTTTCTCTATCACAGTCTTCCTGATCCTCTTCTCTTATTCTAGTAAAAAAAATTAGCAAAGGCTAGCATTCGGTTGGTTGCACAAATGTATCATTTTGGTCTTCTCATTCCCACTGTCCAGGCCCAATCACACAAGAGGTAGTGTGGTGCAGTAGTGGAGGTACTAGATACGGAGTCAGGGGCCCTAGGTTCAAATCTTAGCTCTACCACTTATTACCTATGTGGCTTTGGGCAAATTACTTAACCTCCCTGGTCCCCATCATCTTTAAAATGAGGAGATCGGACCAGATGACTCCTAAGGTCCTCTTCACCTCCAGAGCTGGTTTTTCCTCTACAAACCAACAATCATAATCATGATTGACATTTATATTGCACTGCAACATTAAAAAGGGCTTCCCCCACAACAATTCTGTGAGCTAGGTATTATTATATCCCATAAAATGCACTTATAAAACCACAGGGAAACTGAGGCTCACAAGGAGCTCACTATCAAACCATTAACAAATTGCAGACACATTTTCTAAAATGTGGATAATAATAGTGCCTACCTCACAGGATTGTTGTGAGGCTCAAATGAGGTATCATATGTAAAGTGCTTTGCAAATTTTGACAATCGATAAATACTACATTTATTAGTAATTAATTATTATTAATAAATGCTATTGTTGCTGTTATCTCAAACACAGGTTGATTTATTTGAATTCCAGGGCTCCTTCCATGGAACTATATTACTTTCAATTAGCCCAATCTCAAACTTTGCCAAGGGTGTGGATTGTGATTCCCAACTAAAGTGAGACATCCATTTTTTAGATCTAAAAGTCTTTGGATGTATTCAAGAACATTCTTCTTTCTCTATCTCAAATTGCACATTTGAAAAATCATTTCCAAGCCACAGATACATCTCAACAGTGACAGGGCTCATGTTTTCCTCACTGACCAGTCTCCCATAAATACAACAGCTGGAACATCCAGATGCAAACACAATGAAAGCATTGGTGTCAATCACTGGCCAGCCATGGGCTACTGAGAATGTGTAACCTGCATGGAACTGGGATGCCTGTCAGAGGACACTGGGAAAAGCTATCTGTCTCATGCATTATGTATCTCAAACAACCCAGCAGACTGGACAGGGACTGGCAGAAGAGTCTCATAAGAGGAACATCTGATGAACTGATTGAAATGTCAAAATGTCATTAAGGATGAATTAATGGATGTGCAACTTTGGCTGTAAGAAGCTATGTCAGAAAGACAACAGACAGCTAGTGGCTGCTCTTTTGACTGAAAATAGAAGCATTTACAATTGATCCTCACAGTTTCCAGGCTGCAAGGAGGTACCCGGGGCAGAGAAGAATAAACAGAAATGTTCTGATGCTTAAGTTTTACACAATGATCACATGTGATACATGAATGCAGAGAAGGCAACAATTCCCTTAGACCCGGTTGCTTCCTTTGTGAATGAGAGGGGAGATGGTCATGACTAGAGTCCAGCAGGGCAGGGTCACTGGCCTCTCTTAGAAAAGAATGGATTTTCATGTCCAATCATAAACTAACACATGCTAAAACAAGCTGTGTCCAGAGCTACAGTCCACTGCTACTGTGCATCTGTGATCTCACTAATGTGGTACTCCCTCCATGAACACAGCTCAGAGTCCACTCACACTTGAATACCCAATGTAACCCTTGCCCATGTTTTTCCATAAGGGAGTCTACCTGATGTTTGGCGGAGAGGGAGGGATGTGGTTCTACCATTCTCCTGACATCAGGTGAGATTTGCTTGTCTGACTGCATGGTATAATCAAAAAAGCTATGAGCTGGGTAGGTGGAGAACAGGACTCTAGTCTTGGCCTGTTACTAACTGGGTTTGTGATTGGGCATATCTGAGTCAGAGAGCTAATGTTGGAAAGAATGCTAGTGGCCATGTAGGACAACATTCTGATTTTCTAAGGAACAAACTGAGACTCAGGGAAGATATGTGACTTGATCAAGTTTATCTGGATAATTAATGGTAGAGCTAGAATTCATTTTTAGGTCCTTTGATTTGAAGTTCAGCATTCATTCCATAGTGCCACACTGGTTTTGGCCTCACTTTCTTGCTCTATACAATGTCATTTGAACCCAATCATCTCTAAGACCCCTCACAGATCTGGCACTCTCATGTTCTGAGAAGTTCAATGTGAGGTTGGCCATTTTTTTTTTGTAGGGTGGAAGGCAAGGCAATTAGGGTTAAGTGGCTTGCCGGAGGTCAGATAGTGTGTGGGGTCACATTTGAACTCGGGTCCTCCTGACTCCAGGACCGCTGCCTTATTCGTTGTGCCATATAACTGCCTTTTTTTTTTTAAATGAGATTTTTTTCAAAGGAGATTGAGCATTGGCCTTAGAGTTGAGAAAAAAAATGGGTTAATAATCTTACTAGCCATAGTCATTAGGTAACTAGCGTCGCCTAATCTCCCCAAGGCTCAGTTTCCTGATCTATAAAATGGACTAAAGTAATAGAACCTAACTAATAAGGGTGTTAAGAGAATAACTGATCTAACATATTTAAAGCACTTTGCCTACCTTTAGCTATATCAATGTAGGCTACTGTGCAGTCTCTCCGAGTTGGGACATTCTATGTGCTAAGGTCTCTTCTAGCCATGTTAATGCCTTCTCAGGCTCTGCTTCCAGTCTAGGGCTCCTCAATCCTGATCTTCAGGGACTTCCTAGCTGGCACAAAAGAAGCCTCATGAATCCAACAAGATTCCGTTATCATCGAAAACAAAGGAAAGAAAGAAATACCCTAGAGTACTTTTTTTATTTAAACAACTATCATGATAGCTATGTTCTAAGATATTTTGTGTGTGTTTGTGTTCTGTGGGTGCATTTTAATGCAGACTCATGCAAGCTGTAAACAATGTTGTTTTTGAGACTTTCTCCTCAGATACATTTAAGGACTGATACATAGAGTACCTTGGAAATCCTGGGAGCCAGAATACATGTGCTTTCATCCTGCCTTAGTCACTAACTCTTGGGATGACCTCAGGTAAGTCAGTTCCTATTTCTTGGCATGGCTTTCCTCAAGTGTAAAACCAAGAGGTTGAGCTTAGAGCTCATTTGACCTTCAAGTGTCCTTGTAGGTCAAATAGCCTGTTCTTTTATGTATGATTCACTAGAATCTCTTCCATATCAGTTTCCAAAATGACCATCTGTTGGTTAGCGGGTCTGCCAAGACAACCAAATGGCAAATATTCAAGCATAAACAAGATACAAATTGGTAGAAATGAATGAATGTTCAGGCAAGAATTGACTGCTTAACAAAGTAGTGCCAGCAGGTACTGCTTATGGTTGCTTA
Organism: Pseudochirops corinnae; assembly: GCA_028646515.1. Taxonomy (NCBI): domain Eukaryota; kingdom Metazoa; phylum Chordata; class Mammalia; order Diprotodontia; family Pseudocheiridae; genus Pseudochirops; species Pseudochirops corinnae. The sequence continues at coordinate 261,920,461 of CM053585.1, forward strand.
GGTGAAATCATGACATCACAGACGGGCAAGGTAGGTCTCATCATGGGATAATAGGTTAAAACTGGAAGGAACTTCAGAGAACTTTTAGTTGAACCCCTTCTTTCTTAGAGATGGCGGCTGGGTGGCAGAGACGATAAGCACAGGACCTGGAATCAGGAAGACCTGGGTTTAACTGCTTCTTCAGACACTAGTCATGTGGTTCTGGGCAAGGCATTTCACTTCTCTCTGACTCAGTTTCCTCATCTGTCAAAGGGGGAATATAATAGTACCTACTTCACAGTTGTTGTGAAGCTCAAAGGAGAAAATATCTGTAAAGCATTTTGAAAACCTTAAACAAGTTCTATATAAATGCTAGCTAGGTATTACTGTGGACAGTTAGGGGACATGGTGGATAATGCTAGGCTGGGAGTCAGGAAACCTGAGTTCAAATCCAGCCTCAGAAACTCATGAGTTGTATGACCCTGGGCAAGTCACTTAACCCTGTTTGCCTCAGTTTCTTCATCTGTAAAATGAGTTGGAGAATGAAATGCAAACCATTGCAGGATCTTTGCCAAGAAAACCCTGAATGGAGTCATGAAGATTCAGATATGACTTAAATGACTCAACAACAACAAAGTTATTATTACTTCTAGCTCTGGATAAACCTAAACACATGATTGCCCTGGCATATTTTACAAATTAAAATTAATATTTTACTGCTGTTTTAATTTTTATATCACTCTTATATCAAAATATATCTCTCCTCTTTACCCTACCCAAAGACCCATCTCTTATAACAAAGATAGAAAAAGAGAGAAAAAAAAGAAGGAAAAAAGTACTTCCCCTAAACTAACTAAACACCACGACTAAATTTGACGGTATATGCAACGTCCCAGGTCCGTAGTTCCCCACCTGACGAAGGGAGGGAAGTAAATTTGCTCATCTCCTTTTTAGATCCCCCTTTCACATCACAGGCCCTTCAAGTACTTAGAGTTCCTCTTAAGGATTCTCTTTCCAAATTAAACAGCCTCAGTTCCTCCCTCTGTTCCTCATGTGCCCTCATCCTGCTGGTCACAGGCTAAAGATCAGCTTCTGAAAATGAATGCTATGCTCCAGAGGTGGTGTGAGCAGAGCAGAGGCCAGAAGAATGAACCCAGACCACCTTCTGTATCCTATGCCTCTCCAAAGCATCCTGGAAATTCTTAGCGGCAACACGTTCACTACTGATTCATGGCCTTAGATTTTAGGTTTAGATAAGATGAAAACTTAGAAGCCATTTAACTCGACCTTGTCATTTCAAAGATGAGAAAACTGATGCCTCTAGATGTTCAATGACTTATCCAAGGTCACCTACATAGTAAGCGGCAGAGCAGGAATTTGAACCCAGATCCTTTGACTGGAAATCCACTGTTTTCCCCTCATATGCCCTTGCCATTAGCTTTTTCCTCACATGAATTGCATACCCAAGCTTTTCTCATCTTGTACTTAAGAGGTCTGACACACTGAATGCAAACACAGAGATTTACACTTATTAAGTTTTATCTTATTAGATTCAGCCCATTGTTTCCTTACGTACTTCACTGTGTTATCACCTCCTCCTCCCTGCTTAGCACTGAGAACTATCTAGAATCTAGAATGATGCGGGAGGTGGTCCAAATTTACTGTGGATAATCTGCTCAGGAATGAATAAAGCAGAATGGGCGATATTACTCTGAAAATATATTACCTTGCTGAATAACTCCAAGCCCATCCTAAGGGCTTAATAAAAATGGTATCATAGAAAAGACATTGGATATGGAGTCAGAGGACCGGGGTTAATGACAATAACTAGCACTTAAGGAGGCAGTTAGGTGAAACAGTAGCTGGAGCATGGGGCCTGGAGTCAGAAAGACTTGAGTTCAAATCCAGCTTCAGAGACTTACTAGCTGTGTGACCCTGGGCAAGTCACTTAATCTCTGTTTACCTTAATATACTAGAGAAGGAAATAGCAAACTACTCTAGAATCTTTGCCAAGAAAACTCCATGGACAGTACTGAAGTGCTATGGTCCACAGGGTCACAAAGAGTCAGACAGGACTGAACAACAGCAGCAGCACTTATAAAGCACTTTGAGATATGATGTCGTTTGATTTTCCTGGCGATCCGGTGAAGCAGGTGTTTCTTTTAGTCCCATTTTACAGATGAGGAAATTGAGTTAAAGAGGGTGAAGTGACTCGCCCAGGGTGTCACACAGCTAGTGTTTGAGGTCAAATTTGAACCCAGGTCCTCCAGGCTCCGAGGACAGAGCACTATCCACTTCGCCACCTAGTGGCTAATTCTGTTTCCACTATTTCTTCTCTGTGTGAACACTGACAAATCATGGCACCAGTTGGGCTTTTGTTTCCTCCTCTGTAAAAGCCAGGGCTATCCTCTCCAGTTCCACATTTCAGCTCCTGTGAAAATGTTTTTAAAAGGGAAGCATGCTGCACATAAACACATATTAAAGGATCAATATTATTATTAATGAGATTAACTAAATTTGTTCCTCATATTGAAGCCAGTGGGAATGCTAAGGAAGAACACACACACACACACACACACACACACACACACACACACACACACACACACTTTTTTTAACCATCCCAAGAGAATATGTGACGACATACCTAACAATAGCCAGTTCCAGTTTGGGAAGGTTTGCTGATGGCAGATTGTGCTTCTTGGAAGTGAGTGTTTGGTTTGACTGTTGGAGCCACTGCCAGGAGCAATGATATCAGACACTTCTGATAGTGGCCAAGGGAAGGCTCCCTGTGGAGCCTGCCTCTAATCTCCCTTTCCCTGGGGAATGGGGGCGGGGTGCAGAAGGGCAGCTAGCAGAACAGGTGTGAAGGGCCGACCTCACTTAGGGGCCCCTCTCCTGCAAAGGCTCCAAAGGCAAAGGTATAAAGCAGCTACAGGAAATGGGGAGACCATCTCATCAGCTCTTCTCCCGCTCTGGTCATTTTTCACTATAACTTCAACCTCTGCCATAGCACAAAGGCTCAAGTAGTCTGTGTGTCTGCTCATCCCGACAATTATCTGATTCTACAAACACTAAATTGTCTATCATGTGTAAAACACTGGGCTGAGCGAGGAGACCCGAATATAAAACAAGAAAACTGAAACTGCTTCCAAGGGACTTCTGTTTTATTGACCAAGGAGGGGAGGGAGGGATAGTGTGTGTGCACAAGTAAATATAAGATATATGCAAAGTAATTTCAAGGTGGAGACAACACTCATAATTAGAGGAGGAGGTAGAATAGCCAAAGCCTCCTGAGGAAGATACATCTGATCTGTGCTTTGAAGGAAACTAGGTGGCAGCTAGGTGTTCCAGTGGATAGGGTCCCATGCCTGGAGTCAGGAAGGCCTGAGTTCACATCCAAAGCTTATTAGCTGTGTGACCCTGGACAAAGCACTTAATTGTGCATGCCTCAGTTTCTCCATCTGTAAAATGAGCTGGAACAGGAAATGGCAAACCACTCCAGAATCTTTGCCAAGAAAACCCCAAATGGGGTCACGAAGAATCAGACATGACTCACACGACCAAACAGCAAACAACAAGGGGCTCTATGAGATAAGGGTAAGAAGGAAGTGTACTCCAGATGTCACAGCTACCTATACAAAGTTGGGAGATGAAATGTCACTTAGAGGCAAAAGCTTGCCGGCCAATTCCAACAGAATGGAGAGTGTGTGAAAGGAAGCAATATGAGAGAAGGCTGCAAAGGCACAGGGAACCAGATTGTGAGGGTCTTTGAGTGGGAGGCTGAGAGTTTTGTTTCTATTCTAGAGGCTTAAGGAGCTAGTGAAGACTTTTGAGTGATGGGGGGCAGGTGTAAGCTGCTCAGATCTGCTTTTTAGAAATATTGATTTAGCAGCTGTGTAGAAGATGAAACATTCTTTAAAGTTCTCGTGCTTTACAAAAAAAGTTTCTTAAAATCATGGGAAACCAAATAGTACTAGCTCTTCATGGGGAAAATCTGTACAACTTAAGCATAAAAATCATTCTACAGTTTAAGTAAAATGTATCACCTTCTGAGGGGACAAATTTGTTTTTATTTTTCCTAATTAACGTGACAGAACCACGCTGACTTAGAGATACGCCCTACTTGCTATTCATGAGTGATGTGCTTTTTCTCTAATTCAATAAAGTAAAACAAAGAAACCATCCATTGCATTGTGTTTTCTTTCCTCAGATCTTGCCATACCTACTGTTCTCCAGCTGGATACATTTCTATTTATTGGGCCATGACGGCGTTCATTAACTTTAAGCATTTATAATTGTGATACACAAGGATTGATGTGAAGTTTCTAAGCCTAAAACCCCAATAAAACCACACAAAGCAGGTGATCTAGGATGCCTGCTATCTCCAGACGCCACGGGAAATGAAAACGGATGCTAACGTATTCTTTGAAAATAAAACAATATAAATCAAGGGACAAAGAAACAAACCCATGGCAAAACAGATTCAGCCTTCACTCACATACAGAGAAATAAAAATGACAGCTCACACCTCTACAGAGCTTTAATTTTACAAAGTACTTTCCTCACAACTCTGTGGAGGGGGTCATAGAATAAACTATTATTATCTCCATTTTGCTTTTGGGAAGTTGAGGGTCAGGTTTTTCCAGGGTCACATGGCTAGGAAAAGTTCAGGCCAGGATTTGAACCCCTGTCTCCAGGTTCCTGATTCTAAGTCCTGGGACATTTTCACTATATATACACAGATAGATGCAGCCTCAGGAGCCATTTTGTCAAAATGCAGAAGACACAAATCAAAGGAGAGGTGAAAGATACTGGGTTAAGAGCTGGAAGAGACATTAGAGGCCAGCTACCCCGCCTAGGTGGCGCCATGGTGCACAGAGTACCGAGTCTGAAGTTGGGAAAACTTATCTGCCTGAGTTCAAATCTGACCTGGGACACTTACTAGCTGTGTGACCCTGGGCAAGTCACTTAACCCTATTTGCCTCAGTTTCCCCTTCTGTAAAATGAATTGAAGAAAATAGCAGACCACTCCAGTATCTTTGCCATGAAAACCCCAAACAGAGTCACAAAGAATCGGACATGACTGAAAAAACTGAACAAGAAATCCAGCTGTACTTTTTACAAATGAGGAAAGCAAGGCCCAGAGAGGTTAAATGACTTACCTGACATCACATGTCTAATAAGCACAAAACTACTCCTCACAGTCACTTCTCTTTCCACTAAACTATACTGTTATGAGGACATATGTTGGATTAGTAAGTCAGTATGCCAAACATGACACTCAAAGCCTATGTACAATATCGTGCTCACCAACACTCCCAAAAGAGATGGCAAATGCCTTTAGCCTCTAGCTCCACCCTGAATATAAAAAGTTCTTGTAACTCTGGAGTAGCAGTGGAAGCAATAGAGACAAGAGTGCTTAGTGTGTTTGCTTATTATTGAGGAAGAGTCAACATACAATTCTAGGTTCATCTACGTTAGCACCCATGGCCATTCATAAACTTATAAGAAACAAGGATCCTTTAGAACTCAGTGGTTCTCAACCTTCCAAACGCAACAACCCTTTAATACTTGTATGTGAGCATATCTGCATGTGGGCGGACCTGCCTGCAGATGGATAGATGAGCCGTGTCTCGGTTCTTAAGACCATCAGAAATACGTGTTTGCTGATGGCCTTAGGCGACCCCTGTGACCCCTGTGAAAGGGTCATTTGACCCCCAAAGGGGTTGTGACCCACCAGTTGAGAACTGCTGCTTTAGATTTTTTGGTTAGCTCTAGTAGCATGGGGTAGGGGATACATCCCGGGCCATTCCATTTAAGAAAACATAATTCTGGTCTTGTGCAAATGGCTTTTCTTTAGAATTTTCAATTTCAATTCAGGTCCTCTTTCTATTTTTTTAATGCATAAACTAAGGTAGAAGCACACATGGGAGAATAGTTTGATGATCTTATGTCATTTTGGAAGGAAGTCTCCTGTGGAAAGTTCAGAGATTTGCCCTTGGCCCTGTGTTGTTGAATATTTGTGTAAGAAATCTGAATGTGAGCATAGATGGCATGTGTCTCATAACATATGACTCAGAATTGGGAGTGATGGCTAATATCATGGATGACTGTCTATACTGAGAAAGATCCTGATAGCCTAGGATACCAGACTGGATTGAATAAAGGAATTTTAATACTACTAAATGTAAAGATACATCCTTGTGATAAATAATCAGTACAAGATGAAGAAGATGTAGATAGGGAGTAGTTTGTCTGGGGCAAGTTCTGGGGGATTACTGGACTAGAAGCTCAATGTGAGACAACTTGATATGGTGGTCAGGAAAGCTACTACTGTAGCCTTAGGGAACCTTAAGAGAATTATAGCCTCCAGGAATCAGGTGGTATAGTCAGATCACCCATGCAGTATTACAGCAAATTCAGGGTACCACATTTTAGGAAGGAAATTAAAAATCTCAAGACTAGGCAGAGGATGGCCAGGCTGGAAAAGGGACTTGAGTTAATGACATATAAAGATTTTTTGAAGGAACTGAGGATGTTTGGACCAGACAGAAGAAAATTTGGAGGAAAAGTATGTGAGGTAGATATGCGTATGTGTGTGTGTATGTGTATATATATGTATATATATATGAATGATATAATACATACATGATATGTATATATAATGGATTTGATATATGCATGTATATATACATATACACATGTGTATATGTATATATATTTGAAAGATCATAAGATTAGAGATGGACAACAAAGAAAGACCTTAAAAATCACCTATTCTAAAATTCTCATTTTAAAATTAAGACATTTTTTAAAAACCCTGAAAATCAGGTGAATTGACTTGCCCAAGGTCACACAGATAATAAATAGTGGAACGGTGATTTGAACCCAGGTCTTCTCACTCCAAGTCCTGTGCTCATCCCACTAGGCTAAAACGGCTCTGTGGATGCAGTGTGGAAGAGATTTATTCTACTCGGTAGTAGACTTATTCTACTTGGTCCCAGAAGACAGAATGAGTACCAACAGGTGGAAATTCCAAAAAGTTAAATTCAGACCTATTGTAAGGAAATAATTAGCACTGTTCCAGAGTACGATGGCATCCCTTAAGTCGCCATGTCTGATTCTTCTCCCAATCTATCAGCAGCATGTACAGCTTAAGGATGTTCACCATAGAGAAGATGCTTTGGTAAGCAATGAATGCTCACATCTCTAAAGAACTTTACTTATAGAAGGAGTCTTCCCATACTAACCCAGTGAACTGGCAGTGCCAGGATCATAACATCCATTTTTACAAATGAGTAGTACAAGCCTCAGAGAGATTAAGCAATTTGTTCAAGGCCATGTAGCTAGTAAATGACACTACCAGAATCCAGATTAATTTCTACTGACATCAGATGAAATAGTCTTCCTGTTATATGACACTGTCTTCATAAGGCATGGTCCCTGCACTCAGAAAACCTACAACTGCAGGGGAGACAAATCATGAGTAAGGATGAGGAACCTTAAGTACAAGGTAGAATCCTAGGTCTAGAGCTAGAAAGTGCCTCAGAGGCCATCCAATACAGCATTCCCATTTTATAGATGAGGAAACTGAGGATCAGAGGGGCTAAGTGACTTCCCCAAAGTCATTTTAGTAGTGAGTACCAGAGGCAGGGTTTGAGGCCAGGTCGTCTGACTCCAATTCCAGAGCCAGTACTATACCCATGGCACTATAGTGCATTCCCTAAAATATGGCAGTTGCATGAGAAAAGTGCATAGTGTGACTGGAGTCCAAAGCAAGGAGGGATCACTTTCATAGGAGGAGGAGATAATGGTAGCCAAGGACAGCTTCATGAAAGAAGAGGCATTTGAGTTAAGCTTGAGAAGATAGGCAGGGTTATCAGTTGAAGGATTTGGTAGGTGGCACTGAGCTTGGAATCTGGAAGACTCATCTTTATGAGTTCAAATTTTGCAAAGTGTCTGCAAATTCAGACACTTACTAGCTGTGTGATCCTGGGCAAGTCATCTATCCCTGTTTCCCTGTTTCACACATGTAAAATGAGCTGGAAAAGGAAATGACAAATCATTCCAGTTTTTCCAAGAAAACCCCCAAAATGGGATCATGAAGCGTTGGATACAACTAAAATGACTGAATAACAACAGTAGCAGCAGCCTAGGAAAACATAGAAATCACAGGCATTTTTAAATGTCTGAAGAGCTGACATGTGGAAGACAGTCTTCTGCTTGGCCCCAGAGGGTAGAACCAGGACCAATTTGTAGAACTTCCTAACAATTAGACCTCTCCCCAAGTGGAACAGGCTGCCATAAGAGGTGGTGGGTTCCCCCTCCTTGGAGGTCTTCAAGCAGGAGTTGGATGACTTTGTGTCAGCCATGTTATAGTGGGGGGGGGGGGTTTCTTTTTTGATATGTTTATGGTTTGAACTAACTAGCCACTGATGTCCTCTTCAACTCTCAAACGTCATGATTATACAGGTGGGGACAGAAGGAAGCATGATGAAGAAGGATGAGGGGAGGAAGGAGGAAGAGGATGAAGGGAAGGATGAGGGGAGGAAGGAGGGGGAGGAGGAGGAGAAGGATGAGGGGAGGAAGGAGGAGGAGGAGGAGGAGGAGGAGGAGGAGGAACCGTAAGGGAAAAAAAAGTACAGTGTAGCAAATAGGTACCCTTAGGCAAGAATGACTAAACAAGTCTGACTCTAGCTTAGTTTATTTTGTATCGACTAAAAATTATGGGGATGATTTTGATGGCCTTTCAGTGTTTCCTCCAGTCCCTGAATTCCCTGACACTTAGATCAGGCATCTGCTGAAAGGAAGGGAAGCGCATCACTGCTCTTGTCAGGACCATGGGTAATCCCCTCCCCCCCATTGCTTTTCGAGTGGCACTTAACTAAAACGTCTTTGCTTCAAGCAATTACTGGAACAGTTACATGACTTGAGCTAAATCAACCTATGGTTACATGGTTTCCCTTAATCTACTTTTCGAAAGTACAAACTGGAACTTTCCATTGTTCCTTTACTATAGAAAATAAAAGGGAAATGCACCGGGAAAAGGGCTTTCCAACGCTGTAAGGTGGGGTATTATATGACATGGTCCCAAGAGAAGGAGGATGGGATCTAGTACCCTAGTTCTAGAGTCCTCAGATCCAGTCCATTTCTTCCCATTAACTGAATGTCTGAGTTTGGCCAAGTCATTTGATTCCTATGTTTCTTTTTGTTTAAAATAGCAGGATTGGTCTAAATCATGGGTTTCCAAGCTTTCAGGCTCCCCGGTAATATGGGATTTGATAAAGCTAAAGTAGTCTTAGGGTGCATTAACAGAGGTATAGCATCCAGTAATAAGGAGGTATAGTCAGAGCACATGTGTCTAGTTCTGGGTACCACATGTTAGGAAGGAATTTGATAACCTGAAGATCATAGAGAAGAGAACCGCCAGGATGGTTATGATCCTTGAGTTCAATGCTTAGGGAGACTGGTTGAAGGAACAGGGCCAAGAGAAGAGAGGGTTCAAGGATAGAGAGGGTTCAAAGAAAGATCACAGGATCATGGACTATTGAGAAGACAGAGACAATGATTGCTACTTGTGTAACTGAATGCCAGTATCAGTATATATGCACATCTTCTGTATATCCATTATTGTTGTTGATGCTATTATTAATAGAGTTCTGGACTTGGAAGATCTAGGTTTGGATCTCATCTGAGTCATTTACTAGCTTTGTGACCCCAGGCAAGGCATTTCACCCCTCTCTCAACCCTTCTCATCTATAAAATGGGGATAACATTAACAACTACCTCACATAGTTTGTATGAGGATAAAATGAGATTTTATATATGTTCGTGTATGTATATCTATCTACTTATCTTGAGAAAAGCTCGATGAACATATGAATGTGAGTTTTATGCCTTCTCATCTATTCTCTCTTTCCTCTTATCTTAGAGGAAGTGTTGTTGTCTTTCTTCCTTGGTAAGGACAGACTTTCCACTTACAAGCCTGATTCCTATCCATTGCCTTTGGATTCTTCCTCCATCAATCATTCTCTTTCTCCAGGTTTTTCTCCTTAATATTAGAGCCTTTCCTCTGAAAACATCTCTAATCTATTGTATAATTTATTTGTATATTAGTTGCTTGCATGTTGTTTGCCCCATTATACCAGGAGCTCCTTGAAAGCTGGGGCCATTATCACCTTCCTTTCTGCCCCACCCCTCCTCAGTGCTTAGCATGTAACAGGAGCTTAATAAACGCTTCTATACTTGACTGGGTGCAGGTGCTTAATATATGTATCTTGACTTCATTCTCTCCCTTCCTATTTGCCTATAGACACATTCAGGTTTCTTCTATCCTAAAAACAGGACCTTTCTCTTAATTCTGCCACCCTCTAAAGTTACTGTCCTGTCTCTTATCTCCCATGCTATCACAGCCAAATCCCATAGCTTCCACTTCCTTACCTCCCCACCACTCTAACTCTTCCTCTCCTTCATATACGTGGTTTCCTACTCATTGCTCTCTGTGGAAATTGCTGCCTCTGAGGTCACTAATGATCTCCTACTAAGTCAAATGATCTTTTCCCAGTATTCATCCTTCTCAAATTTTCTACATCTAACACTATTCAATGTCTCTTCTTTCTTTAATTTCCTTTTTTTTTTTTTTTTGCTTTTTTGGAGGGGGGATGGTAGAGCAATTGGGTTAAGTGACTTGCCCAAGGTCACATGGTTAGTTTTGTACTTTCCTTTTTTTTATGCAACTGAGGTTAAGTGACTTGCCCAGGGTCATATAGCTAGTAAGTGCCTGACACTGGATTTGAACTCAGGTCCTCCTGACTCCAGAATTCTGTGCCACCAGCTATGCTCCCCTCTCTCCCCCGACCTTCTTAATATTCTCTCTTCGCATGACTTCTGTGACTGCTCTCTCATGGCTCCTCTGCTTCACCTTTGAAGGCTCCTTCACTTTCTCTGTTGCTGACTTTTCTTTCTCCTCCATTCCCTTGATGTAAACAAATGTGTCCATAATGTTCTGCTTTGTAAAGCTTCCTCTTTTCATTTCTCTGTAGTATCTCTTTTGGCAACCTCATCTATTCCAATACTTTCAATGACTGTTTGGCAAACAGAACCTTCTCAGACTCTCTTATACCCTATCACTTTTGTCTGCTCCTGGCCATAAGAGAGATGCAAAGTTGCTTTTCTCCACACACATTAAGTCTGCTAAATCCTTCATCTTAAAAAGAACCTGGGGGCTTTAGTAGTCTACAAGGTTAATATGAGTCAATGGTGTCATGTGGATTTCAGAAAAGCAACTGTGACTTTAGGCTACACTGACAAAAAATCAGAGCCCCAAAGGAAGAACGTAATGATACCACTAACCTCAGACCCCATCTAGAAGATAATGGCTAGGTTTACATGATACATTTTTGGAGAGACATTAAATGGGTTGGCACTCATTCAGAGGAGGTCGACAAAGATAGTGAAAGAAAAGAAGACTTAAGGATGTGAGTTTTTTTCAAACCCTCCTAATTGCTAGAGCTATTCAACAAGAGTTAAGTTGTATCTGAAAGTAGTGAGTTCCATCTCAGGAAGTAATCAAACAGAGACTGATGATGTTGGGGTTGGTACAGTCAGGATCCTTCCATTGGGTAGCTGGGAGGCTAAACCATTAAGGTTTCCTCTAGCTCTGTGCTTCCAGAGTTATTACTGATCACATTTCCTAATTTCTGACTAAGCTAGAGTTTCTATGGTAAATTAACTCCATACCTAACCCCTTTAGTGACAGAGACACCCATGACCACTGAGGAGCCAAGTCTCATCTCTTATTTACTTGTGGAAAAGCAAAATAGCCCCCAGGGGAAAAAGATCCTTTAGGCAATGAAATAAGTTAAAATCTGGGCCTTGGCAAAGAATCCTATGTAGATTCTTGAATGCATAAATAATTTTATCCTGTGCCTCTGGAAAGTGCTGGTTACTGTCAACCACAGTAGAGTCTTCTTAGGAGGGAGCTATGGCTGTAATACAAGGGGTATATGTTTAGACTCAAGCTAGATAATTCAGAAAGCATTACTTAGATATTTCTGTCACCAAATTTCTAATCTAATCTTCAACTATTCATCTATTCCTGTCATAATCTGGGCAGTTAATTCCCCCTCCCATGATGAACTATCTTTTTCTTTCCACGACTCTATTTATCAGTGGGTTCTTTTCCTGCTGTGATCTTTTCCCTTTTAAGTATCTCTCTTATGTGACTGTTTTGGTTGGTTGATTTGTATGTATGCACGAAAGAATATCTTATAGGTACAAAGTCTCAAAAATCATCTCCAGATTTTCCTGACTGGCTCCAAGTTCTGGCACTAATAGATGTTACAGAAAAGATATGAGCTTCAAGAATCCTGATAAAAATGCCAAGATGAAACCCAACATCAGTTAGAAGGAAAAGTACAAAAATATTTGATAGGAGAAGACATACTACTGGAATTCAATGGCTTTGTATTTTAGTGAAATACTATAGTTAGGGTAAATTGAAGCTCATTGTCATTTGAATTTCTATCCTTAAAATATTTTAATAGAGAAGTTAATGCTAATGCCTTTCCTCTGAGATTATCTTCAGTTTATGCTCTGTGTTTGTATAGTGTCTATATACGTATGTATAAATGTGTGCATATACATAAAATACATATGTGTGTATGTATGTGTATGGGTATGTATAGTACATAATTGTTTGCATGTTGTCTCCTCCAAACAATTATGAGCTCCCTGAGGGCAGGGAGCTTTTTCTTCCTTTATTTCCCCAGTACTCAGCCCAGTGTCTGGCAAATAGTAGGTGCTTAATAAATGCTTCTTGACTTGACTTCATGAGCTTCAGTATGCCTCTCCTACTGCACTATAATGAAGCACTGCTATGTCTCCTGAGCTCCTGGGAGGACCGTGTTCTGTGCCTAGCTGAGTACTATAAGCATAGACCATGAAGCCACCAGTTGGTCTGAGATGATCCCGCTTCCAAAAGTTATGATAGTGGAGATTTCTACTGTGAAGAAAGCTCATAAAAGCAGAGGGGACCAATTTACAGCCACCATCCTGGAAGGGATCATAGGAAGAGGTAAAAGACAGGATTCTAGAGGTAGGAAAAAAGCTAGAAATTTTCTATCAAAACCCTCCAATTTTCAAAATGAGAAAACTAAGGCCCCAAAAGGCAGAGGGACTTGCCCAAAGTCACATAGTGAGAGACAGTCCTAGAATTTGGCTCCTACTTGAAATCCAATGTTCCTTCCACTATACCACATTGTCTCCCTCTGCCTCTTAGCTTCCACAGGACCACTGCTTAAAAAGAAGTTAGACTGCATATGAAAGAAACCAGTCTATTGTCAATTCACAGCATTACTAATAAAATTTTAAAAGCCCTACAATGATTTTCTTTTATGTTACTGACCCTCATTAACATCTGTGTTTCCTATCTCTGACACTGGTAGGTATTACAGAATCAGTAAAACCTATGTGGCTGATAAATACAGATAGGCTGATAGATCAAATGAGACAGTGTATGTAAAGGACTCCGCAGACCTTAACTCGTACATATAAATGTCAGGTATTCTATCCGATTTCATTCAGACACTGGCTCCAATAGCCTAGAAGCAGTCGGACTCTAAATTCTTCCAGGGCTCAGCAAGGCTGGGTGTTTGATGGCTTCCTCTGTGGGAAGCAGGATAGGAAAATGAAAAGAACCATAGGTTACATCTCTGTCACTAACTTGCTAGGTGAGCTTGGGCAAATTTCTTCCCTACTCTGAATCTCAGCTTCGCCATCCATGAAATGAGGGAGGTGAACTGTCCCATGGCTTCCTTTGATACTCGGCTCAAATCCCATCTTCTAGGAGAGGTCTTTCCTAGTCCTTTTAACTGCTTCCCTCTGAGGACTTTCATCTACTTTATGTGTATACTGTACTGTCAATTTGTTTGCATGTTGTCTTGCCATTAGAATGAAAGCTCCTTGAGGGCGAGAATCCTATTTTTAATGTTTTTTTGGTGTCCCCAGTGCCAGTGCCGTCACACAGGAGGTATGTAATAAATGTTTATTGACATATAGTAAGCTCTTTAAAAATGCTTATTGACTGACTCACAAAGGGCCCTTCCATGTAGCTCTGTTAGTCAAGGATCCTATGGCTGCATAATACATGGTGGTTGATGATAGCCATTTTCAAGTCCAGGGGTGGGTGGGCAGTATAAGGAGAGGAAACATTTTCTGACTCTGGGATCTGGCTGTGGAGAATAACACATGCTGCTGCTGCAGAGAGGCAGCATCGTACATCACGGAGAAAGAGCTCTCTAAAGGGAGCTAACTCTAAGATGGCAGAAACAAAAGCAGGAATAAACGATGAAAGTGTATTTCAAAAGTAAAAGAAAAACAACAAACAAGACAAACGATGAAAGCTGCTGGCAGCCTAAGAAAACACAGGTTCACATGGAAAATAATCCTCTTTGGGAGGGGATGGGAGCTCCTGCCGCACCACACAAGGCATGCTGAAGAAAAGCCAGCCCCAGCTAGGTACTTACAAGTAATAGGAGTAGGAATATGCATTTCTTCTATATATTGATGGGCAGTCAGATGAAGAAAATGTCCAAAAGGGGGGAGAAAGAAAACAAACAAACAATAATTAGACTTTGATGAAATCATGTTCCTTAGAAATGCACATAGTATTTTACCATCCCTAACATGAATGAAGTACTGCATTCTTTTGTAGTCCCTCTGGGAATCTCGAGCCAGCATTCTTGGAATCTCTTTCCCCAAAATACAGCCAGATACAGAGCTGTGGGAGAGTGGGGAGGGCTTTAACCTGAGAATCAGATGGAGGAGATTCTAGTTCCAGTTCTGCCACTAACTTGGATTGTGACTAGGTAAGTCTCTTTCTCTTTCTGGGCCTCAATTCCCTCATCTGTAAAATGGGAGTGTTAGTGAAGTACCTACAGTCCCTTCCAGGTCTGATGTTGTATGTCCTAAGGTCCTCTCTTGTTCTGACATTCTCTATTTTATAATCTAAGGCCTGCTTTTGCCCTAACATTCTGTAGGCTATATTCTAAGCAAGCTACTGGTTCTGACAACCTGTGTTCTAAGAACACTTCCAGCTCTAACATTCCATGTTCTAAGTTCCACTCTTGCTCTGATAAACTATGCTCTACAGACTAAATGCTCTTCCATCTCTAGTACCACACAATTCTAATGGACCATCATTATAATTGCAGCTCATCTCTAGGACTCTTTCCCTGAACCTTTGTGACAAGGAATATTCTTATAGAAGTGCCTTAGTTTGGTGGACTCTATCCTTTTCTCTCCTATTTTCCTCTCTCTTCCTCTAACTGATTATACTGGCTTAATAGAATTTGTCACTGAGGAAAAATAATATTGTTTTTCCTACTGGGTCTCAAGCAATGTCACAGTGTTAGGGTGTGACTCTTATTAGAAGACAGCTCTTCCTAATGAGATGATTTTATTGGGCTTCCTTGCCTATAATGGAAGCCTGCCTTATACTAATTCCTTTGAGGCAAAGAGGAGATGGCCTTCAAATGAGCTTTATCTCAAAAAGGAAAACTAAGCTGCTTCTTCTGGAGTCTAGGGAACAGAAGAAATCTTATCTGCTAGGAAATGCATCTACAGACTACATGTGGTCTTTGGATCTCAGCGTAGGAAGGATCCCTATAGATCAGTGGTTCTCAACCTTCCTAATGCCGTGACCCTTTAATACTTGTATGTGGGCGTATCTGCATGTGGGCAGACCCACCTGGAGACGGATAGAGGAGCAGTGTCTCGGTTCCTAAGACCATTGGAAATATGTGTTTTCCGATGGTCTTAGGTGACCCCTGTGACTCCTGTGAAAGGGTTGTTTGACCCCCCAAAGGGGTCATAGCCCACAGGTTGAGAACTGCTGCTATAGATCATCAAGTTCAAAACCTTCATTTGATAGGTGAGGAAACTGAAGTCTAAAAAGAGAAAGTTCTTTGTGCCATGAATTAGTGGCAGAGCCGGGACTGGAACCCAAATCCTCTGACTTGAAATCCAGGGCTTATCAGTCACTAGTTACTTCAGTGTTCTGACTTTGGTTAGCATATTGCCTTTTGAACTTGGAAGGCTAGATTTTAGCATGAAATTGACCCAGTTAAGATGCATCCAGTTGATGGTAAACACCAATAAGCGTGATATCCCCACAAGACCACACAGGGCTAGAATGGTATGCATTGTATTAAGAACAAGGGCAAAGCATCTACCAAACAAAATCATCCATCGGTTTATCAAAAAAACATTTACCATTTTAGTTATAACCAACTACATACATGCCAGGTACTATACTAGACACTGGGGACACTGAGACAGAAAAATATCATGAGAGTCCCTGCCTTCAAAGCATTTACCACCACTTGGCAACAGTGGGAGAATGGGAATAAAATGCATGTACCTAATGAAATACAAAATATTACAAATGAAATAAAACTGATTTACAGGGGGCAAAGCCCTGGCACTTGACTGCACTTGAGGACTTAGAGGGCTTCAAGTGACCTCAAGGCACTAGCGGGTGGTGCGGGTTAGGGGACGGTTGCTGTAGGACTACATGCCTAAGCTGAGTCTTAAAACAAGCAAGGGCTGTATCTGCTAAGAGGGTGAGCTGAGGAAGGAGTACATTCATTCCAGATATAGAAGAGACAGCTGTGTAAAGGCTCTTCAAGCTGGCATTCAAGATATTTTTAAAATGGCGCCCATCCTCCCTCTTCAGCTTTATCTCCTATCTGATGCTCCATCCCAAATTGTCTTTTAATAAGCCTCACTCTTTATGATCATGAAGGAGCTCTTACTGTTATGTCGCACAGAACGCCCTGTCTTACTATCATTAAACCTCTTTCCATCCTTCCCATCATGCAAGGCTCAGCTGAAACCCTACTTTCCTTCAAAACACAACTCCAACATCACCTTTTACATGGAGCCTTTCCTGATTTCCCTTAGTTGCTAATGCCTTCCTTCCAAAAATTCCTTTTTTAAAAGAAAAATTCATTTCTTGTACACGTTACCTTCTCCAATAGAAAAAAATGTAACCTGCTGAGGGTAGGGACTCTTTCGTTTTTGTCTTTATATCCCAAGCGGATAGCACGGTGCCTGGCCAAAAGACCTTTAACGAATGCTTGTTGATTGGCTGATTGAAATGTCACCTCCTCCAAGGAGCCTTCTGTGAATCTTCCTTTCAGGAATTGTTCTCTTCCTCCTCGTAACTCCCATAACACATTGTCTGTGTTTCACTTGTTATGTTCAGCCATCTATTATGGTTATTTCTGTACCTGTCATCTCCTCAAGTAGAATGCAACCTCCTTGAAGGCAAGGATCATGTCTTCTTCATCACTGCATCTCCTTCAGTACCTAGCACAGTTTCCTACATGAAGCAGGTGCTCAGGAAATATTTGTGAGATTTAATTGAATGCAAGAGGCCTTGACGATGCCGGGTGAGCAGAGCTTGCTTGCCACCTGTTTCTACACAGATTGTCTATAGAGGGAGAAATCAGGCCACCGCCCTGTTGGCAAATGTTTCTCCCAGAAATGTGTCCATTTTGCCAAACTTGTTAAAGTGGGGGCACATGTAGGACTCTCAGCAGAGGGCAGACGACAGGATGTTTTCAGTTTAATCTGGAAAAATTATTTTTGCCAGATGGAGGCAAGAAAATGAGCATTCAAAGACGCAGTGCTAAGTGATTAAGCTTATACTGCCAATCCTGGATAACAAAACCACAGATGGGAGCGTGCACCGACCTCCGAAAGAGACGCCCACACCCCAAACAGACACAGACATCTCAAATATGTCCAGACCCCAAACACATCTCTCTACACTCAAGGTACATACAGTTATGTCAGACACATGTGATGATCCCAAACAGAACATCACCTCAGTCACAGGGATGAATACAAATGCACTGGCCCCCAAATACAAATATGTAGCATCACAGAGATCCAGAGCCAGAAGGGACCTCAGAGACCTTATATTTTTTAACAGATGAGGAAACTGCAATTTAATGACTTGCCCAAGGTCACATATTTAGTAAGGAGGGAATGCTATTGTATCATAACCCACATCCCCCAAAACCTATAATCCAAGTACACAAAGGGAAAAGGGCCCTGGCTTTGGAATCAGAGGATCTGGGAGGGCTCAAATCCCATCTCTGATGCTTCCTACCTGCACGACCTTGGCCCAGTCATTTAATGTCTCTGGGCCCCAGTCTCCTCATCTGTAAAATATGGAGTGTGGGTTAGATGGATTCTGAGGGTTCTTCTAGCTCTAGGGCTCCTATCCTATGACTCATATCCCCCATTTGTAAAGCTCCTACTACGTGTCAGGAACAAATGTACTACAAAACCCTCTATCTCCCTAAACATATACTGACCGTGCCTAATATCCAATGACTTTTCCAAATATTTCAACTCCCAAGTCATACCTACTACTCTAAACTCCTATGCTCTAAAACAGCGATTCTCAATCTATGAGTCACGACCCCTTTGGGGGTCAAATGACCCTTTCACAGGGGTCACCGGGGTCCCCTAAGACCACTGGAAAACACACATTTCCAATGGTCTTAGGAACCGAGACACGACTCCTCTATCTGTCTCCAGGCAGGTCGGCTCACATGCAGACACACCCACATACACATATTAAAGGATCCCGGCATTAGGAAGGTTGAGAACCACTGCTCTAAAACATATATATGCCCCTAATAACACTCCAAAGAGCCCTCCCAGAAACACACAGCTGTAACTGATACCTCTTCACTGCCTAATTCCATCTTGACACCCCAAACATACACTGACTCCCTCCAAATACACACATACAAACACACACACACACACACACAAACACTGACAATTATGCCCTAAACAAACACTTTAAAATAATTTTCTTAGTTAAAAGCTGTTGCCAAATAATTTTATGACATCAGTTATGAGAAGGTCTAAAGCACTTGTAGCTTATCTCTTAGTGGTGAATAAGCTCCAAGTATTAAAATGATAGAAATTGGTAACTAAGAACTTTGATATTTCAAAGTTAGGGCAAAGTCAATAACAAAAAGGAAACTTTTTTTTAATACACCAAGGGTTGGAATATTCCTATCATAATGACAAAAGACAGCTTCATCCTGGATAAGCCATAAGTTGTGTAGCTGATCTGTCCTCTGCCTTTTTTTTTCTTTTTAGATTTTTTGAAGAGAAGGTAAAAATCTTACCCAATGGATCCCATTAACAAGGGGCCCAAACTAGTACATTACCTGGAAGCCCAAGGCAAGTCACATACTATTTAAAATGTTTGTTGGGTAACACATACTGTGAGTGAACGCTAGGGAAACACAGGGGTGCGCTCTGTAGGTAGGCTGATGCCAACACTCAAATGGAGAAACACAGCTATCCAGGGCTTAGTACAGTGCCTGGCCCATAGAAAGCACTTAATGAATGTTTACTGATGGACTGACTACCTGTACCCACACAGATATAGCTGTATGATCCTGAGAGGCAGCTCCTGACTGACTGAGCATCGTTAGAAACTCAGAGGTCCAAGGCCTCATTAATGCCAGAGAGAAGGCATCTCTCAGAAAGGTGCTGAGTGACCAGGATTTTTTTTAAAACTCTAATTAGGGTGGCTGTGTGCACTCTATTTTTCTTAGTTCAAAAGTAAAGATGTCAACGTTATCATGATTAATTTCTACCTGTGTTTCCTTTGGTTCTTATGTAATTCCAGAGTATGTCAGAGGTTTGCCAAAGTGAAGTGGACTGAGCTTTTGTAGAAATGTCAGGTCACAGAGCAGGTGAAGGAGGAGGAGAAGCTTGCACTCTCCTCCTGGTCAATACCCATGATGTCTGACATGTATAAGCTATGTAGCTTTGGAAATATGTCAGACCCCAAAATATCCCCAGTCCCAGACTAGAGGCTGTTGTACCTGCTATGATGAAATCACAGAGTGGAGCTGGGTTTGGGGGGAGGCTGCAGATCAAGTGTCAGCTGCTTATACCGGTGGAGGGCAAGGCCTCTTGAGAAAAGATTCATCTGGGAATCAAAAGCAGCCCTGAGGAAGTGTCCTGGACTTTAATTTAAGTTCCTTTTGGTACATTGTGGGGAGTTACACTTGTGAGCTAAGCAATCAGAATGTCTTACAGAGACATTTTTCCCAAGTTTTTGGAGGGCAAACTTGAACCAAGACGCATAAAAACCCTGAACAAACTCACTGTGTGACCATGGACTCGTCACCTCATGTCTTTGGGCCTCAAGCTCCTCATCTGTAAAGTGGGGATAAGAAAATTCACACAGGGTTGATGTGAGAAAAGTGCTTTGTCATCTTTAAGGAATTATAGAAAAATCAAGCTGTCTATGAAAGAGAAGAATGGAGGTAGATGATAGGAAAGGGAAGAGGAGGAAGAGAAGAAGAGGGAGGAGAGGGAATAGAAAGGGAGAATGAAGTGAGAGAAAAAGAGGAGGAAGAGAAGGAGAAGAGGATGGGAGAAAAAAATAGCATTTATAAAGCTGCTACTATGTGCCAGGGACAGTACTAAGCACTTTACAAATCTCATATTTGATCCTCACGACAACCTTAACATCAACGGCTCACAACGAATTATGATCCCCACTTTACAATTAAGAAAATTGGGGAAGAGAGAGACCAAGCTACACAGCCAAGGCACACAGTGAGTGTCTGAGGCCAGATGTGAACTCATGTATTCCTGACTCAAGGCCCAACTCTCCATTAGTGGATAGATCAGTGCCACCCAATAAATGATTAATGTTGTATTAATGTTCACCCTTGTGGTTAAAAAAAATAAAGTCACCCATTTCAATTGTCTTTGAGAATGACTTCAGATTTCTCCACAGGCTCTCAGACATCTATGATATTGGTTAGCCAGTTTTCAAAATGACCCAAATTGAGAGAATCACATAGGAATCACCAGTGACTACAGAATAGGTGATCCAAAGGCCTAAGAAAGGTTTACATAATCCTATTACCCTTCTTTTGTCCACAAGGGGAAGATCTCCCTCTTCCTTCTTCCATTACAGTGAAGTGTAAGGGACTTGGGGGGACAGAATCATAAAGCGTCAAAGTAGAAAGAGACCCTAGAACTCAGCAAGTAGTCAAATGTCCTTATTTTGTCTTGAGAGGCCAAATGACCAGATCAGTATCATGAAGCTAAAAAGCAGCAGAGTTGGGGGCCAGTCCTGAGTCTTTCCATCATCCCACAAAGGCTTCCACTGAATGGTGAGTTTTACTCATCATGGGACCTTTAGGTAGGTTCTTTGATTTCTCTGAACTATTGTTCATGCTATAAATATAATTTATCTGGCATGTGTAGTCTTCTTGGTCTCTTTTTTCCTTTCCCCTCCATAGGAGGCAAGAACTCATGATTTATTTCAATTTATAGATAAGAATAGGGACTTGAGCTACGATTTCATCATTACAGGAAGCTCCTGTATTGAGGACTCCTTTCACCAACACAAGCTGGAACCTTCTCTGCAAGTAGGGATCTTAGAGAGCTAGCTAAATCACTGAGAAGGTAAGTGACTTGCCCAGGGTCATCCAGCCAGTATGTCAGAAGTAGAAACTGAACCTAGGGCATCTCTCTATCCACTAGTCACACTGCCTCTCATTTTAGTTAATATTTGCTATTAATAGTTTACTCAGCAAAAACAAATTGTTATAGACCCAGATGAATGACATGGGTGATCATTCTTGAGGCTTTGCCAAGAAAGCTGTCAACTTCACTCTTGGACTCTGTGATTTCCGGAGCAAGTGAAACCACCAGCCAATTATCTGGAGCATCCAAAAGCACAACATGGCTGTCACCTTGAGCAACTTACTTCCCTTCTTTGGAATTTGCTTTCCTTCCTGGCAAAATGAGAAGTGTGGAGCAGACAGTCTTTCTAAGGTCCTGTGATTTCTAAATTCTATGATCCAGAGATTGTGTGGTAATATGATCAACTTTCCTACAATCAATGACTATGCTTGCTAGAAAAATGATCCAATTGATGAGAGCCAGTGGGAGGCAGATTTTGGCTCGAATGAAAAAAAAAAATCAAGTGAAAATGAAAAAAACCCCAAACTTCCTAACAGTCAGTGCTGCCTAATGAAATGAGATGTCCTATGAGGTAACAAACTAATCACTGCAAGTCTTCAAGCAGAGGCCGAACCAGCACTTGTAGGGGAAGCTTGCAGAAGAGATTCATTCCTTGGACAGGGGCTTGGAACAGATGGGTCCCATGGTCCCTAACTGCTCTGAGTTCTCAGATTCATGAACCAAATGGCTGTCTGAGCAGAGCCAAGTAGAAATGAGCTGTCTGATCCCTAATTATCAGGAAACTTACCTTCTCTTGATTGTGAGCATGGCACCCAGGAGGATAATGACAAACATCAGGAGTCCAGCGATCACTCCAGCCATTTTCACTGTATTGTCCACCTGTTTCTCAGGCTCCACAGCATTGGAATTCTGTGTGGATGCTCCTTCAAAGCAGGGGAGGGGGAAAGACAGACAGTTTGTAAAGAATACTTGTGAGTTAGAGTGCAAGCATCTTGAAACATAACAAGGCAAATACATTTGACACTCTAGAATGGACAAAACAACCCATCTGATTCAGGTTGTAGCCCTTCCAAAGAGGTCTCCCCTAAATGCTCCCCAAGACTAGCCTAGAGCAGAGGTGTCAGGCCATATGTGGCCCACAACACTCCCAGGTGTGGCTCAAACTAGATTAAAATGTCATTGTAAAATATTAACAAAATAAATAAAAACACAATAAAACAGATAATATTATATTTTAAAACTAAGTTAACATATGGCCAGCATATGAGCGGGGATCCTTATGTACAGTTTAGTGGATTCTGTTCCCATTTGAGTTTGACCTCACTAGCCTAGAGGATATTGATCTCAAAACAGGAAAATATCTAATATTCTGTGGGGAGCGACTCCTGCGCTGTAGCCTGGGGACTTGGTTTGTAATTTAGATGAAGGAGCAATATCTATCCCTAAATATATACACGTGACTCTACTCCAACTAAGCTGTGTGACTGTGGACAAATTACTTTATCAGTCTGAACATCAGTTTTACTATCTGTAAAATGGAGATGACACCAATACCTGACCTGACTCCTGCATAATGTGGTCATAAGAATTGAATGAGAACATCTTTTGAAAATCTTGCAAAAACATGGTGCCTCTATTGTTATCATTGCTATTATTACTGTCATTCTATTTCATTTTTAGCTCAGATCTGTGATTTCATTGGAGCCATGGACTCCTGGTGAGGGAATTCCCTCCAATACACAATGGTAACTAATCTGCAGTTTATGGTCCTAGAGAGTTTTCTAGTAACACTGATGGGTTAACTGACTTGCCCAGGCTTACCTAGCCAGGAGGAGGTGTCAGGGATAGGTCTTGAACTCAAACCTTCCTGTCTTAAGTCAGCCCTCTATTCACTATACCATATTGCCTCTCATGGTTGTTATACATAAAGAAGCAGCACAGCATATTGGGTAGAGTGCTAGCTTTAGAGGCAGCAGGACCCAGATTCAAATTCTGCCCTTGACATTTTCTAGCTGTACGACCCTGGGCAAGTCACTTGGGTAACCCCCTCAGATGCAATAAGCTACAGTTAGGTTTGAGCTGCATTAGTGGAGGGAGTTTCATGCAGAGATAAAACTCTTGCTGATGAAATTCTAGATCTCTCATGTACACAGGTACAATACGTATGTGCTTGTTGTCATAGAACCATAATTTGTATTTTTTACCCAGGAAAATAGGTCAACTTGACATAGTATGAAAAGCACTGGATTAGGGATTGGGAGAACGAGCTCTGTCCTCCAGGCTCTACTGGTAAATAGGTATGATCCCTAGAAAGGAACCTCTGTTTGCTTCTTTGTAAAATGGGCATGAAGTGGGACTACATGACCTCTATGGTCCCTTAATGTTTTATGGTTCTATGATTTTAACAAGAAAGAAACATAAAAACGACAGACTTGGTTTAACAGATTGAGAAGTACTATGGGATCTGATAAAATAATTCTCACTCCTTGTTTGTATTCCTCAAGCCCAGTGACTTATAAGGAAACATCTGATAAGCCCTTCCCTCTCCTGAATGGAGCTTGGACAGAGCCGGGGAGTGTGGACACAAATACTGACCAAGCAGAGGGATGCAACTTGGCAGGAGGCAGCTAGGTGGCACAGAGAAGAGAGGACTGATCTTAGAGTCAGGAAGTTCTGAGTTCAAATCCAGCCTTATACACTTACTGGATGAATGACCCTGGGACAAGTTACTTGACCTCTCTATGCCTCAGTTTCCTCAAACGTAAAATGCTGACAAGAAAACCTGTCTCCCAGGACTTTTGTGAGGTTAAAATGAGATATTTGTAAGGCACTTAGCACAGTGTCCAGCACAGAGTAAGTGCTTACTAAATTCTCGTTTCATTTCTTTCTCTCTTCCCTGGTGGTCAGATCAAGAGGAGGTAAATCTTTTTGGACTCTATGGACCCCAGGAACAAAGACAAAAAAGCAGCTACAGTCTATGCTCCAATGGAATTCTTTCCAAAGACTGTTAGAAATCTCTTCCCTTCTAGTCCACCTTTTCACTTACTTAAACTGTAGCCTGAACTTAAAATAGAATTCTGGGCTCATCCCTGGGCAAAGGGTTTCAGATGATTGCGTCCTGTCAGCTCCATTATTCACTAGCTGGGTGACTTTGGGGAAGTTGTCAACCAGCATAGGCTTAGTTTACTTCATTGGCAAAATGACTCAAATTGAGTAAACAGCTTAGGAGCTTCAGGAAACCACTTAGTGCATCTTAGACTGCCAGTCTTGACCGCTAGGCAGGCCGTTTTCTTGGACTCCAGGTTTGTTACAAGTATGTGTATAAATAAGGTGATTATTATAATGGGAGTGAGGTGGTGGTTGAATAAATGGTACACATTTTAATTTCTGATGACTATAAAAAACGGGCTATCTCTCCCTTAGAAATGCAGATAGGGACCCATTGGTGAATCTCTTTCCTGAGCTGTAATACTACTTGCTGGGCATTATAAGTGAATTCAGAGCTTTTTAATCACTTTGTCAAACAAAGCAACAAATAGATTCCTCATTCTGATTTTCTACAGTGATGCTAAAAGCAGAAATTTGTGGCAGATTCACTTTGATCTGTTCCTGATTTTTGCTTTCTATATTCACAAACTGTATTACTCTATTACTCACAAAGCCTTGACATGAAGCTAAAGGATAAATGGAGAATGTGCACTTAACCCCATTCTTCACTGATGGGATATCTAGCGAGTTTTTGTCTTAAGGCAGTATATGGTATGGGGTCTTTCAAAACTAACCACGTTTAGGGCTGGCTTGTTTACATCTGCCATTGCCATGGAAAGGCTATGTGATAGCTAGGTAGCACAGTAGAGAGAGAACCCAGCTTGGAGTCAGGAAGACTTGAGTTTGAATTTGACCTCAGACACTTACTGGGCAAGTCACTTAATCTCTGTTTACCTTAGTCTTCTCATCTGTAAGATGGGGATGATAACAGTATAGACCTCCCAGGGTTGTTGTAAAGATCAAATGAAAAAATAATTATAAAGTGCTTAGCACTGTGCCTGGTACAATAAATGTATATTTATATATAAATGTGGTGAGAATAGTAAGAATATAAATGTGGTAAGCAGTAAGTATATAAATGTGGTGAGAGTAGTAAGAACACTGAACTTATAGTCAAGAAATCTGGGTTCAAGGCATGTTCTGCCATTTATTAGTTGTGCGGCCTTGGACACATTTCTTAACCTTGCTGGGCCTCTGGTACCTTCTTTATAAGGCGGGAAAACTAGGTAGTTGGATTTTGGTTAGCATTTGTACTCCTATTTCCAGCAGTCTGTGAATTTTCTTTCAATGAGATTAAAAAAACAAAACAAAACAAAACAACTTGATTCCTGGAAAAAAAAAAAAAAGGGAAAATCCTATTTATTCATCCTGAGCTCTACCCAGTTCTTCCCGGAAGCCAATACAAGGTCTGGCCCTCTATCCACTGTGCCTGGGACTCAAAAGTCCCTTCTTGCTCTAATGCTCTTTGATAAACTGCCTCCACTCCATTCATTACCTCTGCCTCCTCCCCGAAGGGACTATGCCCCTGAAATCACCCCAGGCTCTGTCAGATGGCCTCTTATAAAATCTTGCTAGAACTAGGCTTCCATAATACTTGAAGGCATCCTCCACAGGTCTCATCCTGCCCCTTTCCACCTCCCCTTTATGTGTAGTTTTCTCCTACTAGAATATAAACTTCGTGAGGATAGAGACTGTCTGACTTGCTTGTATCTGTGTCCATAGCTCTTAGCACAGCACCTAGAACACAGTAACCACTAATAATTGCTCTGTCTAGTGGATATAGTAGTTGCAGGAGCTTGTGAGCACCTACTACTTAATATCCAGTGCAATTGTTTCTTGTTTTTATTTTTCTTAGCATGTGAATGGAAGGGCAGGGAGAGTTTCAAAAACAGCATCTTTAACTCCACTAATGTAGAAAAAGTCTTTATCAACCTTACGTGTGTATGACTTAATAGAACTAATAAAAAGAACTGGGGGCAAGGGAATAATGATTCATTCTCAAGGTACTGTCATTGGCTGTGGCCCTAGTTTTCAGTTTTCAGTTCAGAGGATTTTCCCTGTAAACATGAGCAGCAAAAAATAGGAGTCACAGATAAAGAACCTTTAATTGCAATTGATAAAATCAAGTAAATCTCCCTGGATGCATACTTCACTGGGTGGTGATAATTATTGAAAGAAAAGAAAAGAAACCAGCTGTCAGAGACAAAGTACCTTAAGTAAAGCTGTCAGAGTCCCACAGTCAACTCTCCCTTAACCAAGGACATATTATCTCATGTGGCTTAACTGAAGCAAATCTTGCTTTCAAGTTGGACAGTTCACCCCTAATCTACTTAATTACCTCCTTTGTAGATATTCCTCTTTCTTTCCATTTTTACTTTTCTGTTGCACCCAGTAGGGGAGATCATTGAAATCTAAGTACCAAGTTACTACCATCTAGTCTCCACAGGAGGTTTCAAGGACAGCAGCTCCGCTTAAGATGATGCTTTGTATAGGCTGCTGGAAGTTGCTGCATAGAACTCAGGATGGATAAACTGGAGATTGCCATTGATTTTTTTTCAGGAATCAGGTCTTATTTTTTTTAAATTTTGTTGGAAGTAAAATCCCAGATTATTGGCCACACATTCAAAAATCCAAATGATTTGTGAATTATCCATTTTTGCAAACTGTATCTCTGCTTTGTCACAGAACTGAAGGTAATGGGGAGGAAAGAAGGAGGTTGGATAAATGACCTCTAAGGTTCCTTCTAGCTTTAAATCTTTCATGTTATAAACCAGGTCCTCTTTCTTGTTTCAGAAATGAGGTAACCAAAGCATCTTTAACATTTATGGATTATTTGAAAGTACTTTGGCCATTCAAGCAAAAGTTTCCACCTCTAGCACTGACTTGTAATTCAAACAACTATGTTTACCAGTATATCTCTCTTTCCTGCGTAAATTTAATGAGATTTAAAAATCATGTTTCTGTAAATTGGGTGATCTTAAACGACTCAGACATCTTTTTAACAGAACCTTATATATTAGGATTCTATTGAAATGAAAATCATACTACATTCCCTCAAAAAAAATGACACGTTCCATAAATCTGGCTTTCTCAGTAAGACATCTCTTAAAGTATTTTGGAGCCCTCTGATGTCAGTATCATATATCTCAAAGTGAAATTCTTGACTGCTGTCAATAAGGAAAGTTTTTTTCCCCCCCAATTCATTATCTACTGGTAGAGCTGGGCTTGTTGCTACTGTTCACCTAGTCTCAGTGGGAATCTCTCACTCTGTGGTTCCCTGGGGTCCCGGTTCACTTAGGTGACAGGATTTGGGGTTCTATGATTGGCATCAGGGTCCACTATGGGATCAGGGTGGGTCATGGTTTGGTGTTGCTCAGTCTGAGACCAGGCCTTAGCTTAGGACCATAACAACAAACAACAGCTGGATATTTATGTAGCATTTTAAGGTTTGCAAAGCTCATTATCTACATTATCTCACTGAAGAACCCTGTGAGACTGAGGCTATTATCCCCACTTTACAGAGGGGGAATTGAGGATTAGAGAAGAGATTTACCCAGTGTCACCCAGTTGGCAAACACCTGAAGCATATTCAAATGCAGGTCTTTCCATCTCCAAATCTAGTGCTCTATGGATGCCATCCTGCCTTTCTGAATTAAGGTTCAATTTGTAGTCCAGGTTTCAAAGTCAGTATATGGACAGGATTTAGGGGGTCTGCCTGGGGTGAAGTGAGGGCTTGCTATTGAGTCAGGATCAGGGTTCACTCTATGTCTGCGCTCAGGTTTCAGGTCAGTATCAGTGTCAGCCTTGGTGCCAGAATCCAGTCTGGGATGAGGATTTGGGAGGTTATTTTGAGTTTCACTTTATAGCTGAAATAAGGACTCACTCTAAAGCCAGGATTAAGAACTAATCTTTGGTCAGGGTGAAGAGAGTTAGGTTATAGAAAGGGTTAGCAAACTGTTAGAAGCTAAGTGAGCTCCCCCCTTCCCCCCCTCCCCCCTTCCCCGAGCAGATCAAGCCCCTGACCTTGTCCTCAATAACATGCAATTATTAGACGATCACAGAGAGCCCTTTGTCTATGCCTCGCCTAACATAGGTGGTACTCTGATTATAATAATAACATCCATAACAATTAAAGTAATTGCCTACAATGCTTAGAAATGATTATGCCACAAACATTCCTAATTATGCTGACTCATTAAATTATTAAAGGACTAGAGGGCAGTGACACCATTGTTGCTCTAAAATGGATGAGAGGTTCTTGCCAGTGGTCCTTCCTCCTCCCTCCCTTCCTTCAATCCATCACACCCTTGACCCAGACTGAATCTGTTTGGTGGATGGAAAATTTAGAGAGTATTGAGTGAATGCATAGTTACTGCTTAAAATCTCAGTGGAGAGAAACCCTAAACCTCTTCTCACTGGAATTTGTCTCATTTTCACATCTTCATGGTTTTCCGTGGAAAATGAGACTAAAATTTCTTCATAAAAGAGGGGAAAAAGCTCCCCAGGCAGGCTTTGTGGGCCAAGGATCCAAGGGAAGGACATAGAAACACTACTGTTGTTTCAGAGGAGGTAACCCCTTCTGCCAAGGTCAACGTGTTTCTTCAGCTTTTATCCCCTCTTTCTCCTCCAAGAGCTTTCCCGTGTGTCATTTCTCAATCTTTCATCTAATGCCTCTTTCTGGTTCCTCTAGAGATGTTCTCATATCTACCCAATCCTTAAGTAAACCTTTACTGGACCCTGTTGATCCCCAAGCCATCATTCTAGATCCCCCTTCCCTTTCATTTCTATATTGCTTTAATTTTCAAGTGGAGTAATTGCTTCAACATCTTTACCACTGCTCAATACTTCAGCGTCTAGCTTCCAACCCTATTGTTTGTTGCTGAGTTGTGTCTGACTCTCTCTGACCACAGCATGCCAATGATATCAACAGCATTTTCTTGCCAAAGACACTGCAGTGGTTTGCTGTTTCCTTTTCCAGCTCATTTTACATATGAGGAAACTGAGGCAAACAGGGTTAAATGACTTTCCCAGGGTCACACGGCTAGTAAGTGTCTGAGACTGGATTTGGATTCAGGTCTTCCTAACTCCAGGCCCAACGTTTAACTAACTGAGCCACCTAGCTGCCTCCTCCAACCCTATTACTTAAATGAAAATGCTCTTTCCAGGGTTTTCAACAACTTCCTACTTGCTCAATTCAATGACCTTTTCTCACTCCTCATCCTTCTTGATCATTGTTTCTCTGAAGCTTCTGGTACTCCTGATAAGTCCCAAAACCATGTTACCATGCTCCCAACTTTTTCCAATGTAGGCCTTTCTGGAAGTGGAACAGGGGGTCCTAAAATGAAAGACTGTTCAAATGTAGAATGAACTGCTTCAGGAAGTAGTTTCCTTCTCATCAATTAAAGTTCTTAAGCAAAGGCTCTATGAGCCTGTAGCACAGTTGCAATCAAGAGCATTCTTTTTCAGGCCTCAGTTGGACTGGACGCTCCGTGAGGTTCTGTTCAAATCTCAAGTCTGTGATTTTATGGCTGTGTGACTACTTCTGCCATTGTTACTACTACTGTTAGGGAGGATAAGGGCAAAGTAAATGGTAAGAGAAGAAGAAAGATGATAAAAAAGTAGGAAAAGGAATAGGAGAAAGAGGAGAATAATGATAATAAGCGCCACTGCCACCACCACCGCCACCACCACAACTGGATAAAAGTTCCAGGGAGGCAGATTGTGGCTGGATGTAAAGAAGAGCTGCCTAATTTCAGAGTCATCCAAATAACTTAGTGGACCCCTTCAGGGGTCTCTCTAATACTTCAAGGTTTTAAAAGGAGAAATTTTCAAGGGTTTTTGTAATTTACAGACAGGTGGGACTACAAGGCTTCTGAGGATCATTCCAACTTAAAAGATTGTATGCAATTCTGGGTTGCTTGAAAGGGGAGAAGTCAAGTCTGGAGTATAAAGTGGAAGGTGAATGGGAAGGGAGGGAAGAGGATACCACATGAAAGGGTCTGGCAGGTGTCTCTAAAAACAAAGGAATTGGGTACCATGGAGAGGATGGAAGAAGGACTCTAAAGAAATCAGCAGGACAAGGAGAATAGTTTTACAGGGTACCAAGGGAGTTCAAGGGACACTGAAGGTATAAAGAAATTCTGGAGTGGAAAGAAACAGGGAGGGTAGAAGCACACTGAGGTAGTAGAGACACACTGATGGGAGGAAAGAGAAACACTGAAGACAACCTCATCCAGTGCATAACCCCTCCCCGTTCTCATTTCAGAGAGTTTGTGGTGTCTCCTAGGGAGCTGAAATGGGTAGATCAGCCTGAGGGGGCTTGCTGTCCCCTTCTCAAAGCCATTCAGGAAAATTGGACAGTTCATCCATTCCGGATGTCATTTCTCATCCCTCTGTCACCAGAAGGTGTTTCTAAATCCTATCCAATTTACTCTCTATAAATACGGCCTTGGAGAGACAATTGCATTACCTCTGAAAGGAGGGCTCGGAAGGGGCAGGCAGAGTAAATAGTTGCCTGGATCTGGTAGCTTCCAGCCAAATTACACTTATGAAGCAAGCATGCTGCTGTAGGTCCAGAAAGCAGAAAGAAGAATCTATAAAAGGGATTAGTGTGAGCAGGACCAAAGTCAGTGGGAGAACCAGGGTAAATACACAGCAAGGAGCTAAGATTAGCGCTACTAAACTGAGCAAGAATAATGAAAACTACAATAAGAGAGCCATTGATTGCTGAGATTCCAGCCAAATCCACCATGAAAACATTTTCTTTATTCTCACCCTTTCCCCTTCCTTCCTTTTTTTGGAAAAAGAAACATTGAATTTCCACTAAGAGCAGATCTATATCCTCAGGACTAGGAAAGCTATTAGGACACTTGGAGAAAGATAACAGGTTTTAATATTGGTATAAGAGCACAGAGGGTGGCCAGAAAGGATCACTAGAGTTCCCATAGTAACTGCCAATTGGGGGTGGGAGTAGGGTGGCATGACCTTAAAATAAGACACCAGTAATGCAAGTGTAACCTGAGCAGTGGGTACAAGTAGGCAGAGGGAGGGTAGAGGGCACTACTTGCTATGTTGGGTGGTACCGTCTACCTTTCCTATTTTCTCCCCCTTTTCTTCCTTCCACACATTCTATGCTCCAGTCCAAATGGACTGCTCTTTGGCTGGAATGTCTTTTATATTCACCTACTGAATTTTGACCCATTGTCTATTGTTCAGATCAAATACCCTTCTTCCAGAAAGTTTACCCTAACCCCACTGTCAGTAATGACTTTATTCCTGAAAGCTAGGCTATTAACACAATTCTGTAATGAATTTGTTGTTTAATATTATTTCATTATCTTTTTTGTGTCTTACTGCCACCACTATATAGGAAGATCTTTGAGAGAAGGGATTATATACATATATATAAATACATATCTATGTATGCATATATGTATATATGTAAACACACACATATGTGTGTATAAATGTATATGTTTTATATATAATAGAGTTTTGTGCCTTTTTATCACTAAGGATTATAGGATGATAGATTTATGACTAGAATGGAACTTAAAGGTCACCTAGTCCAGCCTAGTCTTTATTTTAGAGATAAGGAAACAGGCATAAGAAGGTGAAGAGACTGACCAAGGACACATATGTAGCAAGTCATAGAACTTGGATTTGAACACAAGTTTTAGTACAGTACTGTACATATGGTAAGTGCTTAGCAAATGTTTTCTTTTGAGACATTACATTTTATGATTACAATGATTGCAATATGATTATATTTTATATATTGAGATGTTAAAATCAATATAGCTTCTAAGAATCAGAAGGAATCTTAGAAAATCTTTAGTTTTACACCGTAATTTTTACAATGTTGAAGATGAGGTTCAGAGATAGGAAAGGACCATTCCCAAGTCATAGAGGAGAGCTAAGATCAGAACTGTACCTTCCTAATTCTCAACCCAGGGCTGTTCCCACAAATTCTCATCTGTATTTGAAGGTGAAAATGTAAATGGTGAAGAGAGGGGAAAAAAAATTCCTCATGAATTTGCAGCTTCGGGTCCCTTCTTAACCTTTCCCTAAATGTTTTTTTTTTCCCTTGTAGCACATGTAAACCTTCTTCTGCCATGTGACACTTAAACATAGCATCCCCAAGGAGATTTAAAGTTCTAATATATTAGCAATAATTCTGTCAACTACTGAATATGGGCTCATTCAAAAACCTATTTAGAGAAAACAGCAGCCATAATGTATTAATAGCCTTGGGTTTGTCATGCTTTGGATGCTCTAGTTAAGGACCTTCACAATGATAATATATTGATGCTAACCTTTTAAGTACTATGGAGAAATGTGATTCAGGGCCTGCCTTTGAAGACTTATATAATAGCATTCATAAGGAGGGTATGGGATTAGATGTGGTTTGGGAATTTCATACTTTTCCATGCCCAGTCTACTTCTATGGCTGGGATTTAGGACTCAGAAGACCCTGTGATCAGAGGAGGATTTGGATGCTGACCTGAACCAGCCTACTGGAGAAAACCTTCCAGTCTGTATGTTGGGCCTCAGAAGATGTGATGTACACTACAGCTTCTCTAACAGATCTACCCCACCCCCCTTCCTCTCTCCCCTCTTGTCTCCTCTCCCTCTGTACCTCACTTCTCTCCACCATCCTTTTAGTCCTACCTCCAGGGTATTTTCACAAGGCAAACATGATCATTTCATCTGTAATTATAAACCAAGCCCAGTGGTATTATGTATTATAGAGTGTGGCATCAGACACTATAGCAGTCTTAGGGATAAGTCTTAGTAAAGAACTATGGGGCTATACTTATATGCAACAAAATCTTGGCAATCCAGTCTGGGAATAAGGAAGAGAGAAAGAAAGAGATTTTTAATAGGGAGTAATGAACCCCCTTCACAGGCATTGGAAATTTGGGATGGGTGTTCCATATATGCCAAATCTAATTTGAATTTCTTGAGTTATTCCTGAATATGCTTGAATTAAATATTCAAATATTCTTTAATAATCTTGAATTTCTGACCACCTAACCTTACAGATGAGGAAACTGAGGTTCAGAGGGAAAGAAGTGGCTTATAGTGGGGATCATAGGATCACATATTTCAAAGTGTAAGAGACCATAGGATTATTCATAAAATCCAACTTTGTAATTTTACTGATGAGGAAACTGAGGCTCACAGAGTGAAATGACACGCCTAAGGTCATAAAAGTTGTAAGTTTTAGAGTCAGGATTTGAAGTCAGGTTCCCTGACTCAAAAATACACTAGTCTACACCAGTGTTGTCAATTTAAAACAGAAATGGGTTCTTGAAAGCATGTATCACAAATTAATATTATCTATATTCTGTTGTATTTTCATTTATTTTGTTAAACATTTCCCAATTACATTTCAATCTAGTAGAGGCCAGCACTTGGGAGTTTTGGCATAAATCTCAAGAGTTTGACATGTCTGCTCTATCTAAGAGGGGAATAATGCTTACTGTAAGCTCAGCAGCAGAATAGCTAGGGGGAGAATCACATGGTTGATAAGCTAATTAGAGTTAGAGCAAAGATGTTTTTGACCTGGGTTTCCTAAACTATATGAAACTCTTCTATAGCTCTACCATGGACAGTTCCCCCACTGTTTATGGCCTTAGTAGGTTACCTCCAGAAAGAATGTAGGACGAGGTGGGGATTGAGGAGGCCAAGAAAGAGTTAGGTGCTTAAGTTTATTGGTTTAACAAGTTAGGACCCTTAGTAGTAAATGTTTTGCAGACCAGTAAACATTCACTGCTACTGTTTTGCCACAGGCTGGGGAAAAGGCTGTTCTATGGTAAAAGGCTAATTAACTAGCCCACTGGGACACTAGGAGCTCCCTGAGCATCAACACATCTTAGCTCTTGGCTGAACAAATAAGCACATTTTCAGTGATAGAATCTCTCTCTCCTCCTACCTCTCACTCTCAGATGGGCTTTGAAATGAAAGAAGGGGCTGGTGCTTACATCTTGAAATATCTATCAGTAAGAAATGTGTGGTTTGTATTTATATTGGTCATTATTAGCACCAGGGGATACACATTTTAAACTACACCTTTAGAAGTGGACAGCCTGTAAAAAAGAATAATTCCTGGGCATCTAACCCATAAAAATAATGTGGAGACGCACTTGGAAATAAATAGAATGGGATGAAATAAACCTGTCAAAAGAATAATATTCAAAGCAATCAAAAAGGGGAAAATGTTAAGGACTAATAGGCATGTTATAGAATTAGATTCGTGTTTTGTTTTTAGCATCATCTGCTGATGTAACCTAAATAGAGCGCAGAAAACAATGGGTGCTGTGCAAATGATGAGTCACAAACAGGATCTTGAAAAGAATCATTTCTGTACAATCCAACCCTATGCATAATGGGCCTTTTGAGAGCCTGCTTGATATTGTCATTTACAGTGGCATGTCTGGAACATGTCACTTGGTCTTTGAAGAACAGCGCCCTCCAACTATAGTGTATCAGAAACAGACAATAGCTAGGTCCTTGTTCATCAGTCTAAGGACTCTTGACCCTAAAAGGCTTTGTTTTGGCATCAGATAGATGATACCACTTCCCATTCCCAGTTCCATTTCCACATTCCCCATGACTTTGCAATTGGCTTCTTTGGACTGATGGGGTAGGAAGGAGGCCAGAAAATAAAAGTACTGGAAGGGGAAGGAAAGTGCCATTTGTTTTGCTATTGGGAGGGGCAAGAAAATCATGAAATGTGAATGGGACAAAAGCAGTATAATAGGAGAAACTGTCTTGGATCTTCTAAGAAAGGCTCTGAGATATACTCAGTTTCCTAGTTGAAAAGTCTTGAAAGAAATATAGTCCAGACTCCTCAGCAAGAAATATTCACATTTCCACCCCTCACACATCCACAGTCATGGAGATCTGACCGTGATATGAGGGTTTCTTAGTATAGAAAGGTGGGGCCTTTGAACAGAAATGAACATATTGAACTTGGTCATGATGCTGAAATTGGTTTGGAATAAAGGGTAAGGTTAACATAGCTAAATTGTGTGTTCACATTTGAACACAAGGCCAAGAATCTAAATCAAGGGTAACCTTCCACTGCAACTAGTAGGGAGGAGATTTAAGGTCCTATTTAATTTACATACATAAAGCCAGGGTCAGATAAAGTACATTCAGAGAAAATACTTCTTTCCCCACAAATGGCAGGACAACTATGGAACTACTCTAGCTTTTGCTCATATGCCAGACAAGTAGAAACCAAGAGAGCGGGGCCCCAGGCAGCCGATTGTCAAGCTCCCTCCCCTGGCCTGATAGTCACCTGTGCTCAGGAGGTAGAATGGAGTCCCCGTGGTCACCTGTTGCCTACCCATAACTGCTAACAACAAGGAAATCAGTTCCCGGGCAGCATGCATAAGAGAAGAAAAGAAATAAAGAAAAATAAAAATGTGCCTGGTCATGATCAAAACGGCAATTATTTTTTTTCTTTGAAGATCTTACTATTAAAAAATAAAAGAATACCAAGGCGTTATTAGAAAGCATGGATGAACACTTAGTCTCCATCTCAGGTAGTGATTGCAATCCAGTGAATGGCCCTGAGAAATACGAATGGCAAGCAAACATTCTTGGTACCAAACTACCACTCTCCAGTAAGGTGCCAGTATACACCCAAAGGTGGTTGTGCCAAGAGGAGACATTGTTAATGCCAGAAGAATGGATCAAAGTGAAATGATTAAAGAAACTGATATAAATGGCATCCAAGCCCCTAAGCAGAAAGGCTAACAAACAGTTTGGTTAGAACTGTGCAACATATCACAAGAGCCTGGGGGGAGCCAAATGTTGCAGGAAATGGACAGTGTCATGGAAAACATACAAAAGGGGCTGACATGAGGATCTGGAGCATGTGAGGATTCCCTCCTCCCTCCCAATCACAGGTTGCAAGAGTAGGCGGTTTATCTGTGGAGAGACTGTGGAAAACAACATTTTTGAACACACAGAATGGAAGCCCAATTAAAAGTAGGTGCTTGATGTACTAAAGCATACCATGAAGTATGGAAAGACCTTAGAAGCTGGACAACAAAAAGGAGAACTTCCTGATTGGCTAATTTATCATCATTATAGAGAGACAGTAATGCTCTGGACAAATAGACAACCTGATGGCTTTTTAGTGGGATTAAGGCACTTTGAGGACTGAAGCACTTTGGAATCGGGGATATGAGAAGTGTCTCATGCTATAGATGATAGGTAATAAAGACCTAAGAAAATCACAATATGATACTTCAACAATGGAATTTAATGTTTCCACATAGGTCTAAGCTAAGAAGTAATCGGTTAATGCTATGAAATAGACAACCAAGTCTGATCTCTAAGGATCCTTTTAACTCTAAAACCTATGAAATAACTCATGTCAGCTCAACACCAAGAAATAAAAGTGGAGCTTGCAGCAGTTAGTTCTGGTACCACCTTGGTCAGGAAAAATGGTGGAGCTGATTTTAACTGAGCTATGATGCCCTAATACCACCAGGGTTGGCATAGCGGACAAAGGTTAAAAGAAGCATGATCAGTACCTGCTGTTATTTGGGTTGGAAGTTATTGGGGAGCCTTTGGGAGAAATTTTGTTGTTTGCATTCAGAAAATTATCCAGACCCAAGTTCCCAGGAAAGATCTCGAAAGAAGGTGGGGCAACATTATAAGGAACCCACAGGAGACTTCTCTAGGGGTATGTCTCTCCTATCATAATGAACAAGAAAGAGGCCAGGGGAGCTGTGTGTTATACCCGCCTTGCGACTACCGTTAGATGCCTACTCTTGCATACTGCAGCTACACTTGGTGTCTCCTTGATGGCTGGGGTCAGCCCTTTGGTAGAGGTTAGTCTGTAATGATAAGGCCTTTCTAGGAGAGTCTAGGCCAGAGATATCAAACACATGGACCAAGTTACAAACCAAATGAGATTAAAGTGTAATTAGGAAAACTATAACAAAGTAAATAAAAACATAATAGAACATAGAGAATGTCAATACGTAGTTTTCTGAGTCTATATGTGGTTCACAGGGATTCTTATGTACAATGAATGGTCCTCACTTCTTCGGGAGTATATCACCACTGGTCTAGGTTGTGCTTATATGATATGTTTGAGACTATAACTCTTAGGGATATGTACAACATGTCATGTTCCAGTGGCACTCTGGTCTATTGCTCCCTCTTTTAAAGTACAGCATACTCTCCCATTATATGCTGTGGATTTGGGGAAATCGTGTAAGAAATCTGGATCAAATGACTAATTCATTGCTTGTAATACAACAGAGGGAAAAGCTGCCCTAATTAGTCCATTTCTTCAACCCACAGATCAGACACCTCAGAGATATAAAGTCTAGTAAAAGAGCTTCACACAAGGTGAGGGTTCCTTATTATTCCTATGGGGCAGGAGGAGTAAGACAGTATAAAGCACTTTATCTTTCTATTTAATTCTTTACAAAATAACTACAGTTTTAAAGATAAACTCCCAGATGATACACTCCCTGCCTTTTGTGCAGAATGATTTTGGAATAAGTCCCTATATTTCCTGAATAACTAAAAAGCCAACTAAAAAGCCTTAGGCTCTCCCCAATACCCAGCACAGGATTATCTGAGGATACTGCTTGCCTTTCCAAGTTCTCCATTAGCCTTGAGGTTAATGTTCAATTCTTCATAGGAAGCTCTTAATATGGTAGTTGTATATGTGTGTGGGAAACTAGGAGCAACTATGCTCGTGATTTTATGAGGGTCTATATTTTTCCCACAGTGATGAGGCTCAGTTTTCAAATCAAATCAGATACCTTTCCTAACTCCTGCGTATAAGTTCCTTATGAGACTCAAGATTCTAGCTTTACTGTCATTTGCTTCTGCCACTCTTGAGAGAGGTTCTGCCCTCTGGAGGTGATAAGTAGCTTGCCCATGCTAGTATGCTATACTGCCCTTAATCTATAGGCTGGAGAGGGAAGAGCTCTGACTTTCTGGCAAAAAATGATCAGAAGACTGGCACAGGAGGTATAGATACCAAAACAAGAAGCTATTACTTGGATTTTGCAGAGATGAAAATTTTTCTCTCTGCTATCTAATCATTTCATGCCTTGTGGTTGTAGCTCCAGAGATGGATGCAAACCCCAAATTTGCCAAATCTAACAATTCACTGGGGCTTTGCTGTGTCTGGATTCTTGCATGTTTCAGAGCTTTGGGATGAGCATGACTCATAAGCCTCAACTAAAAGTATCTGTGAATTATACCACCTTGGGGTTAGAGAACTTGTCTTTGTGAAGAATGACTCTGAAGTTGTGCTTTAGATACTGTTCCAGTCTTTTGTCACTTCTGCCTGTCCCTTATGCCCCTTCTCTTCAGGTCTTTCATTTTATCTTGAGATTATGCGGTATGACTCCTTGTCTATTTGTCTTCCGACTATTCTCTCTGGCTCTTCATCAGTCCTTCAGATTCAATGTCACAGTCTTGTTTTTCATGCCTCTACCCAATTCCTCTACCCCTACCAATTGGGACATTAGCTAATAAACATTGCTGGCCCTTGACTTTGAGTCCTAATCCCTGAGTTTATCTCTATTAATAGTTGGAAGCAGATTCTTTTAAACCAGAATCATAACTTCTAGAATTAGAAGAGACCATAGAGATTATTTAGTTTCAACTTTTCTCAATTTAGGCTTTTGGAAGGACTTGCTCAACTTATTACAGTAAGTGGGAAAGTGAAAATTCAAATAAAATAGCATAGTAATAATAGTTAGCATTTATGTTGTGATTTAAAGTTTACAGAGCACTTTATATTATCTCATTTGATCCTCACCACAATTCTGTAAGGTAGATGCTAGGCCCATTTTACAGATGAAGAAACTGAGGTTGACAGAGGCTTAATGACTTGTCGAGTGTCAGACAGCTAGGAAATGTCTGAGCAGTACTTGAACTCAGGTCTTCCTGATTCTAAGTCCAACAGTCTATCTACTGTGCTACCTAGATTTGAAACTTGATGCCCTGGGTGAAGAGCAAGGGCTCTTTCCAATTCTGTAGCTTCCCTTTGATGATTTAATCCCTCGTGTCATATCACCCTCCACGTTGGTTAGCATTTCCTATTCTGCTCACAAGCCAACTACTTTACTTGGGAGAGGTAATTTCTGTCCTTTGACTCAAGTAGAATCCCAAGACAAGCTCACCTTTTGGCCTGTTTTTCTCTATGATGACTACTCTGGTAGTAAAGCTCCAGCATAGTTGGACTTTTGCTCAGAGAAGAATCTCAGTGATTCAGAGATTGCCAGATGTGGATGAGATATTTTGCTCTGCCAAGACTGTTAGATAGGAATTTCCATGAAGGGGACATTTATAAAGAGTATGGGAATACAGTGGGTAAAATGGTGCTGGTTTGAGTACTTTTAGCACTAGGGATTCCATGTTTTGCCACTCCCAGAAATGTCAGTGATGACAGCCAAGAACAAAGCTCAAAGAACAAAACCATAGATCAGCGATTTTCTCTCAGCCTTTCTGGGAAGGGTAATGAGCCTAACTGACTTGAGAGTTTGGGCAAGCTGGAACAAACGGCTTGTTGGAAAATAGAATATGCTCTAGAGAAAAGTGTGTGTATGCTCTCCACCATCCACTTGATCACATGGTCCTTTCTCAAACTATGTATGCACAGGGAGAAGGTTTACTAACAAAAAATCAGCTGTGGTTTGAAGAAAGAGGGAGAACAGGTCAACATCTCAAGGAGCTGATGAATCTCTTCCACAGCCATTTTCTGAAGTATTTATGCCAATGAATAATCATGCCAAAAGGACTATCTGACCCATCTGATGAGACTTTCCCTTTAGAGCAGCAGTTCTCAACCTGTGGGTTATGTTCAATTTGTAACAATGAAAATACATCCTGCATATCAGATATTTACATTCTGATACGTAACAGTAGCAAAATTACAGTTATGAAGTAGCAACGAAAATAATTTTATGGTTGGGGGTCACCACAACATGAGGAACTGTATTAAAGGGGCATGGCATTAGGAAGGTTGAGAACCACTGATCTAGAGTCATATTCTCTTTGACTGGTCATAAACCAAGAGTGCACCACAGTGTAAGTGGCTATACTCAGAAAGCCAAGAAGAAGAGAAGAAAAAAAAAAACAGCAGAAGATGTTATTCCTTGTTCTTCCCCTTTCTTCCCTCAATCAGAAACATTACCTCTTTGCAATTCACTTAGCACTCTTGTTTGACATCTCTTAAATCCACATATCATGTATTTTTATGGTCATTTGTATGGGTTTCTTATTATTCCATTAGATTGTGAAGGCAAAGAGGGTAAGGGAAGAATCTTCCTTTACATCTCTCTCAGAACTGCACATAATAAGTGCCTGACAAACTTTTGGTGTGAACTGAATTGAAAATTGTAGAAAGGACAAGCAGCTATTCACTCTCTTCAGATACAACAAAAGAATAAGCGGTCTTGAAAGGCAACAGGAGTAAGTCTTGTTGAACTGTTACCCAAGAGATGCCCATCATAAGGGTTGCAAGATAAGGGGCAGTGTTACTATGTGGAAGAGATTATGTGGAATCTTGTCATCTGTAAAATGAGAGGTTTGGACTCAATGATCACTGAGATCTTTCTCAACCCTGTTACTGATCCTTATCCTTCCCCAGCAGGTTCTTCAGGAAACTTAAGGGGCCATATGTCACTACAAAGATATTTTGGGTACAGGGTAGATACAAATATGCTTTCCAGTTCAAGTACCTGATCAAATCCATTTCTCTAGGAAGTATAAGTCTTGATCCTCTTCCTGCCTGTCAGTCATTCATCTATTTCTTTAATGGGATTTCAATTAGAGCATTTTGAGTTTGGACAAGTTCTTTTGAGAAGTTATCCGGAGTCATAATTGATATCTTTAAGATCTTTGCTTT
Organism: Pseudochirops corinnae; assembly: GCA_028646515.1. NCBI lineage: Eukaryota > Metazoa > Chordata > Mammalia > Diprotodontia > Pseudocheiridae > Pseudochirops > Pseudochirops corinnae. The sequence continues at coordinate 261,961,943 of CM053585.1, forward strand.
GTAAATCATCACAAAGGTGGTAGATACTATTTGGCTCATGAGACAGCATGGCGGCATGGGCAGAATATTGCAACTGGAGCCAGAAGATCTGAGTCTATGTTCATGCTATTCTCTTGCTTTCTTGGCCATGCGACCTTAGGCCATTGGCTTCCTTTCTCTCAACCTCAATTTCTTTATCTATAAAATGAAGGGGTCAGACAAGGTGACCTCCAAGGTTATTTCTAATCTCACATCTCATGATCCTACAGAAGCAATCTGTAAACCCTAAAGTGATAGCATCATGTGAATTATTGTTACTAAATGGGGCTGTATTAAGGTGATCGAACTTTTTAAGTTGCAAAATACTTTAGAAACATGCATTCTCTTACTAGAACAGCTCAAGGTTTGGTTTATGTAGGCCAGCAGCCTATTTGGAAAGATGAGACTTTGACTGCTTCTAATCAGGGTTTAAGTTTTGAGAACACAGCTCCTTTAGGCTCCTTTAGCTATCCGTCTACTTAGAAACAGATTTGGGAAGGAAAATCCCCCCACCCCCCATTCCTTTCATGATTTTGACATTTTTTAAAATAAGTGATTCAAGATTAGAATGTACAGGAGTAATTTGTACATTTTAGATTATCTAAAGCTATCTCTCCCACCAGAAAGCCAGAGCAAGGTCTTTGAAATGGCAATGCAATTGATGATTCACATAGAAGGCATTTCCCCCATTTTAAAGGAGGTACAGAATAATGCAGGGGGCAAAGAGACAGTACGGAAGCAGTGCTGACAGAGGGGAAAGCATGCGGAGAAATTCTATATAGGCCACACCATGGAGCAAAGCAAAAGGACGCAGGGAGTCACCAGTTCATCCTTTTTGATGTACAGTGATGACACAATCACCTCACCTCATTACTCGGCACAGCCAGACTCAGCCATGGGCAATATCACCTGCTTTCTTCCACCAGGTGGCAAATGAGGGTGCTATAAGGAAAATCCATCAATTTGGTCTCCACTAAGCTGACGTCTGTGGCGACTCAGTCAGGGGCAAGAATGAGAGAACTCTTCTCAGAACTTATTCAGGAACAAGAACACAGAGCAGCAAAATCGGATCTTGGAAGCACCTCTGAGGCCAAGACTGACCTATATCAAAGCATAAGCCCCTGCCACAGTTTCTCTGACAATTGCTCATCCAGCCTCCACTTGAAAATCTTCAATGACAGGGAGTCCACTGTCTCCTGAGGCATCCAATTTTGCATCTGGATAACTTGGCCTTCGGGGAAGAATTTTTTCCCCTTCTTTACATCAAGTCAATGGAGGATTAATTTAAGGGAAAAATCTTTTTTAACAACTAGAACTAACTGTATAAAATAAAATGGGCTGCCTTGGGAAGCAGGGGAATTCCCCCTCCTTGGGGGATGAGGTGGGAGCTTTAAGTAAAGAAAGAACAACCACTTGTTAAGTGTAATGTAGAAGGGATTCTTGTTCAGACACAGGTAAGATGAGAAAGCCCCTGAGATTTCTTTCAAATCTGGGATTTTGTCATTTTATAGAAGACATAAATAAGACTTAAAGGAGAATATTTAAATAACTTAAGAAACAGTGTACTATAGTAGAAAGAGTAACATATTTTGAGTTAGAAATTCTAGGTTTAAATTCTGGCTTTACTACTCATGTTACCTTAGGCAAGTCACTTAAACTCCGTGGGGCTCAGGCTGTTTTTTTTTTTATTTATAAAATTTAGGAATTGTTAATCTGTAATGTTTCTTCCAGCTCTAAAGCCTATGATAATTATCTATATTTGAAATCAGTAGCAGGAACCTTACTATTTCAAAACCAAACCAAAACAATATCCCTTCTTTCCTCCATGTTTGTTTCCAGTCTTGTTTTGACTTCTTTGTTTATGCCATCTGGAAGGTAGGAATTTTTAAGTTTCTTAGATCAAATTCTCCCACTTGGCTGTCTCTGAGTCAGGGTCCTACCTAGACTTCTCTTTAGATCTTTCTTCAGCATCCAGGAGACAGAAAAATAAAATGAAAGGAACAGATACAGGCATATATTTGGGCCCAAGTGTTCAACAATATTCTTTTCTTCTGCTTTACAGAAGGTCTAGCTGAAAGGGGCAGGGAAAAAAGAGAAGAAGCTCAGTCTGAATTGCATTTGATGCTCAGGGAAAGATAAAAAACACCAAGGAAAGGAAAGACCTAAGGTGAAATAAAGGTAAAATAGAATTAAGAAGGCAGTGGAGTGCCATGAGCAGAAGGATATGGTCTGGGAGGGAGAAAAAGCAAAGGATGCCTATTTTCTCACCATCAATATTGGGACACATAGCCCCACAACAGACTTTGTTTTGGTGATTGTGTCTTAAAGTAGAAAGAATTTTTTGGTTTTTTTTATAGCACTGTTGTGACTGTATCACTACACATCCATATATACCGTGTATATATGTAGAACCTGACTTAAATGTGGACTCTGGGTGTATTTTCATCAATAAGTCTGACATTTGTTTTATCAATCACTCTCTTTATTCTGCTGTATCATCTCTTGTGATACATATTTTTATTGTCATGCTTATGACATGATCCACTCATTTGCTATTAAGTCTGGGGCATGGTATATGAAAAAAAGTTGTCTTGGAGAGCAGAAAGTCTACAATCACTGACAGGGTTAGATAACTAGAGATATAGAAATGATATAAAATAAGGGCATTGGGAGAGGAAAGGTATTGGGGATACCAGGTGAGAGACAAGGGCTGTTTCCTTATTGGGCACTACTGGTAAGTTTCATGGCTTAGATCCAAGGACCTATTGTCAGTAATGGGGAAGAGTAAAGGGAGGTGTTCCATGTGAATCAACAAGTGCCTAGAAAGGCTAATGATAGGTATGTTTCCAAATTAATTACATTGAAAACATAAGAGAAAAAATTAGGAGATTTGGCCACGGAAGGTAACAGAGTGACAGACCATCAGAACAAGAAGAGGGTAGAATCAGCACAAATGTGAATACAGGTATCCCCAAAGAATGCAGAATATGAAGACAAGTTAAATAAAGTTGCCCCCTGAAATAATCTGAAAAAAAATATTAACAGGAAGATTGCCAGGTCTCATCAAGGTTATTTCTAGGTTTTAGAAAAAAAAAATAAAGCATAACTAACATAAGATGAGTAATAACCTAATTAATCATAACATTCCAATAATTTGATCCAACAAAAGGGAATGTTCTTCATGACATCAAGAAGAGAAGCATCAAAGAATGAGGGTGTGCCAACATTTATTTAGCAGTATCTAGGGGAAAAGGTCTCTCATTTAATGACCAATACTGGCTTTGTTGACTGAAATATCCATTTCCCACAGCTTGTTAGGAGGAATCATTAAGTAGAAAGAGCCTAGGTCTGAGAGTCAGCTTACCCAAGTTTACATGCCAGATTTGGTAATAGATAGTCAACTCTAGCTATTCTGGCTTTGGGCAAGTCACTGCCTTTTTGGAGATTCACTTTTCTCATCTATAAAATGGGGAATAATACTTCTACTTTCTACCTCACAGGGCTGTTATGGGGGAAGTAGTTTGTGACCCTCAAAGTATCATGGAAATATGACTTATGACAATAATGTATTATCACCAACATTATTATTCTCTCCATTTAAATATTCATTGACCAATTTTTAAAGCTATGATTTGCTCTTCTGAATGAATCTGCCCAGAGCTGGAAACAGTATCTGTATACCCTAGGCAAAGTTTGAAACTTGTGTCCCCTGAGGTTTCAATTGTAAAACACACTACTAGATTTATCAGAAAGACAATACCTACATGTTCTGGAGAACAAAAATTTCTGATATTAAAAAAAAACATTATTCAAAATGTTAGACCCCAAAGGACAAAAGTAGAAATTGCAAAGAGGCAAATATAGTTGGTACATGATATTAAGAACCACTTCCTAATAATCAGAGCTGTCCAAAAGTAGACTAGATCAGTCTCTCCAAATTCTAAAATTCTACGATTTTGTGATTCCCCTCCATTATGTAGCCAAGGCATCTGCCCACCACTGGTCACAACTCTGTACCCACCCACAAGGAGGGAGAACCCTTTGTGCAGGATCGTGCAATTATCATGCCTAACATATCTTTTGTAAATGAATAAATCAGTCTCTTGAATTCAGTTCATATGAATTATTCCCCTAGAATCTGATAAAAATAAGAGTATACTGATAAAGCCAAGTTTATGAACATTAAGAGTTAAAGACCTTAGTCTGAGCTTCTGGTACAGGCACCTTGTAGGGCCCATCTTGAGCTGTCAACCAAATGGATTTTCTCTCTTTTTCTGTGTCCAGTCTCTCAGTAGGAAGAGAGGGCATGTAGTAGAAAAAAGAGGAAATAAAAAAGGGAGAAAAATAGATGTAAGGAATAGGAGAGAATGAGCTGGAAAGTAAAGGTTGGATGTGAGTAAAACAGAAGAAAAAGCACTAATATGAGATAGAGTTTTCCTGTTGATGGACTGTAAGTAACACTGCATTTCTCTGGCACCTCATCCTCAGCTCTATAATTTCTGCAGAGGACAAACTATAGAGCAAGCATGGTGGGGCACATTCAGAAGGACAATGATATGCTCTTAATTGAGACCTTTGGTATGGGACAGAGAGGATTCTCCAGTAATCACACAGACTCCAAGCAGGGCAGAAAGATGGCAGTAATCAGTGTCCATCATCCAGATGCAGCCAGATGAGTACCAAAGGAACTCAGTAACTAATAGGCATTTGCCCAGAAGTTTCCACATCCTTAAAAAACCCTCTTTCCTGCCTTAATGCTGTCAATATAAACTGTCTACCTTGGACAGTGAATTGTCCTACATGCTGCGTTTCCTGGATAATTGATGGTGTTCTTCACTCTGGACCATTTTTTTTCCTCTGGTGGAAAAGTCTGCCGAGGGCAGTGATTTTTGTCAGTTTTATTTGTAGCCCATCAATTCCCTTCCTCCACAAAGGGTATTTTATCTCTTTCTTCCCTACCGTCTGTGGCCCTGGGAGGAAACAAGTTAGGCACATGTGTCCCTTTCAAGATGGATGGTGGAACAAATGGCAAGGCCTTAGTCCCCTTGTTTTCTCCTTGGTCCCCAAGCTTCCACCAGGTGCTAAATGCGTTCATCTAATTTCCTGAAGAATTAGAAAAGTAGTAAACATGGGGATTTAGTTTCTCCTCTTTCCTATGTGGGAGTAGGTGGCTGTTGTTTTGTATGTGTGTAGATTTGCAATCTAAATGCAAATGGCTACACTAAAAATAAGCATCCCTTTTTCTAGGCGATGGCCACTCCTGACTGGCTGCAGAGAAGCCCGAGGGTCCAGAGACAGTAATGATAGCAAGGCTGTGTCATGACTGTACTTTGCCCCATGTTTGCAGCTGCTCTTAAATGGCTGCAAAAGGAAAACACAGACACACCCACGTACCTTTTGTTGCCAGTCGAACACAATTGATTTTGGTTTCCTGTGAACAACAAAAATGAAGGAAGTGGTTAATCGGTTGGTGGGTTTAGTTTATTCTTTTTTTCACTATTATTATTTTAACTCACAGTTTATACTTGTCATTCTCTTGAACACATCGCAGACGACAGTTTTCAATTACTCTTCAAGGGGGCCTCATAGAATTAGGGGACCTAGAGGTGGAATTGAAGACAGGAGGACTCCAGTTCGGATCCTGCCTCTGACCCTTAACTATATAAACATGGGTGACTCATTTAACCTTTCCTTTCCTCATTTCTTCATCTGTAAAATGAATATAATAATACTCACAGCCCCTACTTAGCAAGAGTGTTGTAGGACTCGAGGAAGAGAAAATATATATATATACACACACACATATATACACACATACACATATACATACATACATATCACACACACACACACACACACACACACAAACACACACACACCATAATATATACAAAGCTTTCTGCAGGTATCAGGAACTTAAATGCAACAAAGGTCAGTTATTCTTATTGGAACTGTTAATACATAAGTAACCAAAGGCAATTAGCATCTTCCCCAGGGTCTGCCTGTTTGTCTCTCTCACTCAGATGCCCATCTCCAGATGGAGACTCCCCACAAACCATTATCCCAATGTGACCTTGGGTGAGACATTTAATTTTTCTAAACTTTGGTTTCCTTATTTATAAAATAAGAATAAAAATAATTCCCGTTCCTTAAAGGTTTGTTGTTGTGAATATCAGGGTTAATAAGTGAAGGTGCTTGTTTCATTATAATATTTGTTACTAATATAGTATTTTTAAGACGCTTTATATACATTATCTCGTGCAATAACTCTTTGAGGTAAGTAAAATGATTATTCTAACTTGATAGATGAGGAAATTTAAACTGACAGAGATTAAGGGACTTGCCCACAGTCATCTAGCAAGTTGGTGTTGGATTTAAGCTCTGGTATCTGGACAAGTTCATCTAGCGCGTATCAGACTATACCATGCTGCCTCACAATGTACTAAATAAGGACAAAGGACTAAATCTATCCTTCAAACATCCCCATTTCTACTGATGACATAACCGTCCTCCCTAAGGCTTGTAACTTCAGAGCTCGACTGGACTCTTCCCTTTCTTTTAACCACGGTCTCTGTTCACTTTTGAGGTTTTCCTGAGGTTTTCATTCTACTACGTTGTTAATAATAATGATGATGATAACACTATTTGTGTAGTCCTTTAGGATTTATAAAGTACTTTCCAAATATTTCATTTTATCCTCACAACAACCCCAGGAGATAGGTGCTATTATTTTTTTTTTTCTTTTTGGAGGGGGGAAGGCAGGGCAATTGGGGTAAAGTGACTTGCCCAAGGTCACACGGATAGTAAATGTTAAGTGTCTGGGGCCGCATTTCAACTCAGGTCCTCCTGACTTCGGGTGCTCTATTCACTGTGCCTCCTAGTTACTCCCGATAGGTGCTATTATTACCCATATTTTACACTGAGGCACAAAAAGGTCAAGTGACTTGTCCAGGGTCACATACCTAGTAAATGGTCAAAACCGGATGTGAACTTCCTGACTCCAGGTCCAGTGCTCTGTAACACCTAGCTGCCTGTGTCAATCCCTTTCTCTATGAATGGAGATTCATGTAGCCTTTACCTAGATTACCTATCATAATGACCTAAATTACTGAAAAACCTATTCATTGTCTTCCCTATCTGAGACCTACCCTTCTCCAAATCTATCCTCCACAGTTGTGAAAATCCCATTCTGTAAGCATAAATATGACTGTCACCCCTCCCTGCCTGCCCAAATCTTCAACAGCATTCATTTGCATGTATGATATAATGTAAAATCTTCAACTAGCCACTTAATACTCTTTGTACTCTGTTTCCCCTTACCTTTCAATAGTCTCATTCCATATTATGATTCTCTCCACACTTTCTGTTTTAGTCACCTTGGAGTACTGGCTGTTCTTTGCACATAGCATTGTAACTCCTACTTCTGGAGTTTACCGAGGTAAACTTGTCTACCTTTACACTAGTGATTCTGTCCTATTTCTAAGGCATTCCTTCCCTACTTCCTCTGTATGGAATCTCTGCCTACAGCTTAGATCCAACCTCTTACATGGGGCCATTCTTAATCTCTCAATTAGTTTCACTCTCTCTCCCACTTGAAATTTCCCTTTCTCGTTACATATATACATATACACATAGTGCACCATCTGTATAGAGTGAGACCTTAATAAATATTATTTGAATGTAATTATTATCATTATAACTTCCCAGTTTGTGTTTCAAATATATCAATATGGTCTAGAGCTATAATCAGCCATTTTGATGCTTTGGTCAAATGGCATTAAATGTCCTCATATCAAGCATAGTAGTTTGGGGAGGGAGGGTCACCAACACTGGTATTATTGTAGAGAGACAGAGACCCTGAAACACCAGATCCTGTGGGGGAAGAACTCAGTCTACTGCTTCCTACAGAGCTTATTTCTTTGAGAAAGAGCAAGGCAGGGCCAAGTTGGAGACGTACTCACCTGGCCTGTGACCACCAGGGTAGGAAGAGTACTATCCTGCAGCTTACCTAGTTTAACCAATTATTTTTGCTAACAAGTTTCTGTGTTGCCACAGAAATAAAAATACCACCAAAATGCAATAAAATGCAAGATTATGTAATCTTTTAAGTAATTATTTAACATATTTGCACTTTGTAAATTTTGGTGCCCTTAAGGCAAAATCCTAGTTGTACCTCCGATGAGGACCCTGTGAAAATCTGACTTCAAGTCAAAGGCTATACTTGCATGATCTGTGCAATGGAGTTTGGAAAGTGGTATAGTTAATTTGAAAAAAAAATGTAATTCATCAAACAAGCATTTCAGGTTGTACAATTTACCCCAGTAGACAAAGTCTCCCATTTAAAAAGGTGGTTTCAGTCTTTAAGAGAGACAAGAAGTAAATAAAGAAAACGTCGGTTTTTTTGAAAATACTAAAGCACAATCCATCTCACTTCAAGCCATTGCCCCTTCCCTAAAATCCTGTTGCTGCACCATGTCCATTTGATAAAATGTCACTAGTTAACAATTGTTTTCAAGTAGTATGGTGGAATAAAAAGAATCTCAAACTGGGAATTGAGACATGGCTCTAATTCAAGCTTTACTTATAACTTTTTGTGTGACTTTGAACAAGTTCCTTATCTTCACCTATAAAATGAAAGGATTGACTTCAATGATCTCTTGCTGTGCAGTTGTTTTTAAGTCATGTCCAACTCTTCATACCTCATTTGGGGCTTTCTTGGCAAAGATACTGAACTGGTTTGTCATTTTTTTTCTCCAGTTCATTTTACAGATAAGGAAACTGAGGTAAATAGGGTTAAGTGACTTGCCCAGGGTCACATAGCTAGGAAAAGTCTGAGGCCAAATTTGGACTCAGAAAGATGAGTCTTCCTGATTCCAGGCTTGGAGCTCTGTCCAGTACTTCACTTTGCTGCCCCAGTGATATCTACAGTTTGTCTAACGATCTATAGTGTTCTATGATTCTCTGTTCAGACATAGAGACCACACTCATGTGCCCAGTTCTGTCTACATTTGTTTTGCTCTGACTTCCTTTTCCTTTGGTTTTTCATTGTTGGTAAAAGATAGACTTTGCAGCTTTTCTGCTGCCCCAAATTGCTAGCCAAGGCTGGATTTCATAAGTTGTACTGTGTGCCCTGTTATGTGACAATAATAAAGAACAGCTTTATTTCCAGAAAGCAGGTTGAGCAGACTGTGATTTAAAAAAAAAAAAATCCTGTTTTGACTTGTAAATGGACCTTGAGAAATCTGGAAGTCACCAATAAGATACCTTGTCACTGGTGCCGAGTCACTTTGCAGCCCCAAATTATTAGAGCCATTTAACATGGCAGGCTCATCATTTAGAGACAGTTGAGTGAGAGATGTTTTTCCTTGGGCGATGGCAACAGACCAGCATTCAAATTCTCACTCACTTTCTCTTACATGCTCAGAAGACTGAGATGTTCCATCAACATCTGAAAAAGGTTACAGGAAGCCAAAAGGCAGACAATCTATTATCTATGCCAGGACCTCATCTGAGGATAGTGTTTGTCCTCAGGTCTGGAATGAATCTCAGGAGACAAACACTCAATCAAGTGAAAATAGCTTTGAAGGGGGCAAAGAGCTTTGTGTTAGGCACTGTGGGGGCAAGACTAAAGAAACAGGACATAATAATCACTGGTGCTCATGTTGTATTTAAATCTTTGTTTTATGAATATTATCTCATTTGAGAAGAGATGATGCTTATTTTTTTCTCATTGGTTTAGGGAACTACTCTATAAAGAAAATGTCTTCAGCCATGTTGGTAGTCAAGTAGCCTGTAACTTAGAATCTTAAAGAATGTGTTGGGGGCAACAAAAGGTTAAGAGTCTTGTCTAGAATCACAGAGGAAGGAGAATGAATCAGAGGTGTTTGTATTCAGAGGCCAGTGCTCTTTACATCATACTGTTCCTTAACTGTAATATGGAGATATAATACCTCTAGTATAAATCAAAATAATCACTATACCTTATTATCCCTATTTCACAAATGAGGAAACAGAGGCTCAGAGAGATTGCTTGACTTACTCTATGGTAACATAGCTAAAGGGCAGTGAGGTGATGCAGTGAAGACAGTGCTGGGTCTGGAGTCAGGAAGATTCATCTCTCTGAGTTCAAATCTGGTCTTAGACACCATAATAGCTGCATAACCTTGGGCGAGTTACTTAACCCTGTTTGCCTCAGTTTACTCATTAGTAAAACGAGCTGGAGAAGGAAATGACAAACTACTCCAGTATCTCTTCCAAGAAAACCTCAAGTGGGATCACAAAGGGCTGGATATGAGTGAAAATGACCCAACAACAACAATATAATTAATGTCAGAGGAGGAGTTTGGACCTATGTCTTCTAGATGCCAAATATGTCCATTACAAGTATCAAATGTCAGGAACGTAACACCCCTAGTTTATGTGCCCTGACTCTAAAAACACATTTATGGATGACAGATCATAGTATTGCAGGTCAGGAACCTTCCTTCTGCTAATAACTCACCATGTCACCTTGAACATGCCAACGGAATCTCTTTGTACCTGAATTTCCCTGTATACATGTTGAGGGGTTCAAACAAGGTGACTGGCCATCTAGTCTAATTCTGACATTCTATAATTCAGTTAGAGTCACAAAAATAGGTCCTTTGTAGGTATATAAAGGAGGATGATAGTTCATTTAACCACATGGCTTTGTCAGCATGGAGAAGCAGGCTAAAGTATATCTTAACTATGGACATTCATAGAATCAGAGATATGGAGCTGGAAGAGACCTCAGAAATGATCTAATCCAAACTCCTTTATTTTACAGAGAAAGAAACTAAGGCAAAGGGTAGTTAAGTGAATTGCCTGAAATCACACAAATATTAAGAACCGGAGATCTTTCCAGTATACCAAGCTGCCTTCAATTCTTCTTGAGAAGGGCCTAGCACTTAAATCAGGAGTTTGGAAAACAAGTTTACATGCCTAGATGGATTTCAGGATGCTGGGGAAGTCCCTGATGCCCCTCATGGTCCCTCTACTCAGCTCTAATGAGGCCTTGATGATACCCGTTTCCCAGTTAGCAAAGCCTTTGAGCTGTAATTACTAATTGATGTTTGTAAAGTATTTTAAATCCTCAGGTGACAGATGTAATCAAGGGGCAATTTATTATGGTAATTGTTATTAGTATAGATCATCAGTATTTGTAGATGTCACTTCTCCCTGCAACCAGGTGTGCCAAGATTAGAGGGGAACAGAAGCTTCCTGTTGAAAGAAAGAGGATGCACTATTTCTACTGTAAGCCCATAGCCCCAGTAGGCAGAGCTCTAGTGCTAGAAGAGTTGGGCAGATGAGGATCAGACTTAGTATTAAATGGAATCTTGGAGGCCATTGAGTCTGAGCCCTTCGTTTTCTACCTGAGGTGAGGGAAATTGAGAGCGACTTGCTCAGGAGATCACACGAGGAGTAAATGACATATGAGATGCAAAAAAACAAGGTTTGCTGATTTCAAATCTAGCGGGATTCCCCATCCCTCCCATCACTATGCATGGCTCATAAAGTCAAAATCAAACTAGACATTTTTAATTATTCTGGGTCAGACAGACCAGGTGCTCTTGTCTAGAGCTAGGAATTCTGGTACTCTAAGTAAAGTTGGCTTTGAGTATGCAGAGGACAATGAGGTCTAGAGAGTCTGGACTTAGACCTTAGAATGCTGCTATAGCCCCTAACCCTGATCCTCCCCTCCAACCCCTGGGAGGAGGCATTGGTGAGGAAGAAGTATGTAGAGTAAGTGAATGAGTCAAAAACATTTATTAAATGCCTACTAGTTGCTAGGCACTGGGGGAAGCAAAGAAAGGCCAAAAGTCAGTTCCTGATCAGTCAGTGCACTGGCTCTGTGAATGAAAAACCCCTTGCAAGCTGACTTCCTATCCCAGCAGTACATTCAGAACCAGGAGGCTTAATAATGAACCCTGCTGGCCCAGGAACACAATTGAGACATGCTTGTCCTTGGGCAATGACTCTAGCCCTTGAAGTTAATGTGGGTCTCTATCACGCTAGTGACACTTCTCTTTTTTTTTTTTAAATTTTATTATAGTTTGCATCATTCATTTCCACAAGATTTTGAGTTACATATTTTCTCCCCCTCTTTCCGCCACCCACCGCCCCAAAACAGCCATCCCAGTGTGTCCCCCCTCCCCCAGTTTATTCTCT
>CM053585.1:261974649-261993392 GCA_028646515.1 Pseudochirops corinnae
CTTATGTACACACCTCAGCCAACCCCCTTCTTCCACATCAACAGGGGCTCAGCCAATCCCCTTCTTCTACATCAACAGGGGAGTTCATGCCTTCTCAACAATGGGACAGAGTTTGCACCTTCCACACTTAGCACTTAGTACTGTCTATCCACTTAGTACCAAGTGCTAAGTATCCTGCTAAACCAATTACTATTACAGGGTGGGGGGGGAGGGGTCTTGTCTTCTTTTCTATTTGCGAGTCCCCAAATTTTATTCCCAGCCTAGTTAGAATCCCACAAAATAACAAAGCCTGTCTCGTTCCCAAAGGATGTCTGCATTAATGTTGCATCCTTCCTTCCCTCCGTCTCTCGTCTCAGTGCAGCTCCTATAGAAATGAAATCAATGGGTTAAGAAGCTCATTCCTAACATCTAAGCCTTAGATTGAACCCAGACACTGCCTGAGGTTCACTGCTTCCCACTTTGTCCCTCCTGAGGCATGTGTGTAACGTTATTTAAAAAGACAAGCAGAAGATATAATCTAATGTGCAGGATAGGGCACTGGGGAGCCTCAGGTGGGAGCACAGAGGCCTGGGTTCAAATCCTGACTCTGCTATTAATTCCAAGTCCTTGAGGCAAGACTACTAAGAGAATCCCTAGGATTCCTTCCATCTGTTACACACCAGAATTCTAGGATTTTGTCACATAAATTCATTTTTCAATTGCTTCATTTCATGGAGACTAGGGCCTATGGTTATTGTAAGGAAAGGGGAAGAAATGGTAAGCTATCCTCTTCTTAGTATATTCATTTTTTCAAAAAGAAGAAAGAAAATAGTATTCTTCTTTCCCCTCACATGCCGTTCTTCATCTCTTCTGCATTGTGCTGCAAATACATGTATAGAAGAAGATGCTTTATTTAAGTTTACAGGTAAAGATAAAATCATACATAAATAAAGCTATTTCTACAACTCAAAAGAAGAGCTGGCAATAAAGTCTTCAAGAAAATTTGCAAGGGAGTGGTAGTTTTCAGGGAAAATATTCTGACGGCAACATGAGAGCAGTTTAAAATATCCTACGACAGAGTGTATTTACTTCATCTATTTCCCTTTTCTCATATTGTTCTGTGTTCAGGAAAGGTCATCAGGTTCTCCTCCCTCAGCCTTGCTCTTAGCTTTAGGCAGGCATAGCAAAGGGCTGTCCATCCACTTAATTTTTTTAGATTCATAGTATTTTAGAGCTTGAAGGAACCTTGGAAACGATTAAGGCCAACCTCCTTTTCTTTTATTAAAAAGGAAACTGAGTAAAATGACTTATCTAAGGTCACAGAGTTAATAAGTTGCAGGTCTGAGACCAATCCCAGTCTCTTGACTTCTATCCATGCTCTTTCTACTACACCAAGACCTTTCTTGTCAAATATTCAAATATTTTCAACACAACTTACTTTTGTGTGTGTATACATGTGTGCATGCATGTGCATGTATAGTATATGTGTTCCTAGTGTGAATAAAACTTATTTTCCACTTTAGAAATCAAAGGTGAACCGGAATTCCTTTCTTAGAAATTTTTCTTATAGCCAGCTTCTCAGTAATGCATTTATTTTGTGAAACATAGATAGCAGAGGCCATGTGGCACAGAGGATAATGTCCTGGACTTGGCAGCAGGCATGTAATTTAACCTCTCAGATCCTCACTTTCCTCATCTGTACAATGGGGATAATAATCCCTATCTCACAGGGCTGTTTGTTGTAAGGTTCAAATGAGAAGTAAAATGCTCTGCAAACCTTAACTGTCAGTCACATTTGGCTAACAAATTACTGTTGTTTTTGTTACACAAGTATAGTAACAAAACTTCAATTATCACCCAATAGGTGACCTCATATCATGGAAAATCTATAGAGCTCAAAGTACTAACAGCATTGAGAATACTTTAAGAACATAAAGTCATATTCTTGCCGATAAATGAAAAAATGTAACCTGAGTTTAGTGATCTTTGGTGGCCATCTCCTAGAAATCTCCAGGAGGTAGTTAATCTCCAGTGAAAGACAGCATGACAAATAGTATGAAATGTAGCAAAACCCCATATTCAATAACCAACACTGAGAAAAGGTATGGGGTTACCTGACTGACATACCTGGGGTCACTATCCTTGTACAGTTATGTGCTTATAAAGAGCATCCACAAATTGAATGTTTGTAAATCAGGAAGTGCTCACATATAAAAATAGATTTTCCCCTTCATTTTTACTAAAGATATAAACTCAGTTTAGCAAATTCTCTGAGTGTATTTCAGTCATTCGACAAACACTTAAGCAATGCCAATTGGTTCAACACCAGAAATGGGTATTATTTTATCAGTGAAAATAAACTAAAAAAGATGCACGGTTACCTGTTTTGCTGCTGTGCCCTAAGGATCCTTGGTTCTTTCCATCTGACTTGTAGCTGAAACTTCCTGATGTATTGCCTCTCCCTATTAGAATGTGAGCTCCTTGAGGGCATGGGATGTCTTGCTTTTAGATTTGGATCCCCAGCAGGAAGCAGAGTGATTTGTACCTAGTAATAGCCCAATAAATATTTTTTCTTTCTTTTCTTCTCTCTCCCTCTCTCTCTTTCTTTCTCTCTTTCTCTCCCTCTCTCCCTTCTTCCCTCTCTTCCTTCCTCCATTCTTTTCTTCCTTCCTTCCTTCCTTCCTTCCTTCCTTCCTTCCTTCCTTCCTTCCTTCCATACTTCCTTCCTTCCTTCCTTCCTTCCTCTCTTCCTCCCTTCCTGTATACTGGCATTTATTCACTCATTTACTCATCTACTATGCATAAGCTCTATGATGGGTACAAGAGAAGAGACAAAGATACATCAGACATGGTTCCTATCCTCATGGAGCTTAAATCTAGTAAGGTAGGTAAGACATATAACCAGATAAATATGATGCCAGTTTGAAGATAAGTACATGAGAGGAAAATAACATGCTATGAGATCAAATGAGGGAGAGATCATTTCTAGTTTGATGGAGTTTGGAGGGGGAATAAGGGAATTTTTTTAAAAAAATCTAAAATTGAATTTACTACATATACCTTAAGATCAAATTTTCCAAAAATACAAATCCCACTGACTTCACATAATATGCCTTATTGAGTTTGTTATTTCTAAATACTACCACCCCAAGAGAAAACTGGGCAAGAGCTTGGCCCTACAGCAGAAGCTATGTTTTTGTTTTTGTTTTAATAAAAAATTCAGGAGGATCAAGATACATGCCCCTAAAGCCTACTGTATTCCACAAACCAATCCACACAACATCTCAAGAAGCAACAGGGGAGCCAAGGAGCTCCAAAACTACAAAGAACAAATAGATGTGGCATTTTTGTTTAAAAGAAAATATTCACAAACACTTTCAAAGAGAGCTTTCTCCTAGTCCAAGCTCACAATGTTCACTTGGCTATCTTGTCCCTTTGCTTCATTCCTATGGCTATCCCTAGGGTGATCCATGGGGTCACAAAGAGTCAGACACAACTGAACAACAATCTGTAGATTTACCTCCTGCTACTATCCTGGCACAGATGTCTATCCATCTCTATTCTTACCCCCTAAAATAAGAAACTGCAATTTCAATGATTTTTGTCTTTCCTTTTCTTCCATGTTATCTTCTTCATTAGGCTCTTCCACTGACCTCCTTGAGCACGGACTATGTTTTTGCCTTTCTTTGTATTACCCAGGTTTAGTACAATGCCTGGCACACAGGAAGCACTTAATAAATGCTTGTTATAAAAATATTTACAGCAGTTCATTCTGCAGTGGATAAGAACTGGAAATTGAAAGGATGCCCATCAATTGGGGAATGGCTAAATGAGCTGTGGTATATAATTGTGATGCAATGTTATTATGCTATAAGAAATGACAAGCAGGATTACTTTAGAAAAACCGAGACTTACATGAATTGATACAAAGTGAAGTGAGCAGAACCAGGAGAATGTTGTATATAGTAACAACAGTATTGTTCGATGAAGAACTGTGAATGACTTAACCATTTTTAGCAATACAGTGATCCAAGACAGTCCCAAAGAACTCATGATGAAAAATGCTATTTATGTACAGAGAAAGAACTGATGTTTGAATATAGACTGAAGGATACTATTTTTCACTTTCTTTCTTTCATTCTTTTTTTATTTGATCTTTCTTGTACAAAATGACTAATATAGAAATATTTTATGTGATTGTACATGTAAAAAAAAAATTTTTAAAGCTTGTTCTCTTGACCAGACTTTAGAGGACCCCCTCTGTGGAGCCAGGTCAGCTTCTACTCTAGAGTGATTCCAAGTGAACCTCTGAGATATTCTCTGAGAAGGGATCCTGCTGGAAACATCCAGTAAGACTATGTCAAGAAGGAAGGTAGAAAAACATGGAACTCTGATGATCTGGGTTCCAGGCTCCTTTCTGTCACTGAAAAGCTATATGACTTTGGGCACAATTTCCTTATTTGCAAAACAGGATACTGATTTTCCAGGAACCTCTCTGGAGGGTAACTTAAAACCATTATTCTCCTGCCACTCACAATTTAACTGTCCATTCCCAAAAGTTCTCTCTTTATTTGGGGCTGACCCCTTCCATGGTAGCAGGAGGACCATGGACAAATGCCACTTAGGGAGACTTGATCTAGAGATGTCCTATCTGCCTACAATGACTGCTTTACAGTAAAGGCTCTGTATTTGGCCAACTTTTCAGATGCCTGGCTCTCCTAGGAAGTCAAAAACAAGTTCCCCAGCATCACTTGCAACCTCCCAAGACACTCTTGAAAGCACTGATTTTGTGGAAGGTGGAGGGAGATTTCCTCCCATGTGTTCCTTCATGCAATAATTAACCATAGTCAGGTATACTTCTAGAAAACAAGGTCTTCGAAATCATCACAGAGGTACGTCCCAAAGGCTTTTGGAAAGATGTCCCATTCTTGCCTTAAACAGTAGAATCAGAAGAGAAAGACTTGTTGCAAATAATTTGTGAGCTCTTAATGGTTACCTTACCCAGGGAAATCATGAATAAAAGAACACTGCCATCCAAAGCTTGCTCACACAAAGAAAAGGTGTATTAACAATGCTATTTGAGAAGACATCCAGAGCCGGGCACACAAATTATTCACACCGAGCCCTGGGGTAGGAATATTTTTCTAATGGTTCCTCTCCAGGCTAATGAAGTCAGGGCTGCTTTCTCCTGACTACCAGGAGGAGGGGACGATGCTGCACCAGTTATAACTTAAATAGGTCTGATTTTGAATTGTATTTAGGTTATAGAAAACAAGAAGTTAAGAAATAATGTAACGTGGAAAGCTGTTTTCTTCTCAATTCTCCCAAATAAATTGTTTCATAGATGGTTTCACAGAAATTTCGATTTGAGCAGGCAGATGAATTGAGCCTATACCTCTTGGCTATTACAAAGGCCTCCTCTGAGTGCTTAAAGGTTCTCATCCAGTCGGGCACTAATAGTAATGTGGCTGGGGGCTGGGAGAAAAGCACTGTCCTAGGAGTTGGATTCAATTCAAATTCAATTCAATCAAGCATTTATTAAACATCAGCTATTAAGCAGTCAAGAAACAGCTAGGTGCCTCAGTGGATAGAGCCCTGGGCCTGGAGAAAGAAAGACTTGAGTTCAAATACAGCCTCAGACACTAGTTGTATAACCCTGGGCAAGTCACTTAACTTCTGTCTTCATCTACTGGAGAGGGAGATGACAAACCACTCCAGGATCTTTACCAAGAAAACTTCAAGGACAGTATGGACCACAGGGTCAGGAAGAGTTAAACAGGACTGAACAACAATTAACTGGACGTTGTGCTAGGCTTTGGGAATACAAAGACAAAACCAAAAGTATTTCTACCCTCAATTGTCTTACATTCTATTAGGAGGCAGTACTGTACAGTATTAAGAGCGCTGAACTTGTTGCCACAGGATCTGCATTTGAGCCATTTACTGCCTTTGTGACCTTAGGCAAATCATTTATCCATACTGGGCCTGAGTTTCCTTATCTGTAAAATTACAGTATTGGAGTAGATGACCTCTAAGGTCCCTTCCATCATTAATTTGGTGCAATGGAAAGTGAGATGGACTTTTAGAGTCCTAGGACCTGGGTTTGGATCCTGACTCTGTCACTTACTATTTGGGCAACCCTGAATAACTCACTTAACCTCTTTTGGCCTTAGTTCACTCATCTGTAAAATGGGGGGGGGTGTCTCCCAGGTTTGCAACGTGTGGATTATCCTAAATTCCTCATTTTTCCTTATTTCATACATCCAATCAGTTTCCAAATCTCTCTCTATAATATCTCTCACACCCAAGCCCTTCTCTCCACAAAGCTACCACCTTAGTTCAGACTCTCATTACTTCCAGCTTAGATTCTTCCAATAGCCTAATTTACCTCCGTCCCTCAAGTCTCTCAGTATTCCAACCCACCCACAAAAAGGACACACCTTTTTGAGGTCATTCTCCTTAGTGCAGAGTCGACAATGTGACTAACCTACTCTATCAATTTCAGTGACTTCTTATTATTGTCCACAGGATAAAACAAAAACTCTTCTGTTTAGATTTTAAAACCTCACACAATCTGGTCTCAAGCTATCTTTCCAACTTCACTGAACATTATTCCCACCCTATCTCCCTCTCTGCAACCAAGCAATACTGACCTTCTCTGGGTTCCTCATACAGAACACTCCAAACCTCCTATCTCCAGATCTTTGCACTAACCTTTCCTCCATCCTAGGATGCATTCTCTTCTTACCTTCACCCAAAAGAATCTTTGATTTAAAGATGTAGCTTGAGCACCAAGTTTGGAATGAAGCCTTTCCTACCTGAGGATTCAACAGCTAGGGTTCCCTCCCTAACTTTTTTATATGTTGCTGTTCAGTCATTTTCAGTCATGTTTGACTCTTCATGACCCCATTTAGGGTTTTCTTGGCAAAGATTCTGGAGTGGTTTGCCATTTCCTTCTCCAGATCATTTTACAGATGAGGAAACTGAGGCCAACAGGGGTAAGTGAATTACCCAGGGTCACATAGCTCATAAGGGTCTGAGATCAGAATTGGACTCCAGGTTCAGCATTATATCCAATGCAACGCCTGGCTGCCCAGCTTCCTTATATAGCTACCATTTATTTAGTGTTTTAAGATTTACTAAGTGTTTTACATATGTTATGTCACTTTATCCTAACAGTGACACTGTGGGCTATTATGATCCCCATTTTACAAATGAGGAAACCAAGGAAGAAAGTGGTTAAGTGACTTGCCCAGGGTCTCACAGCTAGTAAGTGTCTGAGGCTGGATTTGAACTCAGGTCTTTCTAACTCCAAGTCCAGTGTACCTAAGTATTAGTTGTTTTAGTTTCTTTGCATTTGTTCGTTTTTAATTTATTCTTTGTTTACTTGTTTTATCCATTAGAATGAAAACTCAGTGAGAACAGAGTTTACTTCTCAGAACTATCATAATGCCTGGTGCCAAACAGTAGGTGCTTTATAAATGCCTAGTTATTGATTAGTTAACCTTTAAGATACCTTGCAATTAGGCTTCTGTGATTATACGGACATCTAATTAAATACAAGTTATACACAATGTGAATACACATAAATTAAGGGCAAAGAGGCAGACTGGAGGATTAGGAAAGTTAGATGAAGTAGGATCTGATCTTAGCTGTGACACTAAGAAGCTGCACATCTTAAGTGGCTCCCCTTTCTGAACGCCTCTTCTTTCATGTGTAAAATAAGGGGGTTAGACTAGACTGTCCAGAATGGCTTCAGCAGAACATGGATGAGGAGAGAATGGTACTGGAAAACCAGGCAGTTAGAGGATGTTTCTTCTCATGCAGCAAATTGTGAAGAGTTGAAGCAACTCTACTCTCCATATCATTTTCCTAATCTGATTCTGTGAACAATTCCCATTCATTTTGGACCTTACAACACCAGAATAAGGGCCATTGTTCTCTTCTCATGGATCTCTTGCTTTATTGGGCATTTACTAGCTATGTGATGCCAGCATATCTCTTAAGTCTCAATTTCCTCATCTGTCAAATGGGAATAATAAAAGCATCTGCCTCACAATGTTGTTGGTGATATATGTAAATAGGATATATTTTAAGTGCTTTGCAGACCTTAAGGCTCTCTATAAATGTTAGCTCTAATTCTTATTTTGTAGATCATAGGAGGGCAGATTTAGAACTAAAAGGGCTCTCAGAGATTAGCTAGTGCAATCTCTCATTTTAGGAAATGGTAGAACAGAGATGTTAAGTGACTTTCCCAAGGTTACGCAGGCTCTAAGTAGAAAATGAGGATTGGGGCCAAAGTTGTCTGTCACCAAATCCATAACACCCAGCTGCCTGTCTTGAATCTTCAGACCAGTTTTGCTTACTCTCTTTGCCCCAACGTGCTTGGACCACTGCCATTGAGATGTCTGGGCTCAGCTTTGTTGACTCTGTTTCCTGGATAACCCTTCACCTTTCTCCTTCCAACCTAATCTAACTCTCTTCTAGCTTTAATCATAGAATCTTACAGCTAGGGGGAACCAAAGAGGTTGTCTGGTTTGGCCTATACCTCCTCTACCTTTGCAAGCCCTAAAGTGCTGCATAAATATCAGCAGGGATCCTTTGTACAACATGCATACCAAGTGGCTTCCAACCTCCCCTTAGAGATGAGGAACTCACTCACTTGCACTCCGCATTTCCATGTTGGACAGCTCCAGGTCTTATTGTATCTAGAAAAGGTACTACAAATCAGACCTGGGGGTAAGCAGCATGAAATTCTCCCTCAGGTAGGAAAGGTTGAGGCAGGGAATGGAAGAGAGTCAGCAAACATTTTCTAAGCACTGGTGCTAAGTGCAAGACTTATAAAACTCTAAAGGCAAAAACTGCTCCTAGTCTCAAGTAATCATTATATGTATATGCAATATAGACCAAATATATGAAGATAATCTGAAATGGGGAAGTCATTAAGAGCTGGTGAGCCTGGAAAAGGCCTCCTGCATAAGGTAACATGTGAGCTGAATCCTGAAAGGAGCCAAGGAAGCTAAGAGATGACTGCGAGGAGGGAGGGCATTTAGGTTGTGGGGGAAAGCTGGCAAAAGGCACAGAGATGGGCAAAAAAGAATTGTTAGAAGAATTGTTGAGGTGATGGGTATGGCTGGATCAGATCATAGTTGGACAAAATCCTGTTTGTTTCATCCAAGTTACTGCTCCTTCCTGTTACAACCATTAAGAAGTTTTCCCTTGCATCCAAGTGAAATCAGCCTTTTTAAAACTAGTTTTGCCCTCAGGGGGTCTAGTGCCTCTTTCCCATGATAACAGGGACTGGAGTAAAATATAAAAAGACCGGATAGGTAGGAAGAAGCCAGGTTATTAAAAGCTTTAAGGGCCCAACAGAGAATTTTATATTTGATTCCTTTCTCCCCACTTACCACCTTAAAGCTATTTTTGGGGAGGTTGTTATATGTGGAAGGCCTTGGAGGGGACCAGGTGGGTGGGGAATGATCCCCTCCCCCAACCTGTGTTTTATTTGGACTAATTATTGCTAACTAGGTTATAAGTTCCGTTACCTCTATGTTGCTAACTGCAAATTCTGTCAGCATCCTCTAAATTTGGTACACTCTCAATTCAGTGCCCTGGGGCAAAATCCTGGTCGTCCCATCCAAGTTACCACTCAGTTCTAAACATTAAGAAGTTTTCCATCACATCCACATGAAATTAGCTTCTCTTAAATATCCTCCTATTACTCCTAGTTTTGCCCTCAGGGGGTCTAGCACCTCTTTCCCATGAAAACCTTTCAAATTATCCAAAGCTAACATTATGTTCTCTGCTCTCTATCCTCCATGCCTGTGTGAGCGCACATCCCTTCTACAGGCTCCAAACTCCTATGCTCAGCTTGGTATGCCCAGCCCCTTCACCATCATTCTCATGCTCCTATGATTTGTGGTCTAGCTTGCTAATGTCCTTCTTAAAATGTGGCATCTAGAACTGAACACAACACTCTAGATATGCTGTGGCCAGGGCACAGCAGCGTGGAACTCTTGAGACTACTTCCTCCCTCTTTGTCTCCTTCTCTCTGATATCTCTGCCTCTCTCTATCTCTTTCTTTACATCTCTCTATGTCTTTGACTCTGTCTCTTTCTCTCTCTGTCTCCGTCTCTGGTTTCCTCTGTCCATTTCCCTGTCTCTGTTTGTCTCTTTGTCTTCTTTCTAACTTGGTCTCTCTGTCTGTCTACTTCTCCTTCTCTCCTTTTCCTTTTTTCCTTCCCCTCTCCCTCCCTCTGCAACCAGTGATTTTGTTCCTGGAGGGTACTTCAGGTGAAGGACTGCCACTGGCACTGCTGACTGGCACCTTCTCTTCATTTTCTAGTTTTAGAGAGTTGTCCAGGGTCACATAGCCAGTAAATATTAGGAGATAGGACTTGAACCCAGATCTTCCTTCATTCTGAGATCCTCTCTATCCACTAGGTGAGGTCACTTCTCAGTGCACTCAAAAGCTCTACCATAACTGTACACAACATCTCTAGCACAGTGGTTCTCAACCTGTGGGTCGCGACCCCTTTGAGGGTCAAACGACCCTTTCACAGGGGTCACAGGGGTCTCCTAAGACCATCGGAAAACACATATTTCCGATTGTCTTAAGAACCGAGACAAGGCTCTTCTATTTGTCTCCAGGCGGGTCCGCCCACATGCAGATATGCCCACATAGGAGTATTAAAGGGTCGCGGCATTAGAAAGGTTGAGAACTACTGATCTAGCAGTTTACTATTTTTAAACTGTTCAGGTTTTTTTTCCCCTTCTATTCTTTTCTTATTCTCCCATTGAGTGTTCTGGGACAGCATCTCACTGTATCTCCCCAACAGGCACTGCCTCTTCTATGTCAGAAATGCTCAGTGTTGCTTCCTTTTCCCTAAAGCTACCTGGGTCCTTGGGGCAGAGCTCACTCCTGGACCCTATGTAGCTTCAATGTCTATTTCCAGAGTACGGTGGTGACAATCCTTCCTATACTTCCGCAACCCACATGCTGACGCAGTGGCCCCCTTTTTGCAGGGTTCCAAGAAATTATGCATCTGTTAGGGAGGAAATTAACACCTCAAAGCAAACTATAATTAAGAATTCTTCAATTCGGTTTATGCTTTTTCAATTAGGTGCTCTATAATTTTAATCATGGGAGCATTAACATGTTTCTGTAATTTATATACCTGTGGTATAATTAAGTCTTGAAATGCATTTCTCACAACGTGAACAGTACCTGCCTGTCTGCCTATACACTGTCAGTTCCTTGGATCTCTGCCTCCAGATAAGATCTGGGTTACAGGGCTATTGCTTAGGGGTCCAGGTTGGAGGTAGACCTTGGACATTAGATATGGTAGGAAGGTAATTCTTGGCCACGAGGTATCCTTGAACATCTGGAATTGTATGTAGATGTTTGAATCCTGAAGTTACCAGAACTGTCATGACACAAACCATTCCTGCTTTTGGTAACCATTTAGGATAGCTATTCTAGGAAACTAATTTCAATGGAACAGGGACGGTACGTCCTGGCAAGACTGGCATCACATGAGCACAGTGGAGAACAGATGGAATTAAATGGCAAGAAGTGAACAATGGGCTCCAAGTTGTACTGGGATGAGACCAAAACTTTTCCTCTCTTCCCAACTGATTCAGTTTTTCTTTCCCCTGTTTCTGTTTCACTAACTATTCTTGGTCTGTATGCCAATGGGAACACACACTTCAACACGGGCTGAAGACTGTATGGAAAAGTAGTTTCTAGGATTTCCAGTGGTTTTGCAAATGTAGGGGAGGAGAGGGAAGAGCACTGAGAGTTTTTGTGCTTATTTAAAATGAATCTCTGAACTTTTTGAAGGTTAAAAACTTGAACCTGTCTCTTTTTTCTACTCTTACTGTAACAGCAAATTCAAATCTGCTGACTGCTAAAAAAAAAAGTGAAAGTAATTGAAACTGGCAAGGGGCATAATAGTAGAAAGCTACAAGGCTGGGATGAAGAAGAGCCAACAATAAGCATTTTGCCAAAGGTTTCTAACTTTCCTGAGAACAGGAAGAATGCTTTCTGAGCTCAGGCTCAGGCCATTTCCAGATATGTCATCAGCATGTACTACTACTGGCACCAGGGTTATTTCCAATGGGCATCACTGTCATTGTCCTAATTGCACACTTGGTACTAGGTATTGAAAAAGTGAAACAGAGAAAGAAGCCTTGTGTTTTGGAATTTTATAATCTAACCCAGATGATAGGGCAGCTAGGTGACACAGTGGAGAGAGTGCCAGGCCTGGAGTTAGGAAGACTTTTCTTCATGAGTTCAAATCTGGCCTCAGACACTTACTAGCTGTGTGACCCTGGGCAAGTCACGGAACCCTGTTTGCCCCACTTTCCTTCTCTGTAAAATGAGCTGGAGAGGGAAATGGCAAGTAATTCCAATATCTTTGCCAAGAAAACCCTAAATGGGATCACAAAGAGTCGGACAGGACTGGAATGATTGAACAACAAATCCAGATGATATCTCTGTGGGTGGCAGGCAATCTGAGAATGAGGAAACAACTGGAGGTAACTCAGGAATAAGAGCCAGGATCACAGGATTTGGAACTAGAAGGGACCTCAGAGCTCATCTATTCCAAACCCCTGAATTTCTAGAGAGTAAATTGAGAACCAGAGAGGGAAAGGGCCCACCCTACTGATAGGATTTGAACACAGGTCTTCTTGCCCCAAATTCAATACACAACTCTACTGAATGCTTGTTTCCCCATGAATTAAACAGCAGCAGCAACAACAACAAAAGCATGTATTTAGACTACGAGATAAAGAGCTGGCTTCAGAGTCAAGGTTCAGGTCCCACTTGTGACACATGCTAGCTCTGTAGCCACTTAACCTTCCAGTGTTCTAAGGCAGCTCTCTAAAAATATAAGACACAGAGAAGGTGCTGGTTTGCATTCATAGAACTAATTCTCTTGGGAAACTCCCAAAATCAGTGCAATCACACAGTCTGAAAAAAATGTACATAATATAGTTGTCCTTGTAGGTACCTTCTGCTCTAAGCCTTTCTGAAAACCACCACAGGTTGATTTTCCTAAAACCAAGAAAATTAATTTTATTAGTTTAAATGGTGAGACATTAGATATGCTAGATATTCTCTGAACAATGGGCTCAAATCTGGACTGAGATAAAACCAAAACTATTTTTCCCCCAAGTGACACAACTTTTCCTTTTACCTATTCCTGCTTCACTAATCTCTCCCCTACTTAAGAACTTAATCTGGATTTTAATGGTCTTTTAATTAATTAATTAATCATCCAATAGATCAATTCCAAACTCATCAGCTTGTCACTGGATGGAGAGGCCTTGGTATTCTCTGCAATCTTAGGTTAGTTCCTTCTATCCTCTCTGAGCCTTTTCTTTCTCATCTGAATGAAATAGTTGGGTAGAATGGACCAGTTTGGGAGTCTGGAAACAAACAGAGGCAATAGCAGTAAGAATGAAGGATTCCATTCCAGATGGGATCCCAGAGACTGTTTAAATGGACTGGGTTGGTCTCCATTGTCTCTAAGGTCCCATGATCCTGTGAGATGTTTGTTCAATGGAGGTCCTACCTTATCTATTCAATCTACTTGCTAGCTTTCACTTTCCAGCTCATCTCTTCTGCTCCAACTGGTCCTGTTGCCTTTCTGTCCCTCAAATAAATACTTCCCATTACTATCTTATGCCTTTCTTTGTGTGGTTTCCCCAGAGAGGAATTTTTCCCCCTTCCTGTCCATCTAGCAAAATCCTACCCATCCTACAAGGCTCAGATCAAGTCCCTGACTTTTCCATGAAGTCTTCTCTGGCCACACTCTAGTACTCATGAATCCTTCCTCCATCTTCTGACAGGTCTTACTATCTGTCCCAATGAATTTTATTATTTAATTGTATGCTGTCTCGCACTGAACTGTTCATTTCCTATGTAGAAGGACTGTCTCCCCAATGAGATTAATATGTCTCTTGCAGGCCTAGCAAACTGCTGAGAATTTAGATGTCCCTGTACTGAGAGGGTGTGATAGGAATATTGAAGGGGAAACAAAATATTACATATTTTATTTTTCTTATTGGGCAGGAACTCTCATAGGAGTTAGTGTAGTAGAATTCTTAGAGCACTGAGTTTGGAAGCCAGAGGACCTGGATTTGTTTCTTCTTTGTGTGATCTTGGGCAAGTCCCTTTCCTTCTCTGGGTCTCAGTTTCTTCATCAGTAAATTGGACTAAAGGATCTTTTATGCTACTTTTAGCTCTAATGCTCTGATTCTATGAGTAATGTTTCAGAAGTATTTGAAAGAAAGGAATTAGAAATGTAGAGAAATGGGAGGGAAGGAAGTGATTATAAACCAGTGGGAGGAGTTTGTATATATGTCTGGGAGGAGTCAGATACTAGAAAGAGGCATTATTACTAAATTATAAGATCCTTGGAACACAGATTTAGAACTGAAAGTGTCCTTAGAGGCCATCTAGATATAAGGTCATAGGATTGTATTTAGGGTTCAACCCCTTCATTTTATAGATAAGGGAATAGACTGAGAAATTAAGGCAGCTGCCCAGGATCCATCCTCAGTACTATTGTCTGAAGCAAAATTTGAACTCCAAGTTCTTCCAATTTCCCAGCTCCCCAACTCTATCCATGGTACCACCTAACTGCCTCATTTAATCCAACTTCCTCATTTTACAGATGAGGAAACTGAGGCCCAGACAAGCTTACTCACATCAGTTCACACAAAAGCTTGCAGAAGCAGGATTAGAGGCCAGACTCTCTGTCATAAGATCCATTGGGCCAAACTTTAGATATTATTCATGAGCTGCTTTGGGTTTAAAAACAACAACAACAACAAATACTTGGTGACCAGCAACCTAGGGATGAGTTTCTCTAAATTCAGAGTGTAGTTTTTGAAAGACAGACACAAAAGCCATTGACGTATGCATGTCCTTTCCAGTGTGATGAGATCTAACACACACTGTTCTCCTTTGCATAGATTTAGAGAGCCAGAGTCACCCGCATATCTGGACAAGGCTTACAGGTAGGATGTTAATGGATTCACAGAAATGCAGGTATATACATTCATATGTGTTTATACATATACTATATGTGTATATGTATACATATATGTTCTCTGTCTACTACATAATGTGCATATGCACATATATGCACATATACACATAAGGTTGGAAGAAAAATACTTTATCCATTCACATAAATCTCATAGTAGAAGAGTAAATAGTTCCTTAAAAAAAGGTTACACCTTATTCTTAATTGAAAAAAGGAAAGCAAACATACAAAATCTGTCAGTGCAACAGAGACATCCAAAAGGAAAATTCAAAATTATTGAGGAAAAGTATTAAATTTATATTGCTAGATGGAGCTTTTCCATTCTTTTCATAAATACATACATGCATTCATGTATCAGCATTATGTAGTAGGGCTTGAAGCTGGGAAGACTTGAGTGCAAATCCTATCTGTGACATCTACTGGCTTTGTGACCTTGGGTAAGCCACTTAGCCTCTCAGTGATTTAGGCAGTTCTCTTACACTGTAAATAGGAGGAAAGGAGCTGACCTATATTGGTAGAGGAAGTCTTCTCACTTGGGAGTTCCTATACCAATTAAATCATGGATCCAACCTCTACCTTTATATTCAGACCCACATCTACCCTCATAATACACATGTAAGTGTTTATACATATATAAAATTCATTAGGACAGACAGGAAGTCTCGTCAGAAGATGGAGAAAGGATTGATGATGGCTAGGGTGAGAAGACTTCATGGAAAAGGCAGACTTGATATGAGCTTCATAAGATGAGTAGTGTGTGTGTGTGTGTGTGCATGCATGTATATACACACATATATACATACATCTATATATATATATATACACATATACATGTGTGTATACACATATAGGGTATACATGTGTAAAACAAATAGGTCAGGTAGGCTCTAAAATGAGGATCTGCACTAATAAACCATATACATCCAAATTATTATTCTGATTCAGTCATAGAGCAAATGATTTTCAACAGGCAAGAACCTTGTAAACAACATAGTCCAACCATTTCATTTTAAAGTTGAGGAACTGGAGGCTAACAATAGATAAATGCTTTGCCCAAGGTTAAAGAGCTTTTCAAACCCAGGTTCTATGATTCCTTAGAAAGCCAATGCTACATTCACTGCAAGTGATTGCTCTGAGAGGTGGTACAGGTATTTCAATGAAGCTACAGAGAGATGTGTGCTGCCTTCCCCTTCCCTTCTCCAGACCCATTCATTCCACTCCATTCTCAGCTCTTATTTATGTGCAGTTTAAGCTATTAGAATACTGGCCCCTCAATGTCAGGGACTGCCTTGTTATTTGCATCTCCAGAACTTAGCATGGTGCCTGGCACAGGGTTAAAGCTTAATAAACAATCTGTCTATCCTTCCATCAATCTACCAGTGAAAAAGAGATAGCAAGGTAGAGAGAACAGACTTGATTCTGCTTGGTCAAACTAAAATCACTTGTTAAGTTGAAGGGAGTTAAAATTTGACTTAATTTTAAAAATAAATTTAAAAATAAAAAGATCTTCTAAACAATCAGAGCTATTTAAAAAGTGAAATGAGTTACCTTATGATGTATAATGGTAAAATGACATGGGGGATATTTTTGATTCCTGTGTAAATTGGATTTAAGTGAGACTGAGTTGCACTTAGTCCTCAGCTGCCCTTTCTCCTCCAGAGTCATCACAATTCGGTGGCAGAACAGAATCAAGATGACTGGTGATGGTTCAAGATGCAGTGGATGACCCTGGTGTCTTTGCTGTCTAACCAAACTCTAAGTGCTCTATAGTGCTTGCTTCAGCTGCCTTCATGGCCGCTGGAACAAACTGTTTTCATCCACCAATTCTACCAGGGGAAGTCTTCACATGCTTGGGGTAGGCACTACCTTAACTCACCAATGGGTTTGAAACCCCTTGATTACGTTCAACCTGGTTTAACCTGTCTGCCAAAATGGTTTACTGGGGTGTGGCTGCTGCACATGCTACAGATTCTTAGAGTCACAGGTGAGAGTTGGGTAGAGCAGGTAGATAACAAAAGGTTGAAAGCAGCCCTGAAAAGAGTCCAGCAGTCATTGCACCAGAGGTACCAGTCCTCCCCGAACACACCTTCCACCCCACCTTTAGAGGTAGATTTCTGATCATTAAAAGGATTTGAAGAGGGTCAATAATGACAGGAATGTTGGAAAGAAGATCTATGTTCCTATTTCAGGTAAGGATTGGACTCTATGGTCTCTTCAAACTGAGATTCTGACTATATGATCTGAATATGTGAGATATTCCATTGTATAATCTTGGCACCAAAGATACAAATCTTTCACTATGTATGAATTTCTAGAGAAGCTACTATGTAGTTCCTCAGACAGGATAACTGGGAAGATAGCTTTGAGCACACTGTAACTCAAAGGAGGTTTGGCAAAAATTAAATTTAAACCAACATGTTGAATTGTATACTGTGCACAATTAGGTTAAAAAAAAAAAGGCTACATGAACTGATCATCTAAGGTAATAAAAGAAGAAGAGAATCAGACTAGGTGGCTTTCATGATTGCTGGAAAGGCAATAATTCTTAGGAAAACAAAGAACAAAGTCAATCATAAAAGTTAAAATATTTAGAGTATGTGAAACTGAAATGCTTTGCACTAAGAAAATTAACCCAATAAGAAGGGAAGCCAGATGACTGGGGGAAAAAATCTTCATATCAAATATTTCTGATAAAGATCTAGTATGTAAGATATAAAGCCAACTAACAAAAAACGTAGTACAACAAAACGGCATACCCTGATGAATAAGTAGTCAAAGGATATGAACAAAGAGTTCTTAAAGGAAGAATTACAGATGATAAACAACCATATGGAAGATAGTCCCAAATCACTTATAATGAGATAAATGGAAATCAAAACAATTCTAGTTTTACCTAACACACTGCATATTGATAAAGACTGCAAAACAACGTGAAGAATATTGGAACAGTTTGCAGGAAAATAGGCAAACTCATAGTATAGTGATGGTAGAGTTGTAGAATTGGACCAACCATTCTGGAAAGGAATAAGGATTTATCTTAAGAGGGGGGCGGAGCCAAGATGGCGGCGTAGCAGCAGCAATATATCGCAGCTCTCACATAGCCACCCCAAAATACCCATGGAATAGGACTCTGGACCAACCTAGAACTTCAAAACGCACACAAAGATACTTCCCACTAAAGTCAGCTCGGCTACGAGGAACCATATCAGCACTGCAAACCGAAACCAGCCTGGCCTGAAGCCTAGGCTGTGCCCCGTGGGCGGCCAGGCGGGAGGTGCAGAGAAAGCTCTCAAAAGCTCTCAGGTGAGCGTATTAGCACCAGCTGTGAGGAGGGGGGATTAGCACCAGCTGCTGCAAGTGGGGATTGTGAAAGAGGGAGATAAGCATCCGGCTGAAAGGTCTCCAGAGCGGAAAACTGAAAGGCGGAGGTTTTGCACCCGCCTCCGCGTTGTAGCTTTCCGCCCTTGGCCTGCAAAAAGCAGGGGGATTGAGTGATTGTTTTCAGACCAGTGCTCTCGCGTTGAGCGGCCTGGATCTGGATCGTAGTCTTGGGCCTCGGTCTTGAAGTCTTCATTATCCAGTCAGCCGGAAGTCTACGGCAGCCGGGAAGACCCCAGTGATTTGGGACAGAGCTTTCCCTTCTGGAAGCAGAGCCCCACAGAGATTGTAAAAAAATTCATGGTCTGAAGAACCATGAGGAAGAAT
>CM053585.1:261993892-262024138 GCA_028646515.1 Pseudochirops corinnae
TCAATGGAAAATTAATATGCAGTAAGAAAGAGTGATTGTAAAGATGCATGGGAGAATTGTATGAACTGATGTGAACTGAATTAGGCAAATACAGCAATTCTACATTTATATCTATCTATCTGTGTATATATTCATGATTATAACAATGAAAAGTAAAAAAAACATTAAAAATCAAAACAAGTTTTTAATTATGACAAAACTTGGAACAAAGAAGAAATATGAAAATCCCTTCTTTGCAGAGGTGGGGAATTATGGAGGTAGAACATAGGGTAGACAGTTGGACTTGATCGATGTATTGGTCAGTTTTGCTGAGCTACCTCCTCCTCCTTCTTTCTTATAAGGGATAGTTCTGTGGTAAAGGGGCAGAGATTTATTGGGAAATGAAAGTAAAGGAAAACTATTTTTAATAGGACCTTGTCATTTCATCAGAGTCACTAGCTCCAGTCAGGAACCACCACTACCAAGGCAGATGGCACCTTGTTTTCAACTTATAGTTTTAGAGAGTTGCCAGCAGAGATGAGTGGGGGGATGGTACTGAGAAACTGAGGGGCTTGTCCAGGGTCAAAAATACTGTTGCACATTAGAGATAGGATGTAAGCCCAGCTTTTCTTGACTCTGAGGCCATATCTCTATCTACTATACCACAGTGCTTCTAAAAAAAATTAAAGCTATCAGTAAAAATTGTTTTTAAACAGAAAGAGTAGCTAACCTGGAAATAAAGAAAGAATGAATATATCTAAACACTGTTATAAAGGAAAAACAAGTTCTGGACATTTGCTGAGCAGGGGAACATATGGATGTTTGAGGAGTTGGGGGGCAGGACATAATAGACATAAGGAGCTATGTAGTGTAGCACTCTACATGTAAATAGAATTCTTACCTCTACAGTCATTTCACATTTTACTCATCCCTACCCACTCTTCAATCCCATTACAATGGCCTTTTTGCTCTTCCTTGAATGCCACACTCCATCTTCCAGTTCTGGGCATTTTTACTGATTGTCTCCCATGCATGGTGTCCTTCCTCCTCTCCACCTCCTGGCTTCCCTGGCTTCTTTCAAGTCCCAGCTAAAATTCCACCTTCTATATGAAGTCTTTCCAGATCCATCTTCCCTTAATTATTTCAAATTTATCATGATATAGCTTGTTTTTCCATAATTGTTTGTATATTATCTTTCCCCCATTAGAATGTGAGCCCCTTGAGAACAGAGACTATCTTTTGCCTTTCTTAGAATCCACAGCATTCAGCAGAGTCTGGCACAGAGCAAGTAATTAATAAAGGTTTATTTATGGATTGACTGAACCTGGGGACTATGAGCCAGTCACCACAGCTAAAACCATTTCATCCTGAGTAGGGAAGGCATGGACTCCTTTCTTGAATGAGAATTTTATGTGAAAATCTGATCTCCAAAAGAGGAAACAAGACACTGAGATCATATGCCTTTCATGACTATGAGAAGCATGCTACCAATTTTTGCCTGGATTTACAAAAGACCTTCTGGATTTTATCTGGCCAAACACAGTCATACATGGAAGGGAAACTTGTTTCTAAGCAGCCTACCACCTGACTCTTGGATTCAACGGCTAGACATTAACCTGTAGACATTCCCTCTCCCAGGTACTTGCCTAGAGGTGAGGGGATTTCTGCCTCCCATCTCTGCCTTTCTCACCCGACATTAGAAAATGGAGGACCCTGTGCCTTCTGCAGTTTTGGGATGAAACTCTGTGGGGCCTGAGGAGCCAAAATAGGTGAACTGGCATAGAGAGATGATTTCTAAATATAATTGTAGCACCTCATCTTGCACTCTGTGGACAGACTCTCAAAATCCTGAGGCTGATATATGTTAATAAATCCCCTAAATTTTCACTTTTTCCTTCTTAATTGGACACTCATATACCTGTGCCAGTAAATCAGACTGTAATGATTTCAATTTCGTTCACTGGAGCTCAGGAGACAGCCCAAGTTGATCTGTGGTGTGCTTATGAGCTCCCACCCCAGATCTGCCTTTATTAAAGGAATCCTGGAGGAAATTTGTCAATCATCTTTTTTTCTCTCAATAAGTTTTCTCTTTCTTTAAAACTTAGATGCGCCTCCATTTCTTGATATAGTTTTCTGCCATATTTTTTCACTTGTATAATACTTGCTTAAATTCAAGTCTGAAACAACAGGAAAAGGAAGAGAAATTCGCCAGCTCCCCAGGCTGAATGATTTTAAGAGGTCATTTAGTTTATGTCCCTTCAACCAACCACCCAACAAGACAAACTAGGGAAGGTACTTGTTAATCTGAGTTATTTGGGACAATAAGCATTTTCTTTCCAACAAATGCACTGCCTGGCTTCCAAGATAAACTACTGAAGGATCCTATTCCATTCTTTAAAAAGTAGGTGCAAAGCACTCTGGGATGCAGATAAAACACAAAACAAATCAAAGAGGACCCTAACCTCAAGGGGTTTACATACTTATGGGACACAAAACATATAAACAAGTGACTATAAGGTAATTTGGAGAGGGACAGAATACTAATAATTGGGTGGCCCAGTGGAGGAGTCTTGAAGGAGGCTAAAAATCATGACAGCTAGAGGTGAGCAGAAAGTATTCTAGGTATGGAGAGTAGCATATTCAGGTTGCATAGACAGGAGATGGAGTACTGGATTTGGAGGAAAAAAAGAGATCCAGTTTCTGTAAAATGAAGAATGACTGAACCAGCCAGATCTCTGACTTCATCCCTGCAGGGAGTTTTCCATAAAGAAACTGCTTCTACCAACACAAATAAGCAACTGCTTTTTTCATTAAAAGTCTTAGAGAACTTCCTAGGTAATCGAGAGGGTATGTAACTTGTCCAAAGTCACACAGCCAGTACAAGTCAGAGATAGTTTTTGGAAGTAAATCATACTGATTCCAAGCCTAGCTCTCTATCTGCCTTTCATATTGTCTCTGCATTAAGGATATTCATATGAAATAAATCTATAAAGATAGGCTGATCATAAAGGACTTTTAATGCTAAATAAGGAGATTTGCATTTTATCCTACAGGAGACGGAAAGCCTGTGAAGATTCTTTAGCGGGAGTGAGGTGGAGGTGGGGTGATATGGCCAGACCCATGCTTCTGGAATGTTGACAGCAATATTATGGAGGTCACCGAGGGCCTGAGCCCAGAGCCCCTAGTGTGTGAAGATTCTCCACATCCATTTGGAAATGGAGTCCTTGCCAAAGGATTATAGTTGTTTGTCCTTCATTCTTGAAAGAGACTATGACATCAGGAAGGTGATGCCATGACTTGTAAGTGAATTGGATTTAAGTGAGGGACATCTGTGCAAGGTTACCAGCCTCACTTTCTCCTCCAAAGTCATCTGGGTCCAGTGGCAAGATATAGATCTGGAGCCTGCCAAAGGATATTGAGAGTGGGAAGGCCTGCTCAGAGAAGCCATGAATATCCTTTAACTACTGAAGGGCCAGCCAGGCTAGGTGGTATTAAACAAGAGAGGGCTAAGCTACTATAGTTAAAAAGGTTAAAGAATCCCTCAGACCATTGTCAGAGCAGCCAACCATGGCCAGAGTTCTCCCCTAACACGAGGGAATTCTGTTGTTATTTCCTCTTTGAGTCCTGCCTGTGAAACTGACTTGTAAGATTCTTCATATTCTCAGACTGAGGCCTATGCCCCCTCCACCCTTCCTCTTTATTAGCTTCTCAGTGACTGACAATCTGCCTCCAGCAAACCCTTACCTAGGTCTTTTAAACTCCAACTATTCAGACTGGCAACCTTAAGGCTGTAATTATCATTTTATACCACTACCTACCAATGCCTAGTGCCTGCACCACCCAATGCATTCCTGGTCCACAAAGAGCCATCACAGCATGGAAGGAGGAATGTATGAGTATCCATTGCTCTCCCTAACCAGTATTTCTGGCATCCTTTTGTTCTCCCTACCAACCTTCAGTTTCTGGCTGGCCAAGAGAGGAAATCATTTATTTTAATTTTTAAGCCTTTAAACTCATTCTTCTAGAGGGATGAATCCATCATGGAATCTAAATGTAAAAACACAGAGGGAAGCATTTGCCCATTTACTTTTCAAATTAGGGTTTGATGATTTCATTGTTGTTGGTAGTCCCTCCACCAATGCAGATTGACATGCTTCCATGGATTCACAGATGACCTTTATGAGTTGCTATGATCACCAACTTGTGGACAGTCTTCTGGAAATGAGCCTTCCAAGCTCAGTCAAGTTGGAATCTGGCCAATAGATGCTCTGGCAAGTCAATGGACCTGTATTCAATGGACCTTTCCAGCAACCTTCCAGCTCCTACGCTCTGGTGGTAATAGCCTCCTGGAATCCATGGGTCAGCTCAGTGCCACAAGGAGGTAATGGAGGAAGATTTCAATAGAGGAACTAAGTTCTATCCAGAAGAACTTTATTAACTGGTTAGTCAGTCAGCAAACATTAATAAGTGTCTGCTGTGTGCATGGAACTGGGGATATAAAGAAAAGTATGAAAGTCCCTACCTGCACCCAACTTCCATGGTATAGGAATTCCTCAAAGGAAAACCCAAAGTGCAATACTGGCCTTGGATTAGATTCTTTGTCCCTTAATCCCACACAGTGGAGGACAACTGGATCAGCCAATATGTCTTCTTTCATCCCTATAATTACTATCCAGACTTTTAGATGTTAAGACCCGTATCCTTACTTGATTTTTCAATCACTCCTTAATCCTTAAAAGTGTTATAGGGCATGCATTTTATTGTGGCAAAATTAAAATTAGTTCATTTTGGAGAGAATTTAATGATGCTTCTTGTTATTTCCTAGAGTGTTACAAAGACAATGAGGCTCTACCAAGGCTGAGTGAGATGCTGCTCATTGCTAGTCTATGTAATGAACTGTTCCATTATAACAGCCTTTGAATTTTAAGGTCCTCCTTGGCTTCTACTATTCAGCAGGAAGAACGTAAGAGACTTCCTACTGGAGCTAAGACTTGCATGTGTTTTTACTTGTAGCATGCTTCATCTTATTCTTTTCTCCTGACTGAGTACCAGGCTTTGGCTAGCTCATAGTCCTCAGCCATGGCCCATTGCTCCATCTTGACCACTAGCTCTTGTCCACTCTATAAAGTAATACCATACCCTACTCAATTAAATCTTCAACCCATGCCACGTGCTACCTCTTATCTCTCATTGTCCCTGGCTCACCACAGGACAGGGGGTAGGGATCCATAGCCTATTGGAAAGACTGAGGAAGCTGACACTTAGTCACATTTTGTTCTAGTGATAGAAAAGTAAGAGTAGAAGTTGCCACCATTTGTGCACAAAAAGAATTGACGGCCACAAGTTCAGATTGGGTCTGCCACAGCTTGTGGGGATGTGCAACCTCAGTCTCACTGTGGGGACCATATCAAGATTAATACAAGGTCAAGCAACTTCTTCTGACACTAGTAACAGACAGATCAGAGTGACAGGGTAGGGAGCCAGACGATGTTTGCGGACCCTCTGGTAGGAGCTGAATATTACATTCAAGTCCCTGCTTGATTGATCTTTTAAATGATTCTGCACTTCTGTCACTTAAAAACCAATAACTCTTTGGAGGCCTGAGGAGACCCACGTTAAGGTAATAAATTTCCATTGGGAAGCATTTTAGAAATATATCAGGCAGCACAAATGGATGCAGCAGTGGCAATGAATGGATGGAGACCCCAGATGTCAGACCCTTCACATTAGCCCAGGGAGTGGGTATCTCATTCACCTGTTCCTCCAGGCAAGCTGGAATCTGAATGAGGAGGACAATATCACAGGTGAGGAGAAAAGGCACACTGGAAGGGTGGCTTATCATGGAAATGAGAAGAAAGGTCAAAATGTAGAAGAGTTGAGAAATGGTGGTGCAGGAATACAAATTTCAGGCTGGACTCCATATGCAACATGTTACCAATGAGGACACAGGTTCAAGCCCTTTGTACTTCAAACACTGATGTGCTGATGAACTATATTCTAGGACCACAGAATGGACTCCAGGTCCTCACCACTTACTAACAAGTGTCAGGTATCTTTCAAGGTGGGGTGCCTCTGACCCAAGGGACCAGACCCAATCACATAATTTCAGAATATCAGGGCCTTCCACTCTAACTCTCATTTTACAGATAAAGAAAATGGGGCCTAGAGAGGTTGTGAGAAATCTAAGGTGTTGTGGTTCCATTGTGCCTAACATTTCATGACCCCATGGACCAATGCTGGCCATGAGGTTTTCTTGGCAAAGATATTGGAGTGGTTTGTTATTTCCTTCTCCAATGGGTTTAGGCAAACAGAGGTTAAGTGACTTGCCCAGGGTCATACATATAGTGAATATCTTGAGGCTGAATTTGAACTCAGGTCTTCTTCACTCCCGGCCCAAAGCTCTATCCACTGAGCCACCTAACTGCCCCATTCCTGAGGTACTGAAGGACAAAACCAGGATGATGAGATGACAACAATGCCATTTATTCAGTGCCTCAAAATTTGCATGTCACTTTACATACTTCATCTCATTTGAGCCCCATAGGGACCCTGTGAGGAAGGTGATGTAGATTTTTTTTTAAATCCTCTCTTTAGAGAAGCAGAAGTGGAGGTTCAGTGAAAACCTCTCATGAACACTGAAGTGACACAGCTAATGGATGTCAGAGGCAAGTCTCTTTACTAAAAATTCAGTGCTTTTTCCACTCTACCTGACTGTTTCCCTGACATCACACTGTTTCCTCACTCCATTTTACCTCCAGGTGAATGGGAACAACATTCACTAGTAGAAAGAGCCCTGGTTTTGTGGTTAGAGATCTGCCAGTAGCTACCTCTGTAACTCTGGGAAAGTCTTACTTCTTCACTGGGGTCCAGTTTCCTCCTCTATAGAAGATGAGGTTTAACTGGATGATACCCAACTTCCCTTCCACGGGTCACAACCTCTATGGCTCTCTGACATATGAAAATCTGACCAGGGGTTTGACCACTGGTTATCATGATACCAGAAAGAACATTCAATCGACCTTATTTTGATTGGACTCACAGAGTCACAGCAAGTTGGACTCTCCCTTCAGCTTTTTAAGATGCTTCCCAGCTACTCTTATGATGAATTCAGTTCAGCAAACATTTATTAAATGCTTATTGTGTGTAATGGATCTTGCTCAGCATTGAGGAGATGCAAAGATAAGGCCTTGCCCTCATGGCCCTTATAACCTAGCAGGAGAATATGCTACCTATGGAAACAGCTGCTGTGCAAAAGGGAAAACAGTAAACGCATAAGAGAAGCACAAGCAAACTTAATCTCACCGGCCATAAGGGCTTTGCTTATTTCTTAATCTGTGTTCAACAAATCGTCTCTAAATTATACCCCCGCTGCCTGAAATACTAACATCTACATTTGTATAGCATTTTATAGTTCATAAAGCACTTTTACAAAGGAAGAAGGGAATGGGAAAGAGGGAGAGATCATTTTTTTACATGAATGATTTCTCCCTCTTTCCCATTCTTTCCTTTCTTCCTTCCTACCACTTCCCCCTTTTCTTTCTTTCCTTTTTTTCTCCATCTCTCTCCTTCCCTCTTTTTCCCTCCTTTCTTCTTTCACTCCCTCTCTCCCTTCCTTACTTCCTTCCCTCTTTTCCTTCCTTCCTTCCTTTCTTCCTTCCACTTTCCCTTTCCTCCTTCCCTTTCTTTCTCCCCCCTTTCCTTCCATATCTTATTTCCTTCCTTTCTTCTCTCTCTCCCTCCCTCCCTTCCCTCCTCTATTCCTTTCTCCCTTCCTTCTTCCCTCCTCCTTCTTTCCTTCCTCATACATACTTATACAGAGCACTGTGTTTTCACAAGGGAGGTACAATGCTTAGAGAAGCCCCATAAATGCCTGTCTTCATAAATGTCTGGCCTAGTTGGGGCATAGAACAGTATAAAATCAAACAATATGACACAATTGAAAAAGTACTGACCTTGGAGAGCTAAACTTGACATTGTGGATACTGAAACTTGACAGTGCCAATTACTACCTGTGTGACCTTAGTCAAGTCACTTAACTTTTCTGTGTCCCAAGTTTCCACAGCTGTAAAATAAGGTGGCTGAACCAGATGGTTCATAATGCGTAAGGTCCAGTTCTTGATATATCATCCTGGGATCTTGTGTCATGTCTGGTCTGAGGGGGGAGGCTGCTGTCAATTACAGGGACGGCCACTTAGTCTTCACAACAACTCTGCCTGGCAGGCAGAGAAGGCATTATTATCCCCATCTTAGCAGTGAACAATGGCTCAAAGAAACTTGCCCACTAGAAACTCTGTGTACTTGAGTTTTATCCTTCATCTCTGTCCAGTTTGCTTCTGTTTCCCTAGCAGAAGCCATCCCTCAGATTAATGTTAAGATGATAATCACTTTTTGAAAAAGATCTGGACCTTTGATTTCCTGGGTATTGTAAACTTCAGGCACACAAATTCCCTTTACTGATGCTGATCTGTAC
This sequence comes from Pseudochirops corinnae, assembly GCA_028646515.1. Lineage (NCBI taxonomy): Eukaryota > Metazoa > Chordata > Mammalia > Diprotodontia > Pseudocheiridae > Pseudochirops > Pseudochirops corinnae. Next base: position 262,002,342 of record CM053585.1, read on the forward strand.
GTTCTGGCCCCAGGGCATTGTCTGATCAATAATTTTTTTGTTGTGCAAATATTGCCTCATTTGATCCTCACAACAACCCTGGGAGGTAAATGCTCTTATTATCCCCAATTTACAGTTGAGGCAACTGAGGCAAACATAGGTTAAGTCTCTTACCTAAGGTCACACAGCTAGTAAGTGTCTGAGGCCGGATTGGACCTTGGGTCTTTCTGACTCCAGTGTTTGATCCACTGTGCCATCTCAGTACAGTGCAGAGTACATGTATCCACTCATGGAGACAGTACATAAACACAGATAGCTCTCACACAGAATACTGAATGATAGCCACTTTGGTGGGGCAGCTAGGTGGCACAGTGGATAGATAGAGCACCAAGTTTGGAGTCAGGAAGACATGAGTTCAATTCTGGCTTCAGACACTTACTAGCTATGTGACCCTGGGCAAGTCACTTAACCCTGTTACCCTCAGTTTCTTCATCTGTAAAATGAACTGAAGAAAGGAAATGGCAAACTGCTCCAAAATCTCTGCCAAGAAAAGCCAAATGTGTTCACAAAGAGTTGAACACAGCTGAAAACGACTGAACAACAGAAACTAGGGGACTGCAAATCGAAGACTTATTTTTGTCATTTCTGCTACACCTCTACAAATGACTCCTTACTGTTTCCCCAAAGCTCCACAAGGGAACCTCAAAGCTACTGGACTGGCTAAATAGTCCTCCTGACTTTACTTCATAGCCTTTAGCAAAGCTGTAACTAAGATGGGGTGACAGGGGCTTTGTCCTATGGTACTGAATTTAGAGGGTGTTAACAGCACTTGCAGACTTCCAATAGCATACAAAGAACAGAACTTGGTACCTAGTTAGCAAGGATCATTGAGTAAATTAGGAAGTTACCAGATGGCTGACTAGGGTGAATTCCTTCCCAATTCATCCTGCTTCCTCCACCTCCTGAAGTCTCCCCAGCAGCAGTCCTTCATTGCTCTTTACTCATGATATGACAGTGTTATAGTCCACCTCACCCCTTCCAATGAGGCTACTTGTCAATTTGTGGAACTTTCCCTAGGATCATAAATTCTCAGTTATAGTTCTAGGTTTTAGTATTGAAGGCAGAATGGAAGGGGGGAATAATGGTGGTCTAGGGATACAGTGTGAAGCAGGTGGGACCCACAAGGGAATCTTATGGTTTGGTGGATAGGATTCTCAGAAAGCAAAACATGAAACAGTATAAAATGTGGTTTGAATGCCCAGACACATGGTACATTATTATCAACATACACATCACTCATAATAACCGTGGCTTAACGGTATCTCGACTTATCATCATTTGGTGCTTGCAGGTATCCAAGGGAACAGCTAAGAAATGCCCCTGATTTGTGCTTTGTTTATTCACCTTCTCATAATCTTTGTGCAGGGCTGTGATTTGGACCCTGGGGTGAAGAGAGGATAATGGAAGCCAATAAAAAAACAACAACAAAAATCACTCTATTTAAATCTACATTTCATCCAGTGGGTCATTTTTTGCAGAGTGGGGTCTGGGACAAACAACATTCCTGACGACCCTATGATAGGCAGTAAGGAGCATAGAAGCAGCCTTGAATCAGAGAATCAGGAAAACCTGCATCCAAGCCCTGCCTCTAATACTTATTTGCTGTATGAACAGAAGTGAATCACAATCTCTCTCTACAAGCCTCTGTCTTCCTCTTGAAAATGGGATTGAACCATGTTTTCCATGGGAATACACCATGGGAAAGTGCTTTGTAAACCCTGAAATGTTTTACAGAAACTATTTCCCTATTGACCACATACAAGCAAAACCCTCAGCTTCAATGGAGGTGCACGTGAGGCTGGTGCTGTTGAGGGCACAGGTTAACACATGATGCAAGGCAAAGTACAGGACTGGGAGACCAAGGAACTGGGTTTGAATCCTGCCTCTACTAATTACTATCTATACTGACTTAGGAAAATCACCTTTACCTCTCTGGGGCCTCAGTGTCTTTATCTGTAAAAGGAGAAGGTTGGGCTCGATGGCTTCTGAGGTCCCTTACAGCAGTGGTGTCAAACTCAAGTAGAAATGGGGACCACTAAGTCATATATAAGGATCTCTGGGGGATGTTTATTGACTTACTTTTAAAATGCTATCTTTTTCTGTATTTTTTTCATTTTGCTAAATATTTTCCCAATTACATTTTAATCTGGTTTAAGGCACACTCAGGAGTAATATGGACTAAAGTCATATGTCTGACACCTCTGCCTAAGGCTCCTAATCCTCTTCCTAGAGCTAAGTTTGTCTTCTGGAAGACTCCCTCAGGTGGGTCTTTAAACCAGAGATAGAACCACTTAATAATCTCTAAACAGGTGAAAATATTCAAGAAGGATTTTTCCTTCTGCCAGAATATACCGTTTCTTACTGGCATGGACAGGAAGGAAGCATGGTTTTGTGCAAGAGAATGCCACCCAAGGTTCTCATTCCATGAATGTGAGCATTGGCTGCCGGGGGGTAAAGGGCTCTTTAAAATCCTCCTGTGCACAGCTAAAAGAGGCACACTCCAAGCCACAATTTTAAGAGGGCACAGACCCTGAACACCTCGTCTGGGCAGATTGACAAGAACACCGGAAACTTTCCATTCCCTGAAACTCTGGCTGTATCTGCCAGCTTCATATCGTGACTGGTATTTATGCCAGGCATATATAACATATGCGCTATGCTCTTTCCTTTCCTCATCTTTGTCCTTCACAAACACATCTTCCACTGACCTTGGTGCTTGAGACAAAGTGCCTGGCTGAATGGAGAGCTGACCTTGGACTCAGGAAGAGTTAGGTTCAGATCCTGCCTTGGACCCACGTGGAACCCTGGGTAAGTCAAAACCTCTCAATGCTTTTAGGCAATTCTCTAATACTATAAGTTACAATAAAGGTGGTGCCTAGTACTGTCAGAGGGGGTTTCCTCACCTGGAAGTTCACTGAGCCAGTGAAATCACAGGTAGGTAGGTGGCTCAGTGGATATTCCATCCAGGTCCTAGAAGAACCCAGAGTCAAGAAGACCTGAGTTCAAATCTAGATTCAAGCACTTCCTAGTTATATGACCCTGGACAAGTCACTTAACAACTATTTGCCTCAATTTCTTTGTCTGTAAAATGATGTTAGTAATAGTATCCACCTCCCTGGGATGTTATAAGGATAAAATGCAATAGTATTTGTAAAGCACTTCAAAGCATTATATAAATGCTAACTACCCCTAAACACATTTGCCATTGACCTTACACTAGTATCCCTGAATGTGTCCCTGTCAGCGTCTCCAGACAGTGATAGCATTGATTTTGCCCAACCTGTGCTTATATTCTTATACTAGATTCAACTGTGTTCCTTCTCTGGTCTGGAGGTGCCACTGTCAGTGTTTCCAGGGACCAGGCTGGTGAGGATCCAGCTGGGCTACTTGCTTCCTGGAGATAAGCTGAATTCCTCCCCTTCCTGCCCCTGCAGGTCAACTCTTGCAGTTTTAGAAGAAGTGAATTGCCAGAGGCAGAGTAGCTCTCTTCCTTCCCTCCCCGACCTGAATCTCTCTTCCTTGACCTTTCTCTGTGGGGCTGGAGAGTGTTTGTCTGGCCAGGAAGCAGATTCTGTGCCCTCCCTTCTAGCTCTGCCTCATGCCATCCCCCTCCCAGGTTATGCCCTTGGCAGTTGGCATTTTCCAGAATGTATCAGTGTCATAGCTGCAGACGAAGGAGATATGTATGGCCCTGGAAGGAGAGGTGAGATCTGATATGCCCCCTGTCCTCCCCCCAACAGAGAATTAGAACTTCACCTGACAGGTGCACCCCGGGACCGTGCAGGCTTCAGCATGACAGTAATGGTTGTGTCTGTCTCATTCAAAGGTGAATCTGTGTCATATTCAGGCATTGAAGGAGCTGTGGAGAGGCGGGGGGTAGGTAGGAAGGAGAAGAGAAGGAGAGGAGCGGGGCAGAGAAAGACGAGAAGAGAGATGAGGAGAGAAGAGGGAAGGAGAGGGGGAAGGAGTAGAGGAGAGGAAGAGATGGAAAGAGAGGAGAAAAGGAAAGAAAGAAGGGGACAGAAGGGAAGAGAGATGGAGAGAGAAGAGAAGGGAGGGAGAGAGAAGAGGGAAGGAGAGGGGGAAGGAGTAGAGGAGGAGAAGAGATTGAAAGAGAGGAGGAGAGAAGGAAAGAAAGAAGGAGACAGAGGGGAAGAGAGATGGGGAGAGAAGAAAAGGGAGGGGAGAGAGAAGGGAGGGAAGAAGGAAGGAGGGGGTAGAGAAGGAAAGAGAGAGGGGGAGAAAAAAAGAGGGAGAAAGAGGGAGGGGGGAGGGGAGGGAGAGGGAGAGAGAGAGAGAGAGAGAGAAAGAGAGAGAGAGAGAGAGAGAGAGAGAGAGAGAGAGAACACAAAAACCAGCGATTAGCAACTAACCAGGAATAATCCTCACTAGTTTACCAGTTCTTGGGCTGAGGCAGACTAGACAGACTCTTAATCTGAGATCTGTGAGATACACACACACACACACACACACACACACACACACACACACGTATATATGTGTGTATGTACACATATGTATATGTACATGTATACATATATGTATATACACACATCTTAGCTGAATTTCAATACAATTGGTTTCCTTTGTTATCTTAAGTATCTCATTTTATTCTTTGAAAATCATTATTCTGCTAAGGAGTGCATGGGCTTCACCAGTCTGCTCAAGGATTCTATGACAAAGAATACCTTAGTGACTCCTGTCTAGGGGGAAGTACATTTGATAAACTGGGCACTGAAAGTTAAAGCCAGCTAGATTCTCTTTTGGAAATGAGGCAGGACCTTGTAGCTGCCCAAAGATTTGATCTGTCATGGAGAAGTGACTGCTATGGCTCCCCATTCTTTAGAAAGAGTCTGCATCAATACTCGTCAAGAGTCATTTGTGAGATGGACAGCACAGAATAGCAAGAAGAGCACTAGGTTCAGAGCAGGGAGACTGCGCCTTGACTCCTGTTGCTGCATGTGTGTGTGTGACCTTGGACAATCACTTAGCCTCTTGGGGTCCCACCTTCTTCATTTATAAAATGAAGGGGTTGGGCTAGATCATCTCCAAGTTCCCTCCCAACTCTATACCTTCTGATCCTATCACCTTTGTGACCTCATGTAAGTATTCCCTTCTTCAGGACTCAGTTTCCTCCTTTGTTTAATGAAGGTGGTACAGCTCTAAATCCATGGTCTTATAATCATATGCCCTTCCTTGGTCCTTCAAAGATTTGGCTTCTAGCCCAGATTCTTCCACATACTAGTGGTGTGACTTTGACCCTCTCCCATCTCTGACTCTCCTTCCTTCTTTGTAATATGAAGGGCTTTATCTAGACCAGGGATGCAGAACCTGCAGTCTTGAGGTCACACGTGACCTTCTAGGTCCTCAGGTCTGGCCTTTTTGACTAAGTCCAAGTTTTACAGAACAAATCCTTTTATTAAGGGGATTTGTTCTGTGAAGCTTAGATTCAGTCAAGGGGATGAGCTTGAGGACCTAGAGGGCCACATGTGGTCCTAAGGCCTCAGGTTCTCCACCCTTAGTCTAGAGGGTATCCAAGATTCCTCTCAGTTCTACACATTCTGAGATCTCTGACAGTTATTCTATGAAGCAGGACAACCACCACCATTCCATGTGCCAGGCAGTAACCATGTCATAATCTCTTATAACCCACTGCATGCTGCCCTGGCTTATACTCCCTGGACCTGCCTATAGGACTTGGGAAAGCTCAGTGAAGCCTCCAATCATCTCACTGCCTCTTGCTAGAGGCAACCTCAGTGACAGGGAACTGATAGTCTGGAATTCAAGAAAGGGGGAGGGGCCAATGCTTTTTTTCTTCTTTCCTTTTCCACTGAGGACTTCAAATCAAATTCAGTGGACCTAGACCAAACCAGGACACTCTGGGACTCTCCCACAATTCATCAGAATTCTCAAGGGGCCTTGGGTCTCCCAAAGGAGACAGCACCATATCTAGAGGGGGCCATAAGGGATGTTTTCCTTTTTAATTCCATTCCAGACATGTGAGTCAGCCTCATGGATACTTATTGCTTCAGAGTACACGGAGATGCAGACCCTCAGGTATTCTATTTCAGTTCTGTTCAAAGGTGGGTGGGTGGTCTCTGGTTCCTCAGAAAGCTTTGTATTTGGCTTTCTCACAGAGATAGTGTCCTTGCTGTAAAATTATCTATTATACATGAAGATGCTATTCCTGATTTGCTCCCAGCAAGGCAAGTGATTTAAGCTATGTTTTTCAACCAACTGTCTCTCCCAGTCTCCCAGCATACAAAGGCACAGATTGGGGAGCCTGCCAACTGAAAGCAAAGGTTAATTGGCCAAACCCAGGGCCTTGGCCTCCCTAGCATGGCGGTTGCTAATCAGTAGGAATAACAATTCAACACTCAGGGAACCCTAGCCTTCATGTCCCTAACTTCACTACAAGGCTTTTGACTTTCCCTGTAAATTTGTTTTGATGCTTCCCTGTGAGCACTGGGCCCAGAGGACCCACAGGCATAGCATTTTCATATTTCATTAGGGGAACAGCTCAGTAAAGGAGTTTCTGAAAAGCCACATGTAAATTAAAACCTCAAAGGTTTTAGACCTGGAAGGGACCTTCAAGATTGGCTAGTCTAGCCAAAGATATAGTCCTAGAAGCAAAAATTAATTTCCCAGGGTCACACAGACAGGAGGTAGGAGACTCAGAATTTGAACTTGGGTTCCCTGACTTCAAAGGCAGTGGGGATTTTTTCCCCCTAGCAAAATGGAATTATAGGATCATGAACACAGGGACCTTGAGACACCTTGAAAGACAAATTGGCATATAAAGGGCTATTTATGAAGTCAGAAAAACCTAGGTATGACTCTGGACAAATCATGGAACCTCAATGAGCCTTTGTTCCTCATCTGTAAAATGGGTATAACAATAGTATATACATCACAAGGGTTGTTATGAGGACCAAAAGAGATAATGTATATAAAATGTTCTACATACTATATAAATGTAAGCTCTTGGTATTATGATTCCCGGATGTCATCAGGTTGTAGGATCTTAAATTCATAGCCCTAGAGCTGGAAGGGACCAGAGGTAATCTAGTCCCATTTTACAGATGAGGAAACTGAGGCTCAGAGAGTTTTACTCAAAGTCACCTTGGGAGTTAGTGACAGAAACAGATTTAAACCCATTTCTTCTAGCTCCAAATCTAGCATTCTTTCAATGAACCTCCAAGGCATAGAGACTAAGTTCATACTTTAAATGAGGCCAGAAAGCTTGACATCTAAAATTGTCCTATGGCACACATATAGGAAAAGTAAATTTTAGTGTTTCTCCCCCCCCCCAAAATCAGAATTTTCATATATTGAGGTTTGCTTTAAAAAATGGAGCCTTTCTAAAGGATCTCCTAGTGCATGCATGAGGCCTCACAAAATGGAGAAAGTATCAGAGCCACAATGCAGTTGGCTCCTTTTTCTAATCCACAGCAATTCTGGAAGGTACTCTGATGCTCCTCCTCCCAATAAATACCTGAGATTTTGGTGGCGATTCGAGTGGTGATGGGAGGCCCAAAGCCCTTTGATGTGCTGGCCTTGATGGTGAATGAATAGGTTGTGCCTGGATACAGGCCCACAAAGAGGTGGTGCGTTTCATTACGAAGCTTGAAGACCTTCCCCCTCTGGCTGGAAAGGTCAGCATTGGGATCGAGGGAGCCCACAGCCTTGTAGTTTATCTGCAAAAGAACAACCAAGGAGATTACATCTGACCACAGGCTTCTGGAAAAGCAGAGGAAAGACACATGAGAAGCTGTGACACATCCTGGCTGAGTGACCCTGGGCAATTCTTAAGATATTAAGTTTCAGAGAAGGTAATGACCTGCACTGGTAGAGGAAGCTTCCATACCTGGGCTTTATAAGGATAGCAATAAAATAATAAGTTTGGTCTCCTCTTGGGCCTTCTCCCACTGTCGTTATTTCCAAGTAATCCTGCATATAACCTGTTCGTACAGAGTTTGTTGTCTCCTCCATCAATCTGGAGAGCACGGTGCTATCTTATGCCTTTCTTTCTCTCCCAAGAACTTAACACACAATGCCTGGGGCATAGAATAAATGCTTATTGACTATCTCTCTATCACTGGCTACTGGCCAACCATCAGTTTCTGGAGAGGTGGGTTGGTGTAGTGGTAACAGGGTTGGAGGCCTGGGTTTGAATCCTGGCATTTACACTATGTGATCACAGAAGGTTGTTTCGTTTCTATGAGACTTGATTTCTTAAATGTAAAATGCAGTTATTCAAACTGGCACAACACATACCCTACAAGATTTTTGTGTGGAAAGAGTTCAGAAAACTTTACTGTTGCTGCTCAGTCATTTCACTCATGTCTGATTATGCATATCTGTGACTGGTCAGTGACTTTGAATCCTTAGCAGTTAGGGTAAGAAGGGGGCTTGTTATTCAGTTAGTTTAGTCATATCTGGCTCCTTATGACTGCATTTGGGGTTCTTCTTGGCAAAGATACTGGAGTGGTTTGTTATTTCTTTCTCCAGCTCATTTTACAGATGAGGAAACTGAGGCAAATAGGGTTAAGTAACTTGCCCAGGGTCACACAGCTAGTAAGTGTCTGAGGTCAGAATTGAACTGAGGAAGATGAATTTTCCTGGCTCCAGGCCCAGCACTCTATCCACTGTGCTCCCTAACTGCCCCACTGAAAACCTTGTAGCCCACCAGAAATAATGAGGGTTATTATCCAAGTGCTTAAACACTGTCCTGTTTTCTTCTCACTGCTGACCTTTCATTTGTCCTGTTTCTCAGGGTTCTCTGATGTCACAGGAAGAGCACTAGATCGTGAGATAGAAATCCAGGGTTAAAATCCTGGCTCTGCTACAGATTTTCACTGTTATTTTTTGTGACAAACCCAATGCTTTTGGGAATCAGTTTACTCATCTGTAAAATTGACAGGGGTTCCAACTCTAAAGTCCCCTTCCATTTCTAGTTCTTATGAAACTTTGCTATCTTCACTTGAGTCCTGGGAAAGGATTTGGGGCAAGCTGAAATAGATAGCACTGAATTTTTGTTTAAAGCCAGGTTAGTCTGTCTTCTCCCCTTCTCTCCCCTACCCCCAGAAAGAAGACAGAAGTGCTATGTGGCAAATCCTATAGAGGCATCTCTTTGTAGTGTTTATGTTGTTAGCATTGGTTACCACAAAACAATAGGAAAAGGGTCTTCAGAATGAGAGTAACTTTCACTCATTCACATCTTAAGGACTAACATCTCAGCCTGCCCCCATTTCCCCACTTTGAAGCTCGGGTAGTATTTTCCTAAAGCTAAGAGTAAAAAACCTCCCTTGAAAGGATAATGTATATGAGTAGGTAAGTATGATGGGCTTGCCATCAGAACAGTTGGATTAGAGACCTTGGACAGGTCATCTCATCTCTCTTAGGCACAGTTTCCTTATCCTTCCAGGAATGGTGATAATGCTTCTCCTCTCAAAGCCATTCCAGGTTTGTCATTAGGATTAAATGAGGTAACATATGTGGAAAAGTGCTTTGCAACCATAAAACATAGTATAAATATGAATTCTTTGTCTTCTAATTGCTGCCTGACAGTGTGCATGTCTCACTTGAGAGGATGAAGTCACTTTTGATTATGAAACTTAAAAATAAGAATGCATTAGTCAGCATAGAATGTGAAACTTGACTTCAAAAACCACCTTTCAGTTCGGAAAACAAGTCATATACTGTTTAAAACTAAGAAGTTCAAGGTTGTTTTTGTCGTTTAGACCAATAATGCACTTTTCTTCTTACTCTGATCCTAACAGACTTAGGTGAATCTGGGAACTCAGGGTCATGGGTACTCCTGCCAGTACTGCAGATCTCAATCCATTCATGCCCTCTAAATTCTGTATGAACCACTGTTCATTCCCTCCTTTAAATCATTCACAGGGCTCCACTCAACATTCCAGTGACCTTATTTTCGGTCTCTTGATGTTATATAGATACCAAATGAGTACTCAGGGTGTCCATTGTTGGTTATCTGTCAATCTTTCTACAGAGAGGTCCACCTTCTTTTTTGAGCATACATCTGTATGATGCTATTTCTGATGCTACTTCTCCCATGTTCTTCTTCATCAGTAAGGTATAATGGTCTATTCAAAACCACCATGTCCTTCTACATTACCCTTTGGTTGACACTCAAGTTAATTCTTTGGAGATGGTGGTGATTTGTAACTTGAAACACCATATTTCTAAAATTCATAATTCAGGGGAGGCACAGTGAATAGAGCACCAGCCCTGGAGTCAGGAGGACCTGAGTTCAAATCTGACCTCAGACACTTAACACTTACTAGCTGTGTGACCTTGGGCAAGTCACTTAACCCCAATTGCCCTTCTAGAAAAGCAAAACATAAAATAAAATAAAATAAAATAAAATAAAATTCATAACTCAAAGCATCATAGGAAAAATATCATTGTTGAAAAGCTGGGTCTTTGTTTTGAGAAGCAGCTTGGGGTCCTTAAAGGCTCATCACCTATTGGCTGGCTATTCAGTGATGAATTCCTTGGCTACGGCAATCTAAGAAAAACCTTTCCTCCAGTTTATCAAATTGTGACAGGGCTGTGATTACAAATGCAAATGTGACCTTTAGATTCCTAGACCAGAGACAATATCATTATACCACCAGACAAGATACATATGCACGAAGTATCATAGAATGATTTTTGTATCTTAATAATAGGAATGGTATATAGGATGATGTGACTTTGGGGCTGGGGCTAGGGAAGAACCTTAGGGCTCATGTAGTTGACCTTCTTCAATTTACAGGTGGAAAAACTGAGTCCTCAAGAAGTTAAGAGCTGAGGGTCTTATTAGTAGCAGCAGATCTGATATTCCAAATCAGAACTCCGGCCATCAAATCCAGGGTTCAGGTCTTCTTGACATCAAATCTAGGGTTCATTATATTATACCATGCTGATACTTCCATCTCTATTTAAAGAAAGTACCCAAAATTTAGGAGCAGAATTAAAGATAGAAAGAAATTGTCCCTCTCATAACATGCTCCCTCCAATTTTGTCTAGGAACAGAAAGCAAAGGTCCCAACTAGGGACTATGTGTTCCTGATCACACAAGGCTATCCTCACAGCCTGTTGTATCACTGCCCTAAACATCACAATTTTACCACTTATCAAGGGCCACCTGATCTTTGTACTATACACGCTGAGATGCAAAAGCAATGAATTTCTTCATTCTCTTGGTTTATTCTGACTGTCTGCACAGTCTGTGAAAAAGAGTCCCCAGCTTCTACCACAGATGATGGAATAAAGCTATGACAGAATATGGTGTAATTGTTAGAATGCTAGACCTGGAATTGAAAACACACGTGTTAAATCTTGACTCTGACAGTTACTAGCTGTGTAACCCTGGGTAAGTCACTTAACCTCTTAGATCCTTAATTTCTTCATCTGCAAAATAGACATGACCTATTCCCATCAGAACTACATCCTAGGGGTCCCAGTCCAAGTCTTACTTGCTCATTGTTTGGATTCCGATGACTCAGAGTGAGTGTAAACAGCCACTGTTTCTGTTTTGACTAGAAACCCTGAAGGTCTTTCCCCTCTCAGATAGATTTTATTTTATTTTATTTTTTGGACTAGGTAAAAGAGACTGTTCTTTGCCTCATTTTTACCCAGCCTTAATCACTGAACGGGAATTGTCTTAGACAAATGAAACCTGAGAAAGATCTTAGCTCCAAAAGGCCATGGATTCCCACTCGCTGCATCAGGGCCATCGTCAATTGTCCTGATGTATATCTGGCCACTGGACCCAGATGGCCACGGACGAGAGAGGGAAGCTGGTGACCCTGCACAACCACCCTAACTTAATTCCAATACACTTGCATGTCAAGGTGTCACTTCCTTGATGTCATGGTCCTCTTTGAGAACAAAGGATCAACCACAAAATAAACCTCCCTGAAGCCTTGGAGAGACAATGAACATAAATTGCTTTATAAACTGTAAGGTGCTACATAAATGTCAGTTATTATTATTAATAGAGGAGATTATTGTTACTGGCACAGGTAACATACACCTTTAATGGAAATCATGCCCACTTCAAGCACCCGCTTGAAATTCTGTCCGAGTTCCACTCCATGTAGTGGTGGCAAGTGCGTTGATATACAGACACTTGGAGGTAAAACTCATGACTTATTTACTAGCCAATTCCTTCCCTATGTTCCAAATTCAATCCAAAAGCGGCTCAATTTCAACTGAGCTGTCAATATAATATACAGGGCTCTCCTGCGCCCCTAACCTTTCCTGATATTACAGGATCCTCACTTATTTGTAATGAAACACCATGAATAAATCAATGTATGTTAATATAGCAAGCCTTCAATTTTTTATGAAGGGCTCCACCAAATCTAATTCCCAGCTTTGTCAGAAACAGTCTTTAAAAAATTTAAGTCCCTGGCTTTATGAAGTTAGCCAGATGAGGGTGCAGAGAAGGGAAGAGAGAAAAGAGAGAGGTCAAGGAAAGGGATGGGGGTAACGCTACAGCCTCCCCAAGGTAATAAGATGCATAAATGAATTCTTGTTTTTAAGCAGAAAGGAAAAAAACTTTGTTACAGCAGCAAACTGAGAACTCATAGCTGTTCCCTACTGCCTTCTATATAGAGATCCTCTATCACTGAAAGTCTTGATGGGCCTTGCTTCATTCAGATGACCGGGCCCTGGCAAAATTCCATACAAAAGCAATGAAGAACCTTGAGAATTGCATGGATTGAGGAGAATGATTCCAGAGACACTTAGGCAGAAGAAAAGGCCTTCTGCTCAACACTGCCATCATCTCTGGTTTGCAATCTTCTGAAACAGGCATCTGGAGACCTGATTTCAAAGCAGACAGCCATTTAGAATGGCAGACTGGTGACGGGATTCCTAGGCTATATCTGGGTGTTCCCAATGCAACTGGTGCATTCTGTTAGTTAAATGGTGGTGGGGGCTGGGGGGAAGGAGAATGGGGTGACCTTGATCAGACTGGTTGTTTTGTTTCCACAGACCAATGTGGAGGAATTAATTTTTCACATTTTCAACCAGTTGCTAGAGTGTCATGTGGTTATAACCTTTTGTTGCTATAACAGCCTCAGACACCAATTTTCTAAAAGGAGGCTCTGGGCAAAGGAGAAAAAATCCTTTCACTGGATAGAAGAAACTATAGCATTTATTATTTGGTCTCCTAACAACCAATAAAAAAAAAGAAAATGTGAACATTTTCACATTAGAGTAAAGCGTGAATGCAGAGATGTTTCTGAGTATGCGTTCCTGTAACTCAGCTACGACTTTCTATTTTCCCAAATGCTTTTGTTGCTAGTATATTTGTGTTACTGCGATTGTTATCATCATTCCTGTCATTATTTCTGGTGTTGCTGTTTCCAGTACTGGCACATCGGGAATAGAATTCAGGGATCATGAGAGTCCCAAGGTACCGGCTAAATTCCACCAAACCAGGGTCTCATCGTTTAGGAATAAAATAAAGCTAATTTAATATTGATAATAGGATCAAGAGAAGCAGCTGTGATATGGTAGAGAGAGGGTCACTGTGGAGTTAGGGAGATCTGGGTTCAAATCTTGCTGGTGCCACACAGTAGTCCTAGGCAACTCTGAAAGATTAGAAATTACAGATGAGGCTCTGATTAGTTCCCTCTGGTGGAGGGAACCACTACACTGGGAGCTTCTTACAGTGATGAAAACATAAGTCTGAACTAAAAAAAAAGAAAGAAGGGGCAAAGGGGGAGGGGCAATAGAATGGGAACCAGAAGAGACATTAGAGAACATTTTATTAATGATCTCTTCAATCAATCAATATCAATTAATAAACATTTATTAAGAGACTACTGTATAGGTACCAGATACTGTGCTAAGTGCTAGGGATACAAAAAAAAGAGTGAAAAACAGTTCCTGCCCTCAAGGAGTTTACAGTCTAATGGGGGAGGAAATAAACAAATAAATGTGTATAAACAAGAAAAATAAGAAATAATTAACAGAGGGAAGATATTAGAATTAAGAGAGATTAGGAAATGCTTCCTGTAAAAGACTGGATTTCGGTTGTGACTTAAAAAAAGGCGGGGAAGTCAGAAGGTAGAATTGAGGGGAGAGAGAGCACTCCAGGCATGGAAGACAGCCAGAGAGAATGGCCAGAGATGAGAGATGGATGGAATAGCCAGGAGACCAGTGTGAATGGATCTAGTTAGGAGTATGTGGGGGAATGGGGTGAGATATAAGAATACTGGAAAGGTTCCAAGCTGCACTTGCAGTGATAAATCTCTAGTTACATACTACAGGAATGATCTGAAAGGACAGCCTTGTTGCTGAACTCTGATAGACTTTTCCAGTGCTAATCCTTCTCAACATCTTTGCTGCATTTGACTCTGTTGATCACTTACTTTTCTTGGATACTCTTTCTTCTCTAGATTGTTGTGATACTAGAATCTCTTGGTTCCCCTTTGACTTGTCCAACCACTCCTTCTAGTGTCCTTCCTTGGCTTATTCTTCAGAGCGCACTCCTGAGCTCTCAATACTTCCCAAGGTTCTGTCCTATGCCTTCTTCTCCCCCCACTCCGTACTTTGTCTTTGTAACCTCATCGGGTCCCTTGGCTTTAACAAAGACCTCTATGACAGGCAGTTTTCAGAAGAAGAAATCAAATCTATTAATAGTCAAATGGAAAAAAATGTTCCAAATCACTAATAACTAGAGAAAGGGAAATTAAAACACCTCTGAAGTAACACCTCGCAACCTATTAGACTATCTAAAATGACAGAAAAGGAAAATGAAAAGTGCTGTAGGGGATGTGGGAAATAGGGGACGTGGAAAAAAACAGTGAATTGTAGGTGGAGTAGTGAACTACTAGTCCAATCATTCTGGAGAACAACTTAGAACTAAGCCCAAAGGTCTATAAAACTGTATATCTTTTGACTGTATCTCAAAGAAATCCAAGAAAAAGGAAAAGTACCTCTACAAAGATATTTGTAGTAGTTCATTTTGTGAACAGCGCACTGGCCCTGGAGTCAGTTTAAATCCAGCCTCAGACACTTATCATTTACTAGCCATATGACTTTGGGCAAGTCACTTAACCCCAATTGCCCTGCCTTCCCCCCCAAAAAAAGAAAAGAAAGAGAGATGACAAATGGCGTGGTTTCAGAAAAAAAAAAAACCCGTGAAGATCTATATGAATGGATGCAGAGTGACATAAGAAAAACCAGAAATCACTGTACACAATAAGAGCAATATTGTAATGATGATCAACTATGAAAGACTTAGCTATTCTGAATATTATCATTATTCAAGATAATTCCAAAGGATTTTTTCCTTTTAAAAAAAAATTTAATTAATTAATTTACAAAACAACTAAAAAGAGAGCAAATTGTATGTTTAGATATGCATTCGGACTCCATAGTTCTTTTTCTGGATGTGGATACTCTTTCATCATGAGTCTCTTGGAGCTGTCTTAGATCCTTGCATAAAGGACTTGTGAAAAAATACTATTCATCTCCAGAAAGGGAGCTGACTAACTCTGGGCCACTTGAAGCATAATTTTTTTACTTCATTTTTTGCAACATGGCTAATATGGAAATATGTTTTACATGATTTCATGTGGATAATTGCTGCACAATATATTGTTTTCCTTCTCAATGAGTGTAGGAGGGGTTGGAGGGAGGAAATTTGGAACTTAGGAAAGATAAATGTTAAAAATAAATAATAAATATAAAAAATTATGTGTGGGCAGATGATATCCAGGCTTACATATTCAGACTTAGTCTCTCCCCTGATTTTCAGTCTAGCATCACCATATGTTTACCGGACATTTCAAAATGAATTAGAGACATCTTAAAGTCAACATATCTAAAACAGAATTCATTATCTTTCCCTCTAAACTGTTTCCTCTTAAACTTGCCTATTTATGCTAATGGCATCACCTCACACCTACCAGAATGGCTAACAAGACAGAAAAAGAAAATGACAAATGCTGGAAATGATGTGGAAAAACAGGGAAAACATGCAAATCCTTCCAGGTTACTATCTCAGCCTTGTCCTGGTCTCCCAGCTCTTGCTCATCTTACATATCCAATCCGTTGGCAAATTTTGTTGCTTCTACCTTCACAACATCTCTTACATCCAACCACTTTCTTGTAGTCCCTCCTATTGTTACTCCCTCTTTAGTTCAGTCCTCATTACCTCTTGCCCAGGTTATTGCAACAGCCTCCTGATCAGTCTCCCTGCATTGAGTCTCACCACTCAAGTCCATCATCCTCACTGCTGCTGAAATGATTTTCCTTAAATGCAGATCTGAATGTATGATTCCATCCATCCAAATCTAATGGCTTCTTCTAGAGTGCCTCTAGAACAGCATCGAATTCAAATAGTAACAGGGCCACTAAGTCATACATAAGGATCCCTTCGTACATATTTTCTGAGAAAACCATATATTAATATTATCTATGTTTTTATTATATTTTTGTTTATTTTATTAAATATTTTCCAATTATATTTTAATCTGCTTTGGGCCACACTCAGGAGACTTGTGTGCATGTTTGATACCATTGCTCTAACATAATGCTAGGAGACCTTGGCTCTCCTTAGTTTTGAAAAGCCATTTACAACTTGGTCCCAACCTATCTTTCCAGACTTATTGGATATTGCATTCCCTCCTGCACTCTGTGATCCAGTCAAGCTGACCTCTTCTGTTCCTCATATATAGCATTTCATTTCCTCTTTCCATCCTTTCATCCTGGCCATCCCTCAGGCCATCCCCCCATACCTGGAATGTACCCCTCATTACCTAGTCTTCTCTTCAGGTATAATATTCTAAATGAAACCTTTCCTGATCACCCCAAATGCTATAGCTTTCTGGCCTAAATTACCTTGTATTCAACTACTTTATAAGTAACTGTTTTTGTTTTGACCAGAAATCCTCAGAGTCTTCCCTTCCCAGACTGATTTTCTTTTTGACTAGGTAAAAGAGACCATTTCCCCTCCATTTCTTTTCTTTTCTTTTTGGTGGGGGGAAGGCAGGGCAATTGGGGTTAAGTGACTTGCCCAAGGTCACACGGCTAGTAAGTGTCTGAGGCAAGATTGGAATTAAGGTCTTCCTGACTCCAGGACTGGGGCTCTATTAACTATGCCACCTAGCTTCCCCTCCTCCTCATTTCTTACCTAGCTTTAATCACTGAATGGGTATTGCCTCAGACAGACTGAGACCTGGGAAAGACTTTAGCTTAAAAAGGCCAAAGTCTCCCACTGCATCCAGAGCCATCTCCAGTCATCCTGGTCTATATCTGGCCACTGGATCCAGATGGCTCCAGAGGAGAGTAAGGCTGGTGACTTTGCATAGCCATCCCTCACTTAAATCCAATTCACTTGCAAGTCAATACATCACCTTCCTGATGTCATTGATCCTCTTTGAGAAGGAAGGACAAACAACAATATATTTATACTGATGATCTTTATATTTATGATGTATATACTCCTGAATGTACTTGTTATTTCTCCCATTAGGCAGCAAACTCATGGCATTACTTCATTCTTTGTATTTGTACCCCTGGCATCTATCATGGTGCCTGGCACATAGTAGGTGCTTAACAAATGCTTATTGACTGCTCCCCTTATTTTACAAAATGAGGAGACCAAAAAACCTGTCCAAGGGTCACAAGGGTGGTAAGTAGTAAAGCTGGACTTGAACCTGAGTATAGATCCAGCATTATTATGTACTGTTCATCTATCCATCCATCTATCAAGCCTTCTATCCATCTATCCATCCATCTATCCATCCATCCATCCATCCATCCACCTAACTATCCATCCATTCATCTAGTCATTGATCCATCTATCTAGCCCTGTAACAGACACTGGAAGAAGTCTGGCTGTGAAGAAACAGCTACTATATTTCTTTTCAATTTGCTAACTGTTTGATCATCTCTTATTTCCAATCTTCTCTTCAGCAGAGCTATAACCATGAATTTTATGCTTAATGGAAGTGGGGCAAACAGAAGGAAATATGTTCCTAGTGTGCTGTATTGCTCACAAAGGAGGAGCTCACCCCAGCCTGCCATCCAATAATTTCCTATTTTTAACAAATTATTATAATGAACTCGATGCTACAATTTATTTTTCTAGGTTGCTGAAGGAATACAAATGTCAGCACCTCCTAGATTTAGCTGCCGTTGGCAAAGCTCTTGTTACCATACCCTAGTTATCCTGATCCTTCATCATAATAGCATTGGCCTGAACAAAAAGGAATGTAATTATCCTCTTGTAGAATTCTATTCCATTCACTAAAATAGCCAAAACTCTTGTCAAGAGACACTGAACAAGAATTGGGTTGTGTCTTTTGCACATGTGACTCCGGGACAAAGAGGTGCATATGTGTGTGTATATTTGTGTGTACATGTGTGTATATAAGAAGCAGGGGAGGGAAGAGATAATAATAGTTGACATTAATGTAGCACGTCAAAGTTTGCATATTCATTATGAAAGTTCAGAGTTTTTTTATCAATACTTGTTGACTGACTATATATTTAATATTGATGACAATCCTATGAGGTAGGTACTACAAGTGTTATTTCCATTTCACATATGAGAAAACTGAGGCTCTGAATGCACATACATATACAGTGGTGGCTAGTAATTTGAGCTCTTCTTTGGCCTTGGAGTGAGGGGGCTGGGGGGTAGGCACAAGGAATCTGAGAAAGGAATATAAGAGAGCAAAGAAGACAAAGGAAATAAAGTTAGGAAGGTCACAGAACCATAGAATTTCAGAGCTGGATGGAGACTTGGAGGTCATCAAATCCAACCTCCTGACCTGGGCTGGATCCAATCAATAACTGTCACAGTATGGTATGGGCTGTATGCATGAGTCTATTGTAAACAACATACTTAAGTTTGCATTTAAGGCACTCCCTGTGAGATGGTATGGATACTCTGCTCCCCTCACCTTCACAGAAAAGGTTACCTTCTAAGCTAGGCCAGGGGGATAAACAATTTAACCCAGACACTTAAACTGGGAGTCTGGCCTACATTTCTTATCTCCCCCGAAAGATGAACCAAGAGCAGCAAATAAAACCATCCTAAAGCAATGGAATAAATAAGAGTCAGAATTTCTAGCCAGGGGCCAGACTGATGTAAGGATTTACATTAATGCCACATCTTTTATTCAGATGGATGAAAAGTATATAGAAACTCCAAATCCCAATTTCTCCAGGATTCTTTAATATGACTAATGATATTTATGGCTGGGCATGTTTACATTCAAAAGACTAAATCCAAGAGATTCTGACTAAACTTACCTAGTAATTTAGAACAAACCTGTGTAGTCTACTGTATTGTGGGTAGTTAGTTAATAGACAAAAGTGGCTTTCATTCCCTTCTAAGGAGGCTGGGAGATGCAGAAAAACTCCTAAGCAGGATGTAAATGAGAAGAGTGGTCATCTGGACATTGAGTTAATTGTTGTCAAGGTGGTTATAGTGAACTAAGCAGGTAAAGGATGCTGTGAGGTTGGACTGGAGGCAAGACAAAAATCTGAGGCATAGTTCTTTCATAAGGAGGAACGTTGAATAAGATAGATAAATTCAATGCATCAATACATTTAACATGATAACATAAACACTGATTAAGTGCCTCCCACAGGCGAGCTAAGCACTGGAGATACAAAGATGAAAAACATGGAGGAAGGCACATATACAGATAAGAACAAAACAAGAGAAAGGGAGAGGCTCAGCCAAAGTGCTGAAAGAAAGCTCACTTTCCAATGCAAGTGTTAAGGTTGAAGAAAGAAGGAATGGAACCAGGAACACTTAATAGAGGGAGATGGTACTTGAGCTGTACCTTGAATGAAAAGAATCCCACTAACTAGAGATATGGAAGGAATATGGGCCAGGCATGGAGGTTACATTATCCAAATTACTAGCACTGGAGAGGGGGAATCAAAACCAGTCAAAACTAGGAAACGGCTTGGCTGGAATTTAGAGTATGGAGAGCAAAAGAGAGTAATGAGGACTAAAGAGAAAGAATGTGGAGGGACTTAAAATGCCAGGCCAAGAATTTTGTATTTTATCCTATAGTGCAGACTTGGAAGATTTTAAATTGGTGAACAATGGATCAGTCTTTCTGTTTCATGAAAATCTAATTTTCGATGATAAAACCTTCTTGAAATATCCTAGAGTGACACGTTTGATACTATATCCACCTTAGACTGCACCAACAACCTCAGGAATGGTTTAAGACTTCAAAATGCAACAAAAAAAGCAAAATATTACAATATGGTATCATGATTACTATTATTATTTATATAGACATGTTTAGGAATTGTAGTGGCCATTTGTCATTGCATACACAATTGTACTTAGATAAAGTTGGCTGTGCCATATGACTCCTTGGGTTTATTCTCATTCATAATGACTCTACATGTTTGAACAGAAATGTTCATGTTTTTAAATCTATTGCCAAACAGAACAATAGGGAGGGAGGTGGAGCCAAGATGGCAGGGTAGAAGCAGCAAGGTTTCGAAGCTTGCACATATCCACCTCAAATACCCATGAAATATGACTCTGAACAAATTTTAGGGCTCCAAAACTCACACAAAAATACACAAAAACACATCTCCCACTGAAGGCAGCTCAGCACGAAGGGCTCATCACAGCATGCTTGGAGCTGAAACCAGCCTAGCCTGAAACCATGGCTTGGCCCTGGAGCAGCCAGGACAAGCTGCAGTTGGAGTCTTGAGGAGAGTGGATGAATGGCAGCTGTGGCAGTTTCCAGAATTATCAAGCCATAAGAAACAAGGACTAAGTGAAAGGTCAGTGGATCTCGGCTAAATTTGGGGGAGAAAAGCTGTCCAGCCAAACTGCCTCCAGGACAAGGAAGTGGCAGAAGCAGCAGCCCTGCAGCCACCTCCACATGGCTGCTGCAGAGCTTCCAGCCTGCAGACTGCAGGAGAGCCAAGCAATCATTCAGAGGCTAGGTGCTCTTGCATTGAGCAGCCTGGATCTGGATCGTGGTCTTGGGTGGTGGTCTTGGGGTGTGTTTTCAGTGAGCCAAAGTTGGTGGGGGCTGCAGCAGCCTACTAATAGCTCTGACAGTTGTGAAAACCCCAGCCATTTGGTACAGAGCTTTCCCCTCTAGAAGGAGAGTTCCACAGAGCTAAAAAATCGAGTAATTCACTGGCAACATGAGCAGGCAAAGAAAGAAAAGTAAGAACAGCAACCAAACTCTGGAATCCGTTTTTGGGGACAAAAAGGATCAAAGTATGGAATGGGAGAAAGACAACACCATCAGAACTCTCACACCAAAAGCTTCCAAGAAACATGAAGACTACCTAAAAGCCATAGATCAGCTTAAGAAGGATTTTGAAAACCAAATGAAAGAAGTGCAGGAAAAATTGGGAAGAGAAAGGAAAATGATGCAAGAAAATCATCAAAAGAGAGTCAACAACCTGACTGAAGAAAATAACACCTTAAAAATATATTAATTCAAATGGCAAAAGAGGCCCAAAAAGCCAATGAGGAGAAGAATGCCTTAAAAAGTCAAATTTGCCAGATGGAAAAAGAATCTCAAAAGCTCACTGAGGAGAATAATTCCTTCAGAATTAGAGTGGAACAAATGGAAGCAAATGACTTTATGAGAAATAAAGATATTATTAAACAGATCCAAACAAATGAAAAAATAGAAGGCAATGTGAAATATCTCCTTGAAAAAAACCACTGACCTGGAAAATAGATCCAGGAGAGACAATTTAAAAATTATTGGACTACC
>CM053585.1:262024638-262051012 GCA_028646515.1 Pseudochirops corinnae
AAAAAAAGAACAATAGGGAACAAAAATCTGGTTAGAAGAGAGGAAATGGTACCAATAAGTAGAAATTCAAAGAAATATGGGAAGATTTATATGAATTGATGCAGAGTGAAGTTAATAGAACTAGGAAAACAATGTAATGGCTATAATAATTCAATCAGAAAAAATAATAAATTGAAATTTAATGTTGTGCAACTATATTGTTACTTGTTATGTCATTCTGCATATTCACACACCTTCTCTTCCTTCTCTATCAGCCACTGGCAGGAGAGGGTGAGGCAAGCCCCTCACCACTGGAGTTAGGGGAATGGGGCTGGTTGCTACAGTGTTGATGTAGGAGTTTTAAGACAATGGTTGGTAATGACTGAAGGAGCTAGACTGAGGAAAATGTATCCCTGAGTGGTCAGGAGGCTTTGTCTTCCCAGAGATGAATGGGGAAATGTACTCCTTTCGTTGAACAGATGGAGGACTATGGTTATAGAAATGTGATTAAATGAAATAACCAATGTAAAGCACTTTTCCAACCTTAAAGCACTTTATAAATGTTAGCTTGTATTAATGTTTCATACACTGTCAGATGGAATCAATGTGTTGTTTGGTTTTGTTTATCTGGTTTTTACTTTTCATCATTTTTGTTATAAAAAGGGGTTGTTGGATGGGAGAAGAAAAAAAGGGTGTATGTGGAAATGACCATGATGTTAAAACCAAAAGGATCAATAAAACTTAGTGGGTGGAAGGAAATAACTCAAGTGCATCACAATGCACATGTGACCATTAAGTTCTCCTAGATAACAGGTTCTTAAGTTAGGTCCTATGAACAGATTTCAGGGGCTGGGGATGGACTTGGATGGGGAAAATTACATCTTTAGTTTTATTAGACTTTAAGTGAAAATGAACATTTCCTTCAATTATGAATGTAGGCAACAGAATATTATTCTGAAAAGGGATCCATAGGCTTCACCAGATTTCCAAAGGGGTTGATGGCACAAAAAGGTTAAGAACCCCTGCTAGATTAACAGAATACTTCATGGCCATCAAGATTTTCAGGAAGCCTGAAAGACTGAGCAAGTTTTGGTAGTGTGGTATAATGGGAAGAGTACTGCATCAGGAATGAGAAAATCAGAATTTCAGCTGTGCTACTTACTAGCTTTGTGACCCCAGGCAAGTCTTGAACTTTTTGGTCTCAGTTTTCTCATCTATAAAATGGGGGAATTGGACTATTCTTTTTAAGTCCCACCTAGAAATGACTCCACCATAGGTCACACAATTTATTAGACATTTTGTGGCAGAGCTGGGACTGGGACCTAGGTCTGATTTTCAGTCCAGGACATGGTGCTCTTGTTATGGTAGCTGTCTATGGCATGAATGTAGCATAGTTTAAATGGTGATTTTTAGGTATTTTTAAATCAATGATTATCCTTCCATTGTCAGTGGGTGATCATTGCCCATAATGACAGAGTCTATGTTACAGGAAACTGATTGCAAGAGAGGAAGGAAATTACAACCCTCATCTCAAATGGGAAGACAAAGCCTCCTGACCACTCAGGGATACATTTCCCCAGTCTAGCCTCCTTCAATCATTACCAACCATTGACTTAAAACTCCTATATCAGCAGTGTAGCAGCCAACCCCCTTCCCCCAACCCCAGCAGTCAGAGGCTTGCATCACCCTCTCCTTCCAGTGGCTGATACAGAAAGAGGAGAAGGCACATGAATATGCAAAATAATCGTGGAGGAACTGCTGGATAAAGCACTTTCTCAAAAAGTGGTATTTATGGACAGGATAGAAAACATTTCCTTTAGGAGCAACGCAGAGGAAGAAAATGGGACAATGATTGGTCTTCACAGGTTCTATGGTACCTTCTAGCCCCAAAGGCTTCTGCTTCAACTTATGGTATAGAAAGATGACATGACTTTTGGGTCTCTGGGAGTGTTGAGGGTTTTATTTTCATAGCAAATCCTTTCACTGAAACTGCATTAAGATAGAACCCAGAGAGGTAGAGTTGAAGGGACACTGGATTAGAAATAAGATGATTTGGGCACGAATTCTTTCTTTATTACTTAATTGTGTCAGTCAACATTTATCAACAATCACTTTTTAATTCCTTAATACTGTGTGATGCTAGGCAGGTCACTTCCCTTCTCTGGGACTGCTTCCTCATAAGCATCAGGTTGTTGTATTACTAGACAATCTCTAAGTGTCTCTTCCAGTTTGAAGAGTCTGTGAATTTATGAACTTTTAAAGGGCAAGGTCATAAGGGCTCTTGGAGGTCATTCACTTCACTATTCTCATTTTAGAAATGAAACCCAGAGAAATTAAATGATTTGTCTTCAGTTAAACAGAGATTTGGTGACTGAGTTAGGATTCAAACATTTTTTTTACTAGAAATGGAGAACAACAGGAAGAGTGTGAAAGAGAAAATTCAGAGGCCAGCACGTATGTGTGTATGTGGTGTGTGTATGTGTGTGTGTGTTCATGACTATAGATAGTTTACCTATGGATTGTGTGAATTTTGCAGTCTCATCTACCGATTGTTGTTGTTTAGTCATTTTCAGTCATGTCTGATTCTTCATGACCTCATTTGGGGTTTTCTTGGCAAAAACAGCAGAGTGGTTCACCGTTTTCTTCTCCAGCTCATTTACTGATGGGGAAACTGGAGCAAACAGGGTTAAACGACTTTTCCAGGATCATACAGGTAGTAAGTGCCTGAGTCCAGATTTGAACTCAGGAAGATGAGTCTTCCTGACTTCGGTCCCAGAGCTCTATCCATTGTACCAAGGCTGAGCATGACTGAGTCAAGGCTCAACCCTAAATCATTAAGGCTTCTCATTTCACTATCTCTTCAGATCAATATCATTCAGTCCTGATTCTCTGACCATGGAACTAGAGATAGACCCCTTGCAAGGTTTCAGAAGATGACTTTACCTAAGGGCTCCACACCAGACAACAAACTGAAGTCTAGCTTGGCATGTACAGCACAGTATCCCTCCAACGCCATGCCGCTTTCTCTTTTCTATCACGTACATCAATTCATTCTGCTTTTTCTCTTGAAATGTCATCCTCTACCACTTTTGCTCATGGAAATCGCATTTGTTCTTGAAGGTTCAACGTAAACAAATGTCACCTCCTTCATGCTGCCTTCCCTGATCCATCTCTCTTTGCACCAGTCCTGCTCTCTATGGTATAGTTATTTGTATACATGTCCTTCTCCCCACCCTCATTAGACTACAAGATTCTTGAGAGGAAGGTCTGTGTCTTCTCTGTCTTTGTATCCCTAGTGCCAAGCACTGCCTATAGTGGGTGCTTAATAGTTTTTGCATGAACATTTTTGATAATAAAGCCCAACCAAATTATGTTCTGTGCCTCATAGGTCGCCTTTCCTAGCTCCCATGCTTTGACTTACCACACTGTTCTCTTCTCCTAGAGAATGTCATCTCCCACCATTTCTGCCTTCAAGGTCCCGTTTAAATATCACCTCCTCCACCAAGCTTTCCATTACACTGAATCCAGAAATGACTTGAACACTGAATCTGTGATCAGAGGAGTCTTGGCTTGCTACTTACTATCAGTGTGACCTTGGCCAAGTCACTTCTCTTTGGGCCTCAGTTTCCTCAACTGTAAAATAAAGTGGTTAGGTCAGAAGAACTCTAAGCCCTGTATCATTGATCCTACAATTAACAAGAACCCTCTGCCTGTGTCCTGGCCTATCTAAAAGAGCCTGTAGCATAGCTCATCATGCCAGCTAGCTCTGGGGACAGGTCCTTGGGATGCTTTCCTTGTGACTGAGGATGTCTTTTCCCATAGTATCAAAGAGAATAAGGAAGTGAACCTCTAGGACTCAAGAATGTTGAATTGTTAAAGACCCAATAGGTATCTCTAATGTAGATAGGCTGACACTAGATTTTGAAACATGCCCTGTCTCTGAAGTCTAAATGTGCCAGTCAAATTCCTTGTACAGCCCAGGACATAGCTGACACTACTCTGCATGGGAATGTTTTTCAGGCATAAAGTTTAATGATAACATTAAGCCCAAGCTTCTGTTCGTCCTTCGATCTGGATGCCGGGGTGCCCTGGGTGCCACTCTCTTGTTATTTCCCCAGAAACTTTCTCATTTAATGAATCTGCCCATAGACATTCCCGGTTGCTCTTCATCCACCACTCAACAAATCCGTTTTGTTCTTTTACTTTTCCCCCCAAATCCAAGTTGCTTTATTTTTCTATTTCATCCTGAGGTGTTTTTTCTCTTTAGTGAGTTTAGCAAGTCTAGCCAGTCTGTTTAATGATTTAATGATGTAGGTGTTTATTCTACCCCCTCTCCCTGTAGTTTGGGGAAGGGCCATGCCCAAAGGCATCCTTCTTCTAGGCACCATCTTGACACTGCCCCTCCCATAGGCATCCTTAAGAAGATTTTATTTACCTGGGTCTGCTGTTATTTGTCCTTCATTCTTGAAGAGGACCAATGACATCAGGAAAGTGATGGTCTGACTTACAAGGGAATTGGATTTAAGTGAGGCAGGGCTGTGCAAAGTCATCAGCTCACTCCCTCCTCCAGCGCCATCTAAGATTAGTGGCAAGACACAGGTCAAGATGATTGGTGATGGCTCTGTATGTAATAGGAAACCTTCACCTGGGACAAGAGGCAGGAATAACTCCTGGGCCCTGGGAAATAAGCATGAGTGAGGGAGAGGAAGTTCAGCCCCTTCAGGATAGCTAGGTGCTTCTAATCCAAAAAGTATTTATTAAAGCGCCTACTATGTTCCAAGCATTGTACTAGCCATTAGGGACACAATAAAAAAAAAAATCTCTGCTCTCAGGGAGCCTGCATTCTATCGAAGGGATAGATACAAAGATATGCACACAAGTAAGTATACATATGATTATGATTATTTCAGGGGAGAGGGCACCAACAGCTTGGGAAACTAGGCAAGGCTTCCTATAAAAGAAGGTACAGATGAGACAATCTTTGAGGGAAGCTAGGGATTCCAATAAATGGAGGTGAGGAAGGAGACCATTTCATCCATGAGGGATACCCTGTGCAAAGGCATGGAAGCAGTTGATTATGAAGGGATTTACATGTAAAACTGAGGACTCTATTATCCTACAGGCAATAGGGAGTGATTGAGGGTTGTAGAACTAGGGCATGACATAGTCAGAACTGTACTTTAAGAAGATTATTTCAGCAGCCATGTGGAGGATGGATTGGAGAGCACAGAGACTAAAAATCAGAAAATCAAAAAGGAGTTTGTTGCAGTAGTCAATGCAGGAGACATCAAGGACCAGAAGTAGAGTGGTGATTGCATAAGTGGAAAGAGGGAGACAGATTAAGAATTTAGCTTAGGGGGAAGATATAAATTCTGTGTTGGACATATTGAGTTTAAGATTCCCATTCTACATCTATGTGGAGATTTCACACAAGGCTATGTTGGTGAAAGACTGGAGCCTAAGGTTAGAGATTAGGATATATAGATCTGAAAGTCATCTGCAAGGTGATGATAATTAAAACCATAGGAGATGATGGGATCTCTAAGAGAAATCAGTCAATCAACAAACATTTATTAGGTGCATACTATTTGTCAGGCACTGTGCTAAGTGCTGGTGATACAAAAAAAGAGACAAAAGATAGTCTTATGAGACATAAGCCTTCAAGGAGCTTATGACCTAATACAAAAAAAAAAAAACATATAGAGATGAAAGAGAAGAAAGTCCAGGGAAAAATCTAGTGTTACATTCATGCTTAAGGGACAAAGAATAGAAAATGATCCAGAAAAGAAAACTGGGGGGATGGTGGTCAGAAATGTAGGAAGAGAGCCAGGAGACAGCACTGTCATAAAAACTGAGGGAGAAGAGAATATCCATCAGGAAGCCAACAATACGGATAGCTGTACAGAGGCCCAAAAGAATGAAGTCAGAAAAGCCCATTGGACTGAGCAATTCATAATTTTCTGGTCACCTTGAAGGCAGCAGTGTCAGCTGAGTGGTGGGATAGGAAGACATGTTATGAAGGGCTGAGAAGCGGGTGGTAAGAGGAAGTGAAGTCAATGAGTGTTGATGGCTTTTTCCTGGAGTGGTGTGGCATAGCAGCTGTAAACCTTGAGTACAAGAGGTTGGTGGGCAGCTAGGTAGAGCGTTGGATAGAGCACTGGGCTTGGAATTAGGAAAACTAATTGTCCTGAGTTCAAATCAAGCCACAGCCACCTACTAGCTGTATGACTCTGGGCAAGGCACTTGACCCTGTTTGTCTTAGTTTCCTCATCTGTAAAATGAGCTGGAAAAGGAAATGGCAAATCACTCTAGTATCTCTGCCAAGAAAACCCCAAATGGGGTCATGAAGAGTCTGACATGACTGAAAATGACTAAACAACAACAATCTGTAGATGAAACTGCAGAATATACACAATCTATAGGTAAGCTATTTATACTCATGAACACACACACACACACACACACATCACTGAAAACAACTGCACATGAACAGGAAGAAATGAATTCCAGTCCCACTTTTTATACATCCTGACTGTGATATCTTAGACAATTCACTTATCCTCTTAGAACTTTAGGAAATTCTTAGATAAAAAACTCCCTATGCCATTGAAATCATGGGTCCAGTGCCTTTCTCTACCAGATATAAAAAGGAGGAGAGATAGGGACCATAGCTAGGTCTTAATTAGGCTGAACATAGTTGATCCAGGGCCTAGTATGACAGGTGTTCAAGGGAGTTTGGTCCTCTCTTTTCCATTATCATTATCCCTTTTCACAGAAAGACATTACTCTGTATGGTGAGGTAGGAAGGTAGGAAGTTCCAAAGGAACAGAACACTCTAAAAGGATGTGAAAGCAGTGGGAAGAAAACATTACTGGTAAGCTATGGGCCACAGACTCACAGAGAGGGAAATATAACTGAACAACAATAAAATCAGTGTATATTGTTTTGCTGATTCATATTCATTCTATCAATTCATGTAAAGCTTCCCATGCTTCTTTGATTTTTTCATATTCATAATTTCTTACAAAGTAATATCCCCTTATATTAAGATACCAGAATTTGTTTAGTCAATCCCCAATTAATGAACAGCAACTTTGTTTCTTGTTTTTCACTATAAAAAAGTGCTGCTCTAAATATTTTGGTGTATAAGGGATCTTTCTATTTTTAACCTCTTTGGACTGGGATCTTTGGGTCAGGATAGATACTTCTCTCTCTCTCTCTCTTTCCCCCCTCCCTCTTCCTCTCCCTCTCTCCATCTGTGT
Organism: Pseudochirops corinnae; assembly: GCA_028646515.1. Taxonomy (NCBI): domain Eukaryota; kingdom Metazoa; phylum Chordata; class Mammalia; order Diprotodontia; family Pseudocheiridae; genus Pseudochirops; species Pseudochirops corinnae. The sequence continues at coordinate 262,031,880 of CM053585.1, forward strand.
TATTTTTAGCATAATTCTAGATTGCTTTCCAAAATGATTTGACCAACTCACAGTTCCACCAAGAGTGTTTTACTGTATCTGTTTTCTGACATTGATTTTTCCCATATTTCTGTCATCTTTACCAATTTGGTAGGTGTGAGTTGAAATACAGAGTTGTTTTGATTGGCTCCAAAGTATCATTCTGGACTTCTTTTCCATTTGTGTCCCCCCTCCCCCAATGCACTTGATTTTCCAGCACAAATGGACAATTTGACTGCAGAAGCAAGTCATACCAGTCAGGTGCACTCCTACAATATGCCTCACCTACTGAAATAACTTTAAGAGTATTGCCTCTAGCTCATTGTACCAACTCCTCATTATGGCATTAAAAGCCCTGCACCATCTGGCTCCCATCTACCCTCTTCAGTTATTTTCTGCTACTCCCTTTTTCACTCACCATTTCACCTAAAGTAGACTATTAGCTGTTTCCCCAAACTCAGCATTCCAGCTCCTTGCCCTGTGCATTTATGAGGATTCTCCCCCACGTCTGGAATATACACCTTCCTCGTCTTTGCCTCTACAAATCTTCATTTTCCTTCAAAGTCTCAGCTCATGGGCTGACTCATCATTTTTCCCCCAGCACCTTACATAGCACCTTTCACAACTGCAATGCTTAATAAAATTTTATCACATAGGAAAAAAAAAAGGAGAAGAAGGAAAAAAAGAAACTGTCTTGAGTCTGTGATGGGCCTTAAATATTCCAAGAGAGAACTGGAGTGATCCTTCCTCACGTACATCTACTCCTCTCTAGTGGTCCAGTAAAGTCTGTTTAACTGGATCACCATATAATAAAGAGGAAGAATGCTGGGTCAGGAGTCAGAAGATGTGAGTGTCAAAGGTGGGAAAATGTGGTCGATTTGGAGTCAGGGGACCTGGAGTCTGAGCCTTTTTTGTTTTTTGTTTGTTTGTTTTGTTTTTACTTATTACTTGTGTGACTGTGAACAAGTCACTTTACCCAAATGGTATGCAGTCTGGAAAATCTGGAAAATGAGGAGGTTGACCTACATAGCCTCTCTGGTCCTTTCCAGCTTCAAGTCTATGATCCTATGATCTCATCCATTTATGATCTATTATCTCTGATCATGGGCTACCTACTTCTCATCTCTGGGGCTCACTTTCCCTCATCTACAAATTAGATATAACAATATCTGCTACTTCTACTTCATAAGGCTATTTTAAGGATCAAATGAGAGTCTATGTGAAAATGCTTTGAAAGCTGTAAAATTATGTATATTCAGGTATCATTCATTCAGCAAGTAATTATTCAGCATTCATTAAGAATCTAGTCTTGTTTTATAGCAATGTGAGATTAATCAATCAATAAGCATTTACTAAGCTCCTACTATGTTCCAAGCACTATACTAGATGCTGGGAGCAAAAAGAAAAAAAAGTGAAACAGTCCCTGACCTCAGGGAGCTTACATTCTTTGGGGGAACTAACATGTACACATAGACATGTAAACAAACTCCCTAAAAATAAATACAAGCTAATTTGGGGAGATAGAAGTGCTAGTGACTGGGGGGTGCGGTTAGGAAAGACCTCATGTGGGAAGTAGTCCCAGGAACTAGGAATTCTAAAAGATGGAGATGGGGAGGGAGTGCATGCCAGGCAAGGAAAAAAGCCTGTGCAAAGACATGGAGATGGGAGATGTGGTGTCATTCATGAGGAAGGACAAGACGACAAATTTAGCTGGACTGTAGAATATGTAAAGGGGAGCTTAATAGAATAATCCTAGAAAGGCAGGTTTAAGCCACTTGTGAGGCACTTTAAATGCCAAACTAGCATTGATCTAGGATCAATTTGTATTCGATCCTAGAAGTAATAGGGAATGTCTATGGTTAATTGCAAAGGGGAATTACATGGTTCAATTTGTGTTTTAGGAAAAACACTTGAGTAGCCATGTGGAGGAGGAATGGTTTGAGAGGGACAAGACGTGAGGCAGGTAGACCAATTTGAAATCTCTTATCACAGTTTGGGTGAGAGGGGATCAGATTCTCAAATGGAATCAGTCAGTGAAGAAGCATTTATTAAGCAACTATATGCCAGGTACAAGGTAGTGACTATGTGAGTGGAGAGAAGGGGACTGATGAAAGTGCTGTTTTGAAGAGAGACTAGACTTGGCAACTGATTAGGTATGTGGAGTGAGAGAGAAGGATGTGAAAAAATGAATTTGACATGGTCCTTTCCACAGCTTATAGCATTTCCAAGCAGATGCATAACACAGCCTACTAAAGTTGTGTACTCACAAGCTAATTCTCTCCAGTATTTGGACTAATGCTCTTCCTCATCTGTCTACTTCTTTCCCCTAATTTGACTGCTTACCTAGTATAATCCCTTACCACATTTCACTGGGACCATTCTAACAGCCTCTTAACTGGGCTCTTTGTCTATAATCCCTCCCCTCTGAATCCAGTGTTCACAATACTGCCAGCATAACTGTCCTGAGGCATAGGCTTGATCAGGTTACTCTTCTGCTCAAAAACTTTCACTGAGTCTCTATTGCCCCTTGACAAAAATATAGTCTCCTTAACCTGGCATTGATGGTCTTCCTCAATCTGGTTCCAACCTATGTTGCCAGTCTTATTTCATACAAATACCCTTTATATTGTCTCCATGCCCACTCAGCTGGACTATTAGCTATTTCCTGAACTTGACATCCCAACTTTATTCACTGAGTCAGGATTCTGACCTCTTCTCCTCTCTGCCCTCCTCCCCTCATGCCTGGAATATCCTATTCTTGTTTCCAACTTTCAAAATCCACTTTTTTTTCCTCCTTTGAATGTCATTTCAGGCATCACCTTCTTCCTGAGTTTTACCTGATTCTTTAGATAAATGTATTCTTTCTCTTCAAAAAATTTTTTAGAGTACTTTGTATGAATCTTTCCTTTGTCCCAACTATAATCTCTACCTAATATCCAGGTGTCCCAAAAGATTTTGGGAACACTCTGTACTTCTCTGTGGAGGTAAAGAGAGAAAGACCCTGCATCTTCCTTCTCTTGACAAGAGTAACTCTGGTTTGGAATTAGCTTCCATGACAGTGTAAATTGAGCAACAAGTCGGCTCTGATCACCTTTCTTTGTGCTTGAATATTTTCCTCCCCTCCCAGGTGCTTTTGAAGCACTTTTCAATATCATGTTCTCAACCTCTCCAAGGGTCCCTCTCATCTCTGTAAAGAACAAGGCTGCAAGATGTCACAAAACTAAGTATGAGAGTAGTGTACTCTGCTTTTGTATGGAAAATGGACATCCTGTACTTAAGCAGTATTTTGAGGTGAATGATTTATATTCTCAGTCCATTTTGCTCTTCAGATTTTCTTAGTGACCTGTCTGACCTCTCTGTACCTTGACTTGTAATATCAACAAAGCCTTTTTTTTTCTTTTTCTTACCTTTACCTCAAACTTGAGAGTGGGTCATCTAATAGTGGCTCAATTGTGCATATGTTGGATCTGCCTCAACTTCTCTCTTTAATCATAGAATGTCAGCTCTTTGAAATCAAGGACTGTTCGTTCCTTTACCTTTGTTTCTCCATCACCTAGATCAGGGCCTTAAGAATAACAGGCACTTAAGAAACATTTTTGAACATAAAAAAGAAAATGGAGCTTTAGAAGTCACTTTGAAAGAGGTCTTAGTTACAAGGCTTTTGTTTGTTTGCTTTAAAAACATTTTCCTCTGTTGAAAATGAGGGAAAATATCGTTTCAAGTCTGACTGTGTTTCTAATCCCAAGATGCTATTTTTAGCACTTTGTGTGACACATTATGAAAATGTTTACTTTTTTTTCTATTACCTAGAGGGTCCTTTCCCCCCAAAGCCAGAAGAACAGTAAACTTGATATTCTTTTGTTTATCCTTTCACAGAGAAGGTAGTAACATTCCATGATGATATTTTCTTTACATGCAAAACCTTTCTTAAAGAATTTTTAAATGATCTATATTTCAATTTCTCAAAGATTTGCAGTTTCACCCAAACAGATCATAGCACATCCCTAATGGTTTCACATAGATGAAAAAATTCACCACCTAGTAGCTGGTCTTCCCTGGTGAAAAGGCTTTCCTCATGTAGCTGGGGTTGGTCCTCAGACGACAGACATGCTGCCCATCACTTGGCCTGCATTAGAAATCTTAATTAGACCTCCCAGCATGAATGTTCCATTGGCATAGTCTTTGTTCACTAAGAGTCATCTACATTATACAATGAAGCAGTGGAAGAAGACTTCAATGGATCATCTCTGAGTCATCAAAGAAAGTTGGAATCATATTCACAGAGTTAAGAATGTTTTATTTTATTCTAATTCTTTAAATAATGGTTTTGCATAGATAAATGATGAGAAAAGAAGAGCTAATTAGTAGACTCTGGAACACAGAATCCCAGAACTGGAGCATGGGTGGAGAGACTTAGACACTCTTGTCCAATCCACTATCTAGCACATGAATCCATTCTACAGCATTCCTCAAAATTATTTATGAGCATCTGCTTGAACATCATCCTCAAAGAGGTGCTTACTACTTGGGGGGGGAAGGCCATTCCATTTTTATTTTTTTTAATGTTTTAATATTAATTTCTGAATTTTGAGCTCTAAATTCTTTCCTTCCCTCCATCCCCTTCCCCCCTCACTCAGAAGGCAAGAAATATGATGCTTATTATATATGTGAAGTCAGGCAAAGTATATTTCCACATTAGTCATGTTGGGGGAAATAGCCAGAAAAATAAAGAAAGTGAAAAAAAATACACTTCAATCTGTACTCAGAGTTCATCAGTTCCCTCTCTGGATTGGAATAACACTTTTCATCATAAGTCCTTTGGAATTATCATGGATCACTGCATTGATCAAAGCTACTAAATCTTTCACAGTTCATCAATATTACAATATTACTGTTACTGTGTACAGTATTCTCCTGGTTCTGCTCACTTACCTTTGCATCAGTTCATTTAAGTCTTTCTAAGTTCTTCCTTTTGTTCTTTGTCAATTCTTTTTTTTTCTAAAAATATTATTTATTTTTAATATTTATTAAATTTTTTGAGTTTCAATTCTTTCCCTCCATACATCCCCTCAACCACCCACTGAGAAGACAAGCAATATTATATCAATTATACATACAGAATCATTCAACACAAAAAAGGCAAGAAAATAAAGTGAAAAAGTTATAACTCAATTTGCACTCCTAGTTCATCAGCCCTCTCTCTGGAGGTGGATAGCATTTTTTAAAAATCACAAGTCCTTTGGAATTGTTCTGGATCACTATACTGATTAGAGTAGCTAAGGTTTTCACAGTTTGATAGTCATTACAATATTGCTGTTATGGTATATAATGTTTTCTTGGTTCTGCTCACTTTACTCTGCATTAATTCACACAGATCTTCCCAGGTTTTTCTGAAACCCTCTTCCTCATCATTTCTTAGAGCTCTAAAATATTCCATCCCAATCACATACTCCCCAGTTGATAGGCATTCCCTTAAATTCCAGCACAGGAGTCAAGAGAAATATAAAAATGCTAACTATGAACAAACAGTCGTAAAAGACTAAAAAAGATACATTGACATCACCAAAAATAATTGATATAAATATTCTTGTGCATATAGGTCTTCTTCCTGTTTTTAAAAAAATCTCTTTGGGATACAGATTTAGTAATGGTATTGCTGGGTCAAAGGGCACAATCCTAAATTGTTCTCCAAAATAGTTGGAGCGGTTCACAGCTCCAACAGTACATCAGGGTCTGTATTTTTCTACGTCCACTCTAGCTTTTGTTATTTTTCTTTCCTCTCATGTTGCAAGGTATGAGGTAGTGTTTCAGAATTGCTTTAATTTGCACTTCTCTAATTATTAGTGAGTTAGCGCATTTTTTTCACGTGGTAGGGCATTCTATTTTATAATAGCTGTAAGGACAATTGATTAATTTTTAAATTAATTTTTTTAATAAGCAAAAACCAATTCTCCAATCCCCAGCTACTAAGAAATGAAGAAAGCAAAACTTCTGTTGCAAAAAAAGTATATTTAAGTAAAGAAAATTCCTGCATTGGCCACATAAAAAAATCGCTATCTGCATTTTGAGTCTATATTCTCTCTACTAGCAGGTGGACAACATATTTCATCACGGGTCCTTTGGAATCATGATTGTTCATTATATTAATCAAGAGTCCCTAAATCTTTCAAAGTTGTCTGTCTTTTTAATACAGTTGCCATTATACAAACCACTCTCTTGGTCCTACTAACTTCATTCTATATCAGTTCACATAAGTCTTCCCAGGTTGTTCTGAAACTATCACCTTCCTCATTTCTGACAGCATATTAGTATTCCATTATATTTATGTAATTTGTTCAGCCATTCTCCAATTGGTGGTGTCTCCTTGGTTTCTAATTCTTTGCAAACTTTAAATGAGCTATACATATCTCTTCCCTTAACATGTCCTTCCAATAGAACGCTATTGTGCTATAAGAAAAGAGGAGCAGATGGACTTCAGAATAATCTGGAAAGACTCATATGAACTGATGCTGAGTGAGGGGAGCAGAACCAGGAGATTATTGTACACAATTACAGACATACTGTATCTGTGATGACTAACTTTGATAGATTTGGCTCCGCTTAGCAATACAAGGTTCCAAGACAACTCCAAAAGACTCATGTTGGAAAAAGCTATCTACATCCAGAGAAAGAATTATAGAGCCTGAATGCAGATTGAAAAAAAAAAACAACTATTTGCTCTTTCTTTTCTCTTTTGTTTTGTTTCTTCTTTCTTGAGGTTCATTCCATTGGCTATAATTCTTCTTTACAACATGACTAAAGTGAAAATATGCTTAATGTGAAGGTATATGTAGAACCTGTATTGGATTGCAGGCTGTCTTGGGGGGTAAAGGGGGAAAGAGAGGATAGGGGAGAAAATTTGGAACTCAAAAGCTTGTGGAACTGAATGTTGTAAACTAAAAATAAGTTAATTAATTCATTTTAAAATGTCCTTCCTCTTATTTCCCCCTCTCCCTTCTTATTTTCTCCTCCTGTTCAGCTCTTTAGTGAAATATATTTCTGTACCCCATTCTCTTTTTGTATTTTCCCCTTCTTTGACAAGATCAGATGAGTGAGGTTCAAGTGTTACTTCCTCCTCCTACTCCTTCCTCCTTGTTTGTATGAATTTCAACTCATGAACCTTGATGATGGGACATAATTTCTCACCATCTTTCTTCCTCCTTTCAGTTCCCAATATATTAATTTCCCATCTTTTCCATTCTTCTTTTCAGTACATCATAACATAATAGAATCACTCCCAGATCCTCTGTCTAATTAGATTCCCTCTATGACCTCTAATTATGATAGGGTCATGAGTATCATGTCTCCTTATTTGAATGTAAGTAATGTATCTTTTTTTAGTCTTTTATGACTTCTTCCTAAGAGTTAGCATTTTTATACTTCTCTTGACTCCTGTGTTTGTATTTCAAAGTTTCTATGTAGTTTTATTCTTTTAAAGAGGTATGCTTAGAAGTCTTCTATTTCATTAAAGATCCATTTTTCCTCCTGCAGTATTATGATTAATATTGCTGAATAAGTTCATCTTTATTGTAAATTAATATTCTTTGCATTTTATAATTCCAAGCTTTCTGCTTTTTCATAAGTGATGGCTGCTAAATTGATCCTGACCGGCTCCTTAATACCTGAATTCTTTATGACTGCTTGTGGTATTTTTAATTTGACCTGGAAGCCCTGCATTTTCATTTGGTGGGTTTCTTTCAAGAGATAACCAGTATAGTCTTTTTATTTCCACTTTACTTTTTGGGTTTAAAAGATTTTGGTAGGTTTCTTTTATGATTTCTTGAAATATGATGTCTAGGATCTTTATTTTTCTTTGATCAACGTTTTCAGCTTATTGTTAAATATCTGTCCTTGATCTGTTTATTGTTTTACCATGAAATACCTTACATTTTTTCTACTTTTTCAGTCTCTTGATTTTGTTTCAATATTTCTTGTTGTCTCATGGAGTCATTATTTCCTATTTGGTCTACCCAAATTTTCAGAGATTTAAATTTTTTTTTAAGGTTTTATACTACGTGACCAAGCTATTCATTCCCATTCCAAATTTTTTCTTTCATACTTCTCAGTTCCTTTCCTCTCCCCTCTCCCACCACAAATGCTGTTATTACATTTTTAGAAACATTTCAAACTCTTGTTGTATCTTTCAGGAATTATAGTTCAGTTTGTGCCCAAGTTATGTTTTTCTTGGAGGCTTTGCTTGCACATGTTATAGAGTCATTCTCTTCTCCTATGTTTGTGTCTTGAGGGTCCCTGTCACCAAAGAGTATTTTTAATGTGGGGTTCCTTTACCCCCCAGTTATACCAATCCATTTCTTAATTTCTGACTTTATGTTAGGTTTGGATTTTATGCACTTGTGGACAGAACGTCTAGGTTGCTCTTGTTGATTAGGGATAATAAATATTGTATCATTCCGGGATCTAAGAGGCAGCTCGGGCTGAGGAACCTACAAGTTTTCAGTGCTACCAAAGTGATCTGATTCAGGGTAAAGTCTAATTTTTGGCCTCTTAGTTTGAGTTCTGGAAATTCTTGACCTAGGTTTGGGTTTAAGCAAAATGTCTGTAAGCTAACCACCACTGTAATTCCAGTAGACTGCTGCTAAACTTAGCTACTATTAGCCAGCTAGAAAGCAGGTTCAGAGGGACAGAACTAAAGACTTTTCTTTGGTCTGGAATTCCCACCCTGGTTATTCTGCTATAGGCTTTAGGCTAGACAGGAACTTGATAATGAGATCACTACTTTGCTCCTGGGGTCAGAGTCAAATAGCTGCCTCTTGCTTCTGAACTTGCTCCTTGCTTGGTAAACAGTTTAGTGCCCTTTATTGCTTTCTAACTTGGAACACCATCCTAGGCTTAGGGTCCCTTCTCCATACATCCTGGATCTGTGACCTAGAACTGAGTACTGATCAACAAAGTTGCCAGTTGGAACCTGTTCCTCTATTTCGTACATGTTTAGGCCATCTCTGTGATGGAGATGGGACCTCTTCTTATGCTGGTATATAGCCTTTCTCTATGCTGGAATGCTAGAAATAGCTGTTCCTGGAAAGAACCCTTCCTCAGGGTTTGTAGACCTTTCTAACTACCTCCATATTCTTACCTAGACTAGAAGAAATGACTGTGACATTTTCTTAGATTTCCCAACTGAGATTTGATTTTGTTCATTTTCTTAGATGTGCTTGGAAGATATGTAGGGTGGAGTGTGGTTGAATTTTCTCCTACCAGGAAGATCACTAATTTAAGATTTAAGAAGAGATTTCAAGATGGACTAAAATCTGACTCCCAGTATGACTTTTAGTAGAAAAATAAATGTTATCCTTAGCTTTCAGCTTACTTCATCTATAGTAGATATATGGTAGAGATGCAGAATACATCTACATCACGCATGTGTTACTAATACAGAAAGATGTTATGAAAGGATCTTAGTCCAGTTTCAATTAGACTTAAAAAACAAATGCATTTCATTGATACCTTTTGTCTTTAAACCATGGTCATTTTCCACCCAGCTTCCTCAGATTGAACCTTTTCATGTGACAATGCACAACATGGGAAGATTTTTATGAACTGATGCAGTGAGATAAATAGAACCAAGAAAACAATATTACACCATGACTATAGCTATTTAATGGGAGGATCAGTTTCACAAGCTGCTGAAATCTCATCACCCTAATGCTAACACAACTTGGGATATTCAATACCTCCCTCAGTTTCCTCTCCCCTCTGATTGGAGGGCTGAGCACTCAACACCCCTCAGAGACTTCCTCTATAGAGTGGGACGAGAATTTCAAGCCAACTCTTCACCTTCCATCTGCAGCTCTGCTTGGTTTCAACTCCATGGAACATGATGTCTCCTGGTGGTCTCCCCACCATTTCCAGTTTCCTTTTGAGTGTTCTCTTGCCTCACTAGATGGTAAGCCCCTTGAGGAAGGGACTGCTTTTGTTTTTCTCATTTGTACCTCCACCTTAGCACATTGCCTGGCATATAGTAAGTTGTTAAAAAAAAATTTTTGTCGTATTGTGTTGGATTGGATTTGGAATAACTGAACCAAGCAAACGATGAAGATCCCAGGAAACAGAGATCGAAATATTTCCTTCCTCAGGACAGAGTTGGGGGGATTACTGGGAAGGAATATTGTATACATAGCCAGATAAGGCCATAGTACTGGAAATTGTTGTTTAACTGTTGTTTTTTGTAAATTAAACTATTTCTTCAGTTAGTCAGTAAATATTTACTAAGCACCTACTATGTGAGAGGCACCATGCTAAGCATTGGCGATACAAAGAAAGACAAAAGATAGTCTCTAATCTCAAGAAGCTCACATTCTAATAGGGAAGACAACGCTGGCAACTATGTATAGACAAGCTATATCTATACATAAATTGGAAATAATAAACAGAGGTAAGACACCAGCATTAAAGAGGAACAAAAAAGGTGGGATTTTAGCTGGGAATTAAATGAAGCCAGGAGACAGAGATGCAGGAGAGGCCTAGGGAAAATCCCCCCAGGTAGGAGATGGAGGGTCTTGTGCATGGAACAGCAAGAGGGTCTGTGTCGCTGGATAGCAGAATACATGATAGGGAGAGGGTACTGAATTGAAAACAGAGAATTTTATATTTCATCATTAAAGTGATAAATAGAAGGGAACAACCATTTATTAAGCTCCTACTATGTTCTAGGCACCATGTTAAGCACTTCATAAATATTATCTTATTTGGTCTTATTTGTTGGTGTGTCACTGGAGTTTACTGAGTAGGTGGGTGACATGATCAGATCTGCACATTAGGAAGCTCAGCTGAGTGGAGGATGCACTAGAGAAACTGGAGGCAAGGTCAACCAGCAAGCTGCTGTAATAGGTATGAGATGCTCAGGGCCAGGACCAGGGTGGTGCCAGCATCAGAGGAGAGAAAGGGAGTGGTGGAATATGAGATACTGTGGAGGCAAAACCAACAGGTCTTGGCAAGAGAGTGGGTATGGAATTACGAGAGTGAGGAAGAAGGAAATGAACAGAACCAAGGGAACCTTGTACACAGTAACAATAATGTTTTAAGAACAACTTTGAGTGACTAAGTCATTTTGACTACAATAAACACCCAAATTAACAGCAAAGGCAATATGAAGGAAGATGCCATCTGCATCCAGAGAAAGAAGTAATAAAAAGAAGTATGTATAGAATGATTACATATATATAATACATACATATATGTGTGTGTGTATACACACATATTTGTGTGTATGGTAGATATCAGGGGGAGGGAAAAAGTTTCATGATGACTTTATTATAGATTTAAAGGGAATATCAAGTTGTACATAATAGAATTGCAGTTTCATGTATAATACTCTTTTTTCCCCCCTATTCTACTGTGTCATGGGAATGCTTGTTTTATTTCTTAGGTTCAGAATAAAATAAATAAAATTTAAAAAGAGAGAGAGTGCTCTCTCTTTTTTGTGTTTTGTTTTGTTCCTTCCTTCTCATTGTTCATTTCATTGGTTATAATTCTTCTTTACAACTTGACTAATGTTTAATGTGAAGGTATTTGTAGAACCTATATAGGATTGCATGCCACAATGGGGGAAGGGGTAGGCAGAAAAATTTGGAACTCAAGGGATTGTGGAACTGAGTGCTGTAAACTAAAAGTAAATAAATATTTTTTTTCTAATTTTGAAAAAAGAGAGAGAGTGAGGAGAAAAAGGAAATATATTCTGATCACTTTGAGGTACTTGTAGGAACCAAAGTAAAAATGGTAGAAAGTACAACTGGCTTGGAAACAAAAGACACGGTATCCTTGCTGTGCCTTTCAATTAAAACAGCAACAACAACCAATAATCATCATCATCAAATTCCTACTAAGCAAGTCCCAGAGACTTACTTACTTACACCTGAGAGTGTAAGGACAAAAAGTCCAAAGTCCTTAGCCTCATGGAGGTTACAACATTTAAATGAGGGATACAAGATGTATAGAGATAAATAAAGTATAACATAATTTGAATAAGATTACTAGAGTACCTACAACTGGGAGAAGGTTTCACTTAAGGGACAGTACCAATACTAAGCCTCAAAAGAAAAGAAATATTCTGAAATGTTGGGATCCTGAGGAGGAAGTGCATTCTGAGAAAGAAGGACGGATGTTTTGTGTAAAGGTTTGGGGAACCTTTGGTATTCCAGTTTGACCAGAATGGAGGGTAAGTAGAGGAGAATGAGGTGAAATAAGACTGGAAAGGGAGGCAGGAGCCAGACAGTAGAGGGCTTTAATTGTTCCCCAGAAGAGTTTCTATTTTATCCTAGGTGCCATGGGGATTCACTGGAATGTTTTGACGAAGTGATTGGCAAAGTTAAAGATGTGTCTTAAGATTATTTTGGAAACCCAACAGAAGTAATTTACAACCTGTCTGAACTTATAGAAATCACTTAATCTTACTGAATCTCAGTTTCCCCCTCTGAAAAAATAGGGAAAATAACACTCATCCTGTATCTTTCACTAGGTTATTGTGAAGAACCAATGGAATAATGTGATAAAGTTCTTTGCTATAGCAAAATTCTTCATAAAACGTGTGTTTTACCATTCAGGGAAGAAGACTAGTACAGTGCAAAGAGTCAGAAGACCTGGAAAATCATTGTATGGTCAGTGCTTCAGGACCCCACTGTGACATCTTGACTGAATCACAACTTCTCTGGAGGGTGTTGGACTAGAGGACCTCTCCTTTACAGCTCTAGATTTGTGATCCTATAACCACAATCATAATCATTATTCTAATAGGAATTGATGTTTAAGGAGATATTGTTAAGTAAAAGCCCTGAGGTTTCCTTTTAATGAATAGATAAGATACTTGTTCATACCTCTGAATTGGTATCTGACTCTGGGATCCCTTTTGGAGTTTTAATGACAAAGATAGTGGATGCCATTTAATGGCAAAGATAAATGGGTTGCCATTTCCTTCTCCAGCTTGTACAGATGAGGAAAATGAGTCAAACGGCTTAAGTGACTTGCTCAGGGTCATTTACACAGCTAGTGAGTGTCTGAGGCCAGATTTGAATTCAGGAGGATGACTCTTCCTGACCACAGGTCCCGTCCACTTCACAATCTAGGTACCAGATAAGATACTAGTAATTAAATATCATTTGCAGGCCAATGGAAGGTGCTAAAAAGCAACTGAAAAGTCAATTCTCCCAAGCAAACTAAATAGTTCCAGACTGTGCCTCTACTTTATATTACTAATGGGTTTTGTAAACCCTTTATTCAGTGAGAGTGTAGAGATTTAAACTTCAGCCCCAAATGGTCACACTATCACAAATTCTAAGTTATAGGAGTGTGAGTTAATGGGGTTTCACTTGACTCCATTTTTCTATCATCTTGCTTTCTCATGGTAATAAAACATAATTGATTCTATTTTTCTGAATTACAGAAAAAATGAGATTGCTCAACAACTGTGTGCAATTAAACCCAATTGTAAAATTATATTTAAGATTTTTCTATTAGCTGTTGTTTATTGCTAAAAGGTTTTATGAAGGACTAATATTTAGTTATATCTCATCTCTTCTCCAAACAGGAAATGAAAAAATTTTGTCTATTGGAAAAAAATATCTTTTATCCAGTGGGATCCAATCTGAGGGATTCTAGGCTCTTTGTTGATTTTTATCCTAATATTGGCTATGGATATCACATTCCTCAATCTCTTACCCCACAGAAATGCTCTGTGAATTATCAGTGCTGCCAAATTCCTGCAGGGCAGTGGGAAGGAAAGCAGCGGACTGGAAAGAACATTGGATTCATGAGATAAGGGCCTGGCTTCAAATCTCAAACTCTGACACTTACTAGCTGTGTGATCATGGGTAAATCATTACACCTCTCTGTGAGCTTCACTTCTTACATGCAAAGGAGGATGATAATACTTATACTACTGATTCATAGTATCGAATGAGATATTTGTAAAGTGCCTCACATAATGCCTGCCACAAAGTAGATACTTGATAAATGCTTGTTCCCCTTCTCTCCTACCCTATGGAGGAAGCACTTTATAAACATGATAGATTACCGGACCAAAGATGTGTAGGCACTCCTTCCAATAATGGAGATCACAACCTGTCTAATGCCTTCTGGATCATCTTTCTTCTAGCTCTTCAGAGATGATCAGCTTCATGTACTAAGGATTCAGTTCTTGGTCACTGATTATGTGGACACCAGTACAACACCATCAAAACATCTGTTGTCCTTTGATCTTCATCTACAACTACTCTCCATTTCCCATCTTCCAGTCATCCTTGTCTTTGATAATGTCTGTAAGACAACCTCTAAGAACAATCTGGCAATGATGATAGCTGGCGTTTATATAGTGCTTTTAAGGTTCACAAAGTGCTTTGTAAATATTACCTTATTTGATATTCACAGTAATCCTGAAGGGTAGAAGCTATTATTAACCCCACTTTACAGAACAGGAAACTGAAGCAGAGAGAGAGGTTAAGTGGCTTGTCCAGGGCTGCATAGCCAGTATGTGTGTGAGACAAAATTTGACTTCAGGTTTTTTAGATCTGAAACAAAATCTGAATTCAAGTCTTCTACACGAAGTAATACAATATAGCCTCCTTACATCCTCCACGTGCCTTTCAATTGCCCTTTGGGTTACTTACGATTTTGATTCTTCTGAGATCATTGTGTTCCTTGATTTGTTACTACATAGCATTACCACAAAACATGTTTAAAAATAAAAGGAAGATGTGCTTTGGTTGTAGAGAGCAGCTTGGGACTCATCAAAAGTGCTATGTAATTTCCCAGATGTAATGTGAGATGTTTTCTTCCTGCTTCTGTTCAATTCTGGGCGTAGCTCATTGCCTGTCTGCAGAGCTAAGCTCTATATACAGATGGACTAACTCATTGTATACAAGTGTGTGTCATAATTCCTATTAACATACATTATTCTTCCCATTTTTTTCTGTATAGGTTACTAGACTTGTATTTTTGGTAGTTGTGAATCTCATTAAGGAGGTCCTATAGGGTTCTGGAGTACCACGCTGTCAGCACAATGACATCTGCAAACAGAGGCATCTAAAAATCTATAGGCAGTTCTCCCCTCTTCCATTTGGACTTTGTGTGGGATATTTTCCATGACAGTGATAAATACACTCAATCGTGTTTTTTTAAATCTCTCTCTTTCTTTCTCTCTCTCCCTGTTTTATGCCTTGTTTGGTATTAATAAACAGAAGATTGTTCAGCAATGGTCGTATCCATTATGAAATCTTGTTTCTTGTAATATATGTGTGGTGAACCCCTTGTTGGAAGAGAGCCCTAAAGGCTGCCTTTTGCTCTGCAGAGGCAAATGCTTTTTTTTAATAATCAAGAAACAGTAAATATAGAGGGATCTTGTATTCTCAACATCTGTCAGTTATTTGGGTGTTTACTGTAGAGCAGTGGTATCAAACACAAATAGAAACAGGGGCCACTAAACCCTATGTAAGGATCTCTGAAGGCTGCATATTGTCTTAGAAAACCACATATGTATTTTAATTTATTTTGTTAAATATGTCTCAATTACATTTCATCTAATTCAGCAGCACTCACACTGCCCAGGCTACGTCTGATATCTCTGAATTCCCTGCAGAATACTTCTCATCTCATATTTATTGATATATTTATTGGATCCAGGATATCCTTCATAGGCACATAGGATGATTCTTATAAATATTTTACAATAACAACAAAGTAGGGTAGTTTTCTCAGTTTTTTTGTTTTTGGTCAATACTATCCTTGAATTTTTCTATTCTTTTGGGATCTTTTCCTCTCTCAGATTTCTTGGAAATCAAACCTTGAGTGTCTTAAAAATTATACCACTTTCTGTATGGATTTTTTCAGAATGCATTTGGTCAACCCCAGTTATTTTTCTAATGTCATTTCCGGCCCCCCCCCCCAAGTTCTGTTTCCATCTTCTCATAGCGCATCAGGCACTGAGGTGTTAGATTCCAAATGTGCAAACATTCTACTGGCACTGGCAATTGAGAACAGAAATAGATCACCATAGAAACCCTGGCAAAAGATCATAGGATCGAAGATTTAAAGCTAGAAGGAACATCACAGGTCATGTAGTTCAACTCCTTTTTTTAAGATAAGGAAACTGAGTCCCAGTGAGGAAAAGTGAAGTTAGTGGTTAGCCTGCCTAACATCATATGGTTAATAAATGACAATGTTGGGATTTGAACCCAAGTACTAACTTCCAAGTTAACATTCTTTCTATTTACTTCTTGGTCTCCCCAGATACGTTCTGGCTTAAATCTACTTGCTCATTCACCTTTTGGTTTCATCTTTGAATGCTGTTGAGATGATCTGATTTGGGGCTGTTTTGTAGTAATGTTTCTACTAATGTTTTTCTTTTCATTAAGTTCTAAGGCAATTCTGCTCATGATCTTCTGTTATCTATTTCCATAGTGTTTCACAAATGAGTTTATCTTCTAACCTAGTATTGCCCTTGGCTGCCATTTGGCAAGATGATTTGTTAGACATGGTTTCTGGCCCCTTTTGGGATCAGCTTCTGTGCAACTGTTTTATATCTGTTAGATTTTTGTAAAAAGTGGCTGTACTCTGCATCAATATCTTTTCTCATCCCTTTCCAAACTACAGAGTTAAAAATTTGTTTAAATAGGTTGGGACGGAGCTAGTATAAGCACACATTCCCCTATTGTTTATCCTTTGAAAACTGTGTTTTGTCCTTTGTTCTAAGAATTCACTTCCCAACTCAGCTTTTGACTTTCTGGACTTTGTCACCATCTCACTTCCTGCCCCCAACTCAGCTCCATTGTATTTGTTTTCTTTATCTCTTTAGAATAGAAGCTCCTTGAGGACAGGGGCTGTTAGTAGCCCTAGTTCCTAGCACACAGGAAGTGCTTAACGAACGTTTATTTCCTGGCCTGAGTAACCAGTCCTGGCCAGAAACACACAGTTTATCCACACTAGTAACCTACCATTTCCATATTGCAATTTCACTTTTTGTGATGTTGTTTTTTCTTGCCATATCTAGAGACCTCTTTAGAAATCTCTTCTTGAAAAAGTTTGATGCTGGCAGAAGATGTTTAAGTAGTCGACAAACATTTCCATCTGTCTGAATCAGTCAGGTTTTAGATAGCATAGACTTTTAGAGAGAGAATGGATCCCTATGAGATCATGTTGTAGAAAGAATGCTGGCTATGGAATCAGATGACCTAGGTTCAAATCCTATCTCTGATGCTTACTACTTGTATGATCTTAGGCAAGTCACTTAAAACTCCCTGGGCCTCAGTTTCCTCATTTGTAAAATAAAGGAAATAGAACAGATGGCCTCAGTATTCTCTTTCAGATCTTAATTTATAATCTAATCCAGAGGTGCCAAATACGTGGCTTGCAGATTGAACGAGACCCATAACGTTCCTGAACCAGATTAAAATGTCGTTCCTTAATCTGATTTTAATGCATTCAGGTATTAATAAATAAAAAAATAAATATGTATGCTTTCTAAGTATGTGGATCCTTTTAAAAATATTTATTTTTAGCATTCTTTTTTTTTTCTTGGCTTTTTGGAGGGCAACTGGGGTTAAATGACTTGCTCAAGGTCACAAGGCTAATAAGTGTTAAGTGTCTGAAGCCAAATTTGAACTCAGAACCCTGACTCTAGGGCTGGTGCTCTATTCACTGTGGCACCTAGCTGCCCCAAGCATTCATTTTTTAAAAATGTTTAGTTCCAAATTCTCTTTTTCTGTTCTACTCCCCGCCCATTGAGAATGCAAAAAATGGGATATCAATTATATGTGTGAAATCATGAAAAACATATTTCCAGATTAACCATGTTGCCAAAAAAAAAAAAAAAAAGAACACGAGAATAATAAAATGTGCTATAATCCACACTCAAACTCTATCAGTCTTCTCTCTGGAGGTAGATAGCATTTTTTTTCATCTTAAGTCCTTTGGAATCATTTTAGATCATTGTATTGCTGAGAACAGTTAAGTCATTCACAGTTGAACATCATTATAATACTTTTATTCCTATATACAAGATTCTCCTGGTTCTGCTCACCTCACTTTGCATCAATATATAGGTCTTCCTTTGTTTTTTTCTGAAATCATCCTACTTGTCATTTCTTATAGTACAACAGTATTCCATCACAATCATATACCACCATTTGGTCATTCATTCCCCAGTTGACGAGCACCCCTTCAACTTCCAATTCTTCGCCACCACAAAAAGAGCTGCTATAAATATTTTTATACATATAGGTCCTTTTCCTTTTTCTCTGATCTCTTTGGGAGGCAGCCCTAGCAGTGGTATTACTGAGTCAAAGGATATGTACAATTTTATAGCCCTTTGGGCAGAGTTTCAAATTGTTTTCCAAATAGAAGATCAGATCACAACTCCACCAACAAAGCATTAGTGTCCCAATTTTTCCCATATCCCCTCAAAATATGTCATTTTTCTTTTCTGTCATATTAGCTAATCTTATATGTATGAGGTGGTACCTCAGAGTTGTTTTAATTTACATTTCTCTAATCAATAGTGATTTAGAGCATTTTTTCATGACTAAAGATAGTATTGATTTCTTCATCTAAAAATTACCTGTTTATATTCCTTGACCATATGCTTATAAGTTTGATTCAGTTCTCTATGTATCTGAGAGATGAGGTCTTTATCAGAGACACTGGCTATAAAAATTTCCCCCATATTCTTCAGGGAGCTTTATGAATGGTTTAGTGGCCCCCATTTCTATTTGAGTTTCACACTACTTCCTTAATTCAATCTCTTAATTCTGTCAATAACTGAGGTCCATGAGAGTGGAAGAAACTCATACAATAATTAATAGTGAAACAAGCACTCGCACTCAGGTTCTAAATTTCTCATGCAGTCCTCTTCCCACTGCTCCTTACTGTTTAATTCTTCATTTGCTATGATTGGAGTCAACTCTAAAACATCCTTCATTAAGACAGCATCATCTAAATGGTCAAAGGATATGAATAGGCAATTTTCAGAGGCAGAAATTAAAGATATCTTTAAGCATATGGAAAAATGCTCTAAATCACTATTGATTCGAGAAATGCAAATCAAAACAACTTTGAGGTACCACATCTCACCA
>CM053585.1:262051512-262082079 GCA_028646515.1 Pseudochirops corinnae
TCAAATGTTAAAAATATATATGTATATATATATACAATTATTATTATTATTATTATTATTATTATTATTTACATCTAACTGGAACTTGAGAAACACAGGCACTGTGGTTGGGAGATCCATCCTGCCCTACCGAAAAGCCAGAGGGTTGAGTGGGGAAGACATAGGAGAGAATAGATTGAGGGAGGGGGGATATACTGGGATGGCTGTTTTGGGGTGGTGGGTAGGGGAAGGATGGGGAAAAAATCTGTATCTCAAAATCTCGTGAAAATGAATGATGTAAGCTAAAATAAAATTAAAAAAAAAAAAGAAATCTGTGGAAGAAAAACTCACTAGCATAAAACAAAAATAAGGATGATACACAGCAGAAACCTAGAGACTGAAGCATGTCTGCAGAAACCCTGACCTTGCCACTCTAATAGAGAGTACCATATTGACAGTTCTGTGAATCACAGGGACTGAATGGTTCTCCAACAAGGAAAGAAGGGAGGAGGCAGCAAAAGGGAGAAAGAGGCTCCCTTGAGCTCCGGTAGATGGTCTTTATGTGTACACTACTATATAAATTAATCTGATTTTATATTTGAAAAAAAAAAAAAAGAAGTGGTTATCGGGGGAGCCCACGGAGTTTTCCTGCTTCTACACTGCCATCTTGGCTCCGTTCCCCTGAACTCTTATTGTCATGTTTCTTGAAACCTCAAGCAGAGAGTATTCTGGCTGTTTATTCACTATTCCTCATCCTGGCTACATGAGTGGTACATCGATTCACCTTCTTGTCTAGTCAGATGTGTTCTTAATCATCCTTGTCGCAGAACTTCTCATGAGCGTGCCATGATCAGTTAAACACTGAAGCTGGTTTATATCCACCATTCAATTTGGAAAGAGTTTATCAAGTACCTTTATTAAGTAAGTCCCTGTGCAGGGCAAGGGGGTACTTACTTTGGTATTTATATTGTATTTTGAAGTTCCAAAAGCATTTTACATATAGTATCTCATTTGATCTTCACGATAATCCCATGAAGTTGATGCTAATATGATCCCCATTTTGCAGATGAGGAAACTGAGGCTAAGTGAGGTTTAATGACTTGCTGGGATCACACAGCTAATAAGTGGCTAAGTGAGGATTTGAAGGTGGGCCTTTCTGACTCTAAAACAAAGATCTATGCTCGTTCTCTCTTAGGTTGCAAAGTGCAACCCAGCCATGCCCTCTCATCTTGCACAACTCTTCTCCATTTCCTATGTCCAATTTTCCATTGGAGATCAACCCAACATGTGAGAGGGAAGAGGATTTCTCAAAATCTCTTTTTATTGTGTGGATACTAAGGATACATGTGGCCTATCCATGGGTCCCATTCCTTATTCTTGCCATGTGACCAACTCACCTCCTTTTCTAGTCACAAATCATGGCTATACCCCTGAAAAAAATCATTTCAGATACAGAGATGAAAACAACAGCCCCTGCCCTCGAGGAGCCAAAACTCTATGGGTAGCTGGTATTCAGGCGTGCCTAAATAAATCATTTACAAGACAATATGACAGAGGCAGAATAAGATACAGACAAAGTCCCCTAGGAAAATCAGAGGAGAAAAAGATCGTTTTCCACCTACGGCAAATGATACGATATATCGTACAGTAAATCAGGGAGAGCCTGATGGAGTGAGAAGGAAGAAGGGGCCTGGAAGGAACAAAAGGATGCACCATCATTCTTAGTGTCATCCACGGTTTGGTTTTTCAGAGACTGGGGCACCCATGACTTGTAGTCACCCTTTATTACCAGGACAGTGAATATGGTCTGGGAGAACAGAGAGTGCAGCACGGATTTCCAGCCCACCATCCTCCCCTCATGGGCCAGCCTCACTGCCCATCTGCACCAAATAATCGTAATTAATAATAATAGCAATACTTCCATTTAACTTAGCACTTTAAGGTTTGAAAACGACTTTACAAATACCATCTCACGCGATCCTCGCAGCAACTTCATAAGAGAGGGTCTACTATCCCTCTTTTTTTAAAGCCAAAAATATAATTTATTATGAACAAATAAAAGAAATATCACTCATGCACAAGAAGGGCTTACTTTCATCTCTTTTAGCTAACATTTATTTGGCAAATTGAGGCTTTTAAAGCACTTTTCAAATATTCTTTCTTTATAATATCATCCTCACAACAACTATAGGATGTAGGTGCTATGATTATCCCCATTCTATCAATGAGAACACTGAGGCAGACAGAGGTTAAGTGACTTAGCCAGGATCACACAGCTAGTAAGTCTCAGAATACAGTTTTAAACTCAGGTTTTCCTGATTCTATAATCCAACCCTCAATGACTGTTCTATCCCCTGAACCACATAGACCCCTTTGGCAGTCTGGTGAAACCTCTGAGCCCTTTTTTTAGAATAATAGTTCCTGCCTACATTGTATTTGTTTTGTTTTTAATTTTATTGTTAATTTATGGAATAAAACAAGCATCTCCATAACATAGTACAATAAAAAAGATGATTGCACATGAAACTGCAAGTTAAATAATCCTCTTATTTTATGGATGATGAAACTGAGTGTAACAGAGCGTGACAGTTAAATGCCCAAGATCACAGAGCTCATGAGTGGCTGGGGCAAGATTTGAACTCAGGTCTGACACCTTACTCCAGATCTGGCATTCTATTCACTGCACCCTGCCTAGATGGGGTAACTCCCCAGACTGGCCATCTAAATGCATTTCACAGTCTAAAACGGGAACATGAGAGCTGTTTGGCTTCTCCATTACAAGTTTCAGGGAACTGCACTTGACTGCAGGCCTGCTATCTAGGTTCCTATGTCATAAGGCTAGATGGGTGGTGGAGAAAACAAAGGATGCTGAAGCCCTTTCAGATACAGAGATGAAAACAACAGCCCCTGCTCCTTAACTCTGAACAAAGAGGGGGTGAACTGGGTTAATTACCGAGGATGTAGGCTTTGAATTCCCAGACTGGGGATCTCAGAATTCACCTTACATTGTTGTCAGGCTCAGATTGTTCTTTAGAAGCTACACCTCATTAAGCTACCAGCTACAGAGGAAAATTTGTGACTGGAAAAAAAGATCGGTGGGTATTTTTCCTTTCACCAATGAAAATTTTATTTTTAATACATTTTTCTTATTTTTTTTTTACTCCCAGACACTCCATCTCAAACATGTTTTACCTTCAACCAGAAAGTATGCATTCTTAAAATACAATTAAAAAAAATAAAAACTTTAGTTCTAGTAAAGACATAATGGGGACCTTACACGTATAGCAAGAGATTCCAGTTAGATGTAAGGAAGCATTGCCAAATGGTAGGTTTCTTTAGACCAGAGTGGATGTTAGAGGATCATATTTAAAGAGCAATACAAAATGAAAAGAAAGTACTGAAGACGTGGCATATAAGAGGGTGCTGAAGGAGAGTGGGCTAAATGACTAAGCAACAAGAAATAAAGGACTTTTGAGATCATCTAGCTGGGGAACTCCCATTCTCTTATAGGAATCTTTTCTAGAGCATGAACGTATGAATGAATGAATGAATGTGTGCATGAGTGAATGACTAAGTGCTTACTCCATGCCAAGTACTGTGCTAAGTTTTAATCTATTGGGGGAGATAACAGAAGTCAAATGGAAGAACCCAGTGGTCCTCAGGGTAAGGCAGTGAGACAGATGGTAATGCACCTTCTTTAGTGTCGTTTCTAATAATAAAACCGTATCTGTGTCTGATGTTGAACCATTTGACAGCGCCAAGGACTTTTGAGGTGAGGATTTTCTTTTTTGGATCTTCTGCTTCCCTGACAAGTGTTCATTTGACCTTAGTTTGAGCACGGCCACCCAGTCTATTTTTCAGTGTTCAGTTATGTATACACTGTCTTCATATTGCTCTGAAATCTGCTTCCATATAATTTCCATCTATTGGTCATCTTAGCTGTAGCCTCTGAAGCCACTCAAAATAACATCAAGTCATTCAACAGCTTTTCAAAGTAGGGAAGACAATTACGCCTGCCTTTTGTCTTCTGCCCTCCCACTAAACACCCCTGGCTGCTTTTGTGGTCTATCCTAGTGGGGAGGTAATGAAGGAAAAGTGGCAGGCTTGGGAATGAAAGACCTGAGTTCTCCTCCCAACTCAGCCGCCTACTACCTGTGTGACCTTGGGGGGACATCACTTATTCTCCTTTGCCCTTAGTTAGCTAATCTATAAAATACGGGTGATAAGGGCACCCACCTTACAAGGTCTCTGGGATGTCACATGGAATAACATACGGAAATCATCTGGCAAACCTTAAAGTGTTATGTAAATGCTGGCTGTAATATGATCTGTGGCCCCCTAGCCACTGTGATCATCCTACGCGTGTTCTTTTTATCTACATCCCTTCTCAAACCAAAGCACCTAGAAATGGATGAAGTCGTTTCAATTTTTTATCCTTTTTCTCTTCCAGGGAAAAGGCAAGGTAAGAAAAAGAAGGAAGTGGATTAATGAATATCTGGAAAGCCCTGATTTTCAAGGCTGGATGATATCACTTTAGAATCACAGATGCTGATTATAGAGACTCTTGCCCTGGACTCCTGAGACTAATAATAATAAATATGAATGTATACGATGTTTTATGGTTCACAAGACAGTTCTTTCACAATTACCTCAGTAGATAGTAACTAGAAGTCACATGGAATAGAGTCCTCACCTGGAGCCAAGAAGACCACAGGTCAAATCCAGCTTCAAATACTTTATAGATGTGGGATACTGGGCAATTAGGACCAAAATTAACTTCTGTTTGCCTTAGTTTCCTCAACAGTAAAAGGGATATTAAAAGCACCTACCTCCAGGGTTGATATGAAGATCAAATGGGATACTATTTTTAAAGCACTTAGAACTGTGCTTGGTACATAGTAGGTGCTTCATAAAGGCTTGTTTCTTTCCTTCCTTCCTTGCCTCTGGGGATTATAAAGTCTGAACAAAGTGATTTGTCAAAATCACAGAGTTAATAAGTATCAGTTGGGATTCACATGCCATTTTGCTGACTCTCTAGTCCAAGTTCTTTCCACTATATCATGAAAACTATTTCAGCAGTCTCATCAATTTAAATCGATGACTTTATGGATATGATTTAAGACCCCTAAGTCAGGATTGTAGCCCCTTGGTCATATTCTGGTCTATAGCATCTCCCAGCCAATATTAGAATAATGAAGTAAAAGTCCTTGGGCCTAAACCATGGCACAAAGAAAATGGAATCAAGTATTCTTTTTTTGTCATTGTGAGATTTGAAAATAAAACATACTTAAGAATTCACTAGGGAGTTGAAAAGAATCATCACAAGGAAAGTGAAAGGCAGCATTTTATTGATTCAAATGAAGGGAATTTTTATTGAAAAATATCAAGATTTGCATAAAAGGCATTTCCCAAAGTTATAGCAGTTGAAATGTTCAGTGAGTTCTAAGTACAAATACAGAAAGACCTTAGACTGTCAGGAGAGTTTTAATTTACTGAAAACTGCCAGGGCTGCCTTCTTACCAAGCAACTAGTTCGAATTATAATAATAAAGATAATAGCCAGCACAATACTTCAAGGTTTGCAAGGCACCTAAATGTATTTACCTCAGTTGAGTCTCATAACACTCCTGCGAGGCAGGTCCTATTCTCTGAAGTATCTCCATTCTACAAATGCGGAAACTGAGGCTCAGAAAGGTGAAGGAATTTGTCCAAGGTAACGTAGCTAGTAAGTATCTGAGGTAAGATTTGAACTCAAGACTTCTTTCTAGCTCCACACTTAGCAATCCACCTACTATGAATACCTGTATGTACTCCATCCATGCTACCTTTCCAACTCTCTGAATTATCAGCTTCTATTCTCTCTATTTTGTCTAGTTTCCAGGTCTATGTTAATAGAGATACTGAGAAAGGTTAGTTCGTGCTATTTAGCTGGTAGGGGGAGGGAATCACTATGCTCATTGTCTCAGAATTTTTTCATGCTTAATAAGAAGTCCATAGGAAATATAACCGTATATCCCAACCTGCCAAAGTATATCGCATTTCACCTACTTTGGGTCAGGAACTGGGTCATGGATTCCCACATGAGGAAGAAACTGGAGATAGATGAAGAGACATATGTACTCCAGAAACTTTATTTATGCTTAGAATTTCTTTTCCTTTCAATTTTCAGGCTTGTGGCTTAGGAACATTTGTTCTAGTGAAACATTTGATGCTCACTTTGGTTCAGGGTCAAGCCCTTGTCACTTTGTGCCATGTTTAAACAAGTCATTTCTGCGAAGTTTGAAAATACATAAACATCCCCCAAAATTAACATATCTGTCAGTGCTATAAGCCAAATTCTAGGCCCAAAACTCTCTAGTATTTTACTATATTTTCCACAGAAAGCCTTTTACCGTACCCTATAAAATAAACAGATTCCCAGATCTCCTAGGACATTGCAGCTATGTCCCTTTTAAAAGCAAAAAGGAGGCAACTGAGAGAGGTCATCCTCTTACCTGTCAAACTTACTTTTCCACTTGACCTTTTCTCTCCTTCATCTTCACTACCTCCCCTGCCTTCCTCCTTAGCCTTATCCTGCCATGACCCTTCTCCTCCCGAGCCTTGCTTCCTCTGAAACACAGTGAAACACAGTCATTTTCTACACACTAAAGCAATCTTGTGCACCGGCCTCCTCAGGAGGGGAATGGTGTTTGACGAGCATATAGGAGAGATTGCTGACCTCACCCATTTAAAGCCTCTGTAACTCTTGGGGAAGAGCAGGCAGGGAAAACAGCTGCACGGACTGATAAGGGATTTGTCACCTTGTCAAATACCCTGGAACAGTAACTCCAGATAAGGGCTGCACCAGGGGCCAGCCACCTGTCACATGTGGCCTGTCCAGTTTTCAATTTTTCATTTCTTCACAGGGTATACTGGCAGGTCAGTTCCCCCTCCCCAACATGAGATAGTTTGGCTCAGCCTACAGTCAGAGGCAAGGTCTGGTATCCCTCAAGCTACAGAGTCCCAACCAGAAGATCAGGTGGAGGAGGGGGAGGGAAGTGGGGAGGGCCATCTTTCATTCACTATCTATTCAACCTTGCTCACTAGATTTGCCCAGGACCAGAATTGCAAGTAGGTTTAATTGGTAGTCTCCTTGTCTGCAAACTATCAAACCTTCCACCTGTAATTCTACTGTTAAAGTTTTACTGTGTTCAGCGTTGAAGGCTTGTAGGTCTTAAAATGTAAAAACTCCAAGAGAAGAGTGATAGTTTAGGTGAATATCAATTCAAACATATTTAATAATAATGATCATGGTTAGCATTTACAACACTTCAAAATTTGCAAAGTTCTTCATAAATGTGATCTCATTTTATTCTCACAACAATCCTGGAAGGTAGGTGGTAGATGAGGAAATTTAGAGAGACAGAGGTGAAGACTTACCCAGGGTTCACACAGTTAGTAAGCATCTGAGGTTGGATTTGAACTCAGGTCTTCTGGACTGCACTGTACAACCTACCTTCCTCACAACTTATGTGCTTTAATCATTTCAACCTGTTAGCAAGAATTACTTACATTCAATTCAAATAAAAAAGTCTAAATGAGATGGAGCCCTCATCCTTGTGTAGCTTTCACTGTGGGAAATGGAAATGCCAAGATGGGGGAAGGAGGCACCAAGAGGGTACTGATGAGAGCCAACAGGGGCCAGTCCACTCAACATCAGCTTCTACTTCTATCTGCAGATGTTTTCAGATAATCAACATAATTTTCTGCCCACAAATGAAAAAGATAAGTCACATACAAGTGATTGAACTGTCTGAAAATTTCTATCAAACTGACTGTCCTGGCCCTCTGCATAGCCTTTGGCTAAGATCACTCTCTCTCTCTCTCTCTCTCTCTCTCTCTCTCTCTCTCTCTCTCTCTCAAGTCATACATTTATCTTCATTTGTCCACTTCTCTTGGTCTGGGGCCATAATCCTCCTCTGATGCTTCAACATGGCAATGATGTGACCCTGGGTTCTTGAAGCCTCTGCCAGAAAAGTTGAAAGCCCTGGCAATTGCTAGGAAAATAGAGAGGCTAACAGTATGAACTTGGCAGTGGACTTTAATGTCTGTTGTCTATTAGCTATGACTCATTCTGAGGCTTGTCACAGGTGATATTTTTCTCAAAGACCATCCATTAAGCTCCCATGCATCTTAGGTTATAATCTGCACTGGTAGATGGAGCGCCCATGGCACACAAAATCATGGATGTTTAAAGTATCTATGCTGGCTCTCTGTCACAATAAAACCAAGATATGCTGTCCAATATGGGATGACCAGAACTTTCCCCTTGTTGTATATCTGCTCCACATAAGGAAAAGCAAAACAAAACAAACAAAAAACAATAACCCTCTCTAATAATATGAGTCCAAAGATGGAAAGAACCACATCTGTATATGGTGAGTTCCTGGTCATTAGAGGTCTTCAAGCTGAGGCCAGATGACCACTTGATAAAAATGCTGCCAGGGAGTTTCCTGCTTAAGGCATAATTTAGATAAAATTAGGTGTTTTTAACTGTGTGTGTGTGTGTGTGTGTGTGTGTGTGTGTGTGGTGTGGACCCCTTCAGAAGCCCATGAACCCCATCTCAGAATAGTATTTTTAAATCCATAAAAAGAGGGTAACAAAGGAAATCAATTACACTGAAATACAGTTATCAAAATACATTTTTAACAAGGTCCTTGGACCCCAGGTTAAAAATCCCAGGCCTCTATGATCACTAATTTCTTCCAGTTTGATGATTTTGCATGTGATAGGAGCTGCCTCATATGAATGAACATTTCCTCTTGCCATATAATCTCTCTTGTTGTTCTTCTATAAAGAAGATAACCCCGAGTTCTCTCAGGCAGTAGGTGGCTCAGTGGATGGAGCACTGGACCTGGAGTCAGGAAGATCTGAATTCAAATCTGGCTTCAGATGCTTACTAGCTGTGTGACCCTGAACAATTTACTTAATCTGTCTGCCTCAGTTTCCTCAAATGTGAAATGGGGATAATAACAGAACCAACCTTGCAAAGTCATTGTGAAGATTAACTGAGATATTTAAGAGCTTAGCACAGAGCCTGAAAGGTAGTAGGTCCTCTACAAATGTTTATTCACTTCCTACTTCACAAGCACAACTTTCTCCACAAACTCACCTAGAAGATCTGAGAAAACATTCAGTTCTGGGCAATTTCTCTTATGGCAGACCTTGCTTTGTGTCTGGTCCTGGGCAAACTCGCAGAGCTTCTGAGAGGGCCTCCCATTAGATGAAACAGTGTCCTCTGAATGTTGAATAGCCTCTACTCTGTCCCAGCCTGACCAGCCTCCTATGCTCCTGGCCCCAGCAGTCCAAAGGCTGTATTTGCAGAGCTGCAAGGCTCCCTTGAGTCCCTGGGGCCAGCTACCTACAACTATATGCCTCTACCTAAAGAATTAAGGTCTGAGCCTCAGACAGTGATTGGCTCAGTATGAAGCTCATTCTTGCTCCAAGAGTCCTGAATCTGTTATGCAGCTTCTGCCTGGCTTCTGGTCGGTCTCAGCCAGTCAGCTTGTTCTGAGTTTCTGACTACCCAGGTACTCTTGGTCTCCTCTGATCTGACCAACGATGGATGCCACAGCTGTGTGACCTTGGGCATGGTGCTTACCTTTGGATCTATTTCTTTGTCTGAGAAATGAGAGAGGTAGCATAGAGCAATAGTCAGAGAGACTTGAATTCAAATCCTGCCTCAGACGCTCAACTAGTTCTGTGACCTCACTTAACCCTTTCTTGTCTCAGCTTCCTCATTTATAATATTAGTGTTGTTTTTTATTAATTATTACTATTATTGAGTGAAGTGGGACTCAGTGGCCTCCAGAGTCCCAACTGCTCTGGTCTTATGGTCTTATCATGCCTTGGTCCTAGTGAAGGAAGGAACAAACACACAAATAACTATGATAAAAGGCAAAATGTGAAAACTACAAGGACAGGGGTGCCCACCAAGAGACTGTGAGAAATTGGAGGAAAGGGCGATTACGCTCACTTGGCTTCACAGGCTCATATATTGAGAGGTGGAAGAGGCCTAAGAAGCTTTCGAGGACAATCCTCTTATTTGAAAGAAAGGGAAATTGAAGCCTAAAGAGATGAAGTAACTTGCCCAAGACCACTCAGGCAGTATCAAAGGTGGGATTTGAACCTGGGTCCTCTGATTCCAAAGCAGGCTTCAGAAGAAGAAGGCAGAAGCTAAGCTGGTCCTAAGACAAGATAGGGCATCAACATGTGCAAAGTAGAGCGTGGGGGACAAACGGTCCATTCCAGTGTGAGCAAAGACACAGGTGACAGAAGAAGGCAGGAAACAAAGATGGGACAATGAACAGATGACAGAAGATGTAGAGAACATGTAAGGGAATCACATGAAACACAGCTAACACAGGTCATCTGAGCCTTGAACGCCAGCCCTAGTTTTAGCTTCTCCTATTCAGTAGGTAACAAGGGAGTTGTTGCAGACTTTGGTACAGAGAAATACTATGATCACAGTAGGATGGAGAGGGGATCAAAGAGACAGGAAGAATTGTTAGGATGATCGTGTTGTTTTTCAGTCACTCCCGTTGTTCCTGACTCTCTGTGACCTTGTTCGGGGTTTTCTTGGCAGAGACAGCATTTCTTGGCAGAATGGTTTGCCATTTCCTTCTCCAGCTAATTTTACAGATGAGGAAATGGAAGCAAACAGCATTAAGTGACTTGTCCAGGGTTGTGTTTTTCTTTCTTGAAGAGGGTCATGGCATCAGGGAAATGATGACATAACTTGCAATTGACTTTGATTTGAGTGAGGGAGGGCTGTGCAAAGTCACCAGCCTCACTTTCTGCTCCAGAGCCATCTGGATCCAGGACCAGATATTTATCAGGAAGACGACTGAAGATGGTCCAGGATGCAAGGGAAGACCCTGGCCCTTTTAGGCTAAGGTCTTTTCAGGTTCTCACTTTGAGTGAGGAAATGCCCATTCAGTCAATAGGCCTCTTTAAGAAGTAAGTCAAGGGAAGGTCCTTTAATGAAAAGAAAACCAAATTCGTAAAGGAAGACCCCGAGGATTGCTGGCCCAAAGAGAAATAGTAACTATTTACATTCATTCTGATCCTGGATTGCCCAAAAAATGGCCATTAAGTGGTGCTTGGGCAGGGACCTACTGTGGTCCAGTGTATGAGTTCCTCACTTACACAGCTAGTAAGTACCTGAGGGCAGATCTAAACTCATGAAGAGGAGTCTTCCTGACTTGAGGTCCGGTGCTCTATCCACTGTGCTGCTCAAGGAGGATCTTATGTTTTTTCTTAAAGAATGATCTTACAATTTTCTTTAAAAAAAGCTGTTGCTGACATCATTTGTTTTTGTCATTTATTTCCAATTAATTCCTCCCACTCTTACCTCCCCAGAGAGCCATCCCTTGGAAGAAAGAATAAATTAAAAAGTGAGAAAAAGAAAGCAGTTGATTAAAAAAAACAAAACAACTAACCAATACATTGACTGAGTCCAATAACAGCATGTGTAGTGTTCCACACTCACAGATGCCCACCTCTGCTAAAAAGGGAGAAAGGTACATTCTCTCCTCTCCTCTCAGGGACCGTGCCTGATCACTATCATCATACCATGTTCCTATTTGAATATTATAAGTGAGAACAAGTATGGACCTGAATGGGGATGTATAAGGTACACTAATATATGAAGAAAGCAACAGAGGGCAGAAGAGGATGAGCTGGAAGAAGCTGCTGATAGGTGTTAGGCTCAAGCGGAGTGTGAAGATGACAGAAATGTGAAGTCAGGCAATAGACATCTGTAGATGTGAGACTGATGAAGATGGAAAGCAGATATATTTGGTCTAATTAAGATAGAGGATCCTTAATTGGGTTAAGGAAAAGTCTAAGTGTTCAGGTCCAAAGGACAGCAGGCCTTCTGTCAAATGCTGTTAGAAGAAGAAATAGAGGGAAAGCCACTGACAGAACTGTGAGAAGTGACAGACTTAAGCTTAATTCTGCCAGCAACTTGACTAGGCTCTAAGGCAGTGACGTACAATGGAGTTATCAGGGAGTATTTTATTATTATTGCTTTTGTATATTTGATTCTCAGATTCAAACGCTCCTCTGAATATTTCTCCTTGCCATCTCATTTACTTATCAGTTCATTTACTAATTCTGTTTTTAAATATCTAGTTTAGGGTTTATGAAGACAGAGTTGGATTTCCATTTGTAAGTGGGCCGTGCCCATCACCAACAGGAATTCTCTCAGGAAATCTATTTCCCTTGCATGCCCCAAATGCCTGGGATTGGGCTTCACTGTGGCAGCTATTTAGATGACTGGCAATTGGATCACCTGCTGCAGGGTTCCCACTGAGGTTTGGGGTAACATTCTGAGGAAGATATTTAATAACCTCGAGGAGAATTGCCATCTAACTCTCTTAAAATTAAAGTGTCATGGATATCATCTCCTGTGAGGATTTCAGCAGGATCTTTCAGTCAGGGATTACCATAGTCTGTATCACATAAGTACAAAGGTGCATGAATGAAGGATGGGTTGTGGGCTTCCCCTCCCCTGAGGTGATAAAGCAGAGTCCTAAAGACCAGCTCAGGAATACTGTATAAGGGATTCTTGCATCTGGAGGAGTCAGACTCACAGGTCTCTCCAACTCTGAGATTCTATGATCATAGCTGTCACCCATATTTAGGTGCCTGCTATGTATAAAACCTTCTGTCTGAAATCTAGAGATATCAAGCTACAGCAGTCTTTACCCTCAAGGAACTTCTGATTTAATTGAAAAGGCATTCTGTATGTATAAAAAGAAAACTAATAATAAAATAAGGAATCTATTCAGATCTCTAAAAGGGCTAGAATGGCTATGTTTGCGTCAAAGGAGACAATAACAGCTTCAGGAATTCTGGAAGGGGAGTGATTATTGATCTATGTTTTTGTAAATGTTCTCAGCAATTGAATCCTCCAGGTCTAGCACAATGCCTGAGACCCAAATACTTAACAAATGCTTTTTCATCCATTCACCTATTTGTCTATCCATCCAAGCATTCATTTCACTCATTCATCCATCCACCCAATCTGACAGAAAGCATTTTCTATGAGGCTTTTAGTGAGAAAATTTGTTGTAATGGAAAGGACTATTCGACTTAGAATCAGAAGGCCTGGATATGAATTCCAGCTATTTTTCCTTATTAGCTGTGTGACTGTAGGTACTTGAGTGTTTCTGAGCCTGGTTTCCTCATCTATACAATGGGGATAATAATCTCACTTATATGAGACATTTTGTCCTTGTACTATCTGAATCCCAAGGTTGTTATGAGAAAATACTTTGGAAATGTCACAATATGGTAAATGGTAAAAATCCCTTGGATTTGGTTACCCTGTGAATTGCTGGCTTTGATTTTCACTTAGCTCTTTGTTTTCCTTCTTGGATTTTATCTGAAATCCTATCAGTTTTTGACTTGAGTAGGTCACTGCCCCCATGGTTCTCCTCATTCCCACTGATGAATTCAAATAACTTGTCCTAGGGTCTCTTGACCACAACATTTCCTTATTCATGAATTTCTAGAGCTATGACATTTTTTGTTATTTATTATAATCACTGAATAGAATGGTTTGGGTTAAGTAAAGAAAATCATCCAAGAATGTATTATTGAAAAAGAAGATGTGCTGGTCAGGCAGTGAAGGTGAATGTCAAGAAGCAGAAAGGCCAAGTATACCTTGTAATGTCAGGAGAAAGTGACGACGACCCCCTCCCCCAGTATGTTGAATGAAAACCTCCACAGCAAATTTATGGAAGGACATGGACAGGAGTCAAGCAAGATGGGCACGTATGGTTGGGTTGCAATCTGCATCACTGAGAAGAAATACCTAAATTTATGAGATCATAAATCCATTTGAACATATTGAACCACATGGAACACATGCTGTTCCAAATTTTAAAAGCACATTAGTAGAATGTTGTATATTTTTAATAACCCATACACCAAAATAAATTAAGTTGCTTTTAACTTATTGATTTTCTTCTGTAAATCAGTAGTGTTTTGCAGAAAACAAAACAAAATATAAAAAGTTTACCATCTCGGTTCTAAATCATCACACCAACATTTGCTATTTTCTCTGCCTGCTTGAACATAGTCCAACAGAGACCTTATAAATTTTGAAAAAATGTCAGGTGGCTTTCCTATCCCTGCTTAAGTTTCAGAATGATCAAAAGAGATGTGCTCCTGCAACACTAGTGTCCTAAACCATGTTATAGGTTCCTCCCTTTTCTTCCTCTACCCTCCTCTTTAGGGCAAACATTCTGGTGGCTTCTGGGCTATCAGGCACAGTAGTGGAAGACCCAGGAAGAATTGGGCAGTAATGACATGAGAGCATAATTCTTCAATCATCCTAGTTTCCTTGTTTCTATCCAAGTGCTGTCTATTAGAGAGACAGCTAGCTTTGGAGTCAGAAGAATTAATTCTCTACACAAATTAATATACTTACTTATTCAATGTCTTACGAGGTTAGGTACCAAAAATTATTTTATACAGCTAGAAAGAGTAATAACAATATTCATCTGGAAGAAGAAGAGGTCAAGAATATCAAAGGAATTAATGGGAAAAAAATGTGAAGGAAAGTGGCCTGGCCATACCATATCTTAAACTGTATTACAAAATGGTTATCATCAAAATAATCTGGTACTGGCTAAGAAATAGAGTGGTGGATCAGTGGAATAGATTAGGTACACAATATATGTATTAAAACATGACCACAGTAATCTTGTATTTGATAAACACAAAGATCCAGACTTTCTGGACAAAGACTCATTATTTGACCAAAAAAAAAAAAAAAACTTCTGGGAAAATTAGAAAGCAGTTTAGCAGAAACTAGGCAAACACCAACATATCATACCATATACCAAGATAAAGTAAAAATAGGTATGTGATTTAAATATAAAGGGTGATACCACTAGCAAATTAGGGGAATGTGGAATGGTTTGCCCGTCAGATCTATAAATAAGGGAAGAATTTATCACCAAACAAGAAGTAGAGAGCATTCCAGGATGTAAAATGGATGATTTTGATTACATTAAATGAAAAATGGGTTGCTCAAACAAAACCAATGTGTCCAAGATTAGAAAGAAAACAGAAAATTGGGGGTAAAATTACAACTTTTTATGATAAAAGGCCTCATCTCTCAAACATATAGAGAACTGAGTCAAATTAATAATGATTTGAGTCATTCCTCATTTGATAAATGGTCAAAAGATATGAATAAGCAGTTATCAGATGCAGAAATTAAAGCAATCTATAATCATATGAAAAATGCTCTAAATCACTATTGATTAGAGAAATGAAAATTAAAGCAACTCTGAGGTACCACCTTACACCTATCGGATTGACTAATATGACAGAAAGGGAAAAATTACAAGTGTTTGAGGTGATATGCTAAAATTGGGACACTAATGAACTCTTGGTGGAACTCTCAAGGAGCCCAACCATTCTGAAGAACAATTTTAGACTATGACCAAAGGGCTATAAAACTGCATATCCTTTGATTCAGCAATACCACTACCAGGTCTGTCTTCAAAGAGATTAAAAACAGGGGAAAGGACCTATATGTATAACAACATCTATAGCAGCTCTTTTTGTGGTGGCAAAGAATTAGAAATTGAGGGGATTCCTATTAATTAAGGAATGGCTGAACAAGTTGTGGTCTATGATTGCGACAGAATACTACTGTGCTATAAAAAAAATGATGAGCAGGATGCTGTCAGAAAAACCTGGAAATTCTTATATGCGTTGATGTGAAGTGAAGTGAGAAGAACCAGGAGAACACAGTAACAACAATATTGCAATGATGATCAAATGTGAATGACTTAGCATTCTCAGCAATACCAAGATCCAAGATAATTCTGAAGGACTTAGGATGAAAAATGCTACCACATCCAGAGAAACAACTGACGGAATATGAATTCAGACAGAAGCATACTCTTTTATTTTTATTTTACTTGGGTTATTTTGTCTGTGTTTTCTTTCTCAACATGACTAATATGGAAATATGCTTTGCATGACTGCACATGTATAACCTAAATCAAATTGCTTGCCTTCTCGATGATGGGGGAGGGGAAGGAGGATGGGAAAGAATCAAATCAAAATTGTAGAAAAAAGAGTATTTTTCTAAAAAAAAAAAAAGAAATTTTTTAATGGGAATAAATAAGCAAAATATTAATCTTTTAAAAAGAAGTCTTCGCCCTGACCAGATTCAGAACGAGCACTTTCCATGCCCAGAGCAAGCAACATGACATGAGCACTCAAATCAATTTCATAACTAATAAGGTGAAGGAAAAAAAAAAAAAGATATAAAGCCCATTTGAGAGAAGGAGACACACTGGCTCATGAGGTATGGAACCAGAGACATCACCCCACGACTTGGAGAGAGAGACTTACGATACAACAAGGCCTGTCCAGAAGAGCAAGGAGAACCAGACAAGAGCAAGAGAGGGAGGAGCTCAGTTGGGCTACTATAGCGGGAAAGATGTAGGCTAACTGGAGGCTTCCTGTTTTAACTAATTATTTTTGTTAACTCAGCATCTACTGACCTCAGTGGTTTCTAGGTTGCTAGAAGGGTTTAGGCACCAAATAAAAAGATAACTAACTAAACTGCACTTTTTAAAATCATCATTATTTTAAAATTAGGTAGTCTCTAAATGCCTGAGTCCAGGGGCCAGATTCTGCCCCCTCTCCTGATGAATGTTTTGGTCCTGCCATTTAATCTACTGTGAGACTCTGTCACGTGACCTGGTGTCTCAGTTTCTACACCTGTACAATGGAGATAATAATACTTGCACTACTAATCGTACCTCAAGCAGGGACATGGATAGAGTGTTGCATCTGGAGTCAGGAAGACACAGACTGAAATCTGACCTCAGACACTTGCTAGCTGTTTCACCCCGGGCAAGTTACTTAACCCTGTTTGCTTCAGTTTCCTCATCTATAAAATAATAATATTATAATAATAGCGTCTCCCTCCCAGGGATATTGTGAGATAAAATGGGAGAGCTTATGAAAAACTCTTTATAAGCCTTAAAGTGCTTTATAAATGTAAGTTATTGTTATTACTGTTATTATTACTTCATAGGATTGTTATAAGGCTCACATGAGAGATAGATATGACAGTTTTGAAACCAAAAGGGGTTATAAGAGCACCATCTCTTGTTACTATAACTACTATTATTCTTCCACTAATGTTCTTTTCTGATGCCTCATCATCTTGAGGAAAAGATCCTGGGGGATCAAAGGCTCTGTCAAGAAGCACAAGCTCTCACAGGACCATCTGAGCTAGAAAAGTTATGAGTACCCGCCAACTGGTGGGCCACGATCTTGTGCCCTGATAGGCTCAGTCATACCACACCATGAAGGTTTTTTGTTCTGACAATTCATTCCTTTTGCCATTTGCTAACTGTGAAGGGGCTGTGTTCCCTCACTAGAGGGGGTGTGCAGAGTTCCCTGAAAGGCTGAGGTAGGTAGCATTTACATGAAGGGTCCCTAGAGAAAGAGCCCTCATTAGCGCTCTCTCTGTCTCTCTGTCTCTCCCTGTCTCTCTCTTTCTCTATGTCTGTCTTTCTCTGTCTCTCTCTTTCTCTGTCTCTCTCTCTCTCTGTGTCTCTCTCTTTCTCTCTCTCTCTGTGTCTCTCTTTCTCTGTCTCTCTGTCTCTCTCTTTCTCTCTCCATATATATAAATATCAACAGATATAATTATATATGTTGAGAGAAAGAGTACACTAACGATGGGTTTTATATATTATTATATTTATAGATTGTGCATAGGTAATGATGTTTTCTAGAGATCATATATATACATATATGTCTATTTATATCAAATTCCTCATTAGTTATATATAACTAATATGTAGCTAATTTATATTTTGTTTAATTTTTATATTATATATATGTGTGTGTGTGTGTACAGCTAATGGTGGTTCTTTTCTAGAGAATTTCATATAATAACTAAATATATATTTCTTATATATCAATATATAATAAAATATAAATATATAGGGTTTTAAGGTTTGGAAAGTACATTATGTTACCTCATTTGACCCTCACTCTGGTCCTATGAGGTAGGTGCTGCTAGATTTATTGTTTTAGGTAGTACATTGGGTAGAGTCCTAGGCCTAGAGTCAGGAAGACCTGAGTCCAAATATGTCCTCAGATATGTACTAACTTGGGGTCTTAGGCAAGTCACTTAACTGTTTGCCTTTGTTTCCTCAACTGTAAAGTGAGGATAATAACAGTATCTTTCTCATAGGGGTGTTGTAAAGATAAATCAGGTAATATTTGTAAAGTGCTTAAGCCCAGTGCCTGCCTCCTTGTGGGCACTTCACAAATGTTTGTCTCCTCCCATCTCTTGCTCCTTCCCTCCTTCCCCTATTCACACTAGAACACTTAGCTGCCTAGAAAAATGAAATAACAGGAAGACTTCTTGGGAGTGGTATCCAAGTACATAAATAATTATGTCTTGCCCCTCTTTTCCTCCCTTCTCTCTTATTCCAAACCTTCCAATAATAAATTCTTTCTCCATAGATCAGAAAATCCAGCACAAAGTTCTTCTTTCTTCTAATGACCTAACACAAAGATACTTTAGAGAGCTGACATAATATAGTTTCAGTTGGACTTGCTTCTAGGGAAAGTTCATTGTCCATAATTCACAAGGAAGACTTTGTTTAAATTATCTTGGAAATTGCTTCAACTTTCTATTCCCCTTTATGTGTGGAGACTCAGACTCATGGTCTCAGTTCACAACATTGGAGAGGACTTATTTCAAGGCTGGGTAGCAGCTGTGTTGTGGTTTAATGAGAAAAAAAAAATCCTCTTCCTCAATCACCTCACCTGTAGGGTAGCAAGAGAGAGATACTTATGGGCATCAGTCTGGGATTCAGGAGCTGTGTTTCTGACCTTGGCCAAACCACTGACCATCTTTGGTTGCTTCAACTGTAACATTCAGATAATAATACATCTCTTACCTGCTTCACAGGGTTTTGTTATGAGAATCAAATGAGAAAACGGGTACAAAATATCTTTCTGTAAACTTTCAGAGGTTAAATGGCATAGTTTTAAAGAGCTGGAAAAATAACCATAGAAGACACTTTTGCACAGTTATCTCATTTTGCAGATGAGGAAACTGAGGCTCGGATATATTTAAGTGACTCTGCTAAAGTCAAACAATTATTAAGTAGTAGAGTCAAGATTTGAACTCAGGTCCTCTGACTCAAATTCAGTATCACTCAGGGTTGCCTCACTCAGAGTAAGAATCTGAGAAGACCTTAGCTTAAAAGGGTCAAGGTCTTCCTTCCACTGTTTCCTGGGCCACCTCCAGTTGTGTCTTCCTGATGAATATCTGGCCACTGGACTCAGATGGCCCTGGAGGAGAAAGTGAGGCTGGTGACCTTGCACAGCCCTCCCTCCCTCAAATCCCAGTCAACTGCAAGTCATGTCCTCATCTCCCTGATGTCATCATCCTCTTTGAGAACTAAGGACAAACCACACAATCGCTCAGGGATATTTAAGTTACTCTACTAAAGTCACACAGGTAATAATTAGTAGAGGCAAGATTTAAACTCACGTCCTCCAAGACAGATTCAATATTACTGTGCAAATGTAAGGTATCATTTCTTCATTTCCGGGGACTCAAATACTCTTCTGACTCATCAGACCTCTCTTTCCTTAAGGAACAGGGGATATCTCTTCTATCACCTTTCCTTTTAGAGTTGTTATGGTCACAGATCGGCTCTGCCAGTTCCATCATTTATCCACATTCCCTAACAAGCCCCTGTCATGCTGAGCATCTCCTTTCTCAATCACTGGCACTTTGGCAGGATGATTAGGAAAACTAAATGGAGCCGCCTGATGCTGTTCCACTCCCAAATTGTAATTTCAAGGTGATTTGAACTCCCTTCCTCTTGGGGTGGATAGGAAAGCTGAAATCTCTCTATTCTGCATGTGAAGCCCAACAGAGAATTAGCGTGCCTGTATCTTGCTCCAAAGTGCATGTTATATCAGCGGGACAATCAATTTCACAATTCTATAAAGCTGATTGAAACATGATTACAGAGCAAACTGAAACTTTCTTCTAAGGTTTCTAAATGGCATCACTCAGGACAGGAGGGGCATGTGCAGCAGGAGGAGGGGAGGGGGGTGACACATATTCTTTAGGGAACTCTCAGGTATTTCGGTAAAAATGGAAAAATTAACTATAGCCTATGCTTAAAACAACAATATAAAAAAATAAAATAAAAAACATGTAACAGCATATTGGTTTCAGGGTCAGGCAGCCTTCCCCCACATTAATTCTGGGCTCTGCATGAAAGACGTAGGGCCTGAAACTTCTTTATTTCTGTGTCTAGCAGCAAGGATTCCTTTCCCACAAATGGATAATGAGAGGAGACATGAGCAGGTCACACTGTATCCTACATTCCTGGACCTCCAGCTGGCTCCCTGGCAACCCAGAGCCTCTGCTGTTATACACCCGCAGGCCTGCCTTCCCTGGTTATGGCTCCATCCATGATTGCCAGACTTTCTCTGACACCCCTCATCCCCATCAAAGCTCATCAGTTCTTTGTCCCATTATTTTTAGGTCTTGTTAAGTGACTGTGGGACAGGATTATATAGTGAAAGGGCAGAAGACTCGTGTTCTAGTTCCCAGTTTGTCATTTACTAGTCATGTGATCCTGAGCTAATCAATTGTCTGGGCCTCAGTTTCCTTATTTGTGAAATAGGGATAAATTGGGATAGTACTTACTGAACCTCTTGCCTCATAGGGTTGTTATAAGGCAGAGAGAGACAGAGACAGAGAGAGAAAGAGAGACAGAGAGACAGACAGAGAAGAGAAAGGGAAAGGGAGAGAGAGAAAGAGAGAAGAGAGAAGAGAAGAGAGGGAGAATTTCCAAGAGCTTTTTGAGAACCATAAGCTGCCTTAAAAATATAAATTGAGGTTTTAGCAATAGCTGCACCAATAACACCACAATATGTTGTTACTCACAACACGCTGGCAAGGCCTTTGAGAAAGAAGAAATGTCTTTGCTGCTTTGACCAGCTCCATCCTTGCCATCATTCCCTTCCCCACATCCCCATCCCTTCAGTCTCTTTTATGCTTGAAATAAAGGGACAGTGAGCTAGGAATTTTCTACTGTGGTTAGGGTCTGGACCATCAACACACAGCTAAAGCTATATGCTCTCTAAGGTCCCCCAGTCCTGTTGAAGGTTTATACTCTTTAGGGCTCATCCATAGATGTGGAGGTGTATACTCTCCAGGCCAGGGCACCCAGCTAGAGTTTTGCACTCTCTAGGGCTCAGGCCCATATCTGGAGATGTGTTTTCTTGAGGACTCAGACTCTCAGCTAGAGGCATGTACTCAATCTCCAGTTCTAAGTACCATATCGAGTCCTATCAGGAAGAGAAGTGGCTTCATTTTGCCCCTCCTACCTTAACTACCTCCTTATTCCAACATCTATTAGGATTTTTCTAATTTCTAACATTTTAATAGATTTGTCATATTTCACATGGCTTCTTTCTATTATTCTCTCTATTCTGATTGTGCTCACAAATTCTGACCTATTCAAGGACACCACGGGGTGTAGTGGAAATAGCATTAGACTGGGAAGAGGGGGAAGTCACGAGTTCTAATTACAGCTCAGCTACTAATAATTTGCAAAGCATTTTAATTTTCAAAACCCTTTATATGCATGGCCTCATTTGATCCTTACCACAGCCCTCTGAGGAGAACATATCAGGGACTATCATTTCCATCTAGCTGAGTTACCCCAAAGTTACATGACTGTGAACAGGCCATCCACTTGGGCAAGTCCTGTGCCAGCCTCACTTTCTGCTCTGTAAGATGAAGAGCATGAATTAGCCTATTACTGAGGTTCCTTCTAAAGAATGACAAAGCAACATCTTCTAAAGGAAAGGTGGGGGAAGGAATAAAGCCAGAGACAAAGCAATTGTGACTTTTTTGCAATGTATTCAGGTCACAAAGATTTCATTAGATTTACTAAAACATGGCTAATGAAAAATAAGACCCTTTTAAATTTTACCTACTTTCTGAACGTTACAGTCAACTCAGCTTTCTAAGCTTTGCACCCCATTGACATTAATTAGAAAACTCCGTATTAAGGAAAGCTTTTAATGAGCTGTT
Source organism: Pseudochirops corinnae (assembly GCA_028646515.1). NCBI lineage: Eukaryota > Metazoa > Chordata > Mammalia > Diprotodontia > Pseudocheiridae > Pseudochirops > Pseudochirops corinnae. The sequence goes on from CM053585.1 coordinate 262,073,663, forward strand.
ATTTCAAAAGGTTTTATTGGCGAGCAGCTCTGTTCAGTTTAATAGCACATAAAACGGCATCCATAGAGATTGTCTTGATAAAACAGAGGCATTGATGGGCTAGCTAGCTCCTCTACTCCACCTTATAAAGGCCTCGGTATTGAGATGATGTTCTAGTAACACCCCAGTAGGGCCAGAACTACCCATTTTGACACTGAGGGCAAGCTTCATAAAGAATGCCTGGGGCAAAGAGTCAGGAACATCCTCTCAAATCAACTCATTAACTCTCACTCCCTCATAATCCAATCTGTTTCGAAAGCCGGTCAATTCTCTCTTTGCAGCATCTCTCCACTGTGCTACTTTCTCTCTTCTGATACTACCACCACTGTGGTGCTGATTAGTTTTCCTGTCACAAGTCCCTCCTCACTTCAGTCCATCCTCCTTTTGGCCATCAAAGTGATCTTCCTAATATACAGGTCCCACCATTTCATTCTACTACTGAATAAACTCTCGTGGCTGCCTATGACTTCCAGATCAAATACAAAATCTTCTGTTTAGCATTCAAAGCCCTTTGTAACCTAATTATATATACATATATATATTTCTATCTATATATGTATATCTATCTATCTATCTATCTATCCATCTCTCTATCTATCTATCCCCTTCATAACCTGATTCCCTCCCCCCAAAATATACCTTATATACCTTTCTAGTCACCACTCCCCTCCTCCTACCTCCTCTACCCCATAATCTTCATTTCACAGACACTAGACTCCTGGCTGTTCCTTGAACAAGACACTACCTCTCCCATCTAAGCACTTTCTCGGTCTGTTCCAGATGTTTGGAATACTCTCCCTTCACATATGCACCTCCCTGTTTACCTGGCTTCCTTGAAGACACAGCTAAAATCCCATCTTCTATGGGAAGCCCCTCCTGATCTCTCTTAATTCTAGTGCCTTCCCTCTGTTGATTATTGCTTATTTAGCCAGTACTTAGGTTGTTCACAGTTGTTTGCATGTTGTTGTTTTTTTCCATTCCGTTGTGAGCTTTCTGAAGGACAAGGACTCTCCCTTTTTTTTCTTTTATCAGCAGAGCAGAGCACTGTGCTTGGTACATTGTAGGTGCTCAATAAAGGTTTATTGATTGACAGACACTCAGGTGAGGAAAAAATACGAAAACACAATTTGGGGTGTCAGTGACTTTAGATACTTGCACCTCTGGGTGGACACCCAATGAAATAACAAAGTTATCATGTGGAGGATTTCTCCTGGGGGTAAGAAGGAAAAAGGTGGGATTGTGAAGGTACCCACCTAGGGAGGGATCACCAGAATGAGGAAGAGTACAGTCTGAGAGTTTCTTATGTTAATGAACCAGTCTTGCCATTTGGGTGTTAAGCTCAATCATTTCTAGCCTTTAAAAGAATGTAAATGCTTTCGGTCATAATGACAACAACAATATTTATATAGCACTCAGTACATGCTAGGCACTGTGTTTATTCCTTTACAATTATCTCACTTGATCCTCACAAGTAAGGGAGACAGCTGCTATTGTATCAATTTTACAGATGAGGAAACTGAAGCAAGCAGAGGTTAAATGATTTGCCCAGGGTAACACATTTCGTGTCTAAGGTTAGATTTAAACTTAGGTCTTCCTGACTCTAAGCCCAGCCCTCTATCCACTATACTACCTACTGCCTTCTCTGTATCCTATGGTTTTAGTATATGGAGTATTTATTCCATCCTAGTTATAGCAATGTACCAAAGCTACTTCCTACAATTTCCTGAAAATGGAAATGCCTGATCCTCCCCGCACAAAGTAGAAAAGTAGACTCATTTTAAGTTGAAAGGGCTGCCTTGGAAACAAGTGTGTTCCCCATCTAGAAGTCTTTAGGCAAGGACTGGGTGATCTCTTGTTAAGTATGTTAAGTAGAGAGTCTTTGGGGGTTTTAGGTTGGACTAGATGGTAACTGAGGAAGCATCTAGCTCTGAAAATCCAGAATTCTGGGATTTTAGTATTCTTTAAAGTGTCCACAGTGTCAGCTACACACAACTGATCCCATAATTGAGAAGAATTCTATAAATTTGAGGCATCTAGATTTTGGGAAGCCATTTGATCAATTCTCTCAGACTATTCCCTGGGATAAGATGGAAGGCTGAAAGCTGGATAACAGTACAGTTAATTGGCTTCCATTCTGGTTCAGTGACTGAATTCCAGAAGCACCAAATAATGATTAGTTTTGCTCTGTCTCTGTCTTTTCTTTTTACCATTTTTATCAACAACTTGGCTAACATAAAATTGGAAAATGATAAACTCTGGAGAAGATGTAGAAAAATTGAGACACTAATGCATTGTTGGTGGAGTTGTGAACTGATCCAACTATTCTGGAGAGCAATTTGGAACAATTCCCAAAGGGCTATAAAAATGTGCATACCCTTTGACCCAACATAGTGCTTCTAGGTCTATATCCCCAAAAGATTATACAAATGAGAAAAGGACCCAAATACACAAAAAATATTTGTAGCAGCTCTTTTTGTGGTGGCAAAGAATTGGAAATTTAGAGGATATCTATCAGTTGGAGAATGGTTTAACAAGTTGTGGTATATGAATGTAATGGAATACTCTTGTGCTATAAGAAATGATGAGCAGGCAGACTTCAGAAAAAAACCTGGAAAGACTTGAGTGAACTGATACTGAGTGAAGTGAGCAGAACCAGAAAAACACTGTACACAGTAACAGCCACAATGTGTGATGACTAACATTGATAGATTTATATCTTCTTAGCAATGCATGCATCTAAGACAACTCCAAAGGACTCATGATGGAAAATGACGTCCACATCTAGAAAAAGAACTATCTTGATCTCTCCTTTTTTCCCCCTTTTTTGTTTGTTTCTTCTAAATAATCTAATTCAGAGATGCCAAATACATGGTCTGCAGATCGAATGAGGTCCACAACATTCCTGAACAGAACCTGAACCAGATTAAAATGTGGCTCCTTAATCTGATTTTAATTCATTCATGTATTAAATAAATAAGTAAATGTGTGTGCTTTCTAAGTATGTGGTCTGCAGGGATCTTTTTAAAAATTATTTATTTTTAACATTCATTTTTAAAAAAATGTTGAGTTCCAAATTCTCTTTCTCTGTTCTACCCCCTCACCCATTGAAAATGCAAAAAAATGTGATATCAATTATATGTGTGAAATCATGAAAAACATATTTCCATATTAACCATGTTGCCAAAAAAAGAAAAAAAGAAAGAACGCAAGAAAAATAAAGCTTAAAAAAATATGCTATAATCTGTACTCAAACTCCATCAGTTCTCTGGAGGTTGATAACATTTTTCATCTTAACTCCTTTGGAATAATTTTAGATCATCATATTACTGAGAACAGTTAAGTCATTCATAGGTGATCATCATTACTATACTTTTGTTACTATATACAAGAGTCTCCTGGTTCTGCTCACCTCACTTTGCATCAATTTATACAAGTCTTCCTAAGTTTTTCCTGAAACCATCCTACTTGCCATTTCTTATCATACAGTAGTATTCCATCACAATCATATATCACTATTTGGTCAGTCATTCCCCGGTTGATAAGCATCCTCTCCATCCATGACAACATATAATTTGATATAGGCTCTACATACATATACATATTCATATTCATATTGAGCCTATTTTCACGTTAGTTATGTTGAAAAGAAAAATTAGAACCAGTGGGAGAAACCAGAGATTATGTGCTGTCTTGGGTGGGGGGAGGGTAGAGATGAGGAGAAAATTTGAAACTCAAAATCTTATGGAAAGGACTGTTGAAAACTAAAAACAATTAAATAAATGAAAACCTCAAAGGAGACACAATCCAGTCTTCAAATGTGTGAATAGCTACCATATGGAAGATTGATTTGATTTATTCTGTGTAGCTACAAGGGGTGGAACCAGGATTCATAGGCAGACATTCCAGAGAGGCAGATTTTGCCCCACTATTAAGAGGATCTTCCTCCCAATTACAGCTGCCCAACAAGAGAATGGGTCACCACACTGAGTCATGAGCTCCCCATCAGTGGAAGCATTCAAACAGGAGCAATGGATGGCTACTTGTCAAGGATGTTGTAGAGGGGGGTTCCTATATTGTTTGAGAAGTTTTAAAAAGTTGAAAATGGTAGCAACAAGAATACTAATAAGAATAATTAGATCATGATCTTGGGTTAGAAGAGACTACTGAGGCCATCCAGCTCAGTCTCCCCATTTTATAAATAAGCAAAATGAACTTGAGTTAAGTGATAAGTCCAAATCACCCAGTTATTAAGCATAGCATTTGAATTCAGGTCTTCTGACTTCAGAGCTTTTTCCACTGTACCATGTTAACTGCTAATGACTTGGAAGTTCCTTTCAAATCTCAGGTTCAATGATCCTATAAAAAAGTGTATTCCTGTTGACTTTGGATAGAAATCACAAATTTCTTGATGGAGTCTTTAGGCCTTCATAGTCAGTCTCATTGTATACCCTGCATAGTCTCTCCATATTAAACACACTCAGATGCAGTATAACTGATACCTATAAATATCTTTCCAATAAAAGTGGGGTCATGTATTTCCTAGTGATCATCTCCCACTGCAGGCAGTGTGATAAAGCAGCAGGCTCAAGGCCAAACAACTTTCTCCAGTCCACAGATTCAATAAGTTAAAATATGTTTAGGAAGAGAGCTGGAGGCCAAGCTCACTCTGTACTTTAAAATTACATGGAGACGGCTTATCTAGCATAGGCACGGCAGCTACAGAGAGCCAACCTCAATTTAAAGGGGCATCAATGAGTCACGCAGGCTAACAAAATCCCTTCTGAATTTGGGGAGCTCAAGGACAGTAATAGACCTGAAGAGGTGGCTTTTGGGGAAAACATCGGTCACTGTAAGGCTTATTGTGACTAGCCTACGGATGCCTATATAGTCCTAGCACATCCATGAGACTCACCAACTAAAGGGCTGAACAAGGGAATGCCATTTAGAAAGGACCTCCAGAAAATCTTTCTCTGCTCTGCAGTGCTGTAGAATGAAGAGAGTGGATTTGAAGTCAAAGGACTTGGGTCTGTCTCCTGCCTTTATTCCCTGTGTGAGTTTCAGTTAACCTTTTTAATTTCTCTGGACCTTAGGTTTTTTGTTTTTTGGTTCTTTAGAAAATGAGGGGGCTGGACTAGATGAGCTCTAAGGTCCCTTCCAGTTCTAAATCTATGATTCTATGATATCTTCTAGGAATACATCTCTCATCTATGGAGGCTGGTGCAATTAGAAGGGTCCTAATTTCAAATCCCACTTCTGCTGACTTAGACTACTTCTGTCACCATGAACAATTCCTCTGGGCCTTTGTATCTTCATCTGAAGAATGAAGTCTGTTCCCCTAAATGTTATTCTTTAAGATATAAATCTATGATTATCTTTGGGATCCTGGGATGACAGAAATCAAAAATAATTGTTTGGGGTTTTTTTATTTTGCTTTTTTTTTTTTTGGAGGGCAATTGAGGTTAAGCAACTTGCCCAAGGTCACATAGCTAGTGTGTCAAGTGTCTGAAGCCAGATTTGAACTCAGGTCCTCCTAACTCCAGGGCCGGTGCTCTATTCACCGTGCCACTTAGCCACCCAACAATTTTAATATTCAAGGAAAGATTAACATCAAAGGACCAGAATGTGTCCATTTGTAGTAATGGAAAGAAGTCATTTGTTTATTCAATAAGCATGATTATAGCATGACTCTCTGACATAATCCTTACCCATAGGAGGGGCTTAACAAATCTTTGTTTGCTGAATGAGCTCTACCTGGTGGTTTAAAGGAAGGTAAACTACAAGCGTATGTTGAGGATCATAGACCTAGAGCATGAAGGGACCTCTGAGGACATCTACTTTAGCCTCCTTATGATACAGATAACTGAGATCTAGGGGAGTGATTTGCATGTCACCCAAGTAGTACATGGTAAAGGCAGTATAGTTAGGTCCCAATTAGTGCAAATAACGAATCTCCCAAAGTGATCATTTTTTTTCATTCACATTACATATTTCCTATGGGCTGGAACCACATGTTACATAATTATATTAACTTTTAATAATGTGAATTCAAATGCATACAATCACTTTGGGGGATTGATTATTAGCATTAATTAAAAAAGACCTTGCCATATTAGAACTCATATCCTTTGACTTCATTTACTTATTTATTTACTTACTTCAAATTCATTTCACCACAACACCATGCAGTTTCTCCTAGCCAAATTATATTAACAGTATGATATAAAAACCAATAATCTAGCTATAATAAAGAATAAATCATGTAAGTCTCTGATATCCTTGAAAATACTAACAGAGTCCTTATGACAACAACCATAAAGGCCTCACTCTACCCAAAGGTGGCTCTAAAGTTGCATGATGGTGCCATTAAGGCTACATGTTGCTATTACTCCCAACTTTGACTAGGAGTCATAAAAACTATATCTTAGCATCTGTTCTACTATTAATTCGCTATGTAACCTTGGACAAGGTTATTTATCTCTCTCTATCTGGGCCTCAATTTCTTTTTCCATAAAATGAAGGCACAGGATGAAATGGTGTTACATATTTAGAGTAAGAAAAAGACAAAATCATAGGAACACAGGTTGAGAAATGGAAGGGGCCTTACAAAATACAATTTTCCTTATTTCATAGCTGAGAAAATCCCAGAGGATTTGCCCAAAGTCTTACCCAAAGGGAATGGCAGAGCTTGGGATTGGAACCCAGGTCCTTTAACTCCACATTCAACCTTCATTCCATTCTAGTAGAACCTGGGTTAATAGGGAATAGCATGGTACCATATAAAGAACATTGGTTCAGGAAGCAGGGGACCTGAAATCAGACACCGTCCCTGACACTTAATACCTATGAGTCTTTGGACAGCTCACTTAAGCTCTCTTGGCTTCTCTCCAATTCCTCACCTACCAAATGAGAGAGTTGGATTAGATGACCTCTGAGATCTCTTCCAGCTCTAAATCTACGATCTTGTGAATCATTTAACCTCTCTGGTCCTTAGTTTCATAATTGGTAACATTAGAGTATTCAAGTAGATGGTTTTTCAGGTCCCTTCCAACTCTAATTCGATGACTTTATGATTCCACAACAATCTCCAAGGTCCCATATGGCTCTATGATTGCACATTAATCAGTCAACAAGCATTTATAAAGTGCTACCATGTGCTCAGGGTGACTACATGCTGGGGATACAGACAAAAAAATGCAAGTCAGTTAAGCAACAGGCACCATTAAATGCCTCTTCTGCTCCAGGCAATGTGCTAAGCATATAGGAAACAAAGAAATGCAAAAATGCAGAAGCTCACAGTCTAATGGCAGAGACAACATGTATGCAACAATTATGAGTATAGAAGATATCTACAGGATAAACCAGAAATAATTTCAGAAGAAAGGCACTAGCAAGTAGAGGTCAGGGAAGACCTGGAAAACAAACACAAGTATGGGGAAAGGACAAAGGTATAAAAAAAAGTGGAAACATAGGAAAGTGCCATGTTGCCCATAAAATATGACTCTAAATAAATTTTAGAAATAAAAACACTCACAAAAATACAGAAAAACAAATCTCCCACTGAAGGAAGCTCATCGTAGCACGCTGGGAGCCAGAACCAGCCTGGCCTGAAACAGCAGCTTGGCCCTGGGGTGGCCAGGACAAGCTGCAGCTGGAGCCTTCAGGAGAGTGGATCAGTGGCAGCCATAGCAGTTTCCAGAATTATCAAGGACAAAGTGAAAGGTCAGTGGAACTCAGCTAAATTTGGGGGAGAAAAGCAGTCTGGCCAAACAGCCTCCAGGGCAAGTAAGCGGCAGAAGGCCACCTCCACATGGCTGCTTCAGAAGCTCCCAGCCTGCAGACTGCAGGGGGGCCAAGCAATCATTCAGAGGCTAAGAGTTCTTGCCTTGAGCAGCCTGGATCCAGATCATGGTCTTGGGTGGTGGTCCTGGGGTGCATTTTCAGTGAACCAAAGCTGGTGGGGGCTGCAGTGGCCTCCTAATAGCTCTAGCAACTGTGAAAACCCCAGCCATTTAGGACAGAGCTTTCTCCTCTGGAAGCAGAGTTCCACAGAGCTAAAAAATCAAGTAATTTACTGGCAACATGAGTAGGCAAAGGAGGCAAAGTAACAGCAACCAAACTCAAGATTCCTTCTTTGGGGACAAAAAGGATCAAAGCATGGAACAAGTCAGAACTCCCACACCAAAAGCTTCCAAGAAACATGAAGACTGCCTAGAAGCCATAGAGCAGCTTAAGAAAGATTTTGAAAACCAAATAAGAGAAGTGGAGGAAAAATTGGGAAGAGAAATGAGAATGATGCAAGAAAATCATGAAAAGAGAGTCAACACCCCAGTTTCTGGGATAAGAACTCATTATTTGACAAAAATTGCTGGGAAAATTGG
>CM053585.1:262082579-262101166 GCA_028646515.1 Pseudochirops corinnae
AGGCTGCCAAGAGGAAGCAATTTGAATACTGTGGAAACACAATTAGGATAACCCAGGATCAAGTAGCTTCTACACTAAGGGAGTTAAGGGCCTGGAATATGATATTCCAGAGATCAAGAGAGCGAGGATTAAAACCAAGAATCACCTATCCAGCAAAATTGAGTATAATATTCCAGGGGAAAATATGGTCATTCAGTGAGGTGGAGGACTTTCAAACATTCTTGCTGAAAAAAACAGAACTGAAAAGAAAATTTGACACTCAAATACAAGAAGCATGAGAAGGTCAACATGGAAAAGAAATCATAAGGAACTTATCAAAGTGCTAACATTTATATGCCACCATGGAAAAACAATAATTGTAACTTATGAAACTTTTCTCAGTATGAGGATAGGTGAAGGGAACACAAATGTATGTGTACATATATACATATATATATATATATGTATACATACAGATATGTCTATATAGGAGGGTTTATATACGTGTGTGAACACGTATCTGAGTATGTATATATATATGTGCACATAGAGGGCACAGGATCGATTGAATAGGAAGGGATGATACTCTAAAAGGTGAAATTCTGAGGTGGGAGAGGATTAGAATGAGAGGAGAAGGGAGAGACAGAATGGGGTTAATCATCTCATATAGAAGAGGCAAGGCATAATTGTTACAATGGAGGGGAAGAACAGGAAGGCAAAAGGGAAAGGGTCAACCTTACTCTCATTGAATTTGGCTTAGGGAAGGAATGACATAAACTCTAAACTGGGTATCCTGCCACACAGAAGAGAAGGGGGGATGGGGATGAGAGGTGAGATGACAGAGAAGAGGGCAGAGTAGGGGCAAGGGATGCTGGAAGTACACACTTCTGTAAAGGGACAGGGTAGAGAGTATAACAAGGCAGAGGGGGGGGAATAGGAAGGAGGGACATATAATCAGTCTCTCACAATATGCCCATTGTGGAGATGTTCTGCGTAATTACACATGTACAGCCTGTATTTAACTGCTTGTCCTTCCAGTGGGGGTGGGTGACAAGGGAGGAAGGGAAAGAATCTAGAATTTAAAGTTCTATAATCAAATGTTAAAAATATATATGTGTATATATATATATATAATTATTATTAACTACATCCAACTGGGAATTAAGATATACAGGCATTGTGGTAGGGAGATCCCTCCTGCCCTACCAAAAAGTCAGAGTGGCGAGGGAAAGGACATAGGAGAGAGTAAATTGGGGGAAGGTTTATACAGTGGGATAGCTGTTTTGAGGTGTTGGGTAGGGGAAAGATGGGGAGAAAATTTGTAACTCAAAATCTCGTGGAAATTAATGATATAAACAAGAAAATAAATAAATTTATTTAAAAAAAATAAAATAAAACAAGTTGAAACCTCTTCTGCAATTGATAATCTCAGAGAGGTGTTTAGAACACAGTGGGGTTAAGTGATGTGATCAGCCTCCCACAGCAAGCATGTGTCAGAAGTGAGACATGAATTCAGGTGACTATGGTCCTGAGGTTATATTTCTCTTCATTATGCTGAGCCGTCTCTTTAATGCTGGGTTAAGTGAATAAAAATAAAATCAACTGATATTTGTATAGTATTTTAAGATTTGCAAAGTACTCTAAATAAATTTGATCCTCACAACAATCTCCTGAGGATAGGCACTGAGTGCTAACATGCTAATTAACTTGCCCAGGATCACACAATTAGTAAGTTGGTGAGAAAGAATCTGAACCTAAGCTTTCCTGACTCCAAGTGAATATTGATATTTCTAACAAGAGTATTCCAGCCCTAAAAAATAAAGCGAAAGTCAAAAGGCTGCCATTTATGAGGTAGAAGATGAACTCAGCACCAGAAAGATGCTTACCAGGTGGTAATTTTTTTTGTCCTTGGACACTCATGATGATTCTCTATTAAGATGTAGAAGGGATGGAGATGTGTGTCCATTGAAGGAGTGCCCACAGTGATAAAATCATAGATCTGTCCTAGAATTTTCCATTTTCCACAGTATTACAGTGACATTATGGGTTAAATAAGCTTCCATGGGCTGGTCTGAGAACAAAACCACCTTATATAATATTGCTTCTATGGGGAAAATGCACACTGAGTTCCAAATGACTGACTAACAAATGAACTTTTGGAACTGAATCAGTTTGGAAGCTGAGGTCGGTCTGTATTTCAGTTGTCGTAGCAACCAAACTGAATCAACCATTCAAGCAACCAGGCCCATTCATTGTTTGGCCATAGACCTATAAATGATCAAATCCAAAGGAATAAAATAGATTCTGGCTTGGGAAATGTCCATGTTAATATTTAAAGGAACATCTGACACAGCCCAGAGATGTCACCCTTTGTCACCAATATAAGCAAGCACACAGGGGATCTTCTTTGTGAGCTTAAGGCATTGTCTGTGTCCCAGTGACAGCAATGACAAATCAAACAGACAAAGACCTGTCCATTGGCAAACACATTCTGGTATGGGTAATGGACAAGTGTCCATTGCTACTATCGTCATTAGAGATTTCTAATGGTGTGTGGTGGTAGTGGTGTGGAGGCAGCGGCAGCTATATCTCCTTCAGAAAGTGAAATGCATTACAAGGCTGGAATGGATTGTACTGCTAGAAACAAATGGGGCCACAGGCTAAAATAAATTATTCTACAACACAGCTTCCACCAAGAGATGGCTGCTCACAAGCTCTAGGCCTTTCAGAAGAAATCTTCTCTGCAGGTATTCATTACTCACTGCTTAATGCCAACACCATCCTGTTCCTTCTGAACCCCATGCTCCACCTTGGCAGCCACAAGGAGGGAAATTCCACACCTACTTTGGTAATGAGAAAACTGAGGCCTACAAATCTGTCAGTGCTCCAGAAGCCTGTCTATCTCCTAGGGTGATGACATACATGTAAGAGTGGGAAAGGGCACTGGAGGCCACTTTATCAAGATTCTTATTTTACAGAGGAGAAAACTAAGGCCTTGAGAGACATTAAATGACATGACCAAGATCATATGGATAATAAGAGAAAGAACTGGGATTTGAATTCTAGTCCTGAGTTCTTTCTACTACAGCACACTGTCAACAGTTTTGGAAAGCAGCAGAGAAAGAAATATAATTTTCTAGTATCTGAGTAGTAATTACACTGGAATTATATTAAAAATGACCTGTGTTTCTATGTGTTTGCATTGGGTATATCTCTATTACTGTTATCATCATCATTACTATTATTATTATTATATCCCTATCATAAAAATTGCTGGGAAAACTTTGTCTTGGATAAACAAGATGAGAAGGAAACTTAATATCCTACTGTATCAGAATCCATGGAAGGGGTTGGCGATGGTTTGGGGGAAAAGAAAACCAGAGGTGGACAAGCTTGCTGTCTTCCTCTATCTGGAGGATTTTCATATAGAAGACAGAGCAGGCTTTGTCTTCTTGGCGCTAGAGAACAGAGTTAAAATAAAGGGGTAAAAGTTGTAGAGAGGTAGACTGTGACTCAGTGTCAGGGAGAACTTCCTAACAATTAGAATGTAATGGTTTGCTTCAAGGAATAGTGAGTTCACTGTCCCTAGAGTTCTTCAAAGAGAAGTTGAATGCTTACTTGTGGAGATAGAGAGGAGTTTCTTGTTCAGGTGTGAGTAGCATTAGATGGAGGTACCTTCTACCTTGGAGAGTCTTTCACCTACAATGTTCAATTCTACCTGAGGATCTTTTCTTGATTGTTGCAAATGCTGACTTTTCTATCTGTATCTAGCAGGCTAGAGCAACTAGACCTCCTCAGCTTAGGGCTGGACTCTGAATACAGTGGAAGACAGATGTTTATGGATTAAAAGCAATGAATCAAATAAGACCAATTAATTAAAACAAAACAAATTAACCAGAACATAAAATTAGGCAATCTGACTTCTAATTGTAAGAAAGATCAGGGACTATCCAAGTTGAGAGGGAGAGAACAAATGGGTGTGATTCCCTGAAATCAGAAAAAGAGATGTTCCACTTCCACTCTTCCTTAGTCATCTCATCTTCAAAGAGAAGTTGAATGCTTACTTCTGGAGATAGAGAGGACATTCTTGTTCAAGTGTGAGTAGCATTAGATGGAGGTCCCTTCTACCTTGGAGAATCTTTCACTTATCATGTTCCATTTTTCCTGAGGATCTTTTCTTGATTATTGTAAATGACTGACTTTTCTAGTTGTGTCTAGTAGGCTAGAGCAACTGTGAGGGACAGTTACAAGTTGCATTTCCCATTAATTTTCCTGAGCTCAAACTCCTATGAAAATGACCCATTTGATTTTCATCCAATCCTAGTGTCCATTATATTCGATAACAACAATAGTAAATAAAACACTTTTATAATGCTTCGGTGTCTGCAAAGCATTTTATATATACGATTACACTTGATCCTACAACAACCCTGTGAGTCAGGTGAAACACAGTGTGAGGTCTTAAAAAATGGAAGATGTTTGTCTTGGAGAATGTGCAGTGAATGTGGTACATATGTCTTTAGGCAGCTGAGGGCTCCTAGATGAGGAAACGAATTTGCTCTCCTTGACCACAGAGGGCAAAGATGAGAACAGTCAATTAAATATACAGAGACATACTTGGCTCCAAGTAGGGAAAACCTTTTTGACAACTGAACCTGTCCCAGAATGGAGCAGGCAGTCTCAGAAGGAGGTGAGTTCCTGCTCAATGGAGAGCTTTGGGCAAAGACTGAAGGATCATCTGCTGTTCAAATCCTACCTGTGGCCTCTGAGGTTTCTTCTAAACCTGAGATTCTGAAATTCTATAATCCTCCCATCAGCTCCTCTGGATCAAAAAGTTTTACCCTACTTTGTACGTAGGGGTTTGACATGATATCCTGTTTGCGTAATGGTGACACTGCTAGTTAGTAACCGCTACACAGACATCAAAAGAGAATTTTTACAAAAAAATGAACAACAAAAAACAAGAGTCTATCTCCTGAAAAAGTGTTCATTTTCTATCTGCAATGCCTTTTTGCCTTTGTAAACATAGGACATAATAAAAAGGAAGGAAGGAAAGAAGGGAAAGGGAGAAAAGGAGGGAGGAAGGAGGAGAGAAGGAAAGTCTCCTGTGTGTTGCCTGCCCCTTTAGAACAATGACTATTAGTGTTTGTTTTTTTTAATTCCCCAGCATTTAGCAGTGCACACATGGTTAAGTGTTTAATACTTTTTCATTAATAAATAATGATTACTGGGGCAGCTAAGTGGCACAATAGATGGAGTACTATACCTGGAGCTGGAAATCTTGTCTCAGATACTTATCAGCTGTGTGACTCTGGGCAAGTCACTAAACTGGGCTTCAGTTTCCTTATTTCTAAATGGAGATAATTAATAGCACCCACCTCCTGGAGCTGTTGTGAAGATCAAATAAGATAACACATTTAAAGGTCTTTGCAAACTTTAATGGGCTCTATCAAATGCTAAGTATTATTATTCATTGATTCTATAACCTCAAGAGTCATTCTTCAAAGTAGCTCCAGTGGAGGGAAGTCACCTATCTCAGAGAAGTTATGATTACATTAGGAAGGAACTTGAACCTAGTGGAAGAAGACAGTCTTGGTTGATTTCTCAAAAGGAGCAATGATTGATTTAATTTTACATCTCACCAAGGACTTGTTTGGCCATCTACCCACAGGAGGTACCTAATCAATTAATGCTTGTTTTACCGAATATAGAGAAAAGAAGGGATAGACAGTGAGGCAGGAATGAGTTGTTTGTGAAGAAGTGAAGAAAATACTTACAGAATACCTGTCTCTTCTAAGAGTGACTCGAAAAGAAGTACAAAACTTGATATTCTAATATCAAGTAAAGTAGCCAAGTGTTTCAAAAGAACATGGGAAGGGTTATTAAGCATGTATCATGTACAAAGCACTGTGCTAAGCACTGGAGCTAAAGAAAGAAAAGGAAGACAGTCCCTTGTCTCAAGAAGCTCACATTCTGATGGGGGAGACAACACGCATGCAAAGTTTTGGCTGCAAGTCAGATGGAAAAGCTTTGTGGTCCTCAGGGGGCAGCAGCACAGCAGATGGCAATGTTTCTTCTTTAGTCATTCCCACTGATAAAATGATAATCATTTTCTGATGTTGGGCCATTTGACAGTGCCAAGGATTTTGCTGTCAAGAGCTTTCTTCTCTGGATCCTCAGTAGCTGAGGCTGTAGCCCCTGCAGGAAGGTGCCAGGCTACATCTTCATCATCATCCTTCCAAAGAGGGTCACTAGGCTGGAAGCACTGCTATTTCTGAGGCTCTTGGATTCTACAAAATTGTTCTAGACAATGAGAGTTAAAGAGAAGAGCACTGTGGATATGATAGCTCAGGAGAGGACCTGAAGGAGCTAGAGAAGCTGGGAGCCCCTGGTTTGTTTGAGGGTGATTCCTCTTTTTGCCAAGAGAAGAATGATTAGACTCACAGAATGGGGTCATAGACTCTTTGCACTAGAAGAGACCTTAGAGCTTGATTAATGATCACTTAAGGAACTGAGGCCCATCCAGGGGAAATGATTTCACCAAGTAGAAGTTGCTGGGATACAGTCTGCAAAACTGACTGTTTTGAACACATTTTTTATGTCTCAGTCAGACAAAGGGATCATCAGGATGTCTGGGTAAGTCCAGACTTCACTGAGTAGCAAACGGGAGATATATTGTAGCTGTTAAGGAGAAGGAAAAAGAACAGAGAGTGGCTGATTCAAGGACTGGCACTTAAGGGCCCCTTACAGGGTACTTAGGTGAAGATGGTTGCTACAATTGAGTAGCACTTTCCTGACCACAGAAAAGGGGAAAAACTTATGGTCCCTAGAGAACAATGGAACAACTTGTGATTTCAGAGACAAGGGAGGGAGTAAAATTGAAGCAGGTACTCCCTTGCCATAAATCTCATGAAGGGCAGTCTTCAAGAATGGAAGTACTTCTGTTACAGCTGGATTCTATATAGTGCTTTCAGGTTTACAAAACATATTTCTCAGAATATCATTGTGAAGTAGGTCCTGCAGGAATCACTGTCCCAAATTTCATAGCCTGGGAGTGGGAAAGTGACTTCCCCAAGGTCACTCGGCTAATCCTGGCAGGATTCAAAGCCAGGTCTTTTAATACCAGGTCTTTCCAATATGCCACACAGTCTAAGACCCTCAGAGGGAGTAAATAACTATTTAATTTAAGGTTAATCCTACCTTTAAGGTCTTTAAGCAGAGGCTAAAAAAATAATAATAGTTAGCATTCATATAGCACTTTTAGGTTTGCAAATTACTCTACAAATATGTATTTGATTTCATTTATCTTCACAACAATCCTGAGAGGTACATATTATTATTATTCCCTTTTTACAGATGAGGAAATTGAGACAGACAGAGGTTAAGTGACTTGCCCAGGGTCATACAATAAAGAGGCAGGTTAGGAAATCAAGTCTCCCTGATTCCCAAGTCTAGAACTCTATCCACTGTTCCACTTACCTTTCTCCTTGTCAGATTATAAAGGGGATTCCTTTCATACATGAGTCAGACTATATGGCTATTGAAGTCCATTCCAACTCTCAGATTTCCTGATTCTACAATAATTAATCTGGATTAATTCTCTGTAATAATTAATCTATGAAAAATAAACAAATTTTGATCTGGTAAGAATTTATATAACATATTTTCAAAGACTGAACAAGAGAAATTTCCCACTTCACCATTAACCTACACTGTGTACTTGGGATATAATAAAAGAAGACCCTTTCATTCAGCATCATATTTCATGTAACTGTTCCCTCTGAAGTGAAAAGTCAAGTTAAACAGCTCACAAGGGGGCAATAGGAGAGGAGCAGCCTTGAAGGGCCCAAGTCACATAGTCAATGAGAACCATAATACCCGACAGATCATTTGAAGTTCAGTATGTTGAGACAACAAGACACATCCTATGAAGGCATGAAAGGCCAGGAAAGCCCCTCCTTTGATACTGAGCACCCTGGACAGGGACTTTTTTTTTTTTAACTTCCTGAAAGGAGGCTTGAGAAAGTTGGCCCATTAAATGCTGCAAATTCATTGCGGTGCATCTCATGTGGAATACAAATAAGGAAAAATGCTAAAGCACAAAGGATGAAATGAAAATACCTTGTGATGTTTAAAGAGACAGTTTGCTACTTAAATATTGCCTGTGGGCATGGCTCAGTGAAGGCCTAAGTGGCTACATGTTCTGCCGCACTTTACAAATTCCTCTAGGATGGCCATGCATCACAACAATACCTTCCATCTTCCATCAAGGAACATAAAGAATAGCTCATACTGAGGAGTAAAGAAATAACTTTTCATTTTCTACCCTTTTCTTTGGGAAAAAACAAAACAAAACAAAACTCTGGCTCACTCATGGGCACAAACATACTCGAAGCACACACATACACACAAACACACAAATCTCTCCCTGCGGATATTTTTCTTTGGCATGTGTTGATCAAATGCCCAGGAGATTAATTATTTCCAGAATCCCTAGGAGAAGAATGCTGGTGACCATGTGCAGGTAGTTTATTTTTCCAATGTAATTAACATGGGGATGTCACATGGGAGGGCAGCAAGAACTACCCAAGAGAGGTCCAGAAGAATAACGCTAGGATCTCTGGGAATTGATGCACGAACTCCAAACCCCAAAACACGGCCATTCTTCAGCCCATTAGACAAGCAGAAATCTCCAAGCATTGGGGAGCATCTCCCTTCACATATGCTGAACACGCACAAGGGTGAACACATACACAGACACTGCAGGAATGTTTTTTTATGTGGCAAACCCCCACATTTTTCTGCTGCTGAAATGAATGATTAATGTTTATTGTAAAAACTATTTATTACTACAGGGACATTATTTGCTGTACTTTTGGTAAGAAAAAAGCGTTATACATCTGTTCATTCCCACTGTCATGATGTCTGGCTACATCAAAAAGCACCTGTGTTGTAATAGAAAAAAAAACACCCTAAGGCAAATATATTAGGTTCCTGATATTCACAAGTGGGTGACAGACAGCTATAATGGGGACTCTTATACAAGTGTAACTTACGTGCATTTATACAGAGCTTTCTCTCTTTCGCAGTCTATGAGAGCCATACATCATTCGGCTTGCCTTGGTGTAATACAGAGGTCCTAGAACACCTGTCAATCTCTCTGTCAGCCCTGAGGGTCTCTGGGTAGCATCTGCATGGGGAGAGCCTCCATTTTTCATGTTTTTTGAAGGGAAATAGGCTGCCAGGGTTTGGGAAGTGGGATATAAGCCAGAAATTTCTAGTCCTGGAGTCAAATACGCCCCCCCCTTTATTTTTTTTCACTCAGAGCAAGTCGCATCACACAGGACTTTTATAATCTGTCGCTGCTGCTGTTTGGAAAGGCTCAGGTGTTATCCTGAGGCTCTACTCCAATCCCTTCCCCAGGAAGTGGCCCATTATTCTGGCATTGATGTTGTCTCCTTGAAGAGGGATACATTCAGTGTCTTGTTCTGACTGCCTCGTCCAAACACGCTGATGAAGGTTGAATTTTGAAGGGGACATTTCCATAGTAGGAAAAAACCTAGGCTCTGGGGTTAGAGGGCCTGGTTTTAACTCCCAATTCTGCTGCCTAAGACTAGTATAAAGTTGGTTAAGCTTCTAAATACTCTCTTTTTACAGAAAATGTAAAATGAGAGGGTTTGACCAGATCGTCTCTAAGGCCCTTTCCAATTCCAGGACTGATCCTATGATTCATCTGGTCATTGATGAATGATTTATCCTAATTCATACAGCTGAGTCTGGCCTTTAAAGGAAAAGAGGCAGGGAGAGAGATAGAGACAGAACAATACTAGCTATTCGAGAATTGCAGAGAAATATAGAGAGAAGAGGGATAATATAGAAATATGAACTTGACTCCCCACAGGGTGGTCTGTGCATCTATAAAGCCTCTCTAGGGAACTAGGAAGCCCTCCAAGAGAGTAGAAACCATGTCTCCTGGCTGGCAGCAAACAGCAGTAGTTAAAGAGAGGAAAGGGGAGTTGCAAGAATGTGAATAGCAGTGGAAAGGTTGAGAAGTTTCTGGATGTACCTAACCAGGTTCCTGAATCATGTTAATAATGATGATGATGGTGATAGTTAACGTTTGTATAGCAATTAATATGTGTAAGGCACTGTGCTAAATGCTTTTATAATTATTATCTCATTTGATCCTCACAAAACCCCTGTGAGGTAGGTGCCATTATTATACCCACTTTACAGATGAGGGAACTGAGGCTAACAGTAAAGTGACTTGTCCAGGGTTGTATAATCAGTAAATGTCCAAGGCCCCTTTTGAACTCAGGTTTTCCAGACTCTAGGGCAGGTGCTTTGTTTTTGGACCAAGTAGAATTGATTCTAAACTAAGCTAGAGCAAGAATTGAGGAGAAGAAAGGGACAGAGTCTTGATATAAAGGCACAAAAGCAAACTTTGCCCTTGACTTGTATAGTGAGGTATGTGGACTGTGCTTCTCCACTTGGTATAAAAGTCAATGCATTATCCTTTTTTTTTTCTTTTTGGAGGGCAATTGGGGTTAAGTGACTTGCCCAAGGTCACATGGCTAGTTTTTGTGTCAAGTGTCTGAGGCCGGATTTGAACTTAGGTCCTCCTAACTCTAGGGCCAGTGTTCTCTCTATTCACTGCACCACCTAGTCAATGCATTATCAATCCTGAGTTCTTTCCTCTTGCAAAAAGTATCCACCCACAGTAGTACTTGTCTAGAGGATTACATATTCAGTGAGGAGCTGGGATCACTATGAGGGATTGCCAGTCTCTAGAATTTTGAGTGTGTTTCCCTTTGTGGGAGAAGGTCTGAGTGTGCTGAACCTCAGTGCTGGGACTTATGGACTGGCGGGTCAGTTCTAGGACTTCTCAATAATCACTTTTTTTTTTGGCTTATGCTGCCATCCAGGGTTTCTGTGAGAACACCAGAATTTGTCTACTATCTAAATCTCAGCACTAAAAAAGGAAAAAGAGGATCTTAGATTAATATGAAACCAAGTGTTAGCCAGGTTTCATTTAGCTTGATACAAAAGCAAACAATTCGTTTATGTCTGCATAGATAATCAAGATAATTCCCTTTCCCTCTCTGGTGGGCCTCTCTCTTCTCTAGAGACAAAAATAATATTAATAATAAGAATAACAATAGTAATAACTAACATTTATATAGCACTAAGTGACAGGCACTATGGTTTGATCTACACACATCTCCAGATTTTTAGTAAAACCCCCAACCACTCTATTGCTTTAAAAAAGAAAGGAAAAGAACTGACAGTCAATCACTCTCTGAATCTAAACAGTCCACATAACTCACAGGCAGTGAAGAACAGGTCTAATTTTGCTTAAATTTCTATACTGTAGCCCTGCCCCCATCGCTTCTCAACTCTTGCCTGAGTGTTTCTCAGCTTGGCTTAGGAGCTCACCTGTCATTTTTACCACTGTCATTTCCCTAATTTTAACTTGAGCTCTAACCAATCCCTATATGACCTAGGAAATCACAGTTGTCTTTTTGCCTCTATTAGTCCTGGTTTCTCTTGTCCCGGGGAGCCTCATGTTTCCTTGGAAAGGTTCAGTAGATATGCCAGACTCCTTCCAGAGAATCAAGCCCATGTTTGCATATTGTTCCTGTATCTCGGTCATTTCTTGACAGCCCTCCAGGCTTTGTGCCTCTTCCGTGTGTTCCCTTTTAAGGACCAGGCTCAAGGTTTATGAACTAGCAGTAAATCAATCATTAATCTTCAGTCACTAATCAACCATCATCAATGTGTTGTCAATAGAGCAACAAGGAATCAGGACCAGGAAGGAACTCATATGTTATCAAGAAGATATCATCAGTGGTAGAATTAATGTAGCAACGATGCCTGACTCAGAACCACTACCTTGCTATTAAATACACACGAATGGCTATGCAGCTTATTTAAGAGGAACAGTTTGAAGACTGTTGAGATTATGTGTGCAAAGGACCTTGACAGAACAAACTAAAGATCCCATAAGAAAATAAATTTTTACAGTATTATCATTTTAATGATTATGATGATGATACCAGCAGCTCATATTAATATGGAAATTTAAGAATTACAAAGAATTTGTTTTTTACCTTTAGACATTAAATGTATTTGTTTACTTACAATCTATATTATTATTTTGCAACATGGCTATGACATTTCTTGCTTATCTATTTCAGAAAATTGATCTACCCAATCAATATCATTATTATTATTTATTTATTAATTTTTTACAAATATTGAGGCAGCCACTGTTGGGGCTACAAAGGAATGATTGCTGACTTCAAGGTTTGGGACTGGCTAGGTCATAAGGCCACATAAAATTGTGCAGGATTTTCTGGATCACAGGGTCATATCCCCAGGGGAAGAGGTCTTAGAGGGCATTTAGTTTACTCCTCTGATTTATAGATGAGGATCTCAAGGACCAGGGAACTTGAATCAGAGAGAGGATTTGAATCCAAGTCATATAAGCATCAAATGTTGAACATGAATCCAAATTTTCCTGACTCCAAACCTGGTATTACATTTATTACTCTATGCAGCAAAGATTACTCAATCCCTAAATCATTTTTACCACATGGCATCCCTATTCTGTACCCAAGAATGTGCATAAAGTCAATAAGATAATGGAATATTTCTGTGTCATACAGAACAACAAATAGGAAGAATTCAGAGAAGCATGGGAAGATTACCAGAGTCTCCTATTTGGTCTTCCTGTGTCAAGTCTCATCCCATTCCATCTTCCATACACTTGCCAAAGCGATGTTCTTTCAGCAAAATCTGACCATATCTCCATGTCCTGTCCCTCTACTTAGTAAACCCTAGTGGCTCCCTCTAGAATCAAATGTAAATGCCTCTGTTTGGCATTTAAAGCTCTTCCCAATGTGATCCCATCTTACCTTACCAGTCTTAAAATACCTGATCCCACTCCACTCACTCTAAGGTTCAGCCAAACTGGTTTTGTTGCTTTTGTTTACAGGTGAACACTTCTCTCATCTTGGTGTCTTTTCCTTGCCTGCCTCCCACAGTTGAACTGTACCCTCTTCTCAAAAATGCCTTTTGGAATCTCTCATTTCCTTCAAGAATCAGCTCAAGTCCCAGCTTCTGCAGGAAGCCTCATCTTATCCCCTTCTCTGCTACTGTGCTTCTTCTGTCTTGTAGGTGTACTGTGTATACATATATATGTGCATGCTGCCTGCCCCCCACTAGAATGTAAACCTCCCAAAGGCAGAGATGATTCACCACTGCCTTTGTAACCTCAGAGCCCAACACAGAGACTAGTAGATAGAGCATAGTAGACACTAAATAAGCATTTGTTGTTCAGTTGATTGACTCCTATACAGAAATGTAAAATGAAGAAAACAGAGGCAAACGAAAAATAGCCATGATGACGACTGCAATGGAAATGAAGTTAATAGGAAGAAACAACAGAACACGGGGCAAATCGAATTGCTGATGTTAGTACGGGACTGCCAGAGTTAGAAAACACATCCCTTCTTTTTCTTAATCTCTAATCTAAGTTACTTTTTTGCCTTCTGGAGAGGGAATGGACTTTGTTATACCATTTGCGTGTTTACCGCAGACTATAAGGTAAGTATATAGACAAATTACAAATAAAGTCACCATTCTCTGAGTTCCCCATGCACCTCAAATTCCCACAGATTCCATGCTAATTGAGAGGAGAAGTAAAACATGCCCAATTTACCCAGCCTAAATCATAGTTTTTCTTTCCTTCTCATTTCTTGAGCGGCTGAGGCTTGTGCTAATTTGCATTTTATTTTTCAGATTCTTCATTCAAGTCCATAGTTCTTTCCCATTCTTTCTTCATTAATGTTTTAATGTTTACTATCCTCATTTCCAATGCTACAATCTTCCATTCTCCTCAAAGCAAGTATTCCTGTCCCATGCAGAGCATACTGGGATAGCATCCTGACTCTTGAGGCCTATGCATTTTCCCAGTCTGAGCCTAACCATATGCATCCAGGAAAACATTGACAAGTTTCAAATCCATTGTATTTTTAAAATACATCTTGCTAGCAGGAACTTTGTAGCCTGAGCTTTATTTCAGATGTGGCTGTGTTTTATTTAACACCGAATGCCAGGCTCTGAGAATAGCTTGCAGGAGAAATGTCAATCAACTCTCCAGCATGATCAAGGCACCCATTCCCCAGCTCATTAGGGCCTTCTCATTCTGTTTAAGCTGTTCACATTTATATGTCGTAATTAGGAACTTAGCGATTCTGACTGCTAAACAGAAAAGCTCACTGGGTACATTCACATGCCTGAATTTTAAATATGCTTACTTCCCATTAACCCAGTTCCTCCTCAGGTAAATTCTGTTGGCTGAATTCCTGCACCCTGAGCCATGAGATTTAGGGACATAGAATCGGAACAACTAATTGTATTGAAACACATATTGATTATTGTTTTTCATGACTCGTTAAGTGCTTGTCACCAAACGATCATGCCACAGTGTTTTAGACTACTGATTTGTGGTTGGCTTCCCATATTGACCCTAATCAGGCTCTGAAGTGCCATCTGTAATTTTGATGGTCTGCATTTCATGGTGAGCTAGAGTTCTGCAGGTGTCCCTAAATCAGAGAAGGGAAAACACCACAACCTTAATAACATGTGTGTGAACCTCTTTTCCAGCTTGAATATCACAAGGGGCGTTGCAGCCAAGCTGAATTTTAAGCTTTGAAAGATCTTGCAGGAAAAAAAAATCATTATTTTAGTTTATCCCAATGACTCTTATGGCCAAATATATTTCGTCTAGCCAGAGCTACAAATAGAAAAGGGAAAGGAGGAAATGGAAGAATTTAAGCACCTTCTATGTGCCAGATACCATGATAAGCATTTTACAAATTTGATCCTCATAATAACCCTGGGAGGGAGGTGCTATTCTTATCTCCAATTTTACAGATGGGGAAACTGAGTCAGGCAGTGGTTAAGTGACTTAAGTCACATAGTTAAGATATGCTTAAATTCCAATTTGAACTCAGGTCTTCCTGACTCCAGGCCCAGCACTCTATCCATCTCATCATCTAACAGCATCTATAAGAACATTCATTCCATTTGTCATCAATAAACACATCTTGGACACAATAGGTATACAATTATAGAATTTAAATAAAAAACACTGGAGACCACAAAGGGAATGAATCATCCCAGTGTTGACAAGGATTCACCTACTCATCTTATCCAACCTTCTGTCTGCTGCAAGAAATTTCCTTTCAATATCCTCTATGGGTGTTCATCCATCCCCTGCTTGGACATTTCCAGTGGCAGGGAGCTCACTACTCTTTGGAATAGTCCATTCCAGGGATGAACAAAGAACACTAGATCCGGAACCAGAAAACTTGGTTCACATCCCAGTTCTGCCATTTACTAGCAGTGTGATTTAGACAAGTGACTGCCTCCTTCTTGGCCTCCATTTCCTTCTCTGCAAAATGAGGGAAGGGTTAGATCAGTTGATCTCCAGGTTCCTTTTCAAGCTCTAATTCCTATGTTCTTACAATGGACTATATAGCCAGGGATGAAGGGACTTTGAAAAAGTCATTCAGTAAAAGAAAGGAAACAGGCATTTATTAAGTAGTACCATGTGCCAGGCCCTCTGCTAAGTGCTTTACAAACATTATCTCATTTGATAATGGGGAGAGGGAATTGTAGGAGAGGCTGATAAATTAAAAAAAAAATACTTGTTATTTGAAAAATTCTTAAAAATGACAAACTATATAAAAATAAATACTAAGATCCCAGAATTGATAGGAATATCTTCTTTCTATTGAACTAAAACATGCCTTCCTGTAACTTCTCTGACTTGGTATGAGTTTAGTCCTTTGGATACATGCAGGCAAAAGGCTAATCTCAGCTTCTAAAGTAATCACTTAATAAAGGGAACTACATTTTCATTCATTCATTTATTCATTAATTCATTCTTCATGTTTTTAGTGCCATTATTCTTGTGGTGATGTTGTATGAGCCAAAGTCATGGAACATATCTTTATAACTTAAAATGGAGGGAATTATCTGCTTATCTTCGTCTCCATCTATCTCTGTTTGTCTGTCTTTACCTCTCTCTCCCTCTTTCTCATTAGTTTTTCTGGTTGCCATGTGATGCTGTTGATTCAGAGAGAGTTTACTCAAGCTCCTGAATCTTTCACATGAGCTGCTATTAAGCCACATCTCCCCCGACCTGTATTTGCACTGACTAGCGCTCCTTAGATGTTCTCCCTGGAGGGTCTCACATTGTCGGATCATGAAGTATGTGGCTGTCAGCCCATGATAATTGACAAGTAACACTGGGGGAGGAAATCAATTTGAACCCGTCTTGAACACAAGTAGCAATAAAACAGGGCATACTTGGCACTCTGGGACAGGCTCATTCCACTACATTAGCACACACTTCACTTTACAGAGATTTGATCTTCCTAATAATGTCAATAATATTTCACTCCTGGTTTGCTTTAAGAGTGGGCAGCAATGTTACAAAGCTGGTAAAGTCTCTCTTCTGTGGCCCTCTTTTCGTATTGCTTTTGCTGCCAGGATTTTGAAGGCCCCCCCCCCCATATATACATTCGTATATATGTATACATATATAATATACAGAATAGTATATATAATTTATTATATATGCATATATTCACACATTATATATACATATGCACATGTATTGTTTTTGTGTATATGTGTGTGTATATGTCTATATATAGCTTTACACACTTCACGGAATTTTAGGTTTCAGTGGATGTGAGAGGCCATTTCTAGAGGGCATAAATGACACCATGTAAACATGTGCTATCCTCATCTTTAATCTGTAAAATGGGAATAATGATCCCATCTCTGGCCTTTGTTTTACATTTCTGCATAATGAACAGGTTGAAACAGATGATCTGAATGGTACCTCTCAGCTTTAATAACCAGTAATTCTCTGCTGCTATATCCTTCACAATCTGACTCCTGTCTCCCTGTTCAGGCTTATTACATGTTACTTTCCTGCATATCCTCTTTGTTGCTACTAAATGAGTTTGCTTGCTGTTCTAAGTGCACAACATTTGGTCTCCTTCCTCTGTGCCTTTCCTTAGTCTGCTGCCCATGCCAAGAATGCATTTCTTTCTCACCCCCACCTCTTAGAATTTCCAGCTCCCTTCACTGACTCAGGTGACACCTATTTTACGAGGCCTTCCTCAATTCCCCTTTCCCAGCTCTTACTGTTCTGCCCCTCCAATTACTTTCTATTTAGCATATATATGTATATATGACATATTTAAAATATTATACATATATACGTGTGTATGTATAAAGTATTTGTGTATAATATATATATATATATATATATATATGCTTTATGTTTATTTTTTTGTGATGAATAGTCTTCTCTATTTCTCTATTTAAATAAAAGCTTCTCTGGTTTTGTCTTTATATCCCTAGCCTGACACATGGTAGGCACCCTAATAATTGTTGACTAATTGATGTCAATGCCATAGGGCTGCATGACGATCCAGTGAAATTACATATGAGAAAATGCTTTTAAAATTATATACATTTTGATCTAAACGTAAGGCCACTATTTATCATTATTATTACCTTGCCTTTGGAAAGCACACTAGTTTTCAGAGCATTTCCATGCAAGCAATTAATAGAATAATTTTAATAAAAAATATCAAGCCTACCATTCATTCAATAGCTATTCTTCTTTTGATCAACAAAAAATGAATGTGTTCACTGGACATTTATGTTCAAAGACGAACTTCTAGAGGAGTGAGCAACTGGCTTTTTGTTCCTTTCCTTTCCTAAAGTAAGGATGTATGCTCCATCCTATGAGTTACAGGTGTTGCCTGTATTTGCAGACCCAAATGGATTTTTTTCTTAAAAAACAAAATAAAATCTGAGAATCTCAGAGTTGAAAGGGGCCGCAGAGACCACCTGACTCCGGCCTCAACTGGAGTGTGAGTCTCCACTAAACATCAACAATAAGGGGTCACCCAGACTCTATTTGAGAACATCCAGAGATAAGAGAGCTCTGTAATTTCAGAGGCAGCCCTTCCTATTGTTAGATAGCTCTCACTGGGAAAAACAGATCTTCCTTTAACTAGGGCTCCCAGCTTTGCCCTCTGACACCTTATGGCTTTCCCTCATAATAGCCTTTTAACTACTTGAAAACCAGGATTATATCTTCCTTTAGCCTTTTCTTTTTTTTCTTTTTTTAAATTTTTTTTTTAATTTTTAAATTTTATTATAGTTTGCATCATTCATTTCCACAAGATTTTGAGTTACATATTTTCACTGCCTCTTTCCCCCACACACCACCCCAAAACAGCCATCCCAGTGTGTCCCCCCTCCCCCAGTCTATTCTCTCCTATATCACTTTTCGGTAGGGCAGGATGAATCTCCCAACCGCAGTGCCTGTGTATCTCAAGTTCCAGTTGGATGTAGTCAATAATAATAATAATAATTGCATAGATAGATAGATAGATAGATAGATAGATAGATAGATAGATAGATACACATTCATAACATTTGATTATGGAACTCCAGATTCTTTCTCCTTCTCCCTCACCACCCATCCCCATTGGAAGGACAAGCAATCC
>CM053585.1:262101666-262117757 GCA_028646515.1 Pseudochirops corinnae
TGGGGTCCTCCCGGCTGCTGTAGACTTCCGGCTGACTGGATAATGAAGACTCCAAGACTGAGGCCCAAGATGACGATCCGGATCCAGGCCGCTCAACGCAAGAGCACTGGCCTGAAAACAATCGCTCAGTCCCCCTGCTGTCTGCAGGCCGCGGGCGGGAAGCTACAACACGGAGGCGGATGCAAAACCTCTGCCTTTTCACTTTTCCGCTCTGGAGACCTTTCAGCCGGACTGCTTATCTCCCCCTTTCGCAATCCCCACTTGCAGCTGTCACTAATCCACTCACCAGAGAGCTTTCTCTGCTTCTCCTGCCCAGCCGCCCCCGGGGCACAGCCGCAGCTTCAGGCCAGGCTGGTTTTCGGTTCGCAGTGCTGATATGGTTCCTCGTAGCCGAGCTGACTTTAGTGGGAAGTATCCTTGTGTGTGTTTTGGAGTTCTAGGATTGGTTTAGAGTCCTATTTTATGGGTATTTTGGGGTGGCTATGTGAGAGCTGCAATATGTTGCTGCTGCTACGCCACCATCTTGGCTCCGCCCCCCCCTTTAGCCTTTTCTTAAGTCTTCCTTTTCATGGGCTATCCCCCATGCCTGAAATAGTTTCCTTCTTCATCTCTACCTCTTCGTGTCCCTGGCTTCCTTCAAGATTCAACTCATCTCTTAGCCAGGAGGTCGACCTAGTCCCCAACCCCCAAACCCCAATCTCCAAGCTGCGAATGCATACTCCTTCCAAATTCTGTTGTGTTCTTCAGTCATTTACTTGAGTCTGACTCTTCACGACCCTGTGAACCATACTGTTTGTGAGACATCTTCTCAGCAAAGAGACTGGAGTAGGTTGCTATTTCCTTCTCCCATGGATTAAGGGAAACAAAAGTTAAGTGACTTGACCAAGGTCACACAGCTAGTGAGTTTCTGAGGCTGGATTTGAACTCTGGTCTTCCTGACTCCAGTCCCAGCACTCTATTCACTGAGCCACCTAGCTGCCTTTCCTTCCATGTTACCTTCTATGTACTCTGTATATATCTCATATGTACCAAGTTACTTACATGTCATTTTTATCATTAGAATGTTTGTTCCTTGAGAGTAAGGACTGTTTTTCTTTTTGAGGGGGGTGGGTCCTTTCTTTGTATCACCAATGCCCGGGATATAGTAAATGCTTAATAATTGCATGCTGCCTGATTGACTCTTTTCTAAGAAAAATATCCCCTTTGGTATGATCCTGTTACTTCCTTCCATCTTTATTGACACTACTATACATCTTGGCTTTCTTCACTTCATCTGCCATGTGTTGTTTCACTTCAACACACTACTAGACCATAAACCCTTGGCCTGATTCCAATTTTTGATATCTGCTTTGCTTTGATTCTGTGTTAAGTCTTACCTGTTCATCCCTCTCCTGCTGCCATCTGCACCCCTGAGGCAAGTCCATGCTATTATACCAGGGTACAAACATGTTGGTAAAAGGCTCTGCAGCTGTCAGGGAACTCTTCCAGGGAAGTTGGGCCCATACTAACTTACAAAAAACTCTACTCATTCCATTCTGCTTCAGTTCACAGAATCTGGGAGCTGGAAGAAAGCTTAGAGATAGCCTAGCTTGGACCCTCTCTGCCTGAGCAAGAAAACCCTATTTCTGAGAAGTGGTCATCTGCTGAAATACCACCCAAGTTAAGAAAGCTATTGTCACAAAACTGGTATAAGTCCTATAACCTGGACCACCCTGTGTCTCCTCCCTCAAGCTCAGAGCACAGTACAGTTTTTAGCACCAGTTCTGATTTTGCATCTAGGGAGGGGCTGTCTTACACACTGCCTGAAGTGATAGGATCTTAAGACAGAAAGATGGACAAGACTTTAGAGATTTTCTGGTTCGATCCCCTCATTTTACCAATTAAAATGATAATAATAACAGTAAGAATAATTTGTATTTATAAAGAACTTTAAGGTTTGCAAATCATTTTTAAAATGTTTCATTTTATCTTTACAACAACCCTCAGAGATAGGTACTATTATTATCCCCATTTTATAGATGAAGGAACTGAGGCAAGCAGAGGGACTTGCCCAGGGTCCCAAAACCACCAAACATCTGAGGCTAAATTTGACCTCAGGTCTTGCTGACTCCAGGTCTATCACCACATCCATTGTAACACTTAGGCAACAAATGAAAATGGAGCCCAGAGAGATTCACTCACCCAAAATCACAAAGATCAAAATTCAAACCTAGGTTCTCTGACTCCAAATCCAGGGACCTTTCTACTGCCCCATCTTGCCTCTTCCAGATCCCTCCATGGTATAATGGTACTCTGGACTCTGAATACAGTTGAGTTAAAATCTCAGGAGAACCTCATTGTGAGCAATGAAGGTAGGGATATGGCAAAGAAGAAAGAAACTTGACTCTGGAGTTACGACGAGCTGGATTTAAACCCTACCCCAAATTCTACTTTTGTGACTTTGATCAGGTAAGTTTCTGGGCCTCTGCTTCCTTATTTATAAAGTAAGGAGATTGAGCTAAATGGTCTCTAGGGACCCTCCCTGCTCCAGATCAGTGATTCTCAGATCATGGCTCAATGCCTAGTGAGGACGCATCTCAGGGTTTTTCAGCTTCATCCTCAAAACTCATAAGGGTTATCCACCCACTCCTGCATACTCTTGGAAAACTCATCCTCCTACAGCATTAATTCTGTCCTTTCCTCTCTCACTTTTTTCAAGCTCCCTCAGTAAAACCTCCTTATAGATTCCCTGAATCATGGTTACGCCGCTTCTCTCCCATATCCACAGTGAATTGCCTCTCTGCTCATATTATTACTCTCACTGTCTTGACACCAAGTCAGTGGTTCGACACCACACAAGGTCACTATCATCCAAGGTCCTCTGAAATCTGGCTCTAGCCTGCTTCTGTAATCTTAGGCCATGTTACTCCCCTATAAGAACCCTCTAGTCAGGCTTATCACTTGTTCTCTGAACATGGAATGTACATTATTCTCAGTCCCTACCCCTTCTCAAGTGAATCTCTCTAGCTCCAGAACCAGACAACTTTGTAAAGGCTATCAGAGAAGCTTAGGGAAGTGCAGACCCCATCTACTCCTTTTGACAACCCCTTCCTGACCCCAACACAGCAAGTTCTACCCTTTTTCACACTTTCTCCTTCTGACCCCATAAAACCTTCAGTTCCCGATAGACATAGCTTTGTGCTATTATGACCTTTTTGGACCCTGTCTCTGTGATGAATGTATTGGTTATACCTTCCATAATTATATTATCTACAAACTTGGTAAACATGTAATACATGCTTTCACTGAAGTTACTGATGATAATGTTGAATAGCACAAAGCCCAGGACAGATCTCTGGGGCACTCAAGTAGAAACCTCTTTCCAAGATGCCATTGATCCATTAATAATTTTTGTTTTTTGCTTCAGTCTACCTTAACTGTACTATCATCTAGTCGATACATGTCCATCTTGTGCATAAGTACCTCATTATAGCCTTTGTCAGATACTTCTCCTTTCATCACACGGCTTCTATATTTATCTACTTACTAATCTTTTGTCTCTTTCAATGGTTCCTCCCACATAAGTTCAACAAAAAACATTCATCAAGTGCTGACATACAGAATCCTTTGAAACATGATGAACCCATAGTTCCTGTTCACCACTTCCAGCAAAATCATCTTTATGCAAAGATTTTTAGCACGAATTTCATAAAACTCAAAGACCATTTTTCACATTAACTGCTTCTCAGTCATGTATCCCTCATATTGTACTTATGAAGATGATTTTTTGAACCCAAGGGGAAGTTTTTAAATTTAGCACGATAGAATTCCATCTCATTATATTCAGTCTTTTGGTCCATTCTCTCAAAAACTTTGAGAATTCTGTCATAAAATGAATTATTTCCTCTCTTTTCACTTCCTCTCTGGGTACCATTCTTGACCTTTTGGAACCTTTTTTTTACCACATCCTAGCAACCTTTTCACCTTGGAAGATTCCTACAGCCTCCTTCTCTAACTGGTCAGTTCCTTCTGAAACTCTCATTTTAAGGGGAGCCATGCTCACTCCCTCATTCCTCTCTAGGCTTCAGGAATATAGTAATTGATTAATAATTGCTTCTTGACTCGATTTATCTATGTGTCATCTGAAACCCTGAAAAGCATGCCACCTATTAATTAGGCAACTATTTTTACAAAAGTGCTAAGCAACAAGCTTAGATCCCGGAGGTCCTCCACTACACACTTTCTTTTGAGGATAACTCAAACCACTGATGACTATTCTTTGGGTATGTATAATAAACCATTTCCAAATCTACCTCACTGCACTGCTACCTGACCAATATCTCTTCATTTTGTCCAGAAGAATGTCATATTGTTGCTCAGCCATTTTTCAGTCATGTCTGACTCCATTTGGAGTTTTCTTGGCAGAGATACTGGAGTGGTTTGCCTTTTCCTTTCTCCAACTCATTTACAGATAATGAAAATGAGGCAAACAGGGTTAAGTGGCTTGCCCATTGTCACACAGCAAGTAAGTTTCTGAGGGAATATATGAACTCAGGTCTTCCTGACTCTAGGCCTGGTGCTTTATTCACTGTAACACCTAGCTGCCCCCTGTGGTCTCTAGTATACGACAGTCTCCATTTATCTTCTTCACCACATTCTCCTGCCCAGGTTCTTGGATTTCTCCACACTGCTATATCTTCTCATATATGATGCTACTATACATCCCATTTTCATCCAACCGGGTTCTCCTGAACAAGGTAGGTGGCATTCCAGCATCATATTCTAGTCGTGAGTCTCAACCCATCAAATCTCAGTGATATGCATAAGACCAAAGTTACCTTCTTCCTTTAGAATCTTTCATTCACCTTGCGTGTCACCTAGTCTTTATGCATTTTTGTGAAGACCTCTATGGCCATTCATTTGTCTTTTTAACATTTCTGCCTCCTTTCTTTGATTTTTCTGCTTGTGTATTTCCAGGTGTCTCTCCTGCTATTCCTCTTTCTACACCAGTGCTGCTGTCTACAGAATGTAGCTTGGTTCACTGACAGTTTTCTCTTTTCTCTTTCCTTTTTAGTTAAAAGGTCCTTTTGATAAGATTTGGCTATCCTACAAGCAAACACATTCTTATCAGCTCTTGGTAGGTGCACTCCATCTCTGGCCAGGAGCATGTCATTCTTATATATTTTGTGCTGTGATCCGAAAGTCAAAATCCTCTTCTCAGAAACCATCCTCTTAACTGGCTTTTCACTCCCCATGTCTGTCTTTTTCTTCTGAAGCCTTTGCCTTTAATCAGAAGCAGTGATAAAAACACCACCTGTGTTCTCAAGATCCTCAGTTTTTCCCACAAGCCTTTATTGTCTTTAGCAATTCTGTCTCAATTCTTTCTAGAAATATCATGTCTGCTAATGTAAATCACTAGGTATAAGTAATAGTCATCTGGTTAACCTACCTTCTCATAATACATGAGAGGTAGTACAGTATAATAGAGAACTAACTTCCAAACCAGGAAAATCTGCATTCAAGCCCTTCCTCTGACATAATGGTAGGGTGACCTTGAGTAAGCAAATACATCTCTCAGTGCTCTGGCAACTCTCTAAAAATAAGTTGCAAAGATGGTGCTGGCCAGCATTCGTAGAATGAGCCTCCCCATATGACAGCGCCCTATATCAGGGAATTGACAGGTCTAGGATTTGAACTCTGGTTTTCCAGAATCCAGGTCTAGTGAACTATCCACGGTGCCCTCATGATCACCATATTTTAAATGACTAAAATTGCCAGTTCTATGCTGCTAGTTCAGGGAAACTGAGTGCAAATCAGAACATGAATCATAACATATGGGACAGTAGCTTCCTAATGGGCAGACATTCTCTTGGGGCTAAGCTGAAGTGACCAAGCCAAATTCACTTGTAATAGAAGCCTCTTTGGAATATCAAGCTTCCAGATGTGTGAAGTTGCTGCATTAATCCCACTGCACCTTTCAGATGCTGACAATCTCTGCTCGGGATATTGGCAGACCTCATGCCTAGTTTGAAAATGAAAGACTTCTAACACCAGCTCCTTTGCAAGTTTTTCTCTCACTGCAGAAAATTTTCTACCCAGGTAAGAGTCAAGTTTTAGCAAATGAGTGCTAGCTCATTCTTGGCTAGGAACAAGACTCTTCTCATACTATTTCCTGTCTTGTACTTACTCTGTGCTCTGTTGAGAGTGGCCAGCTCACTGTTCCACAGAAATAAGCTCTCCTGCCTTCATGCCATTGTTTTCACCATTAGTCATGCCTGGAATGTCCTCCCTTTCCTGCCTTCCCATTTCTGCTTGTTGAAACCCTGCCACTCTATAATTCTAGGTCCTATTTAAATGTTACTTCTCCACAGGAGCATGAAGCCTTCTACCATCTCTACCCCCACTAGCTGGAAATGAATTTCCCTTCCTTGGATGTCTTACAGTACTTTGTTTTGTGCCTTGCAAGATCCTTGACTTACTATTCTACTTTGGGGGTTTTTCAAACCTTTTGATCCTCACTCAAATCTCACATGGTTCTCTTTTCTCCCCACCCTTTCTGCTGAGAACCTTGCCTTATGTTTCACTGAAAAAAACTGAGGGCATTTGGTGAGAGTTTCCTTTTTTCCTCTCTTTCTCATCTCACTTCCCTTAGATGCTTTCTGAGACCATCTCTTCCTTCACTCCTCTAACTGATCCCATTCCAACCTGTCTTCTCCAGTAGATTATCTCCTCCATCATCCCTATTCTCTTGTTGATCGTCAATCTCTCTTGTTTGTTTGCTGTTTGCTGTCCTAATTCTTACAAGCATGCCCATGTCTCCCCCATCCTCAAAAATTTCCCATTTGTTCTATCCATCCTCACTAGACACTGTCCTATATTTCTCCCCTATTTTATGGCTAGACTTGAGAAGGCTGATTCATAACTGATGCCTCCATTCCCTTTTCTTCTCACTCTCTTCTAAAATCTCTGCAATCCAGCTTCCCACCTCATCATTCAACCGAAACTGCTCTCTCCAAAGTTGCCAATGATCTAAATTGCCAATTGTCAAATCTAATGGCCTTTAAAAAAAACTTCATTCTTCTTGACCTCTCTGCAGCCTTTGAGGCTATCATTCTCCTCTCCTTGTTCAAATCTAAACTCATTATCTTCTCCCTCAAACTCTCTGCTCTTGTATTACTTTTGAAGATACCACCATTCTCCTAGTTACCCAGGCTTGCAAATCATACACTGTCCTCAACTTCTCCTTCTGCTTCACTACTAACCTCCACCTTCACCTAGTCATCCAATACATTGCCAAGTCATTTAGATTTTTATCTTTGTAAAATTCTTCCTATATGCACCCTTCTCTCCTCTGACACTTCTGCCGCCCTGGTTCCAGTCTCTTATTGTCAAAGAGTGGTGGGACTGCAGAGTCAGAGAATCTCCTCTCATTTCCAATTTGACATTTCTCTCTCTGTATTGAGATAAGCTCTTTGAGTCTAGAAGAGAACAATTATAATACTGGCAATTTTCTGAAGGAATAAGCATTGGAAGCTAATTGTAAAAATCTAATTTGTTTAATTTCATTTATTAAAATGTGGTTTTTGAGACATCCCTTGACATATGTTTAGATTTTATAATCTTGCCCTCAGTCATACAAGATGCCCTCTCCTCCCTTGCCCTTTATTGACTGAGGTAGTTCAGGACTGACCTAGTGGTGCTAAGGTCATCCTGGGAGTGAAGGAGCTTCCCTGAATCCCCTGAGGGGGCTCTTGGGTAGTCAAAAGGAAACTTGAGAATATTTCTGACTAACCCAAAGTCTCCACCTGCCATGTCCTTCAAAGCTCTGTTCTTCTTCCACAGTCACAGAGATGTTTCCAGAACTACACACTGATTATTTTGAACACATACTGTCTGAATTCTCGAAGCAGTTTTTATCACACGAAGCCTGGCAAGCCAGTGCCAAGATATCTCCCTGGAAATGTTCCTTAAAGGGGCTTTTTACCACCTGGGCATGTCTTACCTCATAGAGTGTGATCAGGCCATTGGTCTCATTGGGAGGTTTCCACTGGACATAGATCTTCTCCTCAAAGGGCCCTCCTTGGATGGATTCAAGTGGAACAGCTCCAGGAACTATGGAATGTGGAGAAGGTAGGAGTCAAAGCAATGCTTATCCTCCAAGATGTCAATGCCCCTCCCATCTCATTAATTCCAAGAGAATAATTCCAATAAACCCCCACTACTTTCCAACTATTTAGAGTAATAAGGAAGCTAGTTTGTAGAATGAATAAAGATCTGGACTGGTGCCTGACTTCAGACACTTATTAGCTGTGTGACTTGTGGCAAGTCACGTTATCTCTAAAATCCTCACTTTTCTCATCTGTGAAATGGAATGATAGGAGCATCTATCTCATAGGGTTGTAAGAATTAAATGAAATGATAAATGTGGAGTGTTTTGCAATTATGTATTACTACTATTTAAATGATGATGATGATAATGCTTTCAGTAAGAGGGAAGGTAGCACTGATACCTCCTAATCCCTTAATCTATAGATTCTGAGAAATCAAATAAAAGTGATAGAGAGAGTACTTTCCAGTGCAGTAGAGTGAAGGAAGGGCAGTAAGGCAGAGAGTAAAATCACTAGACCCATCAGGACAACTGGATTTGAATTCCCAATGGACAACTTCCTTATTGTATGTCCTTAGGCCAGTCACTTTCTATCACTGAACTTTAGTGTCTTAATCTGAAGAATGGGGATGAAAATGTTCATTCTACCTACCTTGCTGGGTTATCATGATGAATGCATTATAGAAAGAAGAGCAGCAATTACTATATCTAGACAAGGTGAAGCAGATCAGAAATACAACTTTCTGTAGCTTAAAGGACACATTGAACCATTGCTATCTCCAGTGAAACTGGGCTTGGAGGAGGAACTGTACACTTGTTCTCAAATTCTGTGCAAATCAAGGCATTATAAGGGACTTATAGAGAAGTTAATGTGAAAGAAGGTAGGAGTCAGTGTAGTACAATGGAAAGAGCACCAGTCCCCATCATCATAAGACATGAGTTCAAATCCCACCTCTGACATTAATTATGTGACATTTGGCAGGTTAATTCAACTCTTTGGGCCTCAGTTTCCTCAAGTATAAGATAAGATGTCTCTTCAACTTCTGGATCTACAATTCTGTTTTCTTTGACTAGGGTACAGAGAACAGAAGCTGGCATGAAGTTAACCCTGGAACATTTAAAAGTAGTTCTGACTCCATTTGTGCACTGTCTGATATAGGGGACACTCAAGGTTGCATGTAGAAAAAGGGAATTAAATTCCTGGGTGCCCTGAGTGTTCCTTTTTCCATTTCGGGAGCAGCTCCCAAAATGACATGCCTTTCTCCCTCTCTTCCATCTCCCCTTCTTCCTTCAGATTGGTTTAGATTTGTCCATTATCACAGGTTCTCATGATTAAGAGGTGGAAGAACAAGAAATAATTTAATCTACCACGTCTCATTTTAGAGGGAAGGAAAATGAGGACCAAAGAGGAGGAGAAATGACTTGCTCAGGGTCACATGGGCAAGTAGCAGAGCCAATATCCTTGCCTCCCCACCCTGACCCCCCTCTCCCATTTTCTGACTCCAAATCTGCCAAAGTTCTTTTCATTATAGAATACTTTCTCAGAGAATACCATGTGGTCACATGACTCACCACTTCTTGGTTTGGTTTCTGGCATCGAGATTCTGGTGGAATCTGATCTACCACACCAGAAGCTCAACCTAATTAAATCCTTCAGGCTTTCTCTGTGTGATTGGGGGTGCAGGGGCCAGGGCACATTGCTATGTCAAACACACCTATTGCAATGAGACAGGTGAATACAATATTCCTACTAAATCTCAAAACTGCCAGACCTACTTCAATCCAACCTCCAACTTGAAGCCTGAGTGGCATTTTCAAGATAGATTTTACGTAACAGGAAGAAAATGTATGGCCATACCTGCCAAGCTAAGGCATCTGTATTTTATCCTGTAAGCAGTAGGGAGCAACTGAAAGTTTTTGAGTATGGTAGTAACATTTTCAAATCCATGTGTTATGAAGATTAATTTGGCAGCTAAGTGAAGAATGGATTAGCAGAGAGAGACAATGGAGACAGATGAACCAGGGAGGGAACTATTAGATTAGGCCAGGTTAAATATGCTTCAGCAGGCTGAACCAGACTGGTGGCTATGAGAGTATGACCAAAAAAAAAAAAAAGATGGTATAAGATATAATGTGGAGGTAGAGTTAATCAGATTTAATAACTGACTGGATATTGGGGAATAAAGGGGGAGGTGTTAAATGATGCATTTTCAATTCCTACGAATTTGTTTTACTGAGGATTCGTGTTTGTACAGAGCTCAGTTTTATCCCCAAAGCATCCTATATTTATTATGTCTTGTGCATTTTATTCATCCTTTTTTAAAGTAAATATGATTTATATCTCAAGGAATGCTCAGTTGTCCTTTGGGGGTTCAGTTTTTTACAGGGCCTATTGCCAACTGCAGAAAGCTGCAAGAATTTTTAGGGGATTGGTTTTAAAGGGGTCATTGGAGAATTTCCTTCTCTGCTCCTTCTCCTAGTACTCAGAAGCACTACTGATAAGATACTGCTGATTTTGTAAAGTTTGGTGCATATCCCTCTTTACTCTTTGTTTACTAGGGCTTTACTTGTCTCTAGTCTCTTGTCCCTCAGCTGACCTGGAAGGTCCCTTTTTAAGATTATTTGTCAGGGTTTATATTCTAGGATTACATGGATTTCTTCATTATAATATAGTACAAGGATCAGAGGGTTTTGCTGAGATCAGCCCTTTAAATATATAACACTGAGCTGGAACATACCTTAAAATACAGGATGCTAGAGGTAGAAGATTCCTTAGATTACAGGGTTTAGGACATAGAATATAAAATCTGGAAGGGCCATTAAAACACAGAAAGTTAGGGCTGGAAGAAACTCATTTATCCCAACCTTCTTATTTTACAGAGGAGGAATTAACAGTCTTGAGAGGGGGATTGCCTAAAGTCACACATCTTGGGCATATCAGAGTTAGATTTTGAACCCATGTCTCTTAGGAACAAGTCTACCGATCTTTTCTATGGTATTATCTTTGCCTTTCTTAAGGACTGGCCATTTTAAAAAACCTGTTTCTACTTTCCTTCCTGTTGAGGCCTGGAAGCATGTGCCCCTTGGCTCTAGCTCCCCATTAGCCCAAACATTCAGAGAAAAGTCTGCAATAAATCCTTGATTTATTCCTGCCCTGAGTTATAGCTCTAAATCTCTAACTCCCCACTAGACATCTCTACGTGAATGTTCTGTTGGCACCTCAAACTTAACAGGTCTCCCAAGAAAGCAGCTTCACGGTCATCTCGTCAACCCTAAATCTTCCCCATTCTCTTATTTACATTCTTATTCTTGTTGATCAAATCAAGTTATGTCAATGAGTATTTATTAAGCTCCTGTTCTATGCCAGGCACTGTGCTAACGGCTAATAGCATCACTGTCTCAGGTACCAGGATCAGGATCTTAAAGGCATCTTTGGTTCTTCCTCCTCCTTTGCCCCCATATGCAATCAGTTGCCAAGACTTGTTAATTCAACCTTCACAATATTTCTTGGGTCATCTCTATTCTGTCACAGTCTATTGCTCTGATCACCTGTCATGCACCAGAAGCATCCAATTTGCCAATTAAACTTGCAAATTAAAATATAATTGGGAAATGTTTAATGAAATAAATAAAAATATAATATAACATAGATAATGTTATTTTGTGATTTTCTAATATGTGGCCCATACATTTCTATTTGAGTGTTATACTACTGACCTATACAATTGGTTTCCATGCCTTTAGTCCCTGCCTTTTCTAGTCCATCCTTCACATTTTGTTATTCAGCCATATTCAATTGTGTCTGACTCTTCATGACCCCATTTGGCATTTTCTTGGCAAAGACACTGGAGTGGTGTGCCATTTCCTACTCCAGCTCAATTTACAGAAGAGAAAACTGAGACAAACAGGGTTAAGTGATTTGAACTCGGGAAGAGGCCCAGTGCTCTATTGTCTGTGTCACCTAAATGCCTCAATCCTTCACACACATGCCAAATCAAATATCCCTAACACAAAATTCTCATTCCTCTGCTCAGCAATTTTCAGTGCCTCCTTATTGCCTACAACAATAATCTCAATATGCCCAAGATGGTCCATTAAAGCGCAGGAAGAAAGTATTAGAAACGAAGGGTGGCCCAGCTGTTCTGTGAGTCAGGAGCAAAGGCCAGCCTCTGCTGTTCTTCCCCATGAGGATAGGCAGAGATCATTCCCTCCTGCCTGGCCTCAGACCCTGGCACCCAGCCCGCATCTGTCCCCCCTCCCCACTGCAGGAGCAGCACATACACGTGCTCTGCCAGTGAGTAGCATGAGCTCCTTGCTTCTTGCCAGGCTCTTCTTTCTCCTTGTCCTGTCCCTCCCACCCCAAACAAGGGAAGATTGTACCAGCCCAGGAGGAATTAACAAGGAGAGCTGCTAAAGAGAAGCCAGTATGGTGGTGGTGGCCATGGCAGAATGAGTAGCAGACAGTAGTAAGAGAAGCATTGTTTTCAACATGTCCCAGGTTCAAGCAGCCAAGCACAGACCTCTCTCAGATCTGCAGCCCTATGCCCCAAATCCATCTTCAAAGTCATCTGATAGTCTGGAAGCAAAGAATAAGGCCATCAACATCTAGGAAACCAATGTCTAGCTAGACATCTCGCCACCTGCCCTCTTAATGCCTCCTTGTTCCCACTTACAAAAACTACCTTCCAACCGAATACCCAGAGACCATTCACCAACCCCCACCATCAAGGAGGGTGAGAATTTGCTACTCAAATTTCAATGAAAATCTATGCATAATTGGTAGATGATACTGGAAAATAAGTTATTCAGTAATGGCAACCAATGATAGACTTCTTCAATTTGGAGCTACATTATCTGCACAAGGCCTTGTCTTTACTTAAGACAGTCATTAAAAGCAACTAGTCAGGGGCAGCTAGGTGGTGCAGTGAATAAAGCACTGGCCCTAGAGTCAGGAGGACCTGAGTTCAAATTTGACCTCAGACACTTAGTAGCCATGTGATCTTGGGCAAGTCACTTAACCCCAATTGCCCTGCCCTCTCCCCTCCAAAAAGAAAAAAAAAAGCAGGTAGTAAGAGAAACTGAACTTTGGAATCCCTAAAGCACAAAGTGCCAAACCAAGGTTTTCAAAATAGATTACGGATAATATTTTAATAGGAGCACACATATTTTGTACTAACAATTTAAATATTTTTGCATAATTTCATTTTTATCCTATCCTTTAAATAGCATGTACAATAATAAATATGCATATGTATATGTGCATGTGTATGTGTGTTATAAATAAATATTCTTACACTGAGGAAAACCCAAAGATGCTTTATTAATGTGGTATATCTTAAGAGTTAAGACACCATTAATATATGAGATACAACACATTCTTTAGCCTGAAATTTATAAGCACTCATAATTTGGCTCCAATCAAACCTTCCACCCTTATTTCATTCAGTCCAGTCACCTTCAACTACTCTAAGATCTAGTCAGAGGGGCCATCCCTCAATTTGTCCTATCGTCCTTTAGTTCTGTGCATGAACTCAGGACATTCCTTATGTCTGGTGACCCTCTCTCCCCTGTCATCTCTGCCTGTTGAAGTTTTTCTCTTCTTTCCAGGCCTAGATCAGTCACTACCTCCTCCTCCATTGCCTCATTCTCTGATTTCCCCAATTGCAAGTGATCTCCTGTCTCAAATTCTACTCTGCACCTTTTCTTCATCTTAATCACAAGTTGTCTTTTATCATATTTATTTTTGGAAATGTATTGCCCCAGCAATCTATAAACTCTTTAAGGGTAGTTAGCAAGAATAACTAACAACTAGGACTGGGGTGCAACTGAGTCCATGTTTAATAGAACAAATCCTTTTATTTAGGGGATTTGTTCTGTGAAGTTTGGATTCAGTCAAAGGGCTGCACTTGAGGACACATGTGGTCTTGAGGCCAAAAGATGTTTCTCACCTGTCATACCCCTCAACAAATAGTAGGTGAATTTCTCCTATCTTGTTTACTGCATTCTCTAAGTAGCAGCTTCCCCAGAAATATTCTCATAGTTTTTTGGTCCTACCTCTCCCTTTCTATCCCCCCCATCAATGGGACTAGTGCCTGAGGTCTCTGTCACCCATCAAGGTGGCACCCTGGGTTCTCTTTGCTTAAACAATGACTTTTGATATCATTTTCACAAGACAAAGTATAAAACTGATGTGGGAGGGAGATCTGTGCTTAGTCTTATGTTCAAGTTTCAATTTTGTCAATGACTTGAACAGAGATGTGGGATGACCTGCTTACCAGTCCTGCAGATGACACCAAGCTGGGAGATCCAGCTTGCACACTGATTCTGAATATAACAAGATCTCATCAGACTGGTGCATCTGACCCAAAATAACAAAATTAAAGGGGAAAAGTTGATAAAGTCTTATTTTTAGGGAATTCAAGAAACTGATTCCCCCAATATAAGATGGGCATGTGTGGCTAGGCAGGAGTCTATCTATAAGAGATCTGGAGTCTTCAGTAGACTACAACCTCAATGTGAGTCAATAGTGGTATACTTCCACTTGAAAAAGTTAATATGATCTCAGTTCATATGGGGCTGTATAACTTATAAGAAAGAGGAGACGATAGAGCTGATTGACTCAATGGGGTTAGACCCCAGCTGGAGCACTGGGCACAGGTTTTGCAAGCCACATTCAAGGAAGGGCATTGACAAGGTGTAATGTTAAGGGAATTTGAAGATCTTCCCTGTCCATTAATAGGTACATAGATCCCTTGTCCAAAGCTAATCAGGCTCTGGGCTATGAGGAGTTTCCAATTAAATGCTGGGGCATGAGGATTTTCAAGTTCTTCGGCACTCCTCTGCCAATCAGTGGCTGAGTCTTTGTTATATATTCTGAGAGGATGGTATTTTGCTTTAGGGGTTCATTCTTGAGAAGGATCTTTTGATTTCCTAGTCATGAGTCTGGGTAGCCATATGTTCAGAGCCCCCTGACTGCTTAGATGTCTGTGCTCCCAGTGATATATATAAAGTGTATAGCAATACTGCTGTGTTCAGACAGCTGAAGCCCTCTCTGTTGATCTTTGTGCTAATTTCTCTGCTTATATTTTCTATACTTCTTTCTCTGTAATTAAAGTAGGATTGTTATCCCCTTTAAAGCTGTTTTTCCTTCAGTAAAGTAGATCAAAGAACCTGTGCTAGCAGACCATCCTGGGTGTGCCAGGGTGCTTTCTATTACACAAGGTGAAGAACATTCAGAGGAAGGCTACCAGGATGGTCAATCAGGTAAATGAATGAGGGATGTTTAGCCTGCAAAGTTCAGGTGAATTGAAAGATCTGCCTTCAAGTATTTAATTATAATAATAGCTAATTTTCATCCAGCACCTACTATGTGCCAGGCATTGTGCTAAGCACTTTACAACCATTAACTTATCTGATCCTCTCAACCACTTTGGGAAGTAGAGGCTATTGTTATTCCCATTTTACAGATGAGGAAACTGGGGCAAGAAGCAGTTTAAGTGACATGCCCAGGGTCATACAGCTATAAGTATATGAAGCCAGAATTGAACTCAGGTCTTCTTGACTCTAGATCCAGCATTTCATCCATTTCACCAACCTAGCTGAAAGACTAACATACAAATGCTGGATGAGACTTATTCTATTTGGTCCCAGAAGACTGAACTAGAAGAACATTTGCAAAGAGGAAAAATTTAAGCTTGATGAAAAGAGAAACTTTCTTACAATCAGAACTGGCCCACATGGAATGGACTGCATTGGAAGGCAGCAGGCTCCATCGCACCAAAGGTCTTTAAGCAATGACAAGATGACTACTTCTTAGGTGTGTTTTGGGGAAGTGTTTTTTTTTCTTCCTAAATAAAGGTTGGTGGGGGGCGGAGCCAAGATGGCAGCGTAGCAGCAGCAATATATCACAGCTCTCACATAGCCACCCCCAAATACCCATGGAATAGGACTCTGGACCAACCTAGAACTTCAAAAACGCACACAGATACTTCCCACTAAAGTCAGC
>CM053585.1:262118257-262144927 GCA_028646515.1 Pseudochirops corinnae
TGGCTGTTTTGGGGCGGTGGGTAGGGGAAAGAGGGGGAGAAAATATGTAACTCAAAATCTTGTGGAAATGAATGATGCAAACTAAAATAAAATTTAAAAAAAAATTAAAAAAAAAAACAGGTCAGCACCAGCTTGAGAAAATTGAGTCCTAAAAGGGGGTGGTTGGTAGCCACGGCTGAATTCAAGTCTTTGTTAACCCGGCATTGTGGGAAAGGAATGATTTCGTTTGCTGTCTTTTTTCAGATAACTGAGTATCTCTGAGTCTTTGACTATCAAAATAATCTGTTTATTTTTTTTAAGATTTTTTTTTCTAAAATAATCCTATATTTCTCTCTTACCACACAGCAATAAATTTAGAGCTAGTGTGGCCCTTGGAGGTTGTCTGTTCCAGTCCCTAGCCCCATTTCAAAGTTGAGGAAACTGAGGTCCAGAAAGATGAAATTGTTTGCCTGAGGTCCCAGAGTTAATAAGCACTTAAGGTGGAATCTGAACCTTGAGCCAGAGTTTTTTCCACTAAACGATGCTGTCTTTATACCAAAGACATCGGTCAATATTTTATACTTTTTCTGGACTTTTTTTCAGCATCAGAATACAGAGGCTTTAACCTTGGCTTAATACCTGTATACTTAATCCCTCTGTGACCCTAAATAAATCATTTCATCTCATTGGGCCTCAGTTTTCCTTATCTGAGAAATAAGGGGGTTGAACTAGAGCAGTGGTGTCAAATTCAAATAGAAATAGGGTCCATTAATAAAAGATAAAATAAAGATCCCTGCAGGTTACATAATGACTTAGGAAGCCACATATTATCTCAATCTATATTGTATTTTTAAAAATTTAATTAAATATTTCCCAATTACATTTTAATACAATTCATCAGCACTCTGGAGTATTCAGAGCGGTGTGTTTCACCCTGCTGAACTAAGATGACCTCAAAGATCCCTTCCATATCTAAAAGTATTATCTAAGATCCCTACAAAAGCATGTGTTATTGGGTCCTGAGGCAGCCTGATAAAGCAGGAGTTCTGGATTTGAAGATGACTTGAAGTCAGATTCCAGTCCCACCATTCACTGTCCATGTGACTTTGAGCATGCCACATCACTTTCCCTGGCCTCAGTTTACCCATCTATAACATAGGGGGATTGGACTCGATGGCCTCTAAGGTCTCTTAGAACTCCAGATCTAGGAGTCTATGATACAGTGGTGCTTTTAGAAACAACAAAGGAAGTATTTAGGCAAATG
Source organism: Pseudochirops corinnae (assembly GCA_028646515.1). Classification (NCBI taxonomy): domain Eukaryota; kingdom Metazoa; phylum Chordata; class Mammalia; order Diprotodontia; family Pseudocheiridae; genus Pseudochirops; species Pseudochirops corinnae. The sequence continues at coordinate 262,119,501 of CM053585.1, forward strand.
CTAAATTACTATTTGTTGTGGATATTATAGAAGATATTGCTAGTCAGTTCCCCTCTACGGTCCTGTCTAACCTGAAGATTCAATGGTTCTATGACCATTGAGATGTGTGGGGACAGTTTGTGCTTTAGTCTCCTTCAGTCATGTCCTACTCATTGTGACCCATTTTGGGGTTCTTTTGGCAAAGGTACTGGAGTAGTTTGCCATTTCCTTCTCCAGGAAGTAAGTTTGACAGATGAAGAAACTGAGGCAAACAAGGTTATATGACTTGCCCAGGATCACACAGTTAGTAAGTGTCCAAGACCAGATTTGAACTCAGGTATTCCTGACTCCAAACCCAGTGTTCAGCCAATAGCCCAACCTAGCTGCCTTGGGAACTATTCAACTTCATACTAAATTGCGCTAGACTGGCTGAGTTCATTTGGTTTTCTTTTTAGTTTCTGTGTCTCTTTCATCCTTGTCAGGGTGTTACTTGTCATGTGTCACTGCTGTCAATGTGCCTGCTTATTATAATTCACTGCTTTTAATGTCCCAATGAACTGGGAAACTAGATAAATAGAATTGTTAGAACTGTTTACAAAGTAGAGTTAAGTAGGCTCTGACTGAGGGCTTCTCTTCTGAACAACAGGCAAGAGATTTTATGCATGATTTTCTAATGTCAACTATGGGTGTCCAGAGGTCTTTTCCTCCCCTCTCTTTCTGGTTCTCTCCTGTAATCCATATGGCTGAAATTTCTGGGCAAGTGACCTCTGAAAAAGTGAAGTGTTTCTTGGAGTGATATAGGAAAAAATACATTCTCTGTCTTTGGTGATGATACAGGTTTACCAGATGAGGTAATGTGGTCATGGGATTATTTTTCCAGGCACAGAGCAGCTTTCTGGATGAATATAAGCACTGTCATCACCACACGTACAATTACTAATTCTGTAAACTGTATGGAAAACAAATCCCATCAGAAGGGAAGGTCACAAGTAAAATCCATCAGTTCAGTGAGACAGGTCATTCTTTATCTCCCTGCAGAGTATTTCTTTCTAGGGACCATAAGAACAGTAGCTCAATTTAATAGGTCATATTCTCCTGCTGAGTTCTCTTATGTAAAGAGACATTGTTGTAACTGTCTTCTCTGGAATCTCTCCCGTGTCTAATAAACCCAGGAAATACTATCATCTTGCACTAATAAGAACTTCAATCAATTCAATAGCATTTATTAAATGCTTACTATTGCATAAGGCTCTTGGCTAGGGATTGAGGATAAGATGAAAAATTATATAGTTCCTGCCTATTTTAAGGAGGCTATGACCCAAATGAGGCACATGCTATGTGCACAGGTAATTTGGCATAAAGCATAGAGATGGAGTCAAAGGAAAGACTTAGACAAAATTGTCTAGGGAAACATGGGGAAGGAGAGATCACTTTCAGCTGTGAGGAGTGGAGAAGACTTCATTAAAAAAAAAAAGGTAAGCTGACCCTGGAAGGAAGAGAAACAGAGACAAGAAGAGAGTGCATTCCAGGCATAGGCATCATCCTGCCCAAAGTCAGTCAGAAGGCAGAAAACTGGATTGGAAGAACAGAGAGTAAATTACAGCAAAGCAAAAATTAAGTACATGAAGGCAAGTTGAATGAAAGGAGGCAAGAGAAGTAGGTAGTATTAGGTTATGGGCGGACCTTCACAATCTATCAATGAATCAATAAGCATTCATTAAGCACTTGCCATATGTGGAACACTATGATAAATGGTGGGGATACAAAGAAAAGCTAAAGCTGTTCTAGTCTTCAAGGAGATGACATTCCACCATGAGGAACAACATGCAAATAGGTACATAAGAAGCTAGCACTTCTTTCTATAGACAATGGGCAACCAAATTAAGTTTCTATGCAAGGGAATAACAAAGGGCAGATATGCTCACTGGGAGAATTATTTTGGCAGGTGTATGGAAAATGGATTGGAAAGGGGATTTTTTTGGCATTTAAAAAAAAAATGTGTTTGTTGCACCAGTTCAGTTAAAAGGTGGTGAAAGCCTAAATTACAATTGTAGCCATGGGAGTGAAGGGGAAAGGATGAGTGGATGAGAGATGCTGATGTTGAGGTGTTTTTTGTTGTTTTATTTCAATTGTGTCCAACTCTTCATGGCCCCATTTGGGATTTTCTTCTCAAAGATACTAAAGTAATTTGTTATTTATTTTTCCAGCTCATTTTAAAGATGAGGGACTTGCCTAGCATTGCACGGCTAGTAAGTCTGAGGGTGGATTTGAACTTATAAAGATAAATTTTTCTGATTTCAAATCCAATGTCCTAACCACTGTACCACCTGGCTGCTGAGAAAGATGTGCAGAGGTAGGGATCAATAGGACTTAGACACAGAAAGCATATGGAATGGAGAGAGGGAAGAATCAAAGACAATTTAAAGTAACTAGGAAGATGGAAGTGCCATCGACATGTGTCATAGGAAAGTTGGGAGAAGAGGTAGGTTTAGAGGGGAAGATTGTGAATTCTTGAACATGGTGAGTTTAAGGTGTTCATGGGCAGTAGTCTACTAGACTGGGATTTCAGGGAGATATGATGAGGTCAAGATCTTTTTGATCTTTGCCCATAGTAGGCATATAATAAATGCTTATAAAAAATAAAAACTGACTTGAATTTTCCTTCTAAACATAGTTTGAGAACTGAGATACTGAGAACAATGGTGGTATGAGAGTTGGTCTCTCTTTTAATCAATTAACTTATCAATAAACATTTATTAAGCTCATATTCTAGGTCAAGCACCCTACTCTGACTGGGGAAGCAAATACAAAAATGCAACCATCCCTGCAGGCAAGAAGCTTGCATTCTAAAAGGGAAGGAATTGTAGAGGCCAGTTAATCCAGTGTCCTCATTTTCCAGATGAGCCAACCTAGGCCCATGGAGGTATTTGAGTTCCTTAATGTCAAACATGTAGTAATCAACAGTTTCAATACGACAATATTCACACTTTTGTGTCCATCGCACTACATCAAATTAGATAGCTTCCCTCACCTTGCGGGGGCTCCCACTCAGAGTAGGATCATGCCTCTCTTCTCTGCTCCTGTCCCTTCTTCATTCCCTCTCCTCTCAAACTATGATCGTGGTAGTGATCATAAAACTTGAGAAAAATCAAAAGTAATACTTCCCCAAGCAAAGCATGGGAGCTTCTGCTGTAGATGCCAGGTCATCAGGTAAACAAGAAAAACATATAATTGGGGAATTGTATTGGTCTATATGAAACTGGCAGGGGGAGTGCTCATTAAAATTGCAGTATTTTGAAGTATCACAGTTCTCTCTCAGTAGAAAGGACCTCCTCTAGTAGAATGCCTTCCCATTAAGGGTAGTGACCATGTTCTATCCCTATAACCTAGAATCCTGCCTTATGAATTTTTTTTTTTTTGCTCAGACTTGATTTTATCAGTGTAGGGATCTCCCAGTAAGGAAACTTTCTCTACCAATGCAAAGTAGCCCCTTCTCTGCAACTTATAGTCCTAGAGAGTTTCCTGGGAGCAGTAAGAGGTTAAGTCTCTTGCACAGATTCCCACAGCCAGTACATGTCAGAGGCAGGGCCTGGTTCTTCCTGACTCTTAGACTGGCTCTCTACCCACAATGCTACAATTTCTATCTCCTTTCACATAGTAAGCACTAAAGAACTGTTTGATTGGTTGAAATGAATATATAGTTCAGCAGCCTACTCATACTACTGGTCAGTTTTACCATTAGAATTGGTAGAATTTATTGCTGTATCTCTAGAGAAGACCATTTTATTCAGCTGAATGAGATGGTAATAGGAGTTACCAGGAGCTCAGTAGAAACCGCAAGATTATTTTGTCTTTGGAGAAGGGATTAGACCTACGTCTATTTTTCCTGAGAAGGGCTATTGAGCCTAGTTTCAAACACTTCAATGACTTTTCTCTTTCTTTATGAGGTTATTCCATTCCCAAAGTAACCATTGATGAGGTCTATTTTCCTGACATTCAGTCTGAATTTACTATTCTCAGTACCATCTGATTCTTCCCAGATGTGCTATATGGATGAGTCAACACTTGTCCCAAAAAATAAATGAAATGACAAGTGAATGCAATATGTGATGGGGGCACCCAGGCTGCCAGGTTCCTTCCCGTGGCCGTACTGATCCAATCCTCTCATTAAAAAAAGTGTCAAATGAAAAAGCCCTTTTGGGTGGCATAGCAACCCACATCATCATGGCATGTCAGACCATGTCAGTCCTTAGAGATCATCTGATTCTATCCTTTTATTTTACAGATAAGGAAACTGAGGAACAGAGGGAGAAATGACTTCTCCGAGGTAGCCATATTAAAATATCAGAGCTAAAAACTGAACTCAGTCTCCTGGTTTAAATCCTTGGGCTATGTCCTACTTGGCAAACATAGTTTCTTTAAGTGAAAGCATAGAGCTGACTCTCATGACACCACAAGGCTCTGGGTTTGGTGAGGATAGAAGTTTTGTAGCCTCTTCTTGAAGCCCTCAGGGCACAAGGGCAAGCAATGCAAGCTTTTATTTTAGAAATAGGTAAGGAAGTGCTTCACTTTTTGATTTGTATTTCCAGCTCACAGCCCAGTGCTTGTCACATAGTAGGCTGTTCATATTATCATGGAGATCTATAGCTGAAACAGACCATGGGCAAGGGTCAGTTAGTCCAAACCCTGTCCTTTTTCAAATATAGTAATTAAGGCTCAAGGAGGCTATGTGATTTGTTTGAGGTCAAATTAGAAGTGACAGAGGTGGTATTTGAACCCAAGTTTCCTGACACCAAACCTGTATTCATGCTTAATAGATATTCATTGATTATATATGGGATTCCTTCCCATGTAAAGATGCAGGTTCCAAAACTAGAGAAAGTAGCTTTTGTGAATAGAATAGGGATCATTATTATTATCAATCATGAACATTTTATTAAGCATTATGTGCCAGGCATTGTGCTATACACCAGCATTACTGCAGTTTCAATAGTTCTAAAGAGCTATGATTTCATAAGACTAGATTAAGGGTTCTTAACTAGAGATCCATAGATTTTTTTTGTAATATATTTTGATGACTATATTTTAATATGATCAGTTTTATTATAATAGGCAATCCAATGTGTTTTATGCATTGAAAACAAACAAATATTATTCCGAGCAAGGGTGTGTAGGCTTCCTAAACTTCCAAAGGGGTCTTTCATACATACACATAAAATTCAGATCCCTTGATCTAGATGTTTCTTCAACCAAAGCAGATCACAGTCTGCCATCACCCCCTCTCTCTAACTTCTCCTCAAATGATCACTTGGTGGCCAGCTTTATGGTAATGAGCTTCTCTGTCCTTTATCTAAGCTAGTCCCTAGACATCAGACACTCATTGGTCACTGGACTTTTCCAGCTTGGAAAACTCTGCAAAACCTTGTGCCCCTACAATGTCAAAGTTTTGGAAAACCTAGGTCACCTCCATGCCAGGATGAGGCATCAGAGGATGACTTAAAGAAATAGTTATCATTGTCACTACTGGAAATATTCTTCAATCTATGTAGAAAAATGAAGTGCAGTGAATTAATGTCTGATCATCTGTTCTTTTCCTCCACCCCTTCCAGGCTAATTTCTAAAAGTGATCAGGACCTTGGAGAGATTCTTGGAGGGGAAACAGGGATATATAAAGTAACTTTTTTTTGTTTGCTTTTTATTTCAGACTCTTAGTGTTGGCCAATGTTGTACAATCATGCAATTTAAGAGTTTCATAGGGAGGTCAGAACATAGACTGTTTAGAAGCATAACATAGAAGGTCAGAGCTGAAAAGGGCCAGAAGTTGTAGCATCAGAGGATTTAAGGCAGGACCATAGAGATCACCATATGGTGGGAGTTCACTACACTTAGTCAGGCTCACAGCCTCACACCATCTTTCTGTCTCCACTCCACTATTACCACCAGTTTCTAACTCCTGTTCTGGGAACTGCACAGTAATTAAGCTAGCACTTCTGGAAATGTCCCATCCTTCAATCACCCTGTAACTCCCCAACTGTGTCTTCTGTAATCACCTTTCCCTAGTCACTACCCCCCTAATGCTAGGTAACTACTTGGTGTTTAATAAAAGGTTTTGTTCACTCATTTATCTTATCTTTCAAAAATAGCAAAATTATTAAATTTCTACTGTGTACAAGGTATAACACTAGGGGCAAGAGATACAAAGAAAAAGCTCAGGAAGTTCACATTCATAGCATCATAGATTTAGAACAGAAAGGTATTTTGGAGGCCATCTAGTTGGAGGCCATTTTCCAGATAAGGAAATTGAGGTCCAGGGAGATCAGGTGATTTGTCCAAGGTCACATGGGTGGTAAATGGCAAAGACAGGATTTGAACCCTAAACCTCAGGAAACTGAATCCCAGGAAAGTGAAGTGACATGCCCTAAGTCTGTTAGTAGTAGATGAGCATCACTGTGTCTGGAACCCAAGTACTAGACTTCCTCTGAACTCACAGAAAGGGTGAAGATGGTCTACGTTGCCCTAGAGTCCTTCTAAAGGGAGACGAAGCTCACTAGATACATTAGAGATTTTCAAAACATTCCAGTTATGGGAAAGATTAACTAATTAGGGAAAGAGGAAAAAAAAATCTCTTTTCTAAATATGGCATATGTGTAGGAGAAAATGCATTTTTAGAGAGAAACCTTTCCATGGACATTTTCCTCTGGTCTGGTCTTTGTAGGACAATTGGAAATTCTTGGGTTTTAGCTGAGAACAAACAGAAGGTGACCTCTTCAGCCCATAGACACTGGAAGTAGAGTCTTCTAAATTGCTTTATTATGGCTGCCAGACAAATTCTATCAGCAAAGCTATTTCTTTTTCAGCTGTCACTGTTGATTGAACACCCAGCAAGCAGGGAGTATTCTTCCCAACCCTGAGAAAGGACACATACCATCCTCCTCTGTCTGCACCACAAGCTCCTCACTTTCCATCTTTCCCTCTGGGTTGGAGAGCACAAGCCTCAACTGGATGGTCATGAAGGGGCGGAGGCCCCTCAGGGTATAGTGGGATGATGTCTGGATGACTTCCTCAGCCTCGTACTGCTGCTGATTGAATACATACTGGTACTGGACAGTGAGGTTGTAGCTGTGACAACGGGTCACTGCATACCCGAAGGGTTCCCACTGGAGGGTCAGCTGTCTGGAGCGGATGTCCACAATCTCCACATTCTGGGGACCATGCACAGGATCTGTAGAAATATATGAAAGGAGCAGAGCTATTGATAAAGGGCAAAAAGGAATCTGTTTGAGAGGAAATATATAATGATATGCAAATAACCTTGGATGTAGTTGGTAGGTGATACGAATGCAGACTTGGGGTCAGGAGACCTTGGTTCAAATCCGACCTCTGACACATGCTTGCTGTGTAATTCTGAAAAGCCATTTAAGCCCTCTGGGCCTTGGTTTCCTTTTTGGAACTGAACTTCATGCCTGCTAAAGTCTTTTCTAGCTCTGACTCTATGTTCCTACGACACAGGCTAGCTATATGACCAGTCTTTCTAAGTCTCAGTTTTTTAATCTGTAAAATGGGGGTAATGATACTTGCAGTTTCTAAGAAAGTAAATAAAACGATTTATAAATCTTAAAGTACTACATATATATTAGAGACTTCTTGTTTTTTAATCATTATTATTATTGTTACTGCAATTAAAGATTATACTAGGAGACAAGAAAATGGGGTCCTACTTCTTGTTTTGCCATTGACTGTAAGGATAAGAATTATCACTCCCATTTTATGACTGAATCCCAGGGAGTAAAAGTGGCTCTTACTCCTCCAACCTTCCCCCTTTTCCCTATTTACCTTCCTCAGTTATATAGCTGTCAATGACCAGAGTGGAGTCCCACACCTCAGATATATTGACTTCAAATTCAGGGCCTTTTCCATTACTCCAAATTGCCTCTCCAGGAGAAATAGTGAAATCAGAATTCTGGCAAACAACTGTTAAGTATCTCAGCATAATAAAAAATTCAGAGAAACACTAGCTCTGGGACATGTTGGGAGAGTAAAGTACTGCTCTAAGGACCACTTTAAGAATTTCTATTTCATTCTAAATCTTTCATTTAATTAAAATAATAATAAAATATTATCACTATTTTACATATGAAGAAATTAAGATCTATAAGGAACTATATATTTCAACTATAGTTGAAATACTGAGGTATAGACAGTTGGCTCAAACGTCAATGCAAGGATTTGAACTCAGGTCTCCTGGAACCAACTCCAGCTATTTCCACTATATTAGCCTTCATGCTTAGGCATTTAAATAGAGACAAAAAATACATTCATCTAATAACTTTATTATTAAGTGAATATGTACTTTGTATAGAAACATGAAAGAGATGGTGTATAAGACAACATTTAGGAAGCGCTTCCTAGGAAAGGGAGTTGGGTTGGCAACCACAGTAAGGAGTTAAGAGAGGGTGAACCACATCTCGCATTTATGCGACCTTTGAAAAATCAGTACCTATCTTATAGACTTAGTTTCCTTCCATGTAAAAGAAGGGAAAGAGGTTGAACCATATCTCTAAGGTCTCTTTTAGCTTTGGATCCCGTGTTGAGCTATGAATATGACCTAAAATATGCAGACACATACATAACCAAGTATGCTATCAGAGAAGTCATTGCATAATGGACATTTGGAGCCCCAGATTTGGAGTCAGGAAGATGGATTCAAATCTTGCTTCGGGCACTAGCTGGGCAAGTCACTACACATCTCTATGCCTTACTTTCTTCATCTGTAAAATGAGGAATATGGACTCAGTGGACTTCTAAGGTACTTTTCATCTCTAAATGTATGATCCCATGACAATGAGGAAAATCCATCACTAGTAAACATGGTGGACTCCTGGTCAAATTGTAAAGTTAGTTTAGGTGATTGCTATATTTCCTCACTCTGTCCCAAATATTTTTTAAAATTCTACTTCCTAGTGTCTTTACCTTTTCCAGATGCAGCCCCCATCTAGGAACCTGGGAAGCACAAAAACACATCTGGGAAGCCAGCCTCCACTTCTCCTACCATTGAACCTCAAAGTCCTTTTCCTAAAGGGTTTTTGCTTTAACAGGAGCAGCAGTGAAAACAAAAGCCCATCTTTCTTTATTAGCACCATTCTACTAGTCTTGCTATAAGGCAATGAGAAATAGTAAACGACAATTTCCAAAGAATCAAATGGGAATATCATGAAAAAGGCAGTGGAGTAGATCATGGTGGGTATGAAGGTTATGACACTGAACCAATGAGGAACTCTGAGGAATAACAAGAATAAAATACCTCATGAAGGACCTATGTGATAAGAAAAGAAGAAGGATTCATTATATGCTTAGGGCAAGTGATGGCAAACAAACTAGCCAAGTACTCGACTAGCATCCTCAAGACATAAGAAGAAATAAAGAGAGGTCTCTAGTATACAAGAGGAGCTTGGGAGAGGGGAAAATAAGAAATACACAGGATGGGGGCGGCTAGTGGTGCAGCGAATAGAGCACCAGCCCTGGAGTCAGAAGGACCTGAATTCAAATCCAGCCTCAAACAATTCACACACACACACACACACACACACACACACACACACACACAAAACTAGCCATGTGACTTTGGGCAAGTCACTTAACCCCAATTGCCCTCCCCCAAAAAAAGGCAAAAAAAAAAAAAATACACAGGATGGGAAGGCATGCATGGGCTACAGCCAGCATCACTGGGGAGAATTCCTGAATCAATGATATCATAAATGTATTTGTATAGTTTTGAGTGCTGGATTATGGTCCTTGAACTTCAGGGGTTGAAGGTACTACACCAGTTACATTCTTCAGACCCATTCCCACAGATCACTGTCATTGCAGCTAGGGTGTGAGCTAATGGCTTTTGGAGCCCTTAAGGTAATACCCTCTTTGGGGGTATTTATATTTTAGTAGCATTCCTTTAATTTAACAGACAAAAAAGCCTTTGATGCCCATAGGAATACATTTCTTGTGGTTCAATTTCAGGCATGATTACATCAATCATCTTTTAAAATGATCTAGGGGAGTTTCCCTTGGAAAGGGAATCTCTTGGTGAATTCCTATGAATCAGATAATTCTTTCCCCCAATATGATTTACAAAATGAGTTTTCATAAAATGGGTTCACTAAAGTCCCACAAGTACATACTCTTTGGTCTCATCATAGTGTAGAGATGACTACAGGTTTTCAAAGGCTATATTGAAGGGTCAGTTTCCATGTGGGAAAGACTTTGAATACTGGGCCATTGACTAACAGACTGTGTATCTCTCATTAGAGGATCAGCCTAGCTGTACTCACAGAAGTTCATCACCAGAAGGCTGGCCACCAGGTGATGAGATTTTTGGCTATAGCAACTCATTAAAATGTTTACTAAGTCCTGGAGGGGTGTCCATCTGCAAAAGTGCTGGAAGTAGCCAAAGCAATGAAATCACAGATATTTTGAAGCATCGCTTTATAAATTGATTTTGATAAATTTGGTTGGTTAATAATGAGCTGCATCATTATGGACTAAATATCAAATTTATCCAAACTTTCTGGCAGTCATTTCTGCCTCTGGCCTGAGTCAAAAGCTCAGTGAGCATGAAAACAACTTAAGCTATGTTCAAACGACCATGGACAAAACATGAAAATGGATGTGGCAAAATCATAAAGGATGGGCTTGGCCCTAAATAAAAGATATGAAAAGACACCTCTCCTGATACTTTTGCAGAAGTTGGGGTGGGTAGGGGAGATCCCACTGGTATGTCAGATGTTTTTTATAATGTGTCAATTAGTTTTGCTGCATTATGGTTCACTAGGAGAGGAGGATGAGAGGGATACAAGGAGAAATTCAAGTGATGGAAAAACAAAAAATTATCTATGAACATTAATTTATAAAATTATGCTTGGTAGATTACTGGCATTGTTAATAAAAAAGACAGATATAAAACATCCCAGTTGAATGGGCTTATAGGATAAAAGTATAGTTTTCAAAATATAAAAACGATTTTCTGAAAAATTTTACTATTCTCTAAATGAAAATCATCAAAAATATAATTAGATGAACTGTTTAGGACGGCATACATCTTACTAGCTCATATGACCTTGAGTTCATTATTTGTCTTATCTTTTTAGAATCATAGAATCTCACAATCAGAAGGGACCTCAGTGGTCCTCTAGTTGAATTATCTCCCTCAAGCATGAATCTGTTCCACTACATTTCTGACAAATGGATCATGCAGCCCTTACTTCGAGCCTTCCAGGGACAGGGGAGACATTGTGTCCTAAGGAAGCTCACTACATTTGGATCATGCTAATTTTGGGGCAATTATTCCTCCTAGTGATCTTCATCCATTGGTTTTGGTTCTGTTGTCTGGAAGCACAAAGAAAAATGTATTCCATATCTCCCATGATACTCTTCAAATATTTGAAGACAGAGGCCATACATCCCCTAACCATCCACATGTGTCCTTTTTTTAGGCAAAACATTTTCAACTTCATTGATCAAATCTCCTAGAATAGGGTTTCATAGGATCATAGATTTATAGTTTAAAAAAGAACTTAGAGGTGTAACCTCCTCATTCTACAAATGAAAAAACTAAGTCACAGAAAGTTTAAATGACTTGCGTAGGGTGACACAGCTAGCAGATATGTGAAGTAGAATTTCCACCCAAGTCTCCTAACTTCTAAGTCCTCTGCCTTTCCCACTACACCATGGACCATTTTGGTCATTCTCTGGTTGGGTTTGCTTAATAGTAAGGTCTTTACTCTTAGCTCAGTGCTCTTCTGTCTACAGTATGACAGACATTCAGATATTTCAGCAATCAATCAACATGTACTACCAGCACTAACTGTATGCCAGTGCATATAAAGAAAGGCAAAAACAGGTTCCCTAATCTCAAAGAGCTTTTTTCTGCTTTTTAAAATTCAATTTTATTTTATTTTCAGGTACATATTCTCTTCATCTACCATTGAAAAAGTAAAATACGAACCAAAGAAACAAAAACTTTACAGATGTGCATTGTCAAACAAAACAAATTTTCACATTGACAATGTTAAAAAAAAAGGCATCTCAATCTTCATTCTGAGCTCATTACCTCTCTTTCACAAGGTAGATAGCATGTTTTTATCATGAATTCTCTGTAACCAGGGCTGATCATTGTGTAAATCTGAGTAAAGAGCTTATATTCTATACATAGAAAATATGTAGAGTGTAAATAGTATATAATTTTAGGGGGGTAGGGGATCCCTAGAAAGGTCTCCCAGAGACAGTGGGATTTCAGGTGAGTCAGGAAGAAGCCAGGGGTAGAGGTGAAGAGCAAGAGTATTTCAGGTATGTGACAAATCCAGTGAAAAGGCATGGAGCTGAAAGACAAAGTATCATGGGTTAGAAACAGCAAGAAAGTTAGTGTTGATGGCTCATATGGTACATGACGGGGAGTTAATGGAAAGGTTGGAAGGGCATGGGTTGTTTTGCCACTCAGGTTTTTCTAAGCATTTGGATGTTGAACCTGAGGTACAAGGTTGCCTCCCCTCTTGAACTCTAATAAGCTACTTCTGGCTTGTCCAATGAGCTCCATGCAGACTCTGTGGGAGAGGATGTGAACAGAGGTAGAGATGCAGTCAGGCCATAAGTCATAGTTCTCTTGCTTTTAGGGAAAACTGGTAAGAATGCTCAGAGTAAGCAAACAGCTGGGAGGCAGAAACCTCCTTGATCCTCTGAAGTGCTCAAATCAACTAGAGAGGAAAATGGAGGAGCTTGAGAGCCATTAGTCTTGAACTGAGCTCCTTGCATTCTCCAGTGACAGATCTCTTAGAGTGGAGATCACTCGAGCTCATTTTGGTAAATACACCATCTTTCCTACTTCTTAAGAGCCTCCTTTATATAAACACCTTTCTTTTTCCTTTTAAAAATGCTTTCAAAATGAAAGAATATATGTTCTATCCCTCACAATCCAAAAGCAAGCCCAGAACCCAGGTAGCTGAGTGGTGGAAGGGCAACAGCCCAGCCGGGGGCAGCAGAGAGCCGCAAAAAAAAAAAAATCTTAAAAAAAAAATTCACAAAGGTGTGGGAGGAGATAACTCCTATCCGAGGAAGCTGGGGTTGGGAGTTTGGGGGGATTGGACTTGGGAAAACAGTACTTTCTGGGAGGGAACTAAGGATTGAGTTCAGGCAGGGAATAAATCACTAAGGCTGAACCTGATTGCCCATTCTGTTTCCAGGGAAGGGAGAGGTCAGAGACAGATGCAAGTCAGAAGGCAGCAGAGACAAGAAGCAGATGACACTGGATCCTAGTAAGCAGTGGGGGAATGTGGATCAGGAAGAGGATCTGAGGAAGCTCCTGGCTCTGGGAAGCTGAGCTGCAAGGCACAACTGGGTTCTGAAGGTCCACTCTGTGGTTCTTAATATGATCAGGGCTGGCAGGATCCCTGAGCATGTGTGGGCACTAATTTTAAAAAGTTAAGGGTGAGGAAAGAAGTCTGTGCCTAGATAAGGAGAGACTGGTCCTATGATTTCACTGATATAGGGGAGCTGCTGGGTGAAAAAGAAATCCCTCTACTAGTGAAGGCTGACATAGAACATTCAGGGGTTAAATGAGTTGCCTAGGGTCACACAGCAAATATGTGTAGAGAGGTAGCACTTGAACTCATTTCTTTCTGATTTCCAAGGTAAGCTCTCTAACCACTACACTACCCTGCCTCTCTATGCCTGAGATGATCTAAAACACAGGAAGAGGAACATTCCGTTAAAAAGAGCTGGCTGAGCTGGGCAAAGATGTCTTCTGTACATGAGAAAAACTAGAAGGAAGGAGCCCTACACTTCCTAGATAGTAGAATCTGACTTTCAAAAGTTGAATAAATAGAATAAATCATTCCATAACAATAGCTGTACCTTGCTTTTTTGTGAACATCCTTTCCTTTGTTCCAAGTTCTTCTCTCCAGAATGCTTTGAAATCACTGCTGTCTCATTCAAAAGATAGCTTGCAAATTGAGCAATGGCAGAGTTCATATTTTCAGTCCATTTCCTTGCTCCCTTTCCTTCTTTTCCCTCTCCACCTCCCTCCCCAACATCGGCACTCTCTTGTTTAGATGACAAACTCTGGCTTTGGTCCAGATAAGGAAATCTGAAGATTTGCCTCCCAACTGCATCAAACAGGCTTGAAATTGCTGAGAAAGTGATGTGTGTGCAGCTGTAATTGGGTTTATTGAATTGGGTTCCCCCACTGAAATATCTGAAAGGCAGGAAGCTCAAGTTTCTATTTCTTCCCCAGGATCTTATTGAATGATAGCTGACAATTCAAAACTTTTCCAGGAACTAAAAAATACACTGATTGCTCTGAGATACCACAATGTTAGCCCCTACCTTCTAGCATGCTGCACTAAATGATTGTGTGGGTAGTAACTCTGTGCTACCTCTCACACCTATCCTTCGTACTTTATTCCCAAAGCCCCCACCCTAATCTCCTGAGTGGATTATTGCCATCATCTCTTAATTTATTTCCCTGTCTTCATCCTCTCTACTCCTTCATGCATTTAGAGACTGCTTCCAGATTCCTAAATCTTTCTAAAACATGTCACTGTTCCTATTCCTAAACTTTTCACGGGTCCTCATGACAATCTAGGCACCCCAAAAGCTGGTTCCAATCGACTTCTCATTTTAGGCCACATTACTTCTGGACAAGAACACTCTTTCGGCTCATAATGTGTGCTTTAGGTATGGAATGCGTGCTTCTTGCCTTCTCTTTCCCAACACACTTATTTATTTTATTCTGGAGTCTGGAATGCCTTCTACTTCTAATTTTACCTGTCCATCTTCTACTCAGATCAACTCTTACTTTGTGCATTAAGCTTTTAATGACTTCCACCTAAAATAATGGTGGTCTTCCTCTGAACTAAACTTGGAATGTTTTTTGTGTCCACCACCCTTTATATACATCATATCTTCCTTACAACAAGCAGCGCAAGGAAACTGAGAGGTCATCTAGTTCAATCTCTAATTTTTTGAGGCCCAAAGAAATCAAGTGTTCTTTCCAAGCTCACATATACAGTCAAGGCTTTAAACTCAGTTCCTGAGACACCAAGTTAAGTCATTTTCCACTAGGTACCATAGGATCTCTCATATTGTTTATTTAACTTTCCTCATGTATTTTGTCCAACTAGCCTTGAAGCTCTTTGAAGGAGCAACAATTGCGGTATTTCTTCATATTCTCTCACAGTGCTAACCTCAAAGTTACGCAGGTTGTAGGTGATAAATATCTCTGGAATGAATGAATAAATTTCACAGAATCAAAGAGTTTTAGATAGAAGGGACCTCAGGGGTCATCCAGCCCAAGACTTACCTCAGCAAGAATCCCTTCTACAAGTCTTCCCTGATGTGACCATTTGGGGCATGTTGGCACAATGACAGCAATAGGTGATCCATCACATCCTAGAGGGGTCCCTCCCAGTTTTGGAGAGCTCTAAAATATGAGGAAATTGTTCCCTATACTGAGTTGAAATTGGCTTCCTTATCACTTCCATCTCTTGGTCCTAATTCTGTTCCCTGGGGTCAAGCAAAATAAATCTGATCCCATTTACTTATGATGGCCCTTCAAATACTTGAAGATGGATATTGTATCTCTCTAAATGATCTCTTCTCTAATCTAAACTTCTCTAGTTCTTTTAACAGAGCATCACACTGCATCATTCCTAATCTTCCAGTCCATCTTGGCTACCCTTCCTTTGGACATGCTTACAATCCTGACACTTCTTTTTCTTCTGGTTTTCTTTTCAACTATTTTAGAAACTAGAAGAAAAATGTTGGGTCTTTCTGTTCCCTGTTAAAGAGAGGTCATTCTTTCTCTCTACCTCACCATGCTTATCTACCTCTCCTTCCCCTTCACTCCCATCTCCAATACAGACCTGAGTGGGGCCTCCTTAAGAATTCAGAGATGAACTCTTGAAGATAGACACCAAGTCACCATATCCCTACTCTGCTTCTGACTTTTTGCCTTCCCAGGGATGAACCTCCTAGAATCACCCTCAAGATCAAAGATATCTTGAACACATCACATTTGTATAGGTGAGTGGGGAAACTTTGACTCTCCTCCATTGCAAAAAGTGGTTATAGAATTTTGGGTTTTCTGAACCAGATGTGTGGAAGGAGAAGGGACAAGAGTCATTTCCTTATGGGGTCAAGTGCAGAAGATCATCTTCAGACCACAGCAGGAGTATTTTTCCTTTAGAAATGGCAATATAGGACGAGATGGTTTCAGGAGGTGGATAGGCAGGAGTAAGTGGAGGGAGGTATCTCCTATCTAGAAATCTTTGATTAAACTTTATCTGAGACTCCCAAGAGGATTTCTGGGAGTACAAGTGCCGGCTGCTGCTGTCCTTGCTTTATAGGGAAGAATACTTGGGTATTATTTACCTCAAGGTCACCCTGAGACTCTATCTAGAGGACAACCTCCACATCTGGCTGGCAGAAGACCCAGGGAAAGTTCTGAATGGCAGTGAACATGAGAGCATCCTAGAACACCTTCTCCTTGGTGGGTGAGAGATAATCCCCCTTCTAACTCATTCTGCTACTATACATCCTATTCCATCCACATTTTTCAAAAAGACTTTTTGCTCCACCATGTTACCAAGAATCAGTGTGAATAGTGGAAAGAACACGGGACCTAACATTAGGAAAAGCCTGCATCTGAATCTAGCCTCTGGTGTTTAACAATTGTGACCATACAAGTCACATAACCTCTTTAGGCCTTGATTTCTCCATGCCTAAAGCAGGAACAATAACACCTGTAGAATCTACCTCACTGGGAACCTTAAAGCATTACATTAATGCTAGTTAGCATAGCCATGGTCATCTGTGCTTGTTGAAATGCCTCCCTTCAAGGCTCAAATCATGTACAACCTCCTTCATGAGGCTCTCCCTGATTTTTTTTTCCTTCTCTTACCTAGGTGAAAGTCATTTCTCCCCCTTCAAATTCTTCATTCTGCCTGGATCTCTCCTTTCCCCTTATTGTGTACTACCTTGTACCACACTTGTTTATGTTAGATCTCTTCCTATTTGAGGGGAGAAGCTATGCCATTTTCCCATCTTTGTAGCACTGACACAAGCCCTTGCACACTGAAAGTGCTAAATAAGTAAAGAAAAGTTGGTTGAATTGCTACCGGTGTTCCTGATCAGGCACCATTTCCAAAATCATTGGGGAAAAATCCTTGGATGGATACTTCTCTGAATCATGTCAGAGATGGGAGCAACCATGCTAGTTCTGAGCTGCAGGCTCCCTTTGGGGATAGGGGTCAGAAATTAGCATGTTAAGAGGCAGCATTGTGGACTTCGAAGACCTGGATTTGAGTTTTACTTCTTCTGCTTCCTAGCTATATGATCCAGAGAGGGAGGGAGAGAGGGGAGGAGAGGAGGAAGAGAGGGAAAGGGAGAAAGGGAAGTAAGAGACAGGATGGGAAGGAGGGAGGGAGAAAGATAAAGACAAATATTCCTGAATCCTAAGTTAGGTCCAGCATTGGACAGAAGAACAGGGATAGATTCTCAGGCTTCTACATGGAACAGAAGTCCATCTTTTTCAAATCACTATTCTTCTGGCTTTGCCACTCACTACCTTGTGACCTTAACAAAGTTACTTGATCTCTCTTGACCTTATTTTTCTTATCATTAAAATGAGGGAGTTGCACTAGAAGACTTCTAAGTTCCCATCCAGGTCTAAATCTCTGATCAATCTATCATTTAATAAGAACATATTAAGTGCCCACATTGTACTAGTCCCTGTGCTATGTGCCTGAGGATATAAATAGAATCAATGAAACAAAGTGATTACTCACAAAGTTTTTCTAAAGAGATAACTCATACATCTATGTATGCAGCCCCAATCTTTCTCTTGAGCTTCAGTCCTACATGACAAAGTGATTACATTTTAATAAGAAATAAAACAAGTACATATAGTATATACAGAGTAAATATAAATATATACAGGAGAAAAAAGTTTGTAAATATATACAGTAAATGTAAAAAAGAATAGATACACATAAGTACAAAATAGTTCAATACAAGGCAGTTTAGGGAGAAAGTACTAAGCACTTGGCAGACTCTGGAAAGACTTCATTGATAAGGTGAAGCTTGAGCTTCAGTGTGGAAGAAGAGAGGGAGTCTATGAGGCAGGAGGGAGGAAGAAGGGCTTCATAGGCAGGAATGTGGCCAGGACAAAGTCACTGAGAAGGTAGGTGGAACATTACATATTAAGGAAGAGAGAGAAGGTCACTTTGGCAAGGTCACAGAACGAGGGAAGTGTAGTAATGTCTGAGTAGGTTGAAAAGATAGGTCAGGGGATATGTTGTGAAAAGCTTTAAAAGCTAGACAGGCAAGTTTAGATTTTGCCTAGAGCTCATAGGAAGTCTTTGCAGTTGATTGACTAAGGGAGTCCTATGGTCAGATTTGCAATTGAGGAACATCCCTTTGACAGCATGGTGAAGGATGAACTAGAAGGGTAATAAGAGACTTGAGAATGGGAGTTAAGTAAGGAGAACTTTGCAATAACTCCAGAAAAAAAAAGGCTATGGAGGTCTGAACTAAGGTAGTAGCTTGGGAGTGTAGTGAAAGGATGTGAGAGATAAGGAGGTACAAGTATCAAGGTTTGGCAATAGATTAGACAATGGGGTAAGGGAGAGTGAGGAGCTGAAGACAATGCTGAGATTACAAATCTGGGAGAGTGAAAGGACAATGGTGCCTCTGATAGAAATAGTGATATTTGGAAGAAGAGAGGGTTTAGATAAAAATATATGAATTTAATTTTGGATGTATTAATTTTGGGATATTTGCTGTACATCTAGTTAGAAAAAGTCTAATAGGCAACTGGTGATATAGGACTGAAGCTCAAGAGAAAGAATGGGGCTGGATACATAGCTGTATGAGTCATCTGTTTAGAAAATCCCACCCACCTGCACAGAGATGATAGTTAAACCTTTAGGAGACAACCAAGTGAGAGAAAGAAGAGCGTCTAGGACAGATTTAGGGTCCTATGACCCTTTCACCCCTGGAATGCTGGAAACTGAATATTTGAGCTCAAATTCCAGCTTTACTGCTTACTACCTCTATGACTTTGGCCCAGTCCCTTCTCTTTTCCGGGTCTATCTTCCTTTCTTATTAAATGAAGGGATTGGATTCAATGACCTCTAGGGTCCTTTCCAGTTTTAAACCAATGATCATATGAATGAGATGATCTCTAAGGGCCCTTCCAGCTCTGAAATGTATGCCTTGATAACAAAGTTTTGGCTGAGCCTGAACTCCTCCTGCCAAAAGTGAGATGTGTGAAATTTGCTAATGGCCCGAATCAAAACAGAACATCTTATTTAAACCAGAGCACAAATGTCTTCAATTCATGAATTTGCTAGGTGTTATTCTCGGTAGGCACTAGCTGGTGTTTGCTGGTGATATGCGTACTGTGGAAAATTAAACTTACATTGAGTGAATTTGGAGGATGGAGCTCTGTGTGTAATATATGTGTGTGTGTGTATGTATATATGTATATTACACACACACACACACACATATACATATATGCAGGGGAATTCAGTGGTTATGAAATGGATCTTTTATTCATTTGGAAATACCATTTAAGTTCCTTTCTAATTGAATTGCAAAAGCATCCCCAGCAGCCAGTCACATTGCGGCCAATGTGATGTGATATCACAAACAGAGTAATGCAATGACAGGAAGTTGGACGTGACCATTAATTTGCAGTTTCAGTATGGAAAGAGATACAAGGTGAAAGAAATGCAATTAAAATCAATCTTCCCGCGATTGCCATCATTTCTGCCCATACTATTGCTTATTCTCTGCCACACACTCATATTTATCATGGCTATTTAGTCAACAGTGAGAAAGTGAACAGGATCACTTCTCTGCCTTATGACTGCAGGTGCTGAAAGAGAGCTTGCAACTTTATCCATGATGCTCATTCTGAACCCTAGAACTGTCCAGCAGTGGGCTGGGTTATCCCTTTACCTTTTCTTCCTCCAGGACATTTGCTGCCCTATCATCATATTACCTTTGCTGTCCCACACGCCAAACCAGACTTCTGCCCGGGGACCACGCTATTTTGATTGGTAAGAGCCAGCTACATCTAGATAGCCCTGGACCCAGTCAGACCTTCAATGAGCCAATTAGGTACCTTTTATATACTATGCTTTTAGCTACTGTGCTAATAAGCACTAGGAGTACAAAGAAAGACAAAAGACAGTTCTTGTTCTCAACTAGCATCTGGTCTAATGGGAGAGACAATATGGAAACAACTTGTGTGTGTGTGTGTGTGTACACATAAACACACACAGGATAAATTGGAGATAATTAGTAGAGATAATGCACTGAGATTAGGAAAGTCTTCTTTTAGAAGACAGGATTTTAGCTAGGACTTGAAGTAAGTCAGGGAAACAAGGATGTAAATATGAGTGGAAGGAGAGAGCATCCTGGACATGGAGAGCAGCTAGTGAAAGTGCCCAAATGGAATTTCTTGTGCAAGTAACAGCAAGGAGACCAGTGTCGCCAGATCACAAAATATATGGTGGAGGGGAGGAAGGTGTTACGTATAAGAATCCTAGAAAATTATGAGGATACCAGGTTGTGAAGAGCTTAGAATGCTAAATAGAGGGTTTTATTTTTGATGTAGTAGGTAATAAGGAGCCACCGGAAATAACTGAATATACCTTGACATGGTCAGATCTGTACTTCAGGAGGATTAATTTAACATCTGAGTGGAGGATGGACTTGCGTAGGGAAAGATCTGAGGAAAGGAGACCGACCAGTATGTTATTGCAATGGTCCAGGTGTGCACCAAGGTGATGGGAAGTGTCAAAGAACAGATGCTGTATATGAGAGATGTTATGAAGGTAAAAATAGACAGACTTTGGCAACCAATTGGATATGGGGGGAGAGAGGCAGTGGAAAATAAAAGGTAACACATAAGTTATATGCCCAAGTGACTGGGAG
This sequence comes from Pseudochirops corinnae, assembly GCA_028646515.1. Taxonomy (NCBI): domain Eukaryota; kingdom Metazoa; phylum Chordata; class Mammalia; order Diprotodontia; family Pseudocheiridae; genus Pseudochirops; species Pseudochirops corinnae. The sequence goes on from CM053585.1 coordinate 262,140,468, forward strand.
AATAGCGTTCACTTTGACAGCAACAGCAGAGGTTGGAGGGTACATGGAGAGAAAAAAAATGAGTTTGGTTTTGGATGTGCTGAGTTTAAGATGCCTATAAGACATTCAGTTTGATATTTCCAAGAGATAGAGATTCAGTGAGCAGGGAAGTTAGGATACAATTTGGGGCTAGAAAAGCACATCTGAGAACTATCAGCATAGAGATGAAAATTGAAACCAATGGACCTGACAAGATCACTAGGTGAAACAGTATCCAAAGACAAGAGAAGGGGGCCCAAGACAGAATCTTGGGGGATGCTCTACTTCAGCAGGTGTGACCTAGACCAATATCCAGAAAAAGAGACTAAGAGAGCAGTTAGTTAGGCAGAACAAGAACCAAGAGAGAGTATTGTCAAAAAAAACCCCAGAATTAGAAAAGAACATCAAAGAGAATGGGGGGATCAGCAGTGCCAAAGACTTAACAGAGGTCAAGAAGGATGAGAATGGAAAAAAATGCCATTAGCTTTAATAATTAAGAGATCATTGGTATCTTTGGAGAAAGCAGGTTTGGTCAGATGATGAGGTTATAGACTGTGGGATGGATATAGCAATCTGCTCGAAAAGACATGGTGGAATGGGATCTCATGCACAGAGAGAAGCTTTGTCTTAGCAAGGAGAAGAATCACCTCTTTGTGTAAGAGAGGGGTAAAGAAAATAATGGAAGAAGCCATCTGGGTGATATGAGATGCCAAAGAGGGAAGAGAGAACTCTCAGTGAATGGTATCAATTTTTTTTCAGTGAAATAAGAGGCAAAGTTCTCACTTGAGAGAAGGGAGGTTGACCTATTAGAAGTCTGAGGAAGGATGAAAAAGTGTGAAAGAGCCACAGTGGTTAATGGGATAGTGTGTTAATTAGGGAAGTATAAAAAATGCCTTGCAGCAGTAAGGGCCTAGTTGAGGTTCTGTAATATAAACTTGTCATGCACCTAGTAAGCATGGTTTCATGATTTTCTCCAATTTTGTTCAGAAGCATGTGTGAAGGAATGAAAGTAGTATGTTAGGAGTGATCCAATATTAAAACTTGGCAGGGTAAGAAAGGCTACAATTAAAAAGTAAGGAATTCAAGAGGACAGTTTAGAGGTGAACTCATTCACCAAGAGGTCAAGATAGGGTAGGAAGGAGAATGTATGTAGTGCAGGGGTTATGGCCTAGGACAGAACTGAAGGGACAAGGGACTGAAGGTCACTGTGAGGTAAAAGAACATGTTTGGGGTTACACAGCAGAAGGAGAGGTGGAATGACAAACAACCATGATCAGATGAGGGAATTTCAGAGTTCATAGACATGGAAATAGTCCATCTTTGGAAGATAATGGCAAAATCAAGGGTATGACCAACTTTGTGTGTGGATAAAGTGGGGTGGAGGAATAGGTCATGTTAAATGAATAAGCTGAAGAACTATGAGGTGAGAGTGTTAGAGGGAATATCAATATGTATCTTGAGAGCAGGAACTGAGGAGAGAAAGACTGTCAGACATGTACTGAACTCACTGAGGAAAGAAGGAAAATGTCCTGGAATTTATTAGGTAATATAATAATAATATCTCAAATTAGAATAATATTATTATATAGTAACATATTTTACATAATTACATATAATCATATAATATAATATTATATTATAATATATATAAATAATAATAAAATCTGAATTTTGATTAGGTAGTAAATATGGATTGAGTGAACCTCAAAGGAGAAGTTACTGAGTGTGAGTGGTAGCAATGGAAAATGGAACATTCTAATTCCCTCACCTCCACTAGTGAGTCAGGGGAAGAGAGTGAAAGAGCAATCAATGCTACAAAGAGCAGCCAAGGAAGGTTATAGCAACAGGAGAGAACCAGGTCAAGGTGAGAGTCAGAAAGAAGATGGAAGTAAAGGAAAAAGATTTAAGATGAAAACAAGTTTGTAACCTATGGAGAAGGCATCCCAGAGAGTATAGTGTAAGTGCAGGTAGTTTTATATTGAGAACTAGGTTGAGGGGAATGGGGATAAGAGATCAGACAGTGAGGTGTGCAGAATGGGGTTTGAATTATGACCTCTAGGGCCTCAGAATCATTGGAATGGGGGAGGTATGACCAAATGGGTGGCATTAATCACTGAGGAATTAGTTCAAGTAGGTTTTCTTTGTCCATAGGGGTTTGGTCTCAGAATAGAATACTTTTAGCACCTCAGGTGAAGAGACAAGTGCTTGGAGTTGAAAGAACTGTGTTACTCCCCTTCCTGCAAGCCAGGAGAACAGGGTAGAGACTTAATGGAATGGTTTCTCTCCTCTTCCCAGGAAGAGAGGCATCTGGTGCTGAACAGAATGATGTTTCTCCTCTCCCAGAGGGAAGCAGCATGCTGGTGCATGATGGAATGGCACTTCATCTCTTGCTTCTTCACTCCCTCATTCCCCTCACAGCACCTAATGATAGGGCCTTCTCTCTGTTGATAGTTGTCAACTTATTCTGTCTATATCATGTCTGTACATAGTTGTTTTCATGTTGTATCCCCCACTAAATTAAGCTCCTTGAGTGCTGGGAATTTTTGCTTTTCTTTGTGTCCCTAGTACTTAGGACATTTCCTGGCACATAAAAGATACTAAATAAATGCTACTTGATTGATTAACTAACTGATTTCATTTTGATCCTGCCATGCCATTATGTAAGTATGCCCCTCCTCACTCTTCGATTTCTAGATATAGGAATGGTAATGAAATCACTACCACTGCTCCTAAAAACGTTATATCAACTGACTGCCCTATTGCTTTACTCACTGTCACTGTGACCTCCCCAGGCTGAAACACTCCACCCTGAACACCACTCTCTTATTTGTTTTCTCTTATTAGAATGTAAGCTCTTTGAGGTTGGGAGCCATTTCTCAGTTTTACAACCAATGCTTAGCACGGTGGTTAACACCACAGTAAGTATTTAATTAATTTTTTTTAATGCATTCATTCATACCTTACACTAGTGAATTAGTGTCCAACCCTGGAGACGTTTGAGCAAATAATGGATGACTATGTCTCAGGGATGCTACAAAAGTCATTCTTGAATGAGATGAGAAGGGTGAACTAAGTGAGCTCTAAGGTCATTTCAAGTTCTGAGAGCCTATCATTTTGTCATCTCTATTCAAGTATAATGGCTGTAGGTGTACTGTGCATTAGAATTACTATGCTTGGGGCAGAGCCAAGATGGAGGTGTAGGAGCAGCAAGGTATGACAGCTCCCACACAGCCACCTCAAATAACCATAAAATATGACTCTAAACAAATTTTAGGGCTCTAAAACGCACACAAATATACTTCCTGCTGAAGGCAGCTCAGCTAGAAGGGACGATCTCAGCACTGGAACCCAAAACCAGCCCAGCCTGAAACCGCGGCTTGGCCTCAGGGATAGCCAGATGAGCCAAGCCCAGCTGCAGCTGGAGCTTCAGGAGAGTGGATTAGCAGAAGTTGTAGCAGTTTCCAGAGCTATCAAGCCATAAGAAAAAAGGAAGTAAGTGAAAGGTCAGTGGATCTCAGCTAAATTTGGGGGAGAAAAGCGGGTCTGGCCAAACTGCCTCCAGGGCAACGAAGTGGCAGAAGTGGAGGCCCTGCAGCCGCCTCCACGTAGCTGCTTCAGAGCTCCCAGCCTGCAAACTGCAGGGGGGGCAAGCTATCTTTCAGAGGCCAAGTGATCTCGCATTGAGCAGCCTGGATGTGGATCGTGGTATTGGGTGGTGGTCCTGGGGTGTGTTTTCAGTGAGCCAAAGCTGGTGGGGGCTGCAAAAAAATAAAAGACCCCTAATAGCTCTGGCAGCTGGGAAAACCCCAGCAATTTGGGACAGAGCTTTCCCCTCTGGAAGCAGAGTTCCACAGAGCTAAAAAAACATTGACTGGCCATCATGAGCAGGCAAAGGAAGCAAAGTAAGAACAGCAACCAAACTCTAGATTCCTTCTTTGGGGACAAGAAGGATCAAAGCATGGAACAGGAGGAAGACAACACCGTCAGAACTCCTGCACCAAAAGCTTCGAAGAAACATGAAGATTGCCTAAAAGCCACAGATCAGCTTAAGAAGGACTTTGAAAACCAAATGTGAGAAGTGGAGGAAAAATTGGGAAGAGAAATAAGAAGAATGATGCAAGAAAATCATGATAAGAGAGTCAACAACCTGACTGAAGAAAATAACACCTTAAAAAACAGATTAAATCAAATGGCAAAAGAGGCCCAAAAAGCCGATGAGGAGAAGAATGCCTTAAAAAGTTGAATTTGCCAGATGGAGAAAGAATCTCAAAAGCATTCTGAAGAGAATAATTCCGTCAAAATTAGAGTGGAGCAAATGGAAGCAAATGACTTTATGAGAAATAAAGATACTATCAAACAGATCCAAACAAATGAAAAAATAGGAGACAATGTGAAATATCTCCGGGAAAAAAACCACTGACCTGGAAAACAGATCCAGGAGA
>CM053585.1:262145427-262170924 GCA_028646515.1 Pseudochirops corinnae
ATTTGATTATGGAACTCCAGATTCCAGATTCTTTCTCTTCCTCCCTCACCTCCCATCCCCACTGGAACAAGAGAGATAATTTTAAAATTATTGGACTACCTGAAAGCCATGATCAAAAACAGAGCCTAGAATTTATCCTTCAAGAAATTCTCAAGGAAAACTGCCCTGATATTCTAGAACCAGAGGGCAAAATAGAAATTAAAGAATTCACCAATTGCCTCTTGGAAAAGATCCCCAAAAGAAAACTCCTAGGAATACTGTTGCCAAATTCCAGAGTTCCCAGGTCAAGGAGAAAATATTACAAGCTGTCAGGAAGAAACAATTTGAATATTGTGGAAACACAATCAGGAGAACACAGGATCTAGCAGCTTCTACATTAAGGGATCGCAGAGCTTGGAATATGATATTCTGGAGATCAAAGGAGGTAGAATTAAAACCAAGAATCACCTACCCAGCAAAACTGAGTATGATGCTTCAGGGGAAAATATGGTCATTCGATGAAAAAGAGGACGTTAAAGTATTCTGGGTGAAAAAAACAGAGCTGAACAGAAAATTTGACTTTCAAATACGAGAAGCAAGAGAAGCATGAGAAGGTAAATAATTGGAAAAAGAAAACATAAGGAACTTAATAAAGCTGAACTATTTATATTCCTACATGGAAAAATGATAATTGTAACTCATGAAACTTTTTCTCAGTATGAGGATAGTTGAAGGGAATATAAATGTGTGTATATGTGTGTGTGTGTGTGTGTGTGTGTGTGTGTATACAGGAGGATATACGTGTGTATAAATGCATATGTGAGTGTCTGTATATGTATATACATGCATACATAGAAAGAGGGCACAGGATCAGTTGAATAGGAAGGGATGATATCTAAAAAAATAAAATTAAGAGGTGAGAGAGAAATATAATGGGAGAAGGAGAAAGGGAGAGATAGAATAGGGTAAATTATCTCATATAAAAGAGGCAAGAGAAAACTGTTACAATGGAGGGGAAGAGCAGGAAGGTGAAAAGGAACGAGTCAACCCTACTCTGTTTGAATTTGGCTTAAGGAGGGAATAACATACATACTCAATTGGGTATCTTACCCTACAGGAAAGTAGGGGGGAAGGGGATAAGGAGGAATGATAGAAGGGAGGGAAGATTAGAGGAGAGGGTAGTTAGAAGCAAACACTGTTGAAAAGGGACTGGGTCAAAAGAGAAAATAGAATGCAGGGGCAGGATAGGATGGAGGGAAATATAGACAGTGTTTCACAACATAACTGCTATGGAAACTTTTGCATAAATACACATGTACAATCTATATTGAATTGCTTGTCTTCTCAGTGGAGGTGAGTGAAGAGGGAAGAAGGGCAAGAATCTGGAAATCAAAGTTGTAAAAATAAATGTTAAAAAAATTGTTTTTTATATGCAACTGAGAAATTAGATATACAGGCACTGGGGTCTAAAAATCCTTCTTGCCCTACTAGAAAGTTATGGGGGGATAGGGGAGAATATAAGAGAGAACAGATTGAGGGAAGATGTATTCATTAGTCTTGCTATCTTGGGGTGGGGATAGGAGAAAGATGGGGAGAAAATACGTAACTCAAAGTCTTGTGGAAATGAATGCTGAAAACCAAAAATAAATAAAGATTAATTGAAATTTAAAAAAAATTTAAAGTAGAGAATGATGTGGAATAAGGACAGAAAATAAGGTGAGGGCCAGGCTGTGGAGGGCCTTAAAAGCTAGGTGAAGGTTGTGTTATTTTAGTCTATAGGCAACAGGGAACCACTAAGAATTTTTGAGCAAATTTTTGACATGTATGGGTCTGTGTTTAGGTATATTATTTTGGCAATGGGGCAGATGAGAATTGGAGTAGGGAGAGAGATGCAGTTGCAGGTAATTTCAACCCTACAAAGGTTGAGGAATGCTTGCAAAGTACATAAAGGAGATCCTGGTAGGCTATGGTGATAGAGACCTCAGGGTCATTCCTACAGCAGCAGAAAGTTGACAAGCTGTGCCCAGAAAGTCAGGGACAAGGGACACATTGCAAAGTGTAGAAGTAGTCTTGGTATCTTATGAAGTTCAGATTTTTCCCCATACTAGTATGAGCTTGTGATTAGACTATGCTAAACTCTCCCAAATGATTAAAGAGTGATAGAGTAGAAAGAGTGCTGCTTTTAAAGTTAGAGAACTTGAGTTCAAATCCCAGCTTGATCCCATTCTACCCAAATGACCCTGAACAAATCATTCAATCTCTATGAAACTCAGTTTCTTTATTTGTAAAATTAGGGGCTAAGCCTAGATGGCCTCTAAGACGCCTTGAAGCTCTGAATCTATGACCTCATGATTCTTTGTGTACTTCTTATGGAAAACTGCAACTGGGAAATGCCATTGTTGATATTCATCCAGGACCACAAATATAACTGGCATAGTCAAGTGGCCCACCAGTATCTCCAAGAGGAACCTACCATTGGGAGCCCCATCTACATCTCTCTACTGCTTATATACACAACCCTGTCCTGAAACCACTTTCTCCTTAGAGCAGCACCAGTTACAGACTTTTTCTCCCATCCCCATTACTCCCAACCATGAAAGGAATGAGGTACTTTCAATATGGGGCAGGTACTTAGGCTGATCAACTGGAGACCATGGGGTCAAGCTGGGTCAAGTGCTGTATCAGAAATAGCCAGAGGGTAATCAGCCAATCAGTTATGAGATTGGAGATGTACACTATGATGAAACCATTTGAAATTCAGTGCTTCAGCAGTTTTAGGGAGACTATATAATTATGGCCTTTGGCCACTAACAGGCCTTACTCCAAGATGGGAGATAATGAGCACCGGCTTTGTCATTATTCTGAAATAAATTCACATTGATCTCATCTACCAGACTCCTGTGTCTCTGTTAACCTCTCTGTCACCCAGTGGGTAAGAGAAGCCTCTGGAGACAGCTCCACTGTATTTTTCCCCAGGCACCAGAGCCCAAGCCTATTAGACCCAGTCAAGATCCAGGAAGAGCTCTTCCTCAATTCAAGGAATAAGATGGAGCAACACATCTGCCTCCTGCATGTGACAAACAGATCACAGTAGCCACAACCACTACTGAAATGATTGGGATTTGGAAGACAGATGCCAGAGAGCACTGATCAGACTTGGGGGTTCCCATGTCTGTGATTCAGTGCAATTGTGCCTATTGGCAAGTCAGATTAGGCAACCTTCATAATGCAATGTCTTTGTAGATCCTGACTACAGAGAGCCCAAGGATAGTCATACAGTTGATCGTTTTTTCACATAAAATTATGAGCATTTATGAAAGTGGTATTGATAAGGTAAATAAGAGGCATACAGCAATTGTTTCTGTTCTGGCCAGAAACTCGGAGGGTATTCCCTTCCCTGACTGATTCTTTTGTCAAGACAAAGTAGACCATCTCTTTCCTCAATTCTTACTTAGCCTTTAACTACTGAATAGGTGTTGCCTCAGACAAACTGAGACCTGGGAAAGACCCGAGCTTAAAAAAGCCAAGGTCTCCCACTGAATCATGGGCCATCGCCAGCTGTCCTGAACTTTTTCCTGCCCCTGGACTCCCATAAGTCTGGAGGAGAGTTAGCCTCACTCAGCTCTGCCTCACTTAAATCCAACTCACTTGCAAGGCAAGATATTGCCCTCCTGACGTCACTGGTCCTCTTTGAAAATGAAGAATAAACAAGAGACACAGAGGAAAGGAGTAACACTGAAAAGCAAAAATCTTTTCAACACAATTAGGTGCCTATGGTCTCCATAAGATACATCCTATCTCATAATGCTCCCTACAACATACTCCGTACTCCAATTATATTGGATTATTCTATGATTCCACCAAACCTGGACTTCAGACTTTCCTGACTCAGAGCTTTTGTTTAGGCTCTTCTCTGTGCCTAGAAGGTTCATTCTCCCCCTCTCTGTCATTAAATTCCTACCCATCCTTTAAAGTTAAACTTCAATATAATCTCATCCACATAAACTTAGTTCATCTCCCCGTTGGCTATAAACTCTCTTCCTCAGTCCTCATATAACACAATGGATACTCCTACTGCTCTTAAGCAAAATTATGTATTATAGTTATCAATGTTTGTGCCCTAGTCTCTTACTAGAATGAGATCCATCAAGGTGATGCTTTATTTAAACTTGTATCTTACCCATCACTCAGCATACATTATGTACAAAACCGGTGATTAACAAATGTTCAGCAGACAATTAAAAATAAATATTGTAAAATTATAAAGAGCAAGCTTGTCCCCAAAGAAGACATTAAAGAATGACTCCTCTAGGCCCCCTTGAAAAAGTCTGGGGTGGGGATGGGAGGAGAGAGTGTTGAAGGGTGTAGAAAATGTATATAATGTCAAATTTTTGATGTATTGAGTTTTGCTGAATTTTTTCCTCTTTTCCTTCTTAAAAATTATTTCTTATTAGATGGCTCTCTGAAAGAAAGGAGGGGGAAGGGATAGGGAGGGAAACATAAATGACGTAAAAACAAAAGTTACCAATAAAAGCTATTAAAAGTGTTTGATGAATTGAATTGAATCTTCTTTCCCTTTGTCTAGGCCTTCTAATCTGTTCTTAAGATCCTTCCCTTAGCATCTGATGACTTTTCATACTCAAGCATTACCTCTTTACCTTGGGTGTGAAGGTTTTTGTTGATCCTAAAGGTGAAATGTGACTTGGGCATCAGAGCCATGAGATTAAGGAATAAACAGTTCAGCTTATTTACTTAAGTAGGAACTGTGCATCTGAAGGCAGCAGCCAGACAATTCCCTGTTGGCCCTCTGCCTGATTCAAGCTGAACAGAGGAAAACAGAGGTCAGGAAAAGAACCAGACAGTTGTCCAGGCCACTAGACATAGACATTTTCCCCAATCAGTGAGGCCATGCCTCATTTCTTCTGGGTGTCAAAAATGGGCCTCACTCTCCCTTCTTACCATGCTGTCTGCCTCTGGTATGTCCCTAGTGTTCACACTGCCACCTCTGCGGGTTTCCACATACTTGAACTCTCTTTTTAGGGGTTTGACTTTTAAAACCTTGTCTATTTCTTTAAGGAGACATCTTCTAAAGGGGATGTGATTTTTTGAAATGTCACAAAATAGCCAAGACAGATTTTTAAAAGATTTTGTGGCAGCAGCAGCAGTATAATAGTAGTTGTTTTTTCTATGTGCTGTGAGGATTTGGGGGTTTGGTATTAAGAGAGCTTTATTCTGCAAAAAGTCAGAGAAACCAACCTGATCAATAACCAATCAAGTATAACCACTGACTGACCAGTGTCTCTTTGCCCACTGATGTGCTAGGGATGATGGGGAATGCTAAGGGGAATAAGACACAGCCTCTGTCCTGAGGGAGCTCGCAGTCTAGTGAGTAATATGTGACACATGCACACACCAAGAGAGAATAAGAAAAAGGACATATGCAAATGAATGGCCTAGACAAGAAGACAGAAGGAAAAAAGAGTCAATGAGTACGAGAGTGGTCTGGGAAGGCTTCCCAGAAGCGGTGGATATTGAGCAGCCAGCTGGCATAGAGGAGACAGAGCCAGATTTTACATCAGGAAGACCTGGAGATGAATCCACTTTCAGATACTTACTACCTGTATGTGATACTGGTAAGGTCTTTTAACCTGCTTTATCCTCACTTTACTCATCTAGAAAATGGGAATAATAAGAGGACTTATTTCATAGGGTAGTAAAGATCAGATGAGATAATCTCTGCAAAATGCTTTGCAGACTTTAAGGTCCTATGTAAATGTTACTTATTATTATTTATCATCATTGTCATCATTATCACCACCATTATTAGGAGACTTGAAGGAGGAGAAGGATTTGAGTCAGAGGACAAGATAAGAAAGAAGACTTAAATCACAGGAAACAACAGATGAAATGGTCCAGAAACAGAGAGCACAGTGGACAGAAAGCTAGGCTCAGAGTCAAGAAGATCGGAGTTGGAATCCTACCTCAGACACTTAACTATGTGACCCTGAGCAAGTCCCTTAACCTCTTTCTCCCTCAGTTTCTTCATCTGTAAAAATGGGGATAATGATAGCACCTACTGTATCTCAAGGTTTTTGTGAGGGTCAAATAGGATAATATTTACAAAGCACCTTAAAGTGCTAATGCATAGCAAGCAAACAACCAAAGAATTATTTTATAGAGTTGGGAAAATCTTAGTTATTAGGTCCTGTTACAGGATATGTTTAGAAGACAGTTAGGAAATGAGACAGGCTAGAGTAGAAGACTCCTGTTGAAGTGAGTAAATAGTGGGAAACAAAAGCCAGAAAGAGAGGTTAAAGTTGAGAATGCCAGGCCAAGAAACAGTGGATTCAAATTTGTTTCACCTTTGTTTTAATCTGTATTAGTACATGTATTTGTATCAGTACCTGTAACAGGTTTTTTCTTTTCTTTTTGGAGGGGGGAAGGCAGGGCAATTGGGGTTAAGTGACTTGCCCAAGATCACATGTCTAATAAGTGTTAAATGTCTGAGGCCGAATTTGAACTCAGGTCCTCCTGACTCCAGGGCTGATGCTCTGTTCACTGTGCCACCTAGCCACCCCCAGGTTTATTTCCTTTCATAAAAATATACTAGTTCTAATCCAATCTCTAATTCAATAGGATAAAAGGCTGCATGCTATTCTGGGATACTGTAGGTAGCAGGTTTGAGATATCTACTCTAGGCAATAGGAAACTACTTGAAAGACTTTTTGCAAGGACATGACCTGATAGAGAGAGAGAAGAGGCTAAAAAGGGGGAGATCAAGTTAGGAGGCTATCTTAGTAGAACAAGAATAATGATGAAGAGGGCCTGAGTCAAAGTGGGAACAACAGGTAGGGAGAGGTGGAAATATGGCCTAAATCCTACCACCATGGTATCATGGAAAGAGTGTTAGACTTGGAAGCCAGAGAGGTCTGTAACTGAATCTTGCTTCTGACACTTAGCAGCTGGATGACTGTGGGCAAGTTGCTTTGGCTTCACCATCTTCCCTTGAAAAATATGAGAGGTTGGATGATATGGCCTCCAAAGTCACTTGTAATCCTGAGATTCTCTGATTCTGTGATTAACTGGAATGCTTTAATGAATGTGATGTTTTCTCTGTACCTCTCTCAGAGATCTATGAGCTTAACTGCTCCAGCTGGTTGATTTAGCACAAGAGCACATGACAACCTCCTCTAATGAAACACAAAATTCCCATTTTGTCTTTGGTTCTTTCCTGTATTCAGAAAGGAAAACATAGCAAGCCTATGTTTACCTGGTCCTTTCCATGGATGACCACGGCTATTTTGTGGGGCACAAAGCATGGAGAGACAAATTCTGTCAGATGGTACAACACAGATGCAGAGAAAAGATAAAAGGTATCCCACAGATAATACCATTCAACCTTCTGATTTTTACACAGGAGGAAACAAGATGCTCATACAGAGAAAGGGACTTGCCTAAGGTCATGAGCAGAGCTTAAGGCAAGCTAGAGTTCATGGAACAAACATAGAATTTGTCTTTGCAGGTCCTGGTTGTGGATAAGCAACAAAGGAATCATCCAGTTAAAGGTCTCCAGAGCTGGAAAGGACTTCAGAGGCTATTGGGGTTGATCCCCTCATTTTTCAGGAAAGGAAACTGAGGCCCAGGGAAGTTAAGCCACGTGCCAAGATTTGTACAAGTAGTAAGTGTTTGAGTTGAAATTTGAACCCACTTCCTCCTGACTTGAACTTTCTCCTGCAGTCCATTGCTTTATTAAAGTCAACACAGGTAAGCTTCTGAGGTAGGATGTGCGCCCAGGTCCTCTGACTCATCAGTTAAGTTTTCTCCTGTCTCCTATTACATAATAAGAAAACACCTCTGCCCACACACATTTGTGGAGCTCTCTAAAACTTTCAAAGTTATTTGCATTCACAATCTTATTTGATTTTCACAATAGTTGGGTTAGGTTGGTTCTACACCTTTGGCGACCCCATTTTAGAAAAGCATAGACTCTCTAGGCCTCAGTTACATTCTTTGTAAAATGACAGTGGATTGGATGGACAGAAGTCTGTTTCATCTGTGTGAATCCTAAGTAGTTCAAGTTCATGAGCAGCACTTCTTCTCCTAGATTACACTTGAATATCTGGGATCCCATTTCAGTAAACACTGAAGGTTCACAAGGTGGCACCGCGTGTTAAAGCTTACCTACCTATCACACTCATTTGTCTTCCCCCTCATGCTTTCTGAATCAACACAAATACTGTTGAGAAACAGAATGCAATCAATGGACATCTGCCCCTGTAATGAGTTCTGTCTGATGTTCACCATGGGGTCAGGAAGCTTGGGCAGAGACACCATGGAGCTGGACAGACTCCTCCACTCACCACCAAGTCGTTGCTGACAACACCAATCTCCGACAATTAGGCTTCTGCCGCAGGTCATTAACCCAAAGGGCAGCGTTTGATTGTCTCCATTTAGCTGAGCCACTGCTCCTCTAATTACATATTCAGAATCCAGGGCTTTTCTTTTTCTTTCTTTCCTCCCCAAGAGCTGCTTTTTGTCTCCACTCAAAGTCGGTGGGACAGGAGAGCAGCCAGCTGCTATCAGCTTGGCATGAACTATCTCAGTTCACTAGTTCATTTTGAAACAGCACTGCAGAGAATGTGCTTGGCCACTTGTGATGGGTACAGAGATCTGATCCTAGGCCTGTCTTTCAGGGCTGGCTAGGAATGGGCTGAGAAGAGGGAGGAAGATTTAAATTTTATGGGAACAGCTAGTGATCAATGTGACAGGACTATCCTTGAGGTGAGGAAGAGATGTTTAAATTTTTATTATTTTTAAAATTTTTTTGAGGGGAGAAGGCAAGGAAATTGGGGTTAAGTGACTTGCCCAAGGTCACACAGCTAGTAAGTGTTAAGTGTCTGAGGCTGGATTTGAACTCAAGTCCTCCTGACTCCGGGGCCAGTGCTCTATTCACTGTGCCACCTAGCTGCCCCTTTGTTTTTATATCTTATTTTCACTGCTTAGCCCAGTGTCTGGCACATTGTAGGTACTTAATAAATGGTGCTGAGTGAATGAATTTATCAAGAAGTATTTACTGATCACTTACTAGATGCTGGGGATAGGGATAGGCAGTGGACCAGTGATTTCATTGACACAGGCAACTTCCAAGTAAGGAAACTTCATTTATTAGAGCAAGATGGTACCTGCTCTGCAATTTATAGGCTCAGAGAGTTGCCTATAGCACTGAGAGGTCAAATGTCTTGCTCAGAGTTTCATGGTCAGGATGTGTCAAAAGCAGTTCTTGAACCCAGGCTTCAAAACTGGCCCTACCTACACACTACATCATGTTGACTCTCAGGTGCTGGGGATCCAAAGCAAAAATAGTCTCTGACCCAAATCAACTACATTCTTTACATAGAGAGAACACATGTACATGATAAATAATACACATATACAAGGACAAAAATAATAATTACACCAATTAAGTACATACAAATAAATAAAAGGCAATTTGGGGATGGGAAAGCACCAGAAGGTGGAAGGATCAGTGAAGTCCTTATGGGCTACTGTAGTTTACTGAGCAGGGGAGTGACATGGTCAGAACTGTAGGAGAGGAATGAATGAATGAACAAGTGAACCAGGGAGGCTCATCTTATTCAGTTCTGGACACTGTATGCTTGGAGAGTTTTGACAAACTGGAGTTTACCCAGAAGACTATTTTTCTTATGTGCTTCCAGATGGGAGGAGTTATATACAGGAGCTCTTTTAAAAATAGGAGTTGTCCAATGAGAGAGAGGGAGAGGAGGGAAGAAGGGAGGAGCATGGGGAGATAAGGGGGAAAGGAGGGAGACAGAGTGACAGACATACAGAGAGAGAGAGAGAGAGAGAGAAAGAGAGAGAGAGAGAGAGAGAGAGAGAGAGAGAGAGAGAGAGAGAGGAGGAGGAGCCGAAGAGAGAGAGAGAGAGAGAGAGGAGGAGGAGCCGAATCACCTAACTAGGTCCCCATTCAGGCAGTTTGGTCTCCTTACAGGTTGTCTTTGTCCTTCATTTTTTGAAGAGGACCATGGCATCAGGGAAATGATGACCTGACTTGCAATTGACCTAGTTTCTAGTAACTATGGAAATAAAGTAGGGCAATGGTGAAGAGATGAGGGTGAAGCCAGAAGGGAGCTCAGCTCAGATGTCTCCTCATTTCTCATCTGGCTTCACTGCTCTGAGGCCTCTCTTAACTTCTCTGCCATGCTCCAACCTAGGGTACCATCCCTCACCTCTACCCCTAACCCTACCTCCCTTCTTGTTTTCCTTTTGCATTCTGTCTTCTCCCATCAGAGTGTAAACTCCATGAGGGCAGGGACTGTCTTTTTTTTTTCTGTATTTGTATCTCTAGTACTTAGCATGATGCGTGACACATAGTAAGTGCTTTATAAATGCTTATTGACTATTGACTATGATGGGAAAGTGGCATGGAGGTCTGATGTCTGAGAAGATAAGGCAAAAATTTCACCTATCAGAGAAGAGGAACCTAGAATAAGATGTAATAAGTTTCATGTCAATGGAAGCGGGAGGTGAAGGCTGGATGACAGCCTATTCATGATATTTTAGAAAGAATCCAGAACAGGTTAAGGGCTTAGACTAACCTCTATTGCCCCTTCCAACTTTAGAATTTAAAGAATTTTAGCAAATGAAGACTCAGAAACGTGACCTAAATCTTGGGGTTTATCCCAGTGCCAGGTTGGCTTAGATCACTTGGCTCTGATCATGACGAATAGCCAAAGAATCCATCTGCAGCTTCACAGCACTCAGTAAGAGACAAAAATGGAGAGCCCATTAGGACTACCTCTTTCTCATGATAAGTTTTAGAAACCATCATTTCTGTGGGTTGGCCTCTCTATCCTACAAAACAACCACTAGTTTTTGAGGCAACATGTATAATAGGGAAAAAGATACTCTCAGCTTAGTCAGGAGACTGGAACTTAAACCCTGCTTTTGACACTGAGTAGTAGATTGTCCATGAGCAAGACATTTGACCTCTCCCCATCTTAGCTTTGTTATCTGCCGGACAGACACAACAATATTAGAGTTGGAGTCAGGAGTGTATAGTGTATAGAAAGTTGAGCTCAGAGTCAGGAAGACTTGGGTTGAAGTACTGTAATGTACTGTGCTCATGTGACCCTAGGCAAGTCACTTAGCCTGTCAGCGCTTTCAGGTCTTTTTTGATCTCTCTGACTTGTCCATTTTCCTTTTGTCTTCATACACTAATTTGTTTTTTTTCATATACTTCATATACTAATTTCCTTTCTCCTTTATAACAACATATTTATAAAATGTTGCATATCCACCATGAGTCTTATAGTTGTCTCCTAAATTTAAAATATATAGAAAGTATTTTGGAAACTTTAAGTGCTATATAAATGTGATATCTTTATCACTGTTTTCATTCTTCTTACCTTGTATTCAATGGTTTTCAGATAGAAATGATCAACAAGTCATCAATCTGATATTGTTCATTTATGTTTAATGTTAAGCAGAGTAGTGTGTAGACAGATCAAATAAAATAGTGACTTTCTATAACTGAATACATGTATTGCAATGTAAAGCTTCATCTTGTCATTTTTGTTGAACATTATTGTTGTTGTTATTATTGTTGCTATCGTTACAGCTCGATGAAAAGCATCTTTGAGCCTACTCCAAAAGCAGAGAGGATGAAAGGGTGATAACTACTTTCATCTTGTTTCCATCTTGTTTTTATTTCTTCCACTAGCCCTCTATATTTTGAAATCTTTTCATTCCAAATTGTTTGATGTTTAGTAGTAGTCGATAGACTCTGTCCCTAGATTCTCATGTCTAGGCAGTGGGACAAGATTTTGTCTGTGATGATGTTGCAATTTCTTTGGTAAATCTTCCAGTTTCAGTTTATTTCATTAATTCTTGAGGATATTTTGGAATTTTCACATGTAGCGTGAGAGTATGACATATTTTAGGTTATGAAGAATTATAAGCTTCTGGTGTACAATTCTGGCCATTGGAGTGTATCTTTCTAGGTATTTTGTAGGCACCAAGTTCAGCAACCTGCAGTGATATGACATAAAATTTATAACATTTCCTTGCAAAGTCTGCAATGATCAACAAGTCTAACATTGCCATTCTATATTTTCTGGTAGCAACAACCTGGTATAAACCTCATAAACAACTCCATTTGCCTTTTGTGATGGCAAAATTCTCATGACTCAGCCAATTATTTGACTCTTTGTCAACACATCTGTGTTTGTGTTCCTTTATCATCATCATCACCATTTTTGTCATTTTCTTTCCCATCTTTTGTTATGGAGTTCAAATAGAGAGGATTCTAATTATCATTGCATTCTTCTCATTTTTTTTTCCTGCGTACTTCAAATATAAACAACTCTACGATAAGTCACAACCCTGCTTTTTTATGTTTAATCTAACTCTATAGACTGTAAAGGTGAGTAAAATAACTGCTTTTTTATGTTTTGCCTGACTTCAGATGTATTAAGGGGATCATATTGCTTGCTTTCTCAATAACTAGGGGAAGGGTTAGAGGAAGGGAGAAAATTTGAAATTCAATATAAAAAATTAATTGCTTTTTTCAGTTGAATAAAAGTATTAGGATGTCATTTCTTCCTCTGCAGGCTCACTGAAAGCCTCTGGATAATTCTAACAAGAGAGGACACATCAGAGATAAAATGTACCCCATCCTGTTCCTAGCTGTTTCTGATCACTCTTAGGTGTAAACATTTTAAGAGTTTACTGTTCCTGCTCTAAATTACCACTGATCAGAGAAATGCAAATGAAAACTACTCTTAGATACCATATCTCATATGTCAGATTGGCTAACATGACAAAACAGGAAAATGATAAATGCTGGAGAAGTTGTGGGGAAATCAGAACACTAATGCAGTGTTGGTGGAGTTGTGAACCGATCCAACTGTTCTGGAGAACAATTTGGAACTATGCCCAAAGAGCTATAAAAAAGTGCACACCCTTTGACCCAGTAATACCACTTCTAGGGCTGTATCCCAAAGAGATCATACAAGTGAGAGGAGGACCTGTATGT
Organism: Pseudochirops corinnae; assembly: GCA_028646515.1. Lineage (NCBI taxonomy): Eukaryota > Metazoa > Chordata > Mammalia > Diprotodontia > Pseudocheiridae > Pseudochirops > Pseudochirops corinnae. The sequence goes on from CM053585.1 coordinate 262,158,461, forward strand.
ACAAAAATATTTATAGCAGCTCTTTTTGTGATGGCAAAGAATTAGAAATCAAGGGGATCCCATCAATTGGGGAATGGCTGAACAAGTGTAATGCCAAGCAAAGGCAATTTCCAAGGTTAGGATTACCAGCATAGCAAACTCCATTTATTCAGCAAACATTCATAGAACAGAGAAAGTCAAAATACAGTATAATTCATTCATTTAGCAAGTAAGTTCTCAATTCAATTGCAAAGTACCAAGGTCCAAGTATCCCACCCCTGGATCAGTAGTCAAAGTAGCCCACTCCTGGGCAGTACATTCATTTAGTCTCTTCTCAAATGGAGAATAGTTTCCAATCATAAACAAAGTACATTCATTTAGTCAATCACAGAGCACCAAAAAGGTCAAAGGTTTCCCACCCCCGGACACTACTGAATTACAATACCATCCATTAACACCAAGCACTTTCTCAAAAGGGGAAGGGGAGCACAAAAGGCCATCTAGCCTCAAGGTATAACAAGGTTAAGATATCATCTCAGCATTGAAAACCCAAGGAAAAGGCCCTTCTTTCACCTTGACTTGAGGCAAGCCCTCAGCAATCTCAGTTCCTGGGGAGACAAGGCTCAACAAAGCCATAGCCAATGTCCTCATCAAGTCACTCTCTGCCTGTAGAACAGTCCAAGAACCCCTGAAAACATCTACAAGGCCCTCTTCCAGGATTTCTGTAAACATACAACAGGAAAATCCTCCTTCAGGGCTTCTGAATCAACAGTAAGTTTCCAGGACCTCTACAACAGCAGTGCTGTCCTTCACCAGCAGGTGAATCTGGCAAAACAACATCAAAACAGACAGACAAAATACCAGCATCATAGCCATGCCTCCTCAGTTCTTGACAGTTCTCGGTGGCAGTTCTCAAAAGTCCTGGGCAGCTCCACTTGGCCTAGCAGTCTTTCTCTCAGCAACTCAGGCTCCACGATACTGATACTGCTCTCCCAAAAGTCCTTCTGGCCTTCTGTTTGGGCTTCTCTTCCAATTTACGGCTCCTCCCAGTTCAGCCCTCTCTCTTCATGTCAACAAGTTCATCCCACAAGTGGGATTCACAAGCTCTGGGCTTCAACACTCAACGCATAAACCAAGCCAACACAGGGGGATCTCCAAATTCCATTACCATTACAACAAGCTGTGGCAGATGAATGTAATGGAATACTATTATGTTATAAGAAATGAGGAACAGACAGGCTTCATAATAACCTGGAGAGACTTATATAAACTGATGCTGAGTGAGGGGAGCAGAACCAGGAGAACATTGTCCACAATTATAGACACATTGTATCTGTGATGACTGACTGATGGACTGGGCTCCCCTCAGTAATGCAAGGTTATAAGACAACTCCAAAAGACTCATGATGGAAAAGGTTATCCACATCCAGAGAAAGAACTATGGGGTCTGAAGGCAGATTGAAGCAAACTACTTGTTCTTTCCTTTTTATTTTGCTTCTTCTTCCTTGTGTTTCATTCCACTGGTTATAATTTTTCTTTACAACTTGATTAATTTTTAATGTGAAGGTATATGTAGAACCTACCTTGGATTGCATGCCATCATGGGGGGTGGGAGGAGGAGGGAGAAAATTTGGAACTCAAAAACTTATGGAACTGAATGTTGCAAACTAATAGTAAATAAATAAATAAATAAAGAGTTTATTGTTCCACGCAGCTTGTAGATTATGAGCGTTTGGCATGAAGACATATTATTCAAATCTTGCTTCATCAGTGTCATCTTTGACTCTTTAATATCTCTTACCTCCCCCACTCCATTTCCAATCTGTTCCCAAAGTCTGCCAATTTTATATTCATATACTTTATATACACTTTCTTTTTTCTCCTAATATTACTCCCATTATGGTACACCCTTGTTTCTTCATACCTGGATTACTGAAATAGGCTGCTAGTTGGTCTATCTGCCATAAGTCTCCCTCAACTCCAGCCCACCCTCCATTCAACTCTCAAAGTGATCTTCCTAAATGTAGGTCTGACTATGTTACCCCTACTCAGTAAGTTTCAATAGTTCTCTATCATCTCTAGGATGGAATATAAAATTTTCTGTTTGACAATTAAATCCATTTGCAACCCGCTTTGCATCACATTTCTGGTTTTCACATAGCTCTTTCCACAACCCTTCCAGTACCCTGTGACCAAGTAACACCAGCTTCCTTTCTATTGCAGAAAATAAAAGACACTCCATCTCCTGATTCTGGGTATTTACACTGGCTTTTTCTCCATGCCTAGAATGCTCTTCCTTCTCATCTCCAAGGCTTCCCTAGCTTCCTTCATGAACTAGCTAACATCCTAACTTCTATACAAAGATCTTTCTCAGTCTCTCTTAATTTTAGTGACTTCCTGCTGTTTTCTCTCCAAATCATCTTGTATATGTTGTATATGTAAACAGTTGTTTAAATGTTGTTTCCCCCTCCCAGAATTAGACAGTGAGTTCTTTTTTCTCAAAAGCAAAAATTGTCTTTGGCACAGTATCTGGCATATTGCAGGAGCTTAAAAAATGTTACTGACTGATTTACTATTGACTGACATTCTTCAGATTTTATGGATCAATGTTACATCTGGGTGACTGTGACAAAACAATTGCTCTATGATAATAATTTTGTTCCAGTAGCCAGTCAGTACTCCAGTTAAATTTTCCGAGATATTTTAAGGTCTTCATTTTAGAATGGAGACTTGCCATCTTTTGCTCCACAAAAGATCATGTCTTTCTGTTGTCCAATTTTAGTCACCAGGTCATATCTCATTAGTCTTTTGGTAGGTCCCAAGTTTTTCAAGTGTCTGCTGATACATTTCATAGTTGCTACCATTTTCTTGAACATGGGTTCCCAAGTCTGGGCTCCTTAAGGAGCCTTCTTCTCCTTCTGTAATATCTGGTAGCAATGACCTGGTCCTGAATTTATCCTATAGGGCTCCCTGTTTCCACAAAAGATCAACATGACTCAGACATTTGGTGCTTACAGAATGAATTATTATTGACAGTTCATGTGTATATCATCCAAAGAGGGACTTTTGGTTCTCCTCATTGATCCTAGCTGTTTTGTAGGCTTCATCTTAAAGTAAACCACTTTTACTTTTATTCAAAAAATTCAATGCTGTGTACCTACTATGATCCTTTATCATTGCTCAGTGAAGAGATATCCACTTATTTAAAAATATTTCTGTAGACATTTTTATCTATTTTTCATATGCTCTAAAAATATCTATCAATCTTCTTCCTCCTTTTTGGTGAGGTAGGGTTAATCTTTCTATAGGTGCCTTTGGGTGATGAAACCAATGCCTCGTTAACATTACATAAGGTTTTGTTAGGTTATTTTTCCAAATCTGTTAAATTACATTTTACAGTTCTGAAAGTGTAAATTAATATTAGTATTGCAAAAGTGCTAATTGTTATAAATATTATTTCCAGTTCAACTTTGATTTCAAGAAGCCAACAGGTTCTTAGTGCATTTTACCATAGCATTCTCTTGGATATATTTTTGCCTAAAAGACACCAAAGTATTTTTAGGTACTACCTTCACCCCTGGGTTATTGTAAAGCCAAGCACAAGCAACTTTCCAGAGGACTGCTGCTGTAAACGGCTTCAAGGTTCTGATTATATAGTATAGTGAACACTATACTTATTCATGAATAAACTAAGACAAAACATTAACAGAATTCAAAGTACAGCATTCACAATGTTATGACATAACTTATCACTAAAGTGGCCACATAGTTTTAAACAAAATATATCATTCAGTAAGTCCTTAACTCAATCATCCTTAAGGAGCAGGCCTTCTTAAGGGATACAAAGTACAAAGGTCAAAGTTCTCCACCTCTAGGTGAAGGTAAATCATAATCTTCTCAGTCAGCATTAGGTACTCAAAAAGAGGGCTTTTCATATTGACTCAAGGCTGACTCTCAGCTTCTATGGTTCCTCTTCCATGGTTCCAGCTCCTGCCCGAATTTACTCAAGTGTCACCTAGATTGAAAGACAGGCATCTCTCAGTTCCTTATCCAGCTCCTCATCCAGTACCTCATCTAGTTCCCATTCCATATTGAAGCTCACACTGTGCAGTCCACCCCAAGTCCTTCACAGTTCCTATTTCTGGGAAGACAAAACTTAACAGAGCCAAAACAACATTCATGCATATTGCCGGCACCATCATCAATTCACTGTCTGCCTGTGACATCAACAAAGACCCACAACAAGGTCCAAGAGGTCAAAACAAATCATCAGTAAAGTCCGAGAACTTTCAAAACTGTCCTCCAGGCCTTCTGCACCAGAAAATCCTCTTTCAGGGCTTCCAATAAGGTCCCAGGGCTTCTGTACAAAGTATCACAACCAAACATCAAAACAGACAGAAGAGACAAACGGAGTGCTGGGATACCACAATTTGTCTCCTTCTCCAACACAGGAGCTCCCTTCTCAGTTCTTCTCAGTTCTACTCTCTTCTCAGTTCTTCTCAGTTCTACTCTCTCCAGCTTGGGATTCTGCTTATATATGGTCATTAGCTCCTCCCTTTCCTATTGCATCAGCAACAGGAGTTCACAAGTTCTAGGGTTCACAAATCGTGGGGTTCACAAGTTCTGTTTCTTAATAAAGACTTGATACAATCATGAGCAAGGCTCAAAAGAAACTTGAACTGAAACAAAGTGTCAATTAAATAGCCGAAACAAGGCATTAAGTACTTCTTCACTTGCCGTTACAGTTATCTGCAACCTCCAACTTCAAGCTTAAATTCTTTTTACTTTTATTATAATTATCATTTCATTTAATCATTATTTCATTCTCATTTGTTTTCAATGAGACCCATAAATAATCCTGAGAAATCACTATCTTGATATTTGTCTTTTATATTTAAAGTTCTACAGATTATTTTAGAGGTTTTTATAATTTAATAAAAATATTGGAATGTCTGGTCATCCTCAGTACAACTCCAATAGCAGGAAGGACATAGGGATGATGTCAATCTCAGGCTGTTCCCATATGATCTGACATCTTCTGCTGAGTCTCTATATTCTAAAAGTTTTTTGTTGAGTGTAGAACTGAGTAAAATTGGGCACTGTGAAAGTCATCAATAGCAGTATATGTTATGGAGGTTTGGAGCTCTTTGTTTAATTATTTAATTGATAATAAATTACTCTTTATGACCCACAAACTTTTTGGCACACCTCATTTCTTCCTTGTCCAATATGTTGTTTTCCTGTAACAGTTTATGGATTTCATTAGTGATACAAGCTATGAATGCTTTGTATTAAATGCATAAACGTGTAATTGGTCCATGAATGGAGGGACTCTCATCATTTGACAATAGATATGTGATAACCTCTGTTTAGCAAGGTGTGGGTCGGCTTATGTCTGAAAGGAAATTGGTAAAATGCTTTGCTCATAATTTATGACACTATAAAGCATTTGAACCAATAGTTACAGATCTTATTTGACTTTTCTGTTTTGCAGAGAGGCTAGAATTTTAGTCATATCCCTCAATGAAACTATTATGTGTCTCATCTTAATGGTGCACAAACTTTCTTTTTCATTTGACCCGACTTATGCCTTCATTGTGCTTGACTTTTTGTGACTATAGAGACAAGCAGAAATTTTCCACCCCCTTCTTTGGGAGCTCTTTCTTGCTTCTGATTTCTTTACTTCTCAAGGCTCTGGATTAGTTTTTTACTGATACTGATTTTAAAAAATATATATTCTTTGTTCAACTTTGACTTCTCAGCCATTTGAATTTTGCTTTCAATTGCTGATTAAGTAAATCTAGAATTTCAGACATGTTTTTGTTTCTGTATTTGTTTCTCATTCTTTCTTCTTATGTTTTTACCTGGACTATACAGCATTCAAGTTTTCCATTGTGTACACCTAGGTACATACTCTTCAGGTGTCTTTCCTTGAATCCTCAATAGCTCTTGAGTAATTTCTGCCCTGCTGATGTTTGATCCTTGTCCTTAGGAGTATTCCTTGACAGTATTTTTCTCTTAGGTTCCTGTCATGTCAATAGCTGCAATATATATTGTCGGGTGTGTGTCTTGAAATATTTATATACTTTCTGTCATTTTCAGAATCATGATAATTTTTGTCGAGTACATCAAGTCCACATTTTATGACCAGCCTTTAAGATCCTTCATAATCTGGTCCCAGCTCACTTATCTAACATTACTTCCCACTGTCATTCAAAACATAACTTTCTCTATAGTCAGACTCTGCACTGACTCACAAATATGCTTTCATTCTCACTTCTGGGCCTTTCCTCAGGCTTCTCTTCATGTAGCCTGACCCATCTTGATTGCCAAAGTAAACTCTACCCACTCATCTAAATATACTTCAACCCCTATCTTCTCCATGAAGTCTTTCCTTGATTAATGATAAATTCTGGAACCACTTTCTGATCTACAACATCAGAACACTCCATTTGTACCATATAATTTAATAACTACTTAGACACTGTCTTGAAGCAGTTATATTGTGTGTCTGGATCTTGTCACCTACAACCAGACTGAAAGCTTGTTGAAAGCAGAAATCATTTATTTTGTGTCCTTCAGAGAGACTAATGGCAGGTGAAAACCCCTGTTCTTCATTATACCTATTGTTTGGGTTTTTTTCAGTGGATAATGGGATCCTTTCAAGCTTCCTGTAAGCTAGCCTTCCATTTCCCTTTGGCTTTTCAGACTGATGAAGTTAGGTAGAATGTGTGGTGAAAAGATAGAGAAAGACCCTGTTAGATGGGGCAGTCCTGATCAGCCACTGAAACCAGAAGAATCAAGTGAACAAGAGGGCAGGATTGCAGCCTGAAAAATAAGAGCCTTAAAATGACTCTTGCTGTAGAGGAAATCAGGTTGGAAGCAGAAAAGCAATTTCTAAATTACATGGTTTCAGTTTCCAAAGAAAGAAAGATTCAGATGGAGAAAAGAGTGGAAAAGAGAATGTAATACCTTCTAGGTTTTGCTTCAATTCACTCTCTTAATTCATAGTAAGTTTCCTTGTCTCCAAACCAAGAAAAAAATTGAAGCAATTTAAAGAGGAGAAAAAGAAGAAAAGTGAGAAACTAGAAATGTCTTAGATGGCCCATAGCCAATTGAATTGGGACAAAGTGTGTTAGGAGAAATCCAGATTGCTGCATGCGAATCATGGGGTTTAAAGCTGTTATGGACGACACTTTCTTCAAATGGGGAAATTGAGTTACAGGAAGGAGAAATTACTTTCCCCAAGATCATTTGGGAAGCAAACAGTCAAGCCAGAATTTAAACTTAAGTCTCATGACCCTAAATATAGTTTTCTTTTTTATACCCCCAAACCCAAATTCTCCCTGGGCAAACTATAATGAATAACAGATAAGAATGAAACAGAGGCATGACTTATGGGATATGGTCAACATGCTCACCAAGCTCTTTTAGATGAAATGTTTGTGTAACAGAATCTGCATTCCCATTATTAATTTCTTCAGTTTGTAAGTTCAATAGTTAACATTTTTAAGTTTAATAGTTAACAATAGTTAACACACAGTTATGTGTGTATGCATATACATATTGTATAGATGTATATTTATAAGAGCTAGACGTGATATTCTAGTTTATTCTCCTCACTTTATACATCAAGAAAATAAGCTCTAAAGAGTGGAAGTGATCTGTCCAAGGTCAGATACAAAGCAGCTAAGGCAAGATTTGAACAATGATTTTCTGTAATCAAATGCAATATTCTTTCTGCTTATGGATCTGTCAATTCACTGGCACACCCATAACTTACAAATGATAGAGAAGGTCACAGATGTGTATCTGGCATAGCTCAGGCACACCTTAACATCACAAAAATTTTTATTTTGTGTCTTACTTTGTATTTTAAATGTTTAACTGTTAATTTTTTAAAAAAATTAAGTTTACTTAAGTTGTACTTGTTTTTATTTCCATGATTCAATTAAAATATTCTTCTTTATAAGTGATTATTTAATAAGTGTTCACCTTAAAAATAAATGAAAAGTTCCTGGGGAATTTGTATCTAAGGAAGGGAGGAAATGTGGTGTGAAGGAAAGAAAACAAGATTGTGAGTCAGAACCTTAGATAGGTGATGTCCCATCTCTGGGACTTCATATATATCATACATATCATTCATATATATATATACCATATATACACACACATATACACACATATACATATATACACATACATATATATAAAACTATAAAATATATATAAAATAACTATAGTTATTTCATAAATTGAAGAGGTTGGACTAGATGGCATAAAGTTCCTTTGCTTCTTTTACCGTCTATAAGTTTCTATAATCATTTTGGAGGTTGAACTAAGCATCCCTGCAACTTGGCTAGATATTCATTCTCTCTCTCTCTCTCTCTCTCTCTCTCTCTCTCTCTCCCTCCCTCCCTCTTTTGCTCTCCTTCTCTTATTAGTACTCTAAGTGCCTACCAGGATGTTTTATCATGTTGAAGTTTTTATTCATTGGGAAAGAGAAAATAAAGCACTACTAGACAAAAGAGAGACCCATATGAAAATAACCATCCATTAATGAAGGCTTAGAAACATTGAGTTTGCTGTTGTTTTTCTGGAAGCATTTGTGTGTGCAATAGAAGTGTAACAAAAGCCAAGGACTGTCTGTTCTTGTTTGTGTCACAGCTAACGATTAAGCTAGGACTGATGTAGAACAATTTGCAGATAGCAGCCTTCCTGATACCCTGAAATCACACTATGAAGGTAACTGGCAGTTTCACCCATCTCTAACACAGACCCTATATCACTAGGAGTGTGAAAGTCATTGACCTCCAGGGAACAGGAAACCAAAATTAAGGGCAAAAAGCATTGCCCTGACAGTCATTGCAAGGTCATAGGCAAATCCCTTCCCTTCTCTGGGTCTTAGGTTTTTCAATGTATAAAATGAAGTGTCTGAATGAGTTGATCTCTAAGTTATCTTCCAGATCTAACTAGCATATCTATGTGTTATATATACACATTATATACAAATACATACACCCATCTCTCTCTCTCTCTATATATATATATATGTGGAGAAAGAGAGAGAGAGAGAGAGAGAGAGAGAGAGAGAGAGAGAGAGAGAATGTGGCATTTGAAGCCCTCTATCTCTTGACCTTGCCTGACCTTTCCAGCTGCATTTACTGCTGCTCCTCTCCACAAACTGTCTTTTCCAAACTCCTTTTTCCTGTCCTCAAAACATACTATGTATTTCTCTACCTCTACGTATTTTTTTTCACATTATTTTCTATGTCTGGAATGACCTTCTTGTAATCCATTTTTCCCTAAGGCTGTCTTTCCTTCAGGGGACAGTTCAATTCTTCTCTATTCCTAGAAGCACTTTCCGGATGTACTAGTCCACATTGACCTTTCTCTTTTCTGAATTCCCTTAGCAATTTCTTTAATATTCTTCATTTGGTGAATACCATACATGACCTTATCTAGGTGCTTATCTACTTTTTGACATAGACATAGAGTTAGAGGACTTGAAATCTAGTTGTGACTCTGTTACAGTTCCCTTGGGCAAGTCACTTAATTCCTCTGAAGCTCAATTTTTTCATAAGCAAAATGAGGGCCTTACACTAGGTGATTTAGTTTCATTTCTAAATCTTATTTCTTGTCTCCTCAGATTAAAAGTAATCTCCCTCAGAAAAGGGGAAATGTTTTCATTGCTGGAACCTTAACACATAATATAGCCCCCCCCCTCCCCCCCCACATAGCTAGTGCCAAATAAGCATTGATAATGACAAATTAGCCCCAAAAATGGTGATTAATTTTATGGATACAGTAGGTAAATCTTTTACAATGGAATCAAAATTTAATTCAACAAATATTTGCAAAATCAATATAGCCAAAATCAATAAGAAAGCAGAAAATGGCATGTGGGGGGGGGGGGGAGATTTACAGCAAATTTTTCTGATAAAGTTTTCATTTCTCAAATATGTAGAGAACTTAGCCAAATTTATATAAATAAAAGCTATTTCCCAATTGATAAATGGCCAAGTATATGAACATAGAGTTTTCCAAGGAAGAAAGTTAAGCTAGCAATAGTCATATAAAATGCTCTAAATCACTAATAATTAGAGAAATTCAAATTAAGACCATTCATTGACTAAGGAGATAGAAAATGAAAATGATGAAAGTTGGAGGGGATGTAAAAAATAGGTACAATAACATACTCTTGGTGGAATTGTGAAGGGGTCCAATCATTCTGGAGAACACTTTGGATCTATGCTCAAAGGGTTATATAGCTATGTATAACTTGGACCTAGAAATATCACTACTGGGTCTCTACCTTAAAGAAATCAAGCAAAAAAGAAAATAACCTATATTGGCAAATATATTCATTGCAGCTCTTTTTTGTGGTGGTAAAGAATTGGAAATTGACGGGATGTCCATCAGTTGGGGAATAGTCGAACCAGTTGTGATATATGATTGTGATGGAGTACTATTATGCTGTAAGAAATGATGAGTAGAATGGTTTCAGAAAAACCTGAAAAGACTTGTATGAATTGATGCAAAATGAAGTTATCAAAACTAAGAGAAGACTGTACAAATAACAGGAATATTGTAATGATTAGTTGTTGTCCTTCACTCTCCAAGATGACCAAAATGACATCACTGTGCTACAGTCAGTGTATCTGACTGTGGCTGATCAAAAAAAGCTCGGAATGTTCTACCACAGGTCAGGCACAAATAGTTCATGTGAATATTTGGGGCTGATTCTCCAAATGTTTCTTTTGAGTTACTTCAATTCTGCTTTGCTCACAGAGCACATCACTTTCTCTGATAAGGGCGTGCCATGCTGAGTGGTCCTGTGCCAGCGTCTCCCATGTCACACAATCAATTCCAAAGTTAAGAGAGTATCTTTGTACCACTTCTTCTGACCACCACATAAGCACTTGTTCTGTGTGAATTATGATGATCAACTGTGAAAGACTTAGCTACTGATTAAAACAATGACATATGAGACATGAACTCATGATGAAAAATTCTGTTCTCACCTAAAGAAAGAACTGATGAACTCCAAGTATAGAAAAGAAATATATTTTTCCACTTTATCTTTCTTACTTTTTTGCAGCATGGCTAATGTGGAAATATGTTTTACATGACTTCATATGTATAGTGGGTACTGTATTTCTTGCCTTCTCAATAGCTGGGAGAGCGCTTGGAAGAAAGTAGAGAATTTGGAAATGAAAATAAAAATAAAACATTTTAAAGGTGGGGCAAATAATTTAGAAAAACAAAAAATGCAATTCTAAGAATGGATAAATAAATATTTGATAGGCATCTACATTGTACAAATGGCTATGCTAGGCATTTTCATTACGAAAACAAAAATTAAATAGGAATAAATGGAGTTTTTCTTAGAATAATAGGTAGCATCTATTTAAAGCCTTCAGCAAGTATTATATGTAATGGGGATAAACTAGAAGCATTTCCAGTAAGAAACAAGGATGTCCACTATCACCCCTCTTATTCAATCTCGTACTAGAAATGTTAGCAGCAGCAATTAAAGAAGAAAAATTAATCAAATTAGGCAAAGAAGAGACTAAGCTATCACTCTTTACAGATGATATGATGATATACTTGGAGAATCCTAGAGAATCAAGTAAAAAACTTCTTGAGACAATAAATAAATTTAGCAAAGTTGCAGGATATAAAATAAACCCACATAAATCCTCGGCATTCCTTTATATTTCTAATGAAGTCCAACAGCAAGAGATAGTAAGGGAAACCTCATTTAAAGTTACTGTAGACATTATAAAATATTTGGGATTCTACCTGCCAAAACAAACCCAGGACCTATATGAACACAACTACAAAACACTTTTCACACAAATACAATCAGATCTAACTAATTGGTAAAACATCAATTGCTCATGGTTGGGTCAAGCTAATATAATAAAAATGACAATTTTATTTAAATTAAATTACATATTTAATGCCATACCAATCAATCTACCAAAAAATTACTTTATAGAGCTAGAAAAGAATAGTAACAAAATTTATTTGGAAGAACAAAAGGTCCAGAATATTAAGGCAATTAATGAAAAGAATTGCTAGGGAAGGTGGCCTAGCCATACCAGATTTTAATCTTTATTATAAAGCATCAGTCATCAAAACTACGTGGTACCGGCTGAGGAATAGAGTAGTGGATCAATGGAACAGATTGTAGTCAATGACTATAGTAATATACTGTTTGATAAATCCAAAGACCACAGTTTTGGGGATAAAAACTCACTATTTGACAAAAACTGCTGGGAAAACTGTAATATGGTATGGCAGAAACTGCGCATAGACCATTATCTAATGCCATATACCAAAATCAAGTCTAAATGGGTGCATGATCTAGGTATAAAGGCTGATACTGTAAGCAATATGGGGAAGTAAGGAATAGTTTACCTGTCATATTTATGGAGTAGGGAAGACTTTATGACCAAACAAGAGTTAGAGAGCATTAT
>CM053585.1:262171024-262230571 GCA_028646515.1 Pseudochirops corinnae
AGGATGGAAGGAGATGTCTACATTCACAGAAAGATCTAGAAAGAACAGAGTTTAAATGGAGACTGAAGCAAACTACATGCTCTCTTTTCCATGTTTGGTTTTGTTTCCTCTTTCCCATTGTTCATTCCGTCGGTTACAACCCTTCTATACAACCAGACTAATGTGTAACGTGAAAGTATTTGCAGATCCTGTACTTGATTGCATGCCGCCATTGGGGGGGGGGGGAGATAGAGGGGAGAAATTGAGATGGGATTTAAAAGAGATTAAGTGTTTTGTGAGAAGCAGGCAAAAAACCAGTATATCCCATGTATGGAGCACAACCTGTGCCAAGACACTGAGTCAAGAAAAGTAATATTGTATAAAGTACAAAGGAAACAAGCTGATTATAGTGAAACAGTGAGAGCACAGAAGGGGGCTAATATGAAATACTGAATGTAAAGTAGGTAAAAATAAGATTATTGAGGACTTTAAATGGAAGGGTAGGGTTCTATTTTATCCTAGGGCAGGGTGGGGAGCCTGAGGCCTCAAGTCACATGTGAACCTCTAGGTCCTCAGGTATGGCCTTTTGACTGAGTCCAAATTTTACAGAACAAATCATTTTATTAAGTAGGTTTGTTTTGTGAAGTTTGGATTCAGTCAAAGGGCCACACTTGATGACACAGAGGGTCACATTTGGCCTTGAAGTCATTCACTACTGTCCTACAGGCAATACAAATCCAATGAAGAATTTTGATGTTGGAAGTATGGTCACACTTATGTTATAGAAAAATTATTTTTGGCAGATATGTGTAAAATGGATTGGAAAGGTGGGAGGTTAGAAGCTGGGAAACCAATGAAAAGGCCAGAGTATTAATTTGGGTAAAAATGATGAGATTCTGAACCAAGCTGATCCGCATTTGAGTGGAAAGAAGGGGATAAATATGATAAATGTTGTAGAGGTAAAGTCAACAAGACTCGGCAACAGACTGTATATAGCAAGCTTCACGACTAAGGCAAAGAAGATAGCTAGGGACAACTCTGAGGTTATGAATCCTGGTGACTGGAAGGATCATGTTATCCTTAACACAAGTAGGGAAGTTTAAAGGAGGGGTAGGACTGAGGAGTGATACAATCAATTGTTTTGAACATGTTGATAATAATCATTACTATGTTAATTGTATGTCACCATCAAAATAATGACTATGTTACTATCAGTGCTGGACTGCTCTCCATGAAGTACTAGAAGCACCTTGGGATGTTTCTCTAGCATGATGGGTGAGATCTTCTGTGGAAGGTCTCCAGAAGCAGATCAAGAAGAACTGTATAGTAGCACAGGGCATCTGCCCCAGTGCAAGGAGACTGTTCAGACTAATGAGAACATGGATCTATTGATACCTCACAAGTAATAGGTAGCATGATTCAATGGAAAGAACAGGGGATTTGGAGTCAGAGGACATGAGTTCAAATACCATCTAGACTGCTTGCTATGTGTGACTTTGGGCAAGCCCCTAAGCTCTATGGGCTGCAGTATTCTCATCCATAAAATGACGGTTTTGGACTAGATCAGAGACTTCAATGTGAGTGAAAACACATTGGCTGAATAAGGCCCACAATACTGGTGTATGGCTCAAACTGGATTAAAATGTCATTTGGAACTATTTCACAGAATAAAAATATAATAAAACATAGAAAATATTATATTTTAAGGTTCACATTTAAAGTGAATATGTGGTCTACAGAGATCCTTATGTCTGGATTCTTATTATGGAAAGTGAAGGGTTAAGTGCCTTACCCAATAACACAAGGCCAGTAAATACTAAGATTTGGCCCATATCATCTTGACTCCAAGGCTGGTTCTTTATTCATTAATAATAATGCAGTTATCATAATATAATTGAGAGAGATCACAGTATAGAAATAGTCTGTCTTGAGGTCAGTATGACCTAGGTTGAAGTCCTGCCTCTGAAAAATATTACCTATGTGACCCTGAGCAAGTCACTCAACCCCTAGATGCCCCTCGACAGTTCTCAAAGACTACAAACTGTGGAGCTGTCAGAGATCTACATCAGTAGAGGAAGTTCCCTCACAGGGGAGCTCCTTACACAGAAGAAAGCACAGGTCTAGCCCTTTCCTCCAATTATTAAACTAAGCAGGGCCCCACCTTCCCTATAGCTCTTCCATAGTGCTTTAAAACATTTCACCTCATTGTGACTCACAAAAGATTGGCCTATCTTCAACTCCCATAACCACTGCTTCTTTGTTCTTCTTTAGTCCCTTTCAAACCCCAAATCTACACATATCGTGAGACTTCCCATGTTCCTTTAAATATGAAAATATGGATTTTCTTCAATCATCCTGTCCCTTTACCCACCTGCTCTTTTCATCACACCACTGCTCCCCAGAGTAATATGAAAGAAGCCGTGAATGATTTCTCTGTTAAATTGAGCTTAATGGTTCTATATTATCACTAGAGATCTCCAGAGAAATAAGGATGAGCTCACTATATCTTCAGTTTCTAGGGGGAAAAAACTGAAAAATAAAAGACAACTCTAATCTTCTATTTTAATTTGATTTTATTGATTTTTCTTTTTGGAAATTAGGGAGACAAGTTTTCTTTCTACAAATATCATCATGAGGCACAGCTTAATTCCAGTTACAAAGAAAAGCTAAGTTATGTTTGTGCTGAGTTATCCTTGTCCTGCAGCATACTGGAGAGTTGGCACTATGACCAGGGAGAGAATGTTGAACCTTGGAGTCTGAACTTTGGACAGAGCTCCTAGTTTAGCTATGAGCCTGAGAGAAAATGGTGTGGAGCAGTAGTGGGGAAAGAAATGGTTTTGGTGTCAGAGGAGCTGGATTTGAATCCAGGTTATGATCTGTGTGACCTTGGGCAAATCATTTTATTCTCCCTGTCCCTCAGTACTTTTAAGGTATCTTCCATCTTTAAATTAATGATCCTATCAATCTTTGCAAAGGAGTTCATGCTCCTATTAATACCCACCCTTCAAAGCTCAGGTCAAATGCTATCTTCTCTTGGTCTCTCTCTACCCCAGCCAGAAATTACATCTCCTTTTCCCACTCTTCCTCAAGAATGTATTAATATCTAGGCTATGGCTCTTATCTAACTATGACTTGTATTATAGCTATTTATATATCTAATCAACTCACCACCTACCACCAATGTAAGATCACAAACTACTCTCCAATTCATCTGTGTTGATCTCAGTACACAACCTTGCATACAGAAGATGCTTAATCAATATTTACTGAATGAATGCATGCATGAAGTAGCTATGCTAGCATGCTAACATTCCTCTGGGATTTCTGTCATGGATATTCTCATGTATCTATGACTGTTATTGATCCAAAACCTGCTATTCTCTTTGTTGCAGAAGGAAGAGGAGAAGGGGATGATATGGACTCAACAATCTTGTGACTTGTTAGGATAGCACTGACCACACAAAGAATCCAAAGTGTAGTAACTAGTGGATAGATGTTAATCTTCAGGAAGGTCTATAGTGGATTACAAGAGATATCAAGCCTTGGCCCTGTTCCATTCCACAGTTTTCTTAATGACTTGGATGAAGGCCCAGATGGCTTTCTTAAATTGACAAATGACACAAAGTTAGGAAGGATAACTCACACTGCTTGACAGGGACCAGGCTGGATTAACTGTTGTCTGAGACTCCTTACTTCTTGAGTTTTCCTGTAGTCTCCATGTGAATTTTGGGATCCCTGGGTCTGATTGCCTCTACCTCCTTTATGTTATAGAGTTGGGGTGGGGGTATTATTGCTTTTTTAATACTCATGGATAATCCTAAAATGACTCATTTTCTTTCTCTGTGGTTCAATGGTTACATCATATGAGAAGCAGCAAGTAGACCAGCCTGAAATCAGGAAAGAGAGACTGTCCCCCTAACCCCTAACCATATCCCATTTTTTCCAGACTAATCTAGCAAGGGTAAATTACATGTACTTTTGTACGATATCAGTCCTGTGGTTTTCTCCCCAAACCAATATCATCTAATGAGGAAAAACGCTATGCAATCTTACCTTCAGCCTTTCTTCAAGCAGAAATAACTAACTCTGA
Organism: Pseudochirops corinnae; assembly: GCA_028646515.1. Classification (NCBI taxonomy): domain Eukaryota; kingdom Metazoa; phylum Chordata; class Mammalia; order Diprotodontia; family Pseudocheiridae; genus Pseudochirops; species Pseudochirops corinnae. The sequence continues at coordinate 262,175,094 of CM053585.1, forward strand.
TAGTTATAAAGAAGAAGTTCAAAAAGAGTTCAAATAGGTAAGTAGATCTATCCTTTTCCCAAGGTAGAACTTAGAGTACCTTCTGACATAGAATTCTCTCATTAACATATTTAATCATGCTTTTATCTTTAATCATCAGAATGTTTAATATTGTACTTTTTTTCTTCTCAGTCCTGGAATAACAACAGGTTCTGTTGTTTTGTGATAGATGCTTTTAATAAAATCAGTAATTACCCTCTGTGTGTGCATGTTTGTGTGTGTGTATTATTCTTGTTCTTTTTTATTTTAAATTTTGGCTTTTACATTTGTGCAAAAACGAGCTGTCTGAGGTAGAACATGAAAAGATTGCAAGTCTAGTGATGAGTATCTATAGAACTGGTTCTTGAGGGTGGAGTAGCAGGATAGGAATACATGATGGTTTGGGCAGAAAGAAGTCCTGGATTTGGAGCTGAGAGACTTGAGATCTAATCCCGAGTCCCACCAGTTAGAACTGTGTGGCCTGGACTGAGTCATGTAATTTTTCTGGTCCTCTGGTCACTTATCTGTAAAATGAAGGGGATGAATGAAAGGTTCTTAGAGTTGGGCGCTATGTTATTGCTACTCCCAATAATGACCCTGAGTCATCAAGAAAAGTTGGCTTTAGGTATGCAACCCAAAGAAATAAAAAAAAAAAAGGAAAAGGACCTATATGTACAAAAGTATTTATAAGAGCTCTTTTTTTGTGGTAGCAAAGAACTGGAAATTGATGGGATGCCCATCAGTTGGGTTGCACAAGATGTAGTATATGATTGTGATGTAAAGAAATGAGGAGGAGGATACTTCCAGAAAAGACCTGAAAAGATTACATGAACTGATACAAAATGAAGCAAGGAGAACAAGGAGAGCACTGTACACAGTAATGATCAACTGTGAATGACTTAGCTATTCTTAGCAATACAATAATCTTAGTCAATTCTGAAGGACTTTCAATGAAAAAATGTTACCCATCTCCACAAAAATAACTGATGGAGTCTGAATGCAGATAGAAGCGTACTTTTTTTTTTACTTTATTTTTTCTTGTTTGTTTTTGGATTGTGTTTTGTTTTGCAATATGGCTAAGATGAAAATATGTTTTGTATGACTGCACATGTATAATCTATATCAAATTGCTTGCCTTCTCAAGGAAGGGGGAAGGAGGGAGATAATTTGTAACTCAAAATTTAAGAAAATGAATTTTTAAAACTGTTTTTACATGTAATTGGAAAAAATACAATATTCAAACCCAAGAAAAGATGGCTCTGTTTAGTGTGTGCTGCTGAAGAGCAGCATGAAATGTATAATACATTTCAGAAAAAAAAAAACTTTCATTAGAAGTGATTTTTTTTTAATTTAATTTTATTTCATTTCCAATTCTGAATTCAAAAATGGTCATTGAAGGAGTAAATGTCAGTGATTTTTTTAAAAGCTGATAGTGTCATTCCTGATGATGCCAAATAAATGAAGTAGCATTTTACCACTTGTAGGAGTGGTTCTCTTCCCACAGTATAGACAACAAGCTGACTATGGGGGCAAAAAGAAACATTCCTTAGGAAGGGTTTTGGCTAGGAGATCTACACAAAGGCAACATGCCAATGTCAGTGGGTAGAGCAGAAGGGTCCCTGAATTGGACTGCCTCAGAAGTATAATTGGGGTGGGTTCTTGTCCTGTGATTTTAAAAGTTTAGGGAACTCCTGAAATAGAAACGCCATCACTGATGACTAGTAATTTGTCCATAACTTAACTGTTTAGAGAAGTTACCTGAGCAATTTACTTCCTTGCAGAAGTTTCAAGAAAAGAGTCTGGACTTTCTGATTCTGAGATTAGTCCTTTATTCAACACCATGCTGCCTCTGATACAAGTACAGAGTCACAAGGCTGGACAGAACCTTGGAAATTATCTAATTGGACTCCTCTATGCCCCCTTTTTTTTGCCTTTTGGAGGGGGGAAGGCAGGGTAAGTGGGATTAAGTGAATTGCCCAAGGTCACAAGCTAGTAATTGTTAAGTGTCTGAGGATGAATTTGAACTCAGGTCCTCCTGATTCCAAGGCCAGTGCTCTATTCACTGTGCCACCTAGCTGTCCCTCCTTTACCTTTCTTACAAAGAGGGCAACTGAGTACCAAAAAGAGAAAAGGAATATGTTCAAGTTAACCCAACTAGGAAGAGGCAGAGGGAGCAGGGTAGCAGGGAAATCATGGCATAGTGGATAGGCTGCTGGGAGATTGGAATTCAAATCCCACTTTGGACACTTACAATTTGTGGGATGCTGGGGAAATCCCTTAACCTCTTGAGATCTAATTGTGTCATGTGTAAAATGAAAGAGTTAAATCCAAGGACATTTAAGGTCCCTTCCGGCTCTAAATACATAATCCTATATATATCCTTACTTCAAAGCAAGTTCAAGTTCAAGGCATACAGCCCAAAGGCCAAACTCAGTTGAGGAAGGGATGCCCCATCACGAGGAGAAAGTGACCTGAGATGCTATATGGTAGGTGAGAGGCAGATCTTGGCTTGGGTAGGATGAAGGGAATCATTAAGATCTTTCTCAGATAATTCACCCCAGCCCACCATCTGGCAACCAACTATTTTAGTTAATGATTTTTGCTTAGTATGTATTCAACTCTGTTATAGGTTACAGAGAGACAGTGAGTGCTTCCCCACCTCTAAATTTGGTTGCCTGATAAAAAAGTCCCAGTTCCTCCACCCTAGTTATAGCCCTGGCAAGTAGGAATAGAACTCCTTTGTTCTAGGTTTTGCTTCTTGTTCTGAATAATTATAAATGTATCAGTGGTTCACTCAGAGTTACCCCTCACACTACACCCTGATCATTAATCCAAATTAAATTTAATATACTTCCCCAAAGGATTTTTGAAGTCTCTATTGACAAAAAGAGTCTTCCATCTTATCTCAGGTCCTCACCTTGTACTCTCATTGTGCTGAGACATTCCACCCCTCTTGTGTTCATGTAATCAAAAGGTGTTTGCTACTTCTGCTGTAGTATTTCTTCTGATTCCTCTTCCTGGTCAAGAAGTTTGAAAAATATTGTTTTTTATTGTTTTATTGTCTTTTTATTATTTGAATAGAATCTCTAATTGCAGGGATTTCATGGAACTTTCTTTTCCCAACAAGACTTTTGTCTCTCTGTCATTTTATAGCCCTCTGGCACAACAATATCTCCTCCCTTTTGTCTATCTCTGGCCTTCCTACAGTTGTGGTAGCTTAGAATCCCTGTTGATCATCCTCTCCCCACCAATCCTCAGAGATGTCAAGTACATCAAGGCCTGTACTTATGGCTAAGTCCACTCTTTCCATTATTTAAGCTCTAAGTTGTTGTGTGGAAGCATTTATATTTTCAGACTTGGCATTTTTGCCCTCTCCCATTGTCTCTTGGTGTCCAGTTTGATGAATAAGCTTCTTTGTCTCTTCCATTTATCTGGATGCCACAGGATCTCTTCTTAGCCACTAGACTTCTGTCTATATAAGTCTTAGCTTCTGGTGCACTTATCCATTCTCCATCTCTCCGTTTTTCAGTTTGTAATCCCACTTCTAACTCCCAAAATTCATACTTCATTCATACATTGAGAAGCAGCTAGGCACAGCAGATGGAGCTGATGAAGCAATCCATCAGCAAGCATTTACTCAGCACCCATTATGTGTAAGAGACATAATGGTCAGTGCTAGGGTTACAAAGAAAAAAGCAAAGCAAAACAAGAGAGAACAGTTACTGCCTTCAAGTAGCTAACATTTCGATGTTATACATATATATATATATATATATAAAATTTATTTCTATTATATGTTTTTCATGTTGCATAATATTAATTTATTCATATAGTGAATTTAGTTTTTACATGTCATAGTTATATAAATAGGGATACACAAGAATGAATGGAAGTTAGCCTTAGAGGGGAAGGCATTAGCAATTAGTGGAACTGGGAACGGCCTTGACATTTGAGTTGTCCTACAGAAAGCCTTGGGATTCCAAGAGAGGAAGTGAAGAGGGAGAGCATTCCAGGGATGTGAGAGAAACAGTGCAAAGACACAGAAAGGTGAGACAAAGATGAACATCACCCAACGGCAATGACAAGCAGGCCTGATTGTAGAATGCATGGAGGGGAATAAAATTTATGAAGACTGGGAAGGTAAACAGAGGTTGGGTTATGAAGAATTTAAAATCCTAAGACTTGTGTGGAATCCTGTCTCCACCACTTACTAGTCATGCGATCCTAAGCAAGTCTCTCAACATCTCTCAATCAAAGTCTGTAGGTTATATAAGGACTCAGACACCTATTAGCTATGTGACTCTGAGCAAGTCAGTTAATCTCAGTTTGCCCACCTGTAAAATGGGGATCACAGTGACACCTACTTCCCAAGATTTCTGTGATGATCAAATGAGGTATTTTTGTAAAGTGTTATGTAAACCTTAAAGTACTGTATAAATGCTAGTTACTGCTATTGTTGTTATTACTGCTGCTTCCCCATCTGTGATCACAGCTATTAAAGATCCATAAAAAAGTTCTCAGCATAAAAATTGTTGGCATGCACAACTGGTTTAATATCAGAAAATAAATATGAATTTATCAAAGGGGTCAGGTAATTTTCAGCTGAAGGCCATTTGGGTAGCAGAATGGAGGCCTGTTGCATATCACTGTAGACCCTTCCCAACCCCTCCCACTCTCTTGCTTGACTGGGAATGTGATGATATCCCAGGGAAAGATGGCTGGTTAACTGGGACAAGAACAATCTGGCTTGGGGAAGAGAGTGGTCAAGAGACCTTAATAAAGGCAAGGATACTGAAGACTTAGAGCTCCTGCTTAAAGATTACAGGAAGTGGGGGTGGCTAGGTGGCACAGTGAATAGAGCACTGTTCCTAAAGTCAGGAGGACCTGAGTTCATATCCAGCCTCAGACATTTAACACTTACTAGCTGTGTGACCTTGGGCAAGTCACTTAACCCCAATTTCCCTCCAAAAAAAAAAGGCAAAAAAAAAAAAAAAGATTAGAGGAAGTTGGAATTTGGTAGGGCTGAAGAGGTAGGGGCTGGGGAAGGAAGTGGGAGAATGTGAGCAGAGGCTCCAAAGCCAGTACACCAACCTTAAAGCCTCATGCTCATGGGTAGTAAAGGAGAAGCCCTTGTGTTGTGGTTGAGATCTATGAGCAAAAGCTTTTTTATGGAAACTAGGATAGAGGTATTAAAACTTTTGTGCTTCACAGGGAAGGATGCCAAGTCATTGCCTCAGTTATAATTAATTCTATAGGTTAGCGAAGAGTGAAATTCACTGGTAGGGGTAACAGAAACTATATCCTCAAATCTAACATTCTGGGCCTGTTTCAATGCTGATGGTGTTCTCAACTACAATGCTGGATAGCTGATGTTCATGTGCCACAACAGAAGCTTAGGTCCCAAACCCACGTCAATTTTTTTTTGGTGGGGGAGGGGGGGGAATGTGTGGTCTCCTCCTATAACTCTCCTGGGATTCTCTTTCCAGCTGGGGCTTGGTCTGTAAAAGCGTAAGTCAGAATCTAACACATATGGTTTCTCTCAAATCTAGAACATATACAACTATATTAGTCTAGGAGTACATGTGTGGTTTTCCTGGGACCTCCCCTAGCTTTTAGACCTTCTGTCTCTAGCTAATTATATGGCACAGTAGATAAAGCACTGAGTCTGAAGTCAGGAAAACCTGAATTCAACTCTGATCTCAGACACTTACTAGCTCTGTGTCCCTGGGCATGTCACTTAACCACTGTTCACATCCGTTTCCTCATCTCTAAAATAGGGCTAATAATAAAAAATAGCATCTCCCTCCCAGGACTGTTGTAAGAATCAAATTAGATGATAATTGTAAAGTGCTCAGCACAATGCCTGGCACATAAAAGGTGCCATGTAAATGTTGTTTTTTATTATTATTATTATTACTAATATATTAATTACATTATTAATATATGATAACAACAAGACTAACACAATGTGGCACCATGGAGATAGAACTGGCCTCAGAACCCAGAGAATGTGAGTTCGAAGTCTTGTCTCTGACATATAATGGATGTGTGACTCTGGTCAAGATAATTAGCCTTCCAGTTCCTGGTCAACTCTTGGAAGACTAGAAGTTACAGAATGGCTTCTGACCTTCATCAGGAGAGGAAATTTCTTCACTGTGAGAATATCCTCCGCCAAGGAAATTGCAGGTCTGGCTCAACAGTGAGATGATAAAGATGGCAATGGCCATTTACAAAGCACCTTAAGCTATGCCAAATATTTACATCTATTATCTGGTCTTCATGACAACCCTGTGAGGTTAGTCCCAAAGAGCTCTATGTATAGATGAGGAAAGTGAAGCTGAGAAGGGTCAACTGACTTGTCCTGGGTCACACAGCAGGTGGATGTCTGAGCACAGATCTGAGGCCAGGATTCTCTGACCCTAAATTCAGCATTTTGGATACTACTCTCTACCTGTCCTGTGTTGCGAATTCTGTGTTCTTACCAGAGGCATATATTTTGGGGAATGAGAGTCTTCTCCTCTTTTCCCTAGCACTTCTTCATGCCCCTAGTGTGGTCAATGTGGTGTTTGTGTGGCTTTCTATAGTCAGCCTGTAGAGAATCAATGACATCTCTTCAGAGGGACACTGGCATTAACATCTGTGACTGATATGGTCTTCATGTGGGATTTTTTAGAGTTGAAACTGACCTTAGATATCATTCAGTTCAACTGAGAATCACCAAATCACAAAACTCAACAATTGGGGTAGACTCTGGAGACTGTTCATTTCAACCCATACTCCCAAAGAACCCCCTCAGAATATGCCTGACAGCTCCCTCACCTTTTCTGCCCTCAGACACAATGTTGTCATCATTGATTCTCCTTCCTGTCCCAGAGTATCCATAAGAATCAGTTTTCATCCATACAATTTCTCTCCCCTTTTAGCCCATTTCCCAGAGGCTGCTTTGCTAGCAAAGAAAAGGAGAAGGGTAGAGATAGAATCAATATCAGAGATGGACTCAGAGATCAGATGGTTCTGGATTCTCAGGAAAAAATACTTATGTCATGATGAGCAGGTGACTCAAGAATGCCTTGGGGAGCTGAACTGTATCTTTATGACTGGGAAATATTTGATCTTCAGAAAAAAAGACTTAAAATACAGGTATAGAAAAGATAATATACAGATGTAAGACCATAATAGCACATATTTGGATACAGTTTTAAATCTATTATCTCATTGATTCTGAAAAACCACAAGATAGGCAAGGCATGGAATATTAATCCCATTTTAGACTTAAGGATACTGATTCACAAAAATTAAGTGATTTGTCCAAAGCCATACAATTAGTAAGCTGTACAGGCAAGGCTGTAAGCCAGGCATCCCAATTCAAGCACAAGTAGAGAAATCTCTGAATTTAAAGTCAGGAGATTTGAATTCCAGCTTTGAATCTGACCCAGTTATGTGACCTTAGGCAAGACATTTCCTGCTCTCTCTCAGTCACATCTGTAAAATATTGAGAAGGATGGATCTCCTGGCTCTAACATCCTATGAGCCCTTAAGTACATGAGACATACTGTCCGGTGTTTCTGCCTCTCAAGGCAACCTTTTTTGTGTAAAGAGAAGGAAATTGAAGGAACAGCCTCCCTAAGGCATACAGAAAACAGAGAAGATGCCACCCAAGGGCAATGGGATAATAGCTAAGAGCTAGCATTTATACAGCACCTACCACACACTAGGTATTGTACTAAATGCTTTACAGTTACCTCTTTTGATCCTACCTTGGCGGGTAGATGCTGTTATTATGCCCATTTTACAGAGCAGGCAAAGAGAGGCTAAATGACTTGCTCAAAACCACACAGATTTTAACTCAGGTCTTCCTCATTGCAGGCCCAGTGCTATACCCATTGAACCACCTAGTCACCTCCATATAAGTAGGGAATCCAGACAAGCTGAGATTTTCAGACTTAGTGATGGTAAAATAAGTTAAATGTTTCTAGCTTTGAATAGTTGGGTTAGACAGGCAAGTATCCTAGAGCCCAATGATGAAATATTTACCCAAGCAAAAGAAAAAGAAATTGATGGTGATGGAAAATTGCTTTCATGCCCTTCTGGTGCCCAGAATGAATTACATTCTAGAGAATCTGAAGAAACTGTCTCTTCCTAAGCCATACGGTATGCTGAAATAGAAGGAAAAGTTGATTGGTTTGGGAGTCAGCCACAAAAAAGAAAAAAATATATCCTTATCATTTCTGAAATAGACTAACGCTAGAGTAGCATTATTGTGCTTCTGAGAGCAAACCCTGCAAGTCATCTTGTCTTACATCATGGGGCAGTCTTCACAATGTGTGTCAGAAACCCAAGCAGAACCATAGTAAACAAGGATTTGTTTCAGGATAAGTCGGTAACTTGGTGATTTGATGTGGCTGGGAACTTGTTTTGGACTCATTCACTTGCTAACTTCATCTGTCTTAAGAGGGATGGGACATGTCAATGTGCAGAGATTCTGGGCAAGGATTCAGCTAGAAACTTGAAATCTGGGTTTTTATGAGGGTCAATCCTAAGGTGTATTCTTCCAACATTTCTAATCTTTAGTGTTTGCTTTATTATCATTCTAAGTGTTATCTTTACTATTATCTTATAAAGAAGGGGGAAAAATTAAGGATAGGACCACAGATAAAGATACGGAAGGTACCTCAAGAACCTAAGGTGACAAATTTAGAATTAGAAAGGGTCATCTGTACCAACCTTTCATTTTTCAAATAAGGTAAATGAGATCCAGAAAAGGTTGGCCAAAGTGTCCTGAGGTTCACATATTTAGGAATTAGTTGTGACAGGGTTCAAGTGCAGATTTTCTCACTTCAAATGAACATATTGCCTACTGTACCATACTTCCACTCTCTAATAGGAGAATGATGAAGCAAAACACTTGGTAAGCATTTAGCATGTGCCAAGCCCTCTGCTAAGTGCTGGGGGTACAAATCAAAAGCCAAGTGAGCTTTTGCACTGAAGGAGCTTGAGGAATAAAGACTAGATAGGAAAATTCAAGTCCCTAGCAGGTTGAAAGGTCTAGCTAGTAGCCCTAGGGTGAAACAGTAGGTTCCATGGAAATTCTGAGCGAGCCAGAAGGCACGGTGGCAAGGCAGACCTTGGGACAAAGTGGACTTTAGGAGGCAATGGTATTGCCAATGACAAGGCTCAAGGGCCTACTACCTTCGATAAAGGCTTGCAACTGATGACTCCATGCTCATTCAAGTCATTTGAGTGTCCATTTTCTTCACCAACAACCACTAAAAAACTAGGTAATTTTTCTGGGGGTTAGAGCAGAGAAAGGTTCTGGTTTACTTCTTTTTTATTCAGAGGAAGGAGGCAAGGCAACCAGGGTTAAGTGACTTGCCCAGGGTCACACAGCTAGGTAGTGGCAAATGTCTGAGGCTGGATTTGAGCTCAGGTCCTCCAGACTCCAAGGCTAGTGCTCTATTCACTGCACCAATTAGATGCCCTATGGCTTACTTCTGAAAGGGATGGGAGTGGGCAAGTCAGATGAAGACAACACCAAATCTAGAGTCAGAGGACCTAATTTCAAATACAAGCCAATTCTACAAGTTAATCTCTTCTAGTTTTGGTTTCTTCACCAGTAAACATGGGGGCTGAATTGCATGATTTCACCTTTAACAATGCTTGTGTGACCTTGGACAAATCATTCAATCTCCTTTGGCCTCAGTTCTTTCAATTATAAAATAAGAGGTTTAAATTAGATAATCTCCAAGGTACCTTTGAGCCCTAGATCTGTGATACCATGTTGCTATGAACATCACCCATTTCCCCAAAACAATGAAGTCTAAGTCTATTTGTGAAAGTGCTAGTAACAACAGCCAATTAGGGGACACTGATGCTTGTGCCATTATACAAATCCATTAGAAAATTATTCAAACCCATCACCACCTGAAAGAAATCCTATGAGGAAAACTCACAGGAATATTATAGTCGAATTCCAAAATCCCCAGATCAAGGACAAAATGTTACAAGCAACAAGAAAAAAGAATTTATGTATGATGGTGTCACAATTAGAATCACACAAGATCTAGCAGTGGTAACCCTAAAAGACCACAGATCGTGGAACTCAATGTATCAGAGAGCAAAAGAACTGGGCTTCTGGTCAAAAATATCACAACTATGATTCTGAGTGAAAAAAATGGACATTTGAACAACTGTCAGACTTTCAGGATTTTGTTATAAAAAAAAAGAAGAAGAAAGAAAAACAAAACCCTGAACTCAACAGAAGATTTGACATATAAAAGCCAAGAGAAATATAAGGTACGTACCGATGACCAATTACGAGGGACAAAATAAGGACAGAATGTTTACCTTTTATGTATGGAAAAGGTAAAACCTGTGTCTGAGATTGTTACTGGTACTTAGGTAGCTTGTCAGAAAGACTGGGGAAGACGTTACTTCAAAGTGCGATGTTACTTCAAAAAGTAAAACTATTCAATTACATCTAAAAGAGTAGCTATCTTATACAAATGAGGTGCAAAGGGGAGAAACAATACGAAGGAATCAGATAGGGAAGGGGGACAGTCAGTTCTGTAATCCTACTTATAAGTATATCCATGCTCAATTACAGTTTTGGGGTGGCAAGTAGGTGGGAGCAAGGGGAAAAAGAATAAAGTAAAAATTGTACAGCAGAAAACAAAAGAAAACCTAAAAGGAAGCAGAGATGGATAGCTTTCAACATAATGCACGTATATAAGCTTTCTTGAAATGAAAAGTTATTGCTATATATTCTGAATCCTCTCCTATATTCTGCTGTGACATGATATAAGGGACAACTATGGGGATAGAGCAGTCGAAAGGACCTGAGTTCAAATCTGGTCTCAGATACTTGCCACTTACTAGCTGTATGACCCTGGGCAAGTCACTTAACCCCAAATACCTTGCCAAAAAATATACATACATACGTACATATATACATACACATATACATACATACATACACATAGATACATATATACATAGAAAATATGTGTGTATAGATATATATGTATATACTCCTAGTGGTATCAAATTGTTATGCTTTTGACATCTTACTTTGAATTCATCATATGAATATATATACATATTTCCAGGAATTTAAAATAACAAAACTCTAATAAAACAGTATTCAGATCCACACTTTTGTTAAATGATTAGATGGAGCACATTATTCTATGTATAAAGCACCATGCTAGGTCTTAGGAAAATTGAAAATTTACAGATGTGGCCTCTACCCTCATGGAAATTACATTCAAGTTGGAGGATCACAGACATACACAAATAATATATGGGAAGCAAATGAAAGAGGTATAACTAAAATGCTTTGTGTCATGAACTACGTCTCCAATCTACTGCTACACACAGACATGGTTACACCCATTACGTTGCCATCTACCATAAGTGTTCTACTTCCAGGTTCATGAACTCTGAATTTCCCACACCTGATAATAATCTTATTGTTCCATCTTTCCCTATGCATTATGACCCTCAACCCTGTTCTTTATCTTCATTGTGAGTTCTTTTTCTTCTGTCCCTCAGTTCATCATCATCCTTGCACTATCTACACTCTGTTCCCTCCCATATCTCAACTCTTCGGTGAACCAACTCAACTCCACACTGACTCCACCCTCAATTCCCTTTCCTCTTACCCTGTCACAGGATATCATGCCTTGAAAAGCATCAATTCTGGATTGCTCCCATCATTCTCTTTTGCTTCCATTCTCCTGCTGCTAAATGGAGCTGGAGGGAATCACAGAATCATACCAACTGAGCCCACTACAAGACTGTTATATAATCTCAACTGTGCTCTCCCATTTGTGCCTAACATCCTTGATAAAGCAACCTACAACTGGTACTCCCATTGCCTCCTGCCTCACTTTATTCTAAACTGACATCTTCATTCAACTGATATTTTTCTCTCTAAAATTATTAATGAGCCCAGTTGATAATTGGTCAAAAGATATAAATAGGCAGTTTTTGGATTAAGAAATCAAATCAATATGTAGTTATATAAAGTGTTCTAAATCATTGTTGATTAGAAAAAATGGAAATTAATACAACTTTGAGATATCTCACATTTATCAGATTGGCTAAAATGATAGAAGAGGAAAATGACAAATGTTGGAAGTGATGTGGAAACATGGGGACACTGATACATTGTTGGTGGAACTGTGAACTGATGCAACCATTATGGAGAGCAAAATTATTCCTAAAGAATTATAGAACTGTGTAGACCCTTTGACCCAGAGATACCACTATTAGGCCTCTTGCCCAAGGTGATTAAGGAAAAAAAGGAAAAGAATCTACATGTTCTAAAATATTATTTTAGAAAATATATACAGAAATATATTTAGTGTATATATATATATATAAAATAATGTACATAATATATAATACATACATAGAAAATGTATAGAGAAATATAAAATATGCTACTTATAGCAGCTCTCTCTTCGGTGGCAAAGACCTTGAAATTGAGGGGATGGTCATCAGCTGAGAAATGGCTAAACAAATTGTGGTATGTGACCATGATGGAATACAACTGTGCTATAAGAAACAATAGCTGGTTGATTTTAGAAAAAACATGGAAAGACTTGCATAAAATAATGAAAAGTGAAATGAACAGAGCCAAGAAAACATTGTATATAGCAACAGTAATATTGTTCAAAGAATAACTGTGAACAACTACGTCATTCTGAGTATTATAAATATTCAAATCAATGACAAAGGCCCCAGGAGGGGAGATATTATCCACCTCAAAGAAAACACTGGTAAACTGAAGAACTGATCAATAGAATGGCTTTATACTCACACACATCTGTGTCAAATGATGTCCTTCTCTAGTGTGGGTTAGGGAGGGAGGAAGAGAAACAGCTTGGAATTTTAAATTTAACAAGACATATTAAATTAAATTAAAAAACAAAGTTGCTAATTATCTCTTGATTGCTAAATCTAATGACTATTTTTCTTAACGCTGATCCTCCCAGACCTCTCTATAACTTTTGACACTGTTAATCACTTTCTCCTTCTAGATTCTTCTTCTCTTGAGGTTTTTGTGACACTACTTTCTTCTATCCTCATTTTTCTCCTGCCTGAGCTCTTTCAGTCTCTCTCTCTCTCTCTCTCTCCTTTTTAAAATCCATGTCATATGAGCATACCCCAAGAAAAAGTCCCAGTATTCTTTTTCTGCTCTTTGATATCTGACTTAGTAATTTCAGCCATTCCAATTATCATTTCTATGCAGATGCTACCCAGATCTATATATCCAACCCTCTTTGTTGAGCTACATATTTCATATATCTCCAATGGATTCTTAAGCATCTTCGAATTGGATGTCCCATACATATCTCAGATTCAATATGTCTGAAAAGGAAGTCATCTTCCCCCAGTCCTTCCCCTTGTCAGCTTCTTATTACTGTTAAGGAAACCATCATCCTCTTAGTCATCCAGGCTTGCAAAATCAATTTCATCTTCAACTCCACATTCTCACTCACCCCACATACACAAACCATTACCAACTCTTATCATTTCTACATTCACAACATCTCTAATATATGTCCTACTTCTCTTAACTCAGCCCCTCATCATCTTCACTCGGACTGCTACAACATCCTGAAATCAACAGGCAGTTGACTGGATGTGGAAGAAGAGAAAGTGTCAAAGATAACTCCATGTTGTCAAACAAAGAAGATCAGGAGCATCACTGGGACACTCAGAAAAGCAGAGAAATAAAGAGGAGGAAGAGATTCTGAGGGAAAGATAAGCAGCTCGACTTTGTTCATGTTGAGTTTGAAGTATTATTTTGTCCCCAAGATAAGAGACAAGAATCAATAATGATAAATCATATCAGAAAAATCATAGAATCTCTGAGTTTGAAGGGGTCAGAGAGGTCATCTAATCTAACCCATGCTTGAGTAAGCATTTCTTCTGCACCATTTTCACTGAACAGTCGGCTAGTCCCCACTTCAAAATCTCCAGTGATGTACAGTCTACTGTATTTGAGGTCACTCAGTCCATTCTTAGTTCTAATTGTTAGGAAGTTTTTCCTTCCATAAAAGGTAAATGACAGGATGGCTAGATGGTGCAGTGAATAGAACACCAGCCCTGGAGTCAGGAGGACCAGAGTTCAAATCCAGCCTCAGACACTTAACACTTACTGGCCATGTGACCTTGGGAAAGTCATTTAACCCCAATTGCCTTGCCTTCCCCCCTCCAAAAAGCAAAAAAAAAAAAAAAAAAGGAAATGTGTTTCCTTATAACTTCTACCTTTCCTCCTAGGTCTCTCCCTTGGGGCCTAAAAGAAGAAATCTAATCTATCTTTCACATGAAAGCCTTTCAGAAACTTGAAGAATGCTATAATACCCCCTATATCATTTTTTTCCCAGGCTAGATAGTCCCAAATCTTTTACCTGATCCTGAAATGGCCCTTATCTCATCACCTTGGACATATCCTCTGGACATGCTCCAGCCTGTCAATGTTACTTCTAAAACATGGAGCCTGAAACTGAATACAATGAGTCAAGTAAATGCTATGGTGGACAGAGGGTTGGATTCAAAGTCAGGAAGACCTGAATGTGAATCTTGCTTCTTTTTATTATTTTTATTATTCTTACGATTTATAAAGCTATTTATTAAATGTCATTTTAATTTATAAAATGTCAGTTATCATCTTATTTTTATCACATATGCAGTTTATTTTTAAGATCCAAAATAACATTTTTTTAGCGTGAAGTCCTGACAATATATTTTTTTTTTGTTTTTAAATGTTTTTAATTTATGGAATAAAATATGATTGTGATAAAGTATTACTGTTCTATAAGAAATTATGAGCTTAGTGATTTTAGAAAAAAATGAAAAGATTTGCATGAAATAATGAAGAGCAAAATGAGAAGAACCAAGAGAACATTGTACACAGTAACACCAATATTGTTTTAAGAACAACTTTCAGCAAATAAGTCATTTTGGCTATTATAAATACCCAAATTAACTATAAAGGACATATGAAGAAAGGTGCGATCTGCATCCAGAGAAAGAAATGATAAATTGAAGTACGTATACAACAATTTTACACATACACACATGCATATATATGTATATACATATATGTATTTGTGTGTGTGTGTTTTTCCATAATGGTAGCCATCTCTAAGGTACAGGGGAAGTGAAGAGGGAAGAAAAAAGGGAAAAAAGAAATTTACATGATAATTTTATTATATACTTGAAAGGAATAGCAAGTTGTACATAGTAGATTTGCATTTTCATGTACAATCACCTCTTTTTTATTTTATTGTACTATGTTGTGAGTCTTGTTTCAAGCACTTACCAGCAGTGTGACCCTGGGCAAGTCACTTGACCTCTTCTAGTCTCAGTTTTTTTCATCTGTAAAATGGGGACAATAGTAGAACCTAGCACGTAAAGTTACTGTAAAAACTAAATAAGATAACATATGTAAAGCACCTTGCAGTTCTTAATACACTATATAAATATTAGTTGTCACTAGCTATTTATTATAGATATAGTCTGAGGAGAACAGAATACAATACAACTATTACTGTTATGTCCTAGACCAGTGGTTCTCAACCTGTGGGTTGTGACCCCTTTGGGGGTTGAACGACCCTTTCACAGGGGTCGCCTAAGGCCATAGGAAAACACATATTGCCCATGGTCTTAGGAACCAAGACACTGCTCCTCCATCTGTCTCCAGGTGAGTCCACCCACATGCAGATACGCCCACATATGAGTATTAAAGGGTCACGGCATTAGGAAGGTTGAGAACCACTGTCCTAGACTCTGGTCTTCTCTGAATGCATCCACTAACTGTGTGTGTGCGTGTGTAGATGCCATGTCAGCCAGAACTCTGTTGACGTATTTCAAAAACACTTATTAAGCTTCTATTATGTGTTAGTTACTGTACCAACACTCTCTGATCTTAAGAAGCTCACAGGCTAATGGGGGAGACAATATGGAAACAATGATGTACAAGTGAGATATAATCAGGATGAATCAGAGATAGTCAACAGAGGGAAGGCATTAGCATTGGGGGGGGGGGAGCGCCTCAGGAAAGGCTTCCTGAGGAAAGTGGGATTTTAGCTGGAACCTGAAGGAAGAGTTCATGTAGAGCTTGCTGTTCACTAAGACTCAGATATTTTTTCAGATGAGCTACTAGTTAACCACACTTCCCTTTTCTATATTTCTAGTTTACTTCTTGAACAGTTGTAGGCTTTGTTGCTGTTGCTCAGTCATTTGGCAGTCATGTTTGACTCTTCATGACTCCATTTGGGGTTTCCTTGGCAAAGATACTGGAGTGGTTTACCAATGCCTTCTGCAGCTCATGTTACAGATGAGGAAACTGAGGTAGACAGGGTTAAGTGACTTGCCCAGAGTCACACAGCTAGGAAGTGTCCAAGGTCAGATCTGAAGTCAGGAAGATAAGCTTTCTTGACTCCAGGCCCAGCACTCTATCCACTGCTTCATCTAGCTGCCCTCTGGTGTAGGTAGGACTTTATATTTATCCCCAGTGAGCCTTTATTAGATTTGAGCAATTGTTCAAATCTTTAAGTTTAGATTTTTGAATCCCTGTTTCTAATATGTCCACTTCTCCCCTCTAGCTTTGTATCATCTCTTCAGTGAATCTAGCCCCTTCTAAACTGTAAACCTGATGCTTCTTATCAGAGAGTCAATGTAGGAGATTGGAGAAAGTTAGATTTGGTCTCAGAAGAGAGGTTCAAATTCTGCATCCAGTACTTAATAATTCTTAGTACTTATTGAATATCTCTGAGGCTCAGTTTTCTCTTCTATAAACAACCATAGCACCTACCTCATAGAGGTTTACATGTGATAATGTATATAATAATGTTCCACAATCTTAAAGTGTCACATAAATATCACCAATTATTATCTGACAATTTGATATACCTTTCATACATACATTTCATCCAATTCATGAATAAAAATGCTAAACAGTATAGACCCGAAGCCAGATCCACAGATGTATCACTGGAGATAACCCTCCAACTTGACACTGAGTCTTTAGTAATTGCTCTTTGTGTCCAGTCATTCAACCAAACCCACATCTCTTCATTTTGCCGGTGAGGGTAGCATGAAGACTCATTAAAGTGTTTTTCTTATACTATATCAAGTAGTTGAAACTTTTGACAACTTGCCAGTCCCAGAGAGTATAGTAGGCACTCTAATTCTGCTAAAAGAAATCTGATCTACTAGTCTTGTAAACCTGAAAAGGAAACAATGTTAGCCTGGCAGGGCTTATTAATAAAGAAACCATACTGACTCTTACTGATCAGTTCTTACTGATTACTGTTCCACTTTCTATATGCTTACAAACCCCCGTATTCATAACACATTCAATAATTTTTCCAAGATTTGAAGCCAAGTTCATTAGCCCACATATAGAAAATGCTACCATCCCCCCTCCCCCAAAGAAAACTAGACAAAAAATGTTCTCTTCATCAGTCTTGGCCTCAACCATTTTTCAAAGGTCATTGACTGCAACTGAGGAATTCTATCTGCCCATTTTTTCACTGCCCTTGGACACAATTTATCCAGACTTCTAACTTGAACTCACTGACAGCAGCCACACTTAGAAAGGAGTAAGTTAGAGGGTATTGGTCTCTTGTCCTTTCCTTAATTAACGGTAAGGGTTTCGATTTCCTTTTACTCATTTTTATTTTATCCTTCCCAGTCTGAAGATCTTCTTGGCACAAAAAACAGAAACACAGTAACAGTTGCCCAATTCTGCCTTTTCTTCAGAAGCTTCTATCATTTTCCGATCCAGTCAGAGCAACGGTTCTGCTCCTTCGATCTTCTCAGTTCCAGCATAGCTACACAGATCCTTGGGATTGATCCCTTGGATGCATGCAGCATCAGCATGCACTCATTTCAAGTTCTACCAATCTTGATATCATTCTTATGAGAATGTACCTCTTAAAAAGAACCTAAACTGAATAAAAATCTAACTGGCCTCCTAGTAACATGTAGATAACATGAGGAAGGAAAAGGAAATGAGAATTTACTAAGGGCTTACTATATGCCAGGAGGCAGCTAGATTGTACAGCAGAGAGAGTGCCAAGCCTAGAGTCAGGAAGACTCATCTTCCTGAATTCAAATCTGGCCTTATACACTTCCTAGCTGTGTGACCCTGGGCAATTCACTTGACCCTGTTTTCCTGTTTCCTTATCTGTAAAATATGCTAGAGAAAGAAATGGCAAACTACTCTAGTATCTTTGCCAAGAAAATCCCAACTTGGGTTATACAGAGTCAGACATGACTGACACTTAACAGCAACAACCTCACATGTCAGGCACTGTGCTAAACAATTCACAAACATCCCCTCTGATCCTTAGAAATTACCTGTTGTCAAGCTATTATGATTCTCCATTGCAACTGGAAAAACTGAGGCAGCCAGATGTTTAATGAATTGCACAGGTAGTACAGCTAGTAAGCAGATAGGCCAGATGTATATTCTACATTTAAAGATAACATTCAGTTAACTTAACCTATATCTCCTAAGTAACACATTGCCTTACAGATTCCCTGCCTTTGCTCTCTATTATTGTAATAAATACAGCACACATTTCCAAAGCAATATTAAAGCCTTTGGTTTTTGTTTGTTTTAATGACTCAAATAAGTAGCTTTTGAAGATAAATTTTTGAGTTTTGGAATCTCCCCAACTCTCACCCTGAAATTTAGTGTGGTACAAAGAAAGGAGAACCATAAAGGAAGTAGGAGAACTGGATTCTAATTCTGCTTCTGCCTCGTATCAGTCACAGGAACACTGACAAGTCACTTGACCTCTGGTCGCCTCCGTTTCTTTTTTATCTGCGATATGGAGGTAATACGTGTATACCTCTCATGCTCTTGTTGTTGTTTTTGAGTCATTTTTAGTCCTGTCCAACTCTTTGTGACCCCATTTGGGGTTTTCTTCATAAGATCTCAAGGCTGCAGATGGCCCATCCAGAGGATGGGGTTAAATGTTACTGTAAGCAATAGGGAGACCCCGCAGATCATGAATAAATTTTCCAACACAAAGAATCATTTAATAGCAGATCTCTAATTCTCCAGAGGAGAATATTGAACAGCTTTTGTCATGGAGAAGTTGTTGTCATGAAACAAATCCCTTTAAAGTTTTCCTTCCTCTGTTACCTTCCTTTTAACCCGGGAATAGTTATGGAAACTGCAATAGCTTTTTATTTTTAATGCAACTGGATTAATTGACTGTTCAGCAAATGGCTCAAATCTAAATGATTCTAAATTGCCTCTAATACCTGTAATCTTTCCTTGGTCACGTGGCACTAGATACATTACTGAAGGTTTTCCTGAGCAGGGCACGCTTTGGGTTTGTTCAGCATGTAACAGTCGGCGTTGCAGGAGGCCAGGATTGCGCATGACTTGAGCCAAGCAAATCAGGCTCCATTCCAACTAGAAGGCTAAACAATTGAAAGAAAAAAAAAAACCAAAACCACTTCCAGACGAGCCACAGAGTTGATTCGATTTCAGGAGATTTAGCAGAGGAATTTGCTTCTGCCTATTATACAAACTCAGCGGACCTTCTCTGGGATTAGGCAATCAAATATATTCATTTCACCGGGTCCCAAGCGATTTTCCTTCCCCTGAAGCTGGGGCAGCATCACTTAGCCATTTTCCTCTGCTGTCTGCCTGCCAGAATGTGGACAAAAGAGGGAGGGCATGTCTTTGGACAAATTACCTGAAACCTGGAGAAACCTGGCATCCAGATGCCAGGACTCCCAATTTTCAGGCCTATGAGCCTCAGGGAGGAGATGCTAAGTTTCATTCAGAAAAGAGATTTGGGAAGAGCACAAGTAAGAAAGCCCATTCCTATGGTTTCAAGTCACAGCATGCAAGTACCAGAAAGACCCTCTGAGAACAGTTAGTTCAATTTGTGCCTGAATAGAAATCCCTCTCCACAGCACCCCTGCAGCCCTGCAAAATGGTCTCACAGGCTCCCCTTAAAGGTCTTTGGAGCAGCCCTTTCCCCTTTGGGACAGCTCTAATTGTCAGGGAGTTTTTCCTTACCTCAATATTCTGATGGGTCCCTCACACATCTATTCACATGGCAAGTCTTGCCATTTCTATCATAGCTACTTCTTTTGACTACATTCCCTTCCCTCTTCTTACACAGCTCCCTCTCCAGTTCAGGCCCTCATTATCCCATACCTGGACTATTGTGACAGTCTTCTACTTAGTTGAATCCCTGTTTTATCTCTTCCTACTCTAATTCATCCTCCACACAGGGGCAAAAGTGACTTTCCTAAAGTAAAGTAATGTCTCTCTGGCCCACTCGCTCATTAATCCCTAGTAGCTCCCTATTACCTCTAGAGCAGTGGTTCTCAACCTGTGGGTCACAACGGGGCTGAACGACCCTTTCACAGGGGTCGCCTAAGCCCATCGGAAAACACATATTTCCGATGGTTTTAGGAACTGAGACATGGCTCCTCTGTCTCCAGGTGCCCACATGCAGAAACACCCACATATGAGTATTAAAGGGTCGCGGCATTAGGAAAGTTGAGAGCCACTGCTCTAGAGTAAAGTATGAACCACTTTGTTTGGCATTTAAAGCTCTTTACAACATGGCCCCTTCCTCCCTTTCCAGTATTCCTGTATGTTACTTCCCTATACACCAGCAGTTCTCAACCTGTGGGTTATGTTCAATTTGTCACAATTAAAAAATACATCCTGCACATCAGATAGATTCATAACAGTAGCAAAATTACAGTTATGAAGTAGCAACAAAAATAATTTTATGGTTGGGGGTCACCACAACATGAGGAACTGTATTAAAGGGTCACGACATTAGTAAGGTTGAGAACCACTGCTATACACAGTCTATGGCCCAGTGAAAGTCCCCTACACGCTATTTCTCAAATATCTCCCATCCAAAGAATTGGAAATGGAGGGAGCATCCATTAGCTGGGGAATGACTGAACAAGTTATGGTTCATGAATGTAATGGATTAGATTGTAAACTGCTTAGAGCCAGAACAGTGTACACAGCAACAGCAATACTATATGATGATCAACTGGGAAAGACCAAGTTATTCTCAGCAATACAATGACCAAAGACAGTTCTGAAGGACTTATGTGAAAAATGCTATCCAGCTCCAAAGAAGGAACTGATGGAGTCTGAATGCAGATTGAGTCATACTTTTTTTTTAACTTTCGTCATAATTCCTGGTTTTTTTTTTTTTTTTTGGTCTGCATTTTCTTTTGCAACATGGCCAATATAGAAATGTTTTGCGTAACTGCACATGTATAATCTACATCTATTTGCTTGCCTTCTATGGGGAGGAGGGGGGTAGAAGGAGGGAGAGAATTTGGAACTCAAAATTTAAAAAAAAAACAAATGTTCATATGTAATTGAAAAAATTTTTAAAAATAACATGCAAAAAAAAGATTGTAAGCTTCTTCATGGAAGGGGATGTCTTTTCTATCTTTCTGTATTCTTGAGTGCTGTAGCGTAGTGCTCGGCACCTTGATTGATTGACTGGAATACTATTGTCCTCCAAGAAGTTTATGAAGTGGATAGTTTGAGAGTAACCTAGGAAGCCTTTTATGAACTGATGCACGGTAAAGTGAAAAGAACCAGGACAACAATGTATATCCTACCAACAATATGGTAAATAGAAAAATTTAGGAACTCAAGTCAAAACTAATCCCTCTTTCTTAGACAATCCTGTTAGACAACAAACATTTGAAGACAGTAATCATATCACCTCTTTTCTCCATTGCCTTTCCCCACCCCTACTCCCTGAGCCAATCCAGTCTAAGTACCCCAAATTTCTTCAACTGATGCTTGCATGTCAGGGTCTCTCATCCTCTCCTCATTCTGGTAACTCCTCTCTGGATGTGCCTCAGTTAGCCAATGTATTCTTTAAAAAGTGGCAGGTAGAACTGAACTCAATCCATGCTACGGATCTAGCAAGGCCAGAGCAAAAGACAGTGGGGCATCTACATCCTTTGCCCTGGGCAATATGTCTCTGTCAATGTGGCCCAAAATGTGTTTTTGTTTGTCTGTTTTTGACAACTATGGCTCACCATGGACAAGGTATCACAAAGTCTGATGCACTCCTTAAGAACGTCTTCTGTCATTTTTATTCTTTCTCACTGGTTAGAAGAATTCAGTATAGAAACATCAGGGTGAATGGTTATTCACGGTGGGTACTACCCCTAAATGATTTTCGTGACTATTTTGTAAATACTTGGTTTTTCCTTCATTATGTCCATATCACCTTCCCTCAACAGAATGGAAACTCCTGGAAGGCAGGAAAAATTTTAGTTTTATACCTGTACCACAAGTGCTAAGCACAATCATCGCAATAGCGAGCTCTTAGTAAAAGCTCTGAGAATTAGAAAATAAAGTGTCAGAGGGGAAATATGTTTCCCAACTAGTAAAGTTTTTTTTTTTTACTTTCTTCACTTAAGAGTGAGACAAACTGTTACAATTCCCCAGCTCACATCTCATAATGGATAGCTAACCAAATTGTTTTCTGGAACCCAAGCTTTTGAAGGTTCTTCAAGCTGAAAGTGACCTTTCTCTTCTCGTATTTCTTAGAGTACTTTGTCCATAATCCTTATCAGATTTACCTTCTATCAGATTTACTGGTATATATTTCATAAGATCAGAGAATCACAGATTTAGAACTGGAAGGGACCTTAGAGGCCTTTAAATTGCTCATTGCTCTCCCTGCTGTTACACTCTGGACTTTTTCTACCATGCCCCAGAAACCTCTTCATCTTGGAAACTTACTGCAGTCCTGCAATTCACACATTAGAAGGAACCTCCATCCTTCCACCCCTCCCTCTAATTGGATGGCTCCCCCTTGAGCCTCTATTAAAGTGGGACACCCAGGCCAGTGATGTCACTTTCTTCACTGCAGACTTTCTTGGCTTTGCCCCCAACACCAGGATTCCCAGGTACCTTCATCTCTCCTCCCCTAATGGAATTTTAGTTTCTTGTTATATACATTCCCCCATTAGAATGTAAGCTCCTTGAGGGCAGGGTCTGTATTCCCCATGCTTAGCACAGTGCCTAGCACAGAGGAAGCCCTAAATAAATGCATGTTGATTAACTGATTGACATAAAATCCATCCTTCTCATTTTATATATGAGGAAACCTGGGCACAGAGGATTTCAGTGACTTACCTGGGGTCACTCAGCTAGTGTTTGAGGTAGGATCTGAACCCAGGTCTTTGAAGCCAGATCTTCCTGACTCCAAGTCCAGACTATATCATGCTGCCCTTCTTGTCATGTCATAGCTTCCCTAGTCCCGTTAATTTTATCCAATTCAATTCAACAAAGCACCTACCATGAATAAGATGAGAGGCAGTGTCTATATAGAGAAATGTTGGAGTAATAAAGACTTCTGTTCAACTCTCATCTTGTTTACATACTAGCTATGTGGCCTTAGGGCTAACAATCACTCAGCACCTCTGACAAAGTTCAGAGATTCTTCTTGGAGGAAGAACTGTCCCTCTGCTTAGGTGGAGGGAGTTCCTTTACATCTGAGACAGAAAAGTCCTTACCCATTCTCTCAGTGTACAAGGCACTGGGTTGAATCACGGCCATTCAAATAATACAGGCCATCTGAAGAGGTAGACTGCTATTTTTTGTCCTGAGTTCACACCTTGCATAAAATACACACAATAAATATTTAAGAAATCTTGGTTTATATGGTTGCCCATTCCTAGAATGGAGTTTTTACTCACTCTCTGATGTAATCTCAGTTTCCTTCATGAAAGTTTCCCTGTCCCTCTTCCTCTCGCCTCCTCCAAGCTGAAAATGATTTTCCTAGGCTCAGATTTCTCCTGGTACTTTACCAGAACCTCTTTTAGACTAATCTCATTCCTTCTTGTATTATAGCCATAAATTCCATTTAATCAGGAGCAAATTCAGTTATTCATTCAATCAACAAACATTTAAAGGCACCTACTATTTGTAAGTCATCATTTCCTGACAAAGTAAAGAAAACTGTGGTCCTTTTCTGAAGACACTTAGAGTAGAACAGGATACTTGTCATTAACCACACTTGGAAATACCATGTTCTGCCTTCTATCAACTGATTAGTACTCATTAAATGCCTACTTATTACTTACATTAATAGCCATATGTTACTAATGCCTGATACTTAAGTATTAGGGGACTGAGCATACAAAGACAAAAGAATGACGCAGATCCTGCCTCCCTTCAAGAAGTTTCTGCTCCATGAAGGAAATGATTTATACACACAAATGACATTTAATTACATATAAAACATATGCAAAATAAATAAAAGGTAAATGGAGGAAAGACGTGCTTATAGCTGAAGGTGGCATGGGGCAGGGATCAGAAAAGGCAGCTTTGAGCTGAATTTTGAAGGAAGCTAGGAATTGTAAGAGTCAGAGATGAAAGGGAAGTGCATTATAGGCTTGGAGTATAAATGCACAGGATGGTAGATGGAGTGTTGTACGTGAAGAGCAGCCACGAGGTCAAGCTGGCTGGACCAGAGAGTAGGTCAGGAGAAGGGATGTGTAAGAAGCCTAGAAATGCAGGGTGGAGCCAGGCTGCTAAAGGCTTTAAGACCCAAACAGAGGAAACTACATTTGAACCTGCAGGTAATAAGGAGACCCTGGGCTTTATTGAACAGAGAAGTAGCATGATCAGAATTATACTTTAAGAACATCTTTTTGGTATCTGTATGGAACATGGACTGGGGTGAGGAGAGACTCAAGGCAGGAGACTCTTGAAAGAGTCTGGGCAAGAGGTGATGAGAGCTTGAGCTAAAATGTGGGCAATGTGAGTGAAGAGAAAGCAATAGGTAGGAGATATGTTGTGGAGGGAGAAGGGACAACACTAGGCAAGTGAAAAAGGAGAATAGAAGTGAGGATGACTTTCAGAATGAAAGCCTGGGTAAGGAGTAGGATATTCTCTTTTTTTTTTTTTTTTGGAGGGGAGAAAGCAGGGAAATAGGGGTTAAGTGACTTGCCCAAAGTAATACAGCCAGGAAATATCAACTATCTGAGGTAGGATTTGAACTCAGGTCCTCCTGACTCTAAGGCCTGTGCTCTATTCACTGCGCCACCTAGCCGTCCCAGGAGGAGTGGGATATTCTCTGTGAACTATGAAGTGTTATGGAACACAGGGGAGGGAGAAAGCATTTCTCGTCCGTGTGAAGCCATGACTCTTTCTGCACACCCAACTCTCCCCCTCCCTCAACCCTGTAGCTCAAGGAGGTTTTATGGAGAAATAAAAGGGAGGAGGAAGGAGCAGAAACAGGCATTTATTAAGCACTCCCTATTTTCCAGGTGCTATGCTAAGCAGTTTACAAATATCATCACATTTGATCCTTGAAACAACTGTGGAAGACTGGTGCTGTTATAACGCCCATTTCACAGTTCAAGAGACTGAGGCACAGGCTAGTTGTGTCTGAGGCCAGATTTGAAGCCAGCTCTTTTTACCTCCAGGTCCTGCTGCAGTTGTGGTCATCTAATTCCCAGAGAAGGTGCCATCCGGGCTGGGCCCCAAATGCCTGGGGTTTTGACCTTCGGTGATGGGCCCTGGGCAGGGTGCCAAAAAAGGCAGAGCCATGACCAAATGCACAATGACCGGAAGGTCCAAGGCGTCACTGCAGAGGGCTGAGTCCTTAGTAGCACAGGACACACAGAATTCTGTCCACATACGCCAGGTTTTCCACTACCTTTATACCTGACCTCTCTGACTGCTCTTAGTCACAGCTTAATCCACATGGTGCGCAGTTTTGAAGAGAAAGAATTAAAAGGCATTATGTGTCTAAGGGAGGCACGGGGAGGCTGTGACCCTTCCACCCCATCCCTTTCCAAGCAGCTGGGTGTCACTGGGAGAGGTTCCAGAATGAGAAGGGCTTTCAGTCCACCGTATTTCCCTTTGTAAAGTTTGCCATTGTCTGTTTTCTTTTTAAAAACACTAGCTAGCCCTCTCCAACGTTCTTTGGGCTGGCTGTCTTTTCATTCTTCTTCTATTTTTTAAGCAAGAGGACTGAAGTACAAAGGAAGATTCCCAGTGTATACGCAGCTAAGAAAATATAACGATTAAATCCACTCTCTCAAAATAGAATCACAGCAAGCCATGAGGTGGTTCAGGGGATGAAGCACGGGACCTAGGGTCAGGAACATTCATTTTCCTGAGTTTAAATCTGGCCTCAGACACTTACTAGTTGTGGAATCCTGTTTGCCTCAGTTTTCTCAGCTCGAAAATGGATTGAAGAAGGAAATGAAAAACCACTCCAGTATCTCTGCCAAGAAATCTCCAGCTGGGGTCAGGCTGGACACGACTGAAACAACTGAATGCCAACAAAGTTGTGACTGGAAGGGATGCAGTTTAACACACTTATTTTACAGATAGGGAAACTGAGGTACAGAGATTCAACTGAAGCAAACAATAAGCAATTACTAAGGATCTGCTACGTGCCAGGTACCATGCTGGATGTGGGAGAGATAAAGACAAAAGGAAAACAGTGGCTGCTCTCAAAGAGCTCACATTCTATGGAATGTGACTCAGTGAATCAGCGGGCAGCTGGCACCAGAACCCACTTCTCCTGACTCCCAGTCTAGAGTTGCTTTTTTCCCATCATTACACTGTCTGTCCTTCTAGCCCGATATTTGCAAGCTTTCAGTTTGTTCCCCAGCTCACTGATCCAGCTAGTCTTTTCTTCTAAGACTAAGGTAGGATTGGAAACTCAGCACTTCTCTCCTTTCCTCTGCATATATTCTGTTTTCTCTCAGAAATATTTCAATGAACTCTAACATGATTATAGTATTGGGAGGCTAGTTCTTCCTCAATAAAATTCACAAAGGGTCTAGCTGAGCAGTAAACCCTAACCTCAAGGAGGTTAGGAAACAACGTGGTAGAGCAATGGGAATGCAGCCCCAACAATGAGAAGGCCTGAGTGCTAATCCTGCCTACTGCTCATGCACTGTGCAAACTTGGACAGGCTGCTTCTCTCTGGACCTCCACTTCTCCTACATGGGGGGGAGCTACATGAGCCTAAGTTTCCAAATTGCCTTTGCACTCTGCCATTCTGCAAGTCTCTATCCATATTGACAGAGTCCGCAGGGAAGACACTGACTGTAGCCAGCTAGGAAAAAGATTCTATTCCTACCTTCTATAAGTCATTGACACTTACCTTGTGATTTCTGGCCACAGTCTGAGTGCTCATAAACCACTGCATTTGTGATGCCAGTTGGAGTTCTGGCCCTTTATGTATACTCCTGTCCCCCATCCTAGTAGTCACAGATTCTTAGACTCAGAAGAGGCCTGAGAGGACACATAGACCAACTTGCACCTAAAGACAAAACCTTAGAGGTCTTCACTGTCAGTTCATCACCAGACAAACAGGCTGGTTCCACTGGGCCTCAGTTTCCTAATCTGTAAAATGAGGGAGTTATACTAAAAGATCTCCAAGGTCCTTCACAGCTTAAACATATAATCCTATAAGGCAATACATTTCATTTTTGGACAGTTCTGAGTGTTAGGAAGCTATGGTGGTTGTTTTTTTTTTTCTTTATATTGGGCCGAAATCTGCCTTCTCTCAAAACTAAACTTAACCCTCACCATCTACCTCCCTCCTTGGACCTCTCTCAGTACTTTATGTAAGGAGAGAGAAAAGTATATCAAGCAAAAAGCTCAGGTCCAAAGGATTGGTCGGTGGTTTTGTGGCTGGGCTCTGCTCTGCATGGGACAAGTGACTGAGTGCCAAGGGAACAGATGCCTTTCCCCATGCAGAAAGAGCCCTGTCTGTAAGAGAATTAGGCAGCTGAGCTCATTTCCACCCCATTAGGATCAGTCTTAGAGACAGATCTGCCAAGGAAGGCAGCACAAAAGATTAGTTTTCCCCCTCACTGGCTTAAGTGATGCTTTTGGCTCTGAGAACTAATCGCACCACTTCTCAGCATTCTGGGAAGATGGCAAAAGTGTACGGCATGTGTGTGTGTGTGTGTGTGTGTGTGTGTGTGTGTGTGTGTGTGAGTGTAAGTGTGTGTATGGGAGGAAGGTAGCAATTGAAGCAGTCTCACTTCCCACAGGCTTCTATCTTCACCTCTAGGTACCATAAATCAAAGCCTCTGACAATCTGCCACCCCCCAGATGAAAGAATAAAAAAAAAAAATCTCAGAAAGCTTCAAACTCCCATGAAATCTGCTGCAATTGCGTGGGGTAGTGGGGTCCCTACAGAGTGACACAATGCACAAATGTACAGCAGGTTGGATATAGCTGGGCTGGTTCCACTGAAGGTCACATGAATCCTCCTCAGTGGCTTCTGATTCCCAGGTTTTTTAGGCATCAGGAATTCTATCTTATCTAGCCAAGAAGATATCAGTTCCTTTTAATGGTCTTGCCAGACTCCTGAGAGGAAAAAGACCGTTCTATGGTACCACAGTGATTACATGCAGGAAGTCCAGTTACAGGTTTTGGTTACATGATCACTAGATGAGGATATAGCCCCTCTTCTGGGCACTGTGTGTATGTATATGTTTATATGTGTATATATATATATATATATATATATATATACATGTATATATGCATACATATATGTGTATGTATGCATATAGCATTTATACATGTGTGTATACACATGCAAATGAATGTGATGTAAAAATGTATCAACAATTTTCTCCAAAAAAGGTGATAGATTTACTCACTAAGGTCCCTTCCAGCTTGAAATGCTATGATTTTCTTACCCTACAAATTTCAAAGTTGGAAAGACCTCAAGAGTCATACAACCTTGTACCTGGCAACCAAGCCAAACACTTTTTGTTTAACAACATCTAGTTACAGAGAACTCACTATTTCCTGAAACTACTTAGTTTGTATTTTGACAACACTGTTAGCAAGTTTTCCCTTATATTTTAACCAAAGTCTGCTCTGAAAATTCCTCTCATTGTTCTAAATTCACCCCTAAGGGGCTCTCTCATGTTGAAAAAGGAAGAAACTCTTGACAATAGCTATCATGTCTCCCCAACTACTTTTTTCCCCTGAGCTCTCATGTTTTCCTTCAATTAAGCCCCATAAGGCATGATCTCAAGGGCACCTTCTTCTGAGTGCACTTCAGCTCATCAAAATCCTCCATAAATTGTGACACCTCAATCTGAAGAGAATACTGTGGGTGTGGTCTGAGCTCACATGGAGTGACTGATGGAGACAATAATGAATATTAAAATGCAGACTCCCATGGCCATATAGCATGATAGTAAGACTGACTGAAGAAGTTCCAGGTCAAATGTAGGCAAGAGTGGAAGTCTAGGTAGGTATAAGAAATCAATGAGACCAGAGATCAAGTTCAGAAAGTCCAGCTAATGACACCTAAGTGAGGAGTGAGGGAGGGACAGGTTAGGACTATAGTCCAGGGAAAACAAAGGCATGAACTCATACCAAGTGTTTGGGCCATGTGGCATCAGGCAAGAGCTCTGGATGTAGGGAAGGGCTCCATAGCACTGGGATGGACTTTGATACAAGGTAAAAAGTTCCTTGAGCCAGAGATTTCCTGTTTACTTTGCCTAAACTTTGAAATATAAAACAAGAGACTGTGCTGGATGGCCTCTGAGGTCCTTTCCATCTCTAGAGTTATGATTCTATGACCTGATGAGAGGGTCAGAGTCAGGTATGGAGCACTGGACTGGGAACACTGTTCTGCTACTTCCTGTGTGACCTGCCCTCAGTTTTCTAATCTGCAAAATAAATGAGGACCCAGACTAGATGATATCCAAGGTCCCTCCTACATCTAAATCCTACTGTCTTAGTTCTCAGCTCTCTTGAAGAAGAGAGTTTGATTCCATCATGATGGGGGAAAAAACACAATTGTGGTACCTACTCTGTCCTGCTTCTGTTTTTCAAAATAATTTAATGGAAAGAAGTTTAAAACTTGCAGGTAGCTCAAGATGTGGTACTATCAGAAAATCTGGACCCTAGAGTTCTAGTCTCAGCAATGTTCTTAATATGCTATATGACCCTGGCTATATCACCTTCTCTCACTGGGTCTAAGCAGCATCATTGGTAAAAACAGGTAAGTAAGCCAATCCAATCTGTATTCCAGGATTGCCAGTGGAACAAATGTGAACATGTTTGAAAAGTGTGATATCATACAGAAATGCAAGATTTTATTCTTATTAATGTAAAATAATGTTAATAATAATAAAATGTTTTTATTTGAGAGTATTTTTTTTCTTTTTCAGACCTTTAATTTCACCTAAGTATGGAAACTCTTGGTGTGGAAAATCCATCCACAGAGTCAACATTTCACCTGCAATTCAAAGTCTTAAAAAGTTGTTTTGGGGTACCAAGAAGCTAAGTTATTTGCTCCTGGTCACACATCTGATATGTAGCAAAGGAAGGATGTGAACTCATGTCTTCCTGACTTCAAGGCCAGTCCTTTACCTAATTTTGCTAGGGTGCCTCTCTTACTGTCATTAATGACCAAGCACATTAATAATTAATAAAGCATTACATGTCTCCCTTTTTCCTCAGGAATAATGCTGATACTCTTATATGAAGCAGGCTGTCATTTTCCCAATCCATGGTTTAGAAAGAAACTGGAAACCTAGAGAAAAAAGCCCTAGCTTTCTTCAGATTTTCATTGAAGTACTTCATCTGGAAAATGAAAGATTTGGACTAGATAGACTTTGAAGTCCTTCCCAGGTCCAGACCTATGATCCTCTCTCCCCCGGCTTTTCAGGGTGTGGGGGGGGGAAGGGGGGAGGGAATGAATATTTTTACTAACCATCAGGACAAAAGAGAAGAATACATGTATTCCCTGGGGCAGAGGCATGTTCCCCAAGGACACATGTTCAGGGACACTAAGAGATGACTTGGAGCACAGAGCAAAGTTCTTTTAGGGACAGCCATCTTCCTCTCAGGGTCTAGGATAAACTCCCTAGGGAGGAAGTTATGTGGCCAAATCTCATTCTTTGGGCTTGGGAATCTGTGTACCTAGTCTGTGACTCTCTGAGAAAAACACCAGACTTAAGAACTGATCACCATTCAGCTGCTTGAATCCTTTCTCTATAGCATGGATACATTGAGCTCTTTCCTATACAAAGCAGGGATTAATCTATGACTCATTGACAGGCACTAAAAGCAACAAGACCATAGCTCCTTTATCAGAGAAGTATCTTGTGGAATTATCAAATGTAATTGATCACTTATACATCTGATACTTGGTGCCTTCCATCCACCATTTTCCTATCCCAAAGGATAGGAAGTATACTGAAGGACAGCCTCAGATTTTGTGGAGTAACTCTGACCTCTCTGTTACAAAAGATGACTTGTCTAATTATTCTTCCTATAAACTCTACCTGAGACTTGAAAACAAGACTGCAACTTTTCTGTCTTAGCCCTTGCTGCCAATATGTGGTAAGTGATTATGTCAAGATAGCAGGAGAAGCAGACCCGCTTGCTCCTCTACAGCACTTTGCCTCTAGGATACTGATGACAGAAGTAAAAAATGTACTTTTCTTTGTCAGTAAATTAAAGTTATGGTTCAAAAAACGCAATATACTGGATCCTCCCAATTTTTTAAAGGGGATTAATAACCATTTTTCTCAAGATCTCATTTTGTCTTGAAATGGTCTATTCCCAGGCACCTTGTAGTCTTTCTAAAGGGACTAGGGATAACTAGGGGGACCGGGTCAGAAAATGGGATTGGATAGTTGATGGCCTGAGAGAATGACTTCAAACCAATTGAAAGTCACTTGTTAAGTGCAACTATACCAGGCACTGGTATGAGGATTAAGTCAGCTATGAACCTTGGCCTCCATAACTATAGAACATTAATGGTGGAATATGACCTTTATGTAGTACCTCTATAGTCTGTGTGGTCTAATGGGTGGAAAGATGGCTTTTTATATACATCATCTCACTGACCTCCCATGCATAAATAGCTATGAAATAGAACATGCAAATATGCCTCGTATCTATGTTTTTGGGAAAGGACATATGGTATCCTCAGCTTGAGGGAATTCTTGATGTCTGAAATCAGTTCACCAAGGAGATCTCAACCCATGGCTTAGTATAATCATTCTCAAAATTGTATTTCTCACAGAACAGTTTGATTCTTAGACATGGGGCTATGTACAGACACCAGGGGAGAGTAGAGAAACTGGTGCATGGGCATAGACTTAATTACAAGCTTATGTTCTATACAATTCCCAAGAGAGTCATGTATGCATATAAATTGCAAGTTCTGTAGAAGTCCCAGAATATCCCTACACATACTTTTTTGAGAGACAATCACAGCACATCAGTTCTTGGAATTGGCCTAAGATGTCATAACTCGGTCACATAATAAGTGTAAGAGTCAAAATTTAAACTCAAGCCTTTTTGAGCCAAAGTCCTCTATCAATCCACTTGCCTGGTATGTCTCTAAGAAGTATGAAATGGAATATCATAAATATATAAGTCTACTCAGGGACTCTGTGCTAAAATGAACCTGGATCTTATTAGGGGGCCGCTAGGTGACAGAGTAGATAGACTGCCAGGCCTGGGGACAGAAAATTATGAGTTCAGATTTGGTTTCAGAGATGTATTAGCTCAGGGCAGCTAGGTAGCACAGTACATACAGCACTGGGCTTGGAACTGGGAAGACTCAACTTGCTGAGTTCAAATCTGGCCTCAGACACTTCTTAGCTGTGTGACCCTGGGCAAGTCACTTAACCCTGTTTGCTTCTGTTCCTTATCTGTAAAAATGAGCTGGAGAAGGAAGTGGCAAACCATTCAGTATCTTTGCTAAGAAAACCCCACATGGGATCACGAAGAGTCAGACACAACTGAAAGTAATGAATAACAACTTATTAGCTGTCAGACCCTGCAGCAAATGACTTAGCTTCTGTTTGGCTCAGTTTTCTCATCTGTAAAAGGGGTATAATAACAGCACATTGCAGTGTTGTGAGGATCAAATTAGATAATAGTTGTAAAGCATTTATCACAGTTCTTGGCAGGCCAATCAATTATGCAACCTATCCAGTCTTTTCTCTCATTATTATGTCTCCCTAAGCAAAATGACCTAATGCTGGGAAAACAAAAACCAAATGTGAACAGTTCATTACCAGTGCCTGCGTCAAGTAGTGCTTCACGAAGCTAAAGGGAACTGTCCCTAGACCAGGAGTCGGGTCCTCGAGACTATGTCAGCATGTTGGCACTGTGATCTCAGGCACCTCTGAGGTCCGCAGAATCCCCAGAGGCCGCAGCTGCTCCAGGCCCCTCGGGAGCTGCTCTTTGATTGAGGACATCTGAGCTTGCAGCATATTCTTTTGAATCAATTCAGTTAAATTCATTGAATATTTACTAAGTACCAATTCTGTGTGCTCAGCACTGGAGAAAAGATGAAAAATGACAGTCTTTGATCTCAAGGAGCTTATAATCCACCAGAAGTGATATGATATATAACCAAAAGAGATATAGTATGAGGTAGAATGTGATAATGGGAAAAGGAGAAATTTAGATAAAATGCTCTAGGACAGTACAAGGAGGGAAAGTTGGAAGTGGGGACGGAATCAGGGACAATTCCACAGAGGTAGCAGCACCTAAACTGTTTCTTGAAGGAAGAGAAGAATTCCCATAACTGGAAAGGAGAGGGAAGGAATTCTAGGCTGGAGAGAGAGCATGAACAAATGCATGGATTCAGGAGAAATAAAGACAAGATCAGAGAATAGACAGCTAGTAGTGTAAGGTGGCTTTAATATATAGGACATGAGGGGAAATAAAAGTTCTAAAGTAAGGCTGGAGTCAGATGTAGAGGGTCTTCAATAATAATTTTTTGACTTGTAAGTGACAAGTAAGTGACAAAAAGCCAGTGAAAGATTTTTGAGAAGGAAATCAGCATAGTTAAATATCTGCATTAAAAAAATATTTTGGCAGCAATATGCTGGATCTGAAACACAATGAGGCTGCAGAGATGACCTCTGAGTCAGGAGGATCTAGGGTCTCTGACCCTGGGCAAAGGACTCGATCAGGGGGTATTCTCATTAATGTTCAGCACCTGGCTCTCCAAAGGAAAAATAATGTATATAGGACATATTTGTTAAATTTAATATGTGACATTGGCATTTTGTCCATCACTTTATACATAATCTACAAAATAATATATCTACAAAATAAGTGTATCACCTCTGAGGTCCACAGAATCCCTAGAGGCCGCATAATCTACATAATCTACAAGACAAATTATCAATCCCCAATTCATAGATTTGCAGTTGCCAAGATGAAAATGTTTCATACTGAAAATTTAATGATCAAGCTCTTTTAGAGCCTGTAAGAGTTAGATCCAGAATACCATGGAACTTAACCCCTTAGGGTCCCTAAGCAACTTTCTATGGCTGTAAGGTGCATGTAGATTCTCTGGTAGAGAAAATTTCCTCATCAATAGTTCAATAGATGGATTGAAATGGAAGAAACCAGATGCAGAGAGATCCAAATAGGAAAAAGTCTAAAGTAGAGGTGATAAGAAATCTTAACAAGGGTGGTGGCTATATGACTAGAGGAGGAAAGGATATTAGACTTCATTCATTCATTCATTCATTTGTTCCTCTGTTTATTTGAGAATGAGTCTCTTTATCTTTCCAAGGCTGGGAGTATAACAGCCATGCAAGGGCTCAATCGCAATACTGAATACTTATTCCATTTCACATCTGCGCTGGTTAGCTCCTCATTAGAAAGCCTGGTGGTCTCTCACTCCTAAGAGATCTGGTGAAGATATCCACTTGGTTTTGGACTATTACAGCTCAGAACTCCCAAACTCAAGTGAGTTACCATTCTCAGCCCCTTCTAGAGCAGGTATACACCATTATGCACAGCTAGATATCAGATATATTGGAGGATGGATTGAGTGTATAAAGCAGATGGAAAGATTCCAAATGACTGGGGTTTCAAGCATGGGTTAACTGGGGAAAAAAGGGATGCCTTTAACAGAAAAAGGAAAGCTAGAAAGAGGGGCAGGTTTTGGTGGTGATTAAGTTCAGTTTAAGGCATGTTTAGTTTGAAATAAAGGCTTAATATCCAAGAGCAGCCCAGCAAGCAATTGAAGATTTTTTTTTCTGAGAAACTGGGAGACAGAAATACGAAAGGCATCTACCCAGACCTGATAGTTAAAATCATGGAATTAGAAATGGCTACCAAGGGATTCCTCTCTATGAGAGAACAAGGCCAAAGACATGATGGTGCATCCCCACTTAAGGGATGAGAAGAGGCTAGCTCATCAAAGGACACAACCAGAGAGCTGTACTTCAGATAAGAAAACCAGGGGGAAGGGAAGGAGGAAGGGAATAAGCATTTATGTGACATTGACTAGAAACATTTGCAAATATCATCTCATTTGGCCCTCACGATAACCCTGGTAGATAGACCTTTTTATTATCCTCACTTGACACATAAGCCAACTGAGGCAAACATAGGTTAAGTTGCTCACCTAAGGTCACACAGCTAGTAAGTGTCTAAGGCTGAATTTTACCTTGAGTCTTTCTGACTTGAGGTCTGGTATTCAATCCAATTGACACCCAGCTGCCTAGAAGAAGGACCATAGAAGCCAAGGGAGGAGAAAATATCCAGAAATATCCAGAAAACAGGAGCACTTAACAATATCCCCCCTAGTGACCTGAGGGAGAGGGATTGGTTAGACAAAATGGGGAGGAAAAAGCAGCTGGATTACAAGGATTCCAGGAAGTGGAAGTAGGGATGGGAGAACACTTTTTCTAGAACTTTCACAGTGAAGGTGAGGAAAGGTATAGGATGATAGATAGCTCAACAGGATGGCAGGATTAACGTATGCCTCTTGCTTTTTAGGTTCAGAGAA
Source organism: Pseudochirops corinnae (assembly GCA_028646515.1). Taxonomy (NCBI): domain Eukaryota; kingdom Metazoa; phylum Chordata; class Mammalia; order Diprotodontia; family Pseudocheiridae; genus Pseudochirops; species Pseudochirops corinnae. Next base: position 262,210,949 of record CM053585.1, read on the forward strand.
CCCAGAATGTTTGGCACTGGGGAAACAACCAACAGAGACAGAGAGAATGAAAATGAGAAATACAATTGTGGGGTCCGTTCTGACAGAGGAGCGCAAGTGGAGGGGACTGCTGTAACGAGGGGGGATGCCTCCTCCCCTGAACTGGACTAAAGGAGAAGAAAGTGGGAGAGGACATGCAGAAGGCTTGGAGTGTGAAGGACAGGGGATGAAGCTGCCAATGACAGATGACAGCAAAGTAGGAAAATCATTTTCCAAAAGAAATCAGAGGGCGGTGAGGTTGGTCCTTGATGACAGGGGAGGAGAGAGGGAGCAATCTTGGTGACTTTAAATTTTTGTCCTTAGAAAATGAACTTGACATTTAGAAACAGCCATAAATCAGTAGGAAGTAAAACTGGTAGAAACAGTCAGAAATGAAGGTGGATTTTGATATTTGGGGAACAAAAATGAAGTTGCACCAAAGTCAAGAGGCTGTTGTCCTCGTGCATTGTTCTGCAGACAATTCTCAGAGGAGCTTCCAAACGTGGACATGGCAGCCTCAGTCTGATACTAACATCGCCCCCCAGGGGAATAGCAGGCATGGGGTAGGGTGGGTATATTCGCTAAATCAGCCATTTTGTTACTTTATAATCACATCTTATATATAGAAAGGTAGAAAGTTGAATCCATCACACTCCACGTTGGTAAGTATCCTCATCCTTTTAACAAAAGTCCTCAGAAACATATGAAAAACAAGCTTAATGGTTCATCCTTCCTCCTTTCATCCATAGACAAATTTCAATAATTATCTTAGTCAACCCATTAATTAGTCTAAATTTGCCCAAGCATAATTGAAGCTGCCCACACAATTTTCTATAAAAATGTGAAACGGGTGGCTAAACAGGACGGCTGGGTTTTTTTTGCTGGGGGGAAGGTAGCTATGTCTGTCTCTCAGAAGAAATATATTGGTAAGTATCTTAAAATGTGCCATCTTGTTGCTCTCAGATTCCTAGAATTCAAAGCTGAAGGAGACCTCAGAGAGAAAACTCACCCTTTCACCGAGTACAGAAATGTCCTCTATGAAGCCTCCTGGACAACACGGCTCCCTCATCACAATAATTGTTGATGTTTATGCAGCTCTTAAAGGCTCAAGAGTGCTTTAGTTATGGCATTTCATTTCATTCCCACAACACTGTGGGGTCAGGCCTCATTTTGCAGATGAGGAAACTAAAGTTTTGAAAGATTAAGTGGCTTGAGAATGGTCACATGGCTAGTAAATCTGAGAGGCAGCATTTGAACCTGGCTCTCTCCCAACTTTAGCCTTTGTCATGGAAAGAACTCTGGATTTGGAGGTAGATGACCTCAGCTTGTATCCCAGCTCCGTAACTTACAATTTAGGTGACATCACACAAGGTCTTGAACTTTTCAGAGCTCCAGTTTCCTTATTTTAAAAAATGAAAGTGGGGCAGCTAGGTGGGTCAGTGAATAGAGCACCAGCCCTGGAGTCAGGAGGCCCTGAGTTCAAATCTGACCTCAGACACTTAACACTTACTAGCCACGTGACCTTGTGCAAGTCACTTAACCTCAACTGCCTTACCTTCTCCCTTCCAAAAAGAAAAAAAAAAAAACAGAAAAAAATGAAAGTGTTTGGCTCAGTGGTCTTTAAATTCCCTTTTAGTTCTATAATTCTAAGTCCAATCCTTTTTTCATTAGATTACAATCTGGCCTTTACTTAAATATTTCCAAGGACAGGGGGTTCACTACCTCTCAAAGACATCTGTGTCATTTTCAGACAGCCCTAAGTGATAGAAAGTTCATTCTGCTAAGTCAAAATGGCCCACTGCTTCACTGAACTCTGGTATAGCAACTTCAGCTTTTTGCTTTTACACCAAAGGTATTCAAAGAGGCAGCTTTTATGTTAGTCTTTATTTGTAGTTGTAGTTGGTAGTGTTTAGGCAGCAACCTTACTAATATGAATGGGGTATAGACTCAAAATATTTAGAGCGGGAAGGATAATGTCATCTAATCCTTTCATACTTCAGATGAAGGAAACAAGACCAGGAGAGGTGTGGTGACTTGTACAGGGCCACACAGGTAGTAAGAGTGGTAATCACACAGAAGCAGCAAGATTTGAACACAACACTTGGGACATATCCATCAAATTCCCTAGCTATATTGCAATTCAGTATAGAACAAGGAAGTGGACTGTGCAGGTCACCTTTGTCACATTTGCAAAAGTTTGTTGCACTCACAGCAAAGAAAACATCCTAACCCTGTAACTATCTCTGACTTCAACTTTACATGTAGTTTCAATTCTTCCACAATCCTTATGTATTCATGTTTCCACTGCCCCATCCCCAAAGTCATACCATGATCCCTAAGACACTCCCTCTCTAAGACACATTCATCTATCTCTCTAATCTCTCTTTCTCACTTTCTTCCTTTTTCTTTCTCTCCCTATCTATTCATCTAGCTTCCTTCCTTCCATCCATATTTATCCATCACTGTTTTTCCTTTCTTCTTTCTTCTTCTATCTTTCCCTTGCTATCTTCCTTCCTTCCATCTATATCTATCTGCCCATCTATCCATCCATTTATCTATCCATCTATCTCTTTTCTTTTTCTTTTCCCCTTTTCTATCTCCCTTCCATCTATGTCTGTCTGTCTCTCTGTCTCTCTCGCTCTCTCTCCTTCCTTCTACCCTTCTATCCAGGAAGCTAGGTTGTGCAGTGAATAGAGAACAGATTGGAAACAGGAAAACCTGAGTTCAAATTTGACCTTGGATATTTACTACCTGTATGACCCTAAGCAAGTACTACCCTTACTCACTGTATGACTTCTGCCTCCATTTCCTCAACTGTAAAATGAGGAATATAACAGCACCTACTTCCCAGGATTGTTGTCAGGTTCAAATGAGATATTATTTGTAAAGCACTTAACACAGCATTGGGTATCTACTAGGCATCTGATAAATTTTTATTCCCTCTCTTCGACTGTGGATCTTTGATTTTATAGGTATACAGGGCTCCTCAAAAGGAAACATCTTGTATCTATGCAGACGAGCAACAATTCTTCAATTAATAGTCATAGAAAATTGCCCACGGCCCTGAGACTTTAAGTGACTTCCATAGAGTCACACAATGTGTGTCCAAAATGATACTGGAAGCCAGGTTTTCCTGACATCAAGAACTGCTGTCTATACGTTACACCATGCTGTCTCTCTAGGACATATGTCTGTCTACTTTTTGGTGACTCTAACAGCCTTAGAATGCAGAGAAACTCTTCAACGTCTCTCTCCAAAGCATGTTGAATTTATGTTTTATCTGAAGTGAAAGGGAGGTTTAAGTACTTATCTTGTAATATCAAGCAATGTAGACACCAATCAGGACAATTTATGCCAAATCCCAGCTTTCTCATGAACGACTCAAGGTAACTGAGCAATTTCAGCCTAACATGCCAGTTAAAATAGATAGTTGAAATTGGTCTTTGTAGGAGAAAAGGAAGAAGTCGCATGAAGTCTTCTTTAGTACATGGCTATGTACTTTAACTGCATCCTTAAGAACTTGAATGCAATCTACTCATTTGTCCACCATACTGTAGTCCACCTATGTATCAGGGTGACCAATGCAAAAGTTGCCCTATCTTTATGTCAAATGAGGAGGTTATATTGGCTGTTCTTCCTAAGATACCTTTCTAGCTCTAATATTTTACAATTCTAAATGACCCTGAGGGAAATGGGATGGCACTGAAGCTAAGGAAGGATGAGTCTATCTTACTGTGGAGGATAGGGCCTGGATGCAAACCACAGTAAGCAGTATCAATATGGAGAGAAAACAAAGCTTTCCTGTACCCCAGCCTCTTTTCTGACTCTCTAACTCCATCGTCCTTTTGTATTCTCCTGTTTAATCAATGCACTCCCATAAGGCATACAGACAAAACATCTGTATCTTTTCCCTCTGAAGGAAACTATTTCAGGATGCTATATCTTCTTGCTGGTAGTTTCCATAAAAGACGAAAGATGGGTGGAGGATGAGCTCACAACCCCTACTTCATTTCAGAATCAGCCATTATCCTTCAAGAAAACAGTCTGATTTACTCCAGGCCCCACTGGAGCCTTACCATCCAAAACAGTGCATCAAATAGGAAAAAAGGACTAAAAGAACACCAGAGGCTGCATTGTTTACAAGTCCCACCTGTATGACAGAAGGAAATTCACTTAACTTCCCTGGGCCTCATTTTTATCATTTTAAAATGAAGAGATCAGTTTGAAGGTCTCTTTAAGATTTAGATCTATGAGCCTGTGAATTATATCCAGTACACAGCATTGATTTCAAATTGTAGCAAAAATACGAAAGAAATTTAGATCAGCATCATTAGACGCTCCAATGGACAAGCAACCTAACCAATAATTGTGACAATTTAAAAATAGAGAAAAATAGAAGATCCTTTTCAAACATAAAGTTAGGGGACACATTCATAATAAAAAAAACAAGCAACAAAGATAATCATAAAGATGAAAGGGATATCAAATAAATGTTTTAAAAGAACAAAATCAATGCAATGAGAATCAGAAGAGAAATTACTCAGTGGGAAAATATTTATATCAAACATCTCCGTTAAAAGACTGATATCTAAGACTTGATGGGGGATTTATACAAATATACAAGATCAAGATGCATTCCCCAATAGATAAGTGATCAAAGGATATGAAAAAATAGTTCCTGAAAGAAGAATCATAAACTATAAATAGCCATATGAAAAAGTTCCAAATCACTGAAATATCTACGAGGTTTTACCTCACAACCATCAAATTTGAAAAGATAAAAGAGACAAATAGTTGATATTGGAGGTGTTATGGGAAGACAGATACATTAATAAACTATGGATAGAGCCGTGAATTGCTGTGAATTCGTGCAAGCCTTCTATAAAGCAATTTGGAATTGCAAGAGAAGAATTACTACTCATCATAACCTTTAACTCAGTGATCCCACAAGTGGGCATATACAACCTAAGGAAGTTAAAGGAAGAAATATAGGTTCCACATACACTAAAACATTCATAGTAGCACTTTTTGTTATAGCAAACTACTGGTAACAAAGTGTGTGCCTACTGACTGGTTGTAAGGTATATTTACTACATAATTATACTACAGAAATCATATATAGGAAAAATTCAAAGCAACACCTGGTGAATCCCCACTTCCTCTAAGGAAGTATAAGGTCTTCCAGACTTATAGCCCCATTCTGGAGTTGAGGGACTTTTAGGAGGGGAATGGTCTCAGGGATCACTAGAAAGTCAACTCCCTTAACCCAAGACTTCTACAAGTTATATAACTTACAATGCTATTAGTCTAGAGGTAAGGTGAGTTAATAGATTAATATGAGTTGGTTTTCTAATGATTCCAAGTGTTGTCCCTCGAGGGATCTCAACCCTAGTATTTTCCATTAGATGAAAGCAGGGAGGTGAGCGTGAACTGAGGCTTATAAAAGAGGAGTTGGGCTAATTGTTTACAGGCTTGGGCAAAGGTCCTTCTTGGTGTTTTGGAATTTCTGTTTGGTTAAAAAAATCTGTCCTACATTCAACATATTGTTAAATTGAGCGCTTCTTCCTTCTACATTTTCTGTAGAAATCTCGAATTATATTCTGATGCTCCCAGGGAAAACTCTAGGTGGTACATGAACCACTGAATCTAGTCTATATAAACTCAGAACTTTGGTTACTAAAGAAAATGTGTGTGTGCATGTATGTGTACATATATATATATATATACACATATATGTGTGTACAAATATAAACATTATCATTATTATTACTGATAAATTGATACTAGCATTATCTAAACAATATATGAATTAAAGAACAGTTCAACATAGGACTAGAAGGGATATGCTTAACTTTGCAGTCTTACATGTAGTAGATGCTTACTAAATGTTTGTTTCATTGAATATCACTAGACTGTGCATAATTAATTGTTGAATAATGGAGGTACACAATTGTGCTTAATTTCCCTTTACTATCCAAGAGAATTACCATGGTCTTCAATTCCATAGCCTTCTATCAAATTTTCCCCTTATCCTAGGGCCCTTCTCTGCAAGTGGTATCTTCTTTAATAGCTCAATGAAAAAGGTAGTAGAATTTCACTACAGGTCTTTACATGTCACCATGATTGTCATATTCTTCATCATTGACAACAAATTTTTATTGAGTACCTGCTACTATGTCCCTGGCCTAAGGACCATCAATATGGAGTTATATGGTGCATGCTCTGCCTACATGAAGCTCACAATCTAATTTGTGAGACAATACTTAGATGAGAAAAAAATACACACACACACAGACACACACACACACACTCACTCACTTTACCTTGGACCAGTGTGCTAAAATAATGAGATGTTGCAACAGCTCCAAGTCAGCTTCCTAGTTTATCTTTGGATGCTCCAGAAACAAGGTGCTTTCTGTCTAGACTCCCAACAAATTCCTCAAGTCTGGGCCACTTCCTTTCCAGCTTCCAAAGTCTATTTCAATGTGCATTCCAAGATTCTGCCTCACTAATGGAAATCTTTTTGAATTAGCATCTTGCTTCCTGCCACGTAGCCTCAAACATGTGCCCAGAAAAGGCTTCCTGACTCATTCCTTCTCCCTCTTCTTCCTCCTTTTCTGTCTCTCATCTTTTCTGACTTTTAGCTCCTTCTTCACCACCACCACCTGTTCCCCAGATGTTATTTTTCCCCTCTCATCATTAATCTTCTGACCTACTTATCCACTCTGTATTACAGCTCTCAAACCTGGCATTGACCTTGTGTCCACAGTCTTCCTCAGTATAGTTACTTTTCCGCAATCCCACCTTTTGCGGTCATTTTGACTCCTATCACATTGTGATAGTGCATTCAAAATGCACATTAATTTTCCTTTTGTGTAATGGGACAGAATATGTGTAATATCAGCAAAATCATCCCATTAGCCAATTTAGGAGTCATTTCTTCCAGGAATACTGTGGTCTATAACATGGGACAATGGTCCACCAAAGTTTTGGCAATGCTTTGGACACTTAAAAAGAAATGACATCATTTTATTGGCACTCTCGGCAATGTGCAGCTGAGGGCAAGGCCAATCTCATGCTGAGACCTTTCCTAGATATGGCTTAAACCATCCCAGAGTTCAACCCTACCCTACTTTCGACCTTACCCAAAACTTTCAATTTTGTCTATTGATTACTCGGCATGATTCCCTTCTGTTTGATCAACACAATTTCTTTTCTTTTTTTCATTAACAGGATGTTATGGTTTGAACTACACAGAGTCACTTTGCATACAGTTTTGTAAGAAGGCCAAGGAATGTTTATCTTTGGGTATGATCATTTTAGGCATATTTTGACAAATTTCTAGAATCAAGCTTCCAGGCAGAATTGTTTACCTGGAAATGATTTGAAGATGAATAGATGAAAAAAATGTAATGCTAAAAATTGAAAGGGCCTCCCAATCTGTCATATATACTCATATTACTTTTATAAATCAATACACATGTGACCTTAAAGCTCTCATAGAGAATTTATCATCAGGAAAAAAAAACCCCTCCCATTATCCAGTTTGTGAGACTTTTCCTCAAGGACTAACATGGCCGAAAATACTGACATTATAGTTATAACAAACAATCATTATACATGGATTTTATTTTGTGACTTTCCCCTGGACATTTATCATTAGGCCCTATATGACACAGAAACTTCTACAACATATAGATAAATATTAAGTTTATGTTTTGACATTTAAATCTGTTATTAACTAATAGCAGAATAAGGAGGGCTCCCTCCAGTGTGGTGCAGGGAGAGCAACCCTGGCCTAGAAGCCATGAATTCATGGGTAGTAGTGGTAAATCTGCCACAAACTAATCAAATGACCTTGGACAAGACCCTGCCCTTCTCTGGGCTTTAATGTTCTGCTCTGTAGAGTAAGATAGCTTTATCTTTTGTCTTCTAAGGTTCCTTTGGGCAACTAGGTGGTACAGTGGAGAGAATGCTGGGCTTCCTGAGTTCAACTCTAGCCTCAAATACTTCCTAGCTGTGTGACCTTGGGCAAGTCACAACCTTTTTGGCCTCAATTTCCTCATCTGTAAAATTAGTTGGAAAAGGAAATAACAAACCACTCTAGTATCTTTGTCAAGAAAATCCCAAATGGGGTCATGAAGAATTGGACATGACTGAAAAGCAGTGGTTCTCAACCTTCCTAATGCCGCCACCCTTTAATATAGTTCCTCATGTTGTGGTGACCCCCAACCGTAGAATTATTTTCGCTGCGACTTCATAACTGTAATTTTGCTCCTGTTATGAATAGTAATGTAAATATCTGATATGCAGGATGTATTTTCATTGTTACAAATTGAACATAACCCACAAGTTGAGGACCGCTGCTGAAAAGAATAAAAAAGGTTCCTTTGGTCTACCTTCTGAGAACGCTCTAAAAGGAAGAGATGGTAAAGAAGAGTGCACATTGATCCTGGAGTTAGAAGGCCTCAATTTGAGCTCCCTCTCTGACACTGTATGACTCTGGGTAAGTCACTTCTCTCAGCCTCATTTCCCTTATCAGTCAAAAAGGGAAAAATAATACTAGCAACATCTACATTACCGGGCTGTTGTGAGGAAAGCACTTTGAAAAGTGTAAGGCACTAGACCAACATTATTAACACTAACAAAATATACTGTAAAAACTAAATTATTTTGCACAGAATGATATTACCTCTAAATATGGGAAGGAGTAGGCAACAGGGCATCTATATTTAATTTGTTTGAGACTAAACACCTAATTAGCCAATATTTAGTTGAACAGTCAATAGGCTCTTCTTCGAGGCCTCATCCATCCTTAGGAGACAGTCAGTATCAGGGCTCAGAGATCATGGAATCACATGGCCCGAGCTCTAAAGGACCTCAAAACCACGTCATCAAAGCCCTTCATTTTACAGAAGAGGAAACTGAGGCCAAGGAAGGTTCAGTGTTTTACCCAAGGTCACATAAGTGATTTATGTCAGAGACAGAATTTGAATCTGGGTCTTCTTACATAAAACTATTATCTATTTCACAGATTAGTAAACTCAGGCCCAGGGAGATTAAATGACTTCTGTAAGATCACAGACAATTAGCTAATGAGACTAAGAAATACTCCTATGCTGACTACTGTTATACACTCTACGACCCCTGTATAAGTTCCCCCTTTTACAAGAAAACTAAAACTAAGAGAAGAGATTCAATGAAGATGATACAGTTAGGAGTAAAGCCATTTCTAAGACTTATGTCCTTTTTTTTTTTTCACCAGGCCAGGGCTCTTTCTACAATCCTGTCCAGAGGAGAGGTGTTTGAGCCATCTCTCCCCAGAATTCTCCATAGCTCTAATCATATTATTTCCAGGCTTACATCCTTCAAGAGGTCCACACTGGAAAAAAAATACATATTCCTTTGTCTGATATTCTAAGTCCACCATGATTTGAGTCCAACTTAACTTTCAGCCCATTCTTTTTCTTTCCTATTTCTTTCCACATATGCTACGAATGGTCCAGCCACATTGGACAGTGCTCCTTAGTTAGCCATCTCCATTCCTTTGCCTAAATTGGTCTTCTCCCTGACTACTTCTGTCCACACATCATCCAAGGTCTAGTGTAAATGCCAACCTGTTCTGTGAAGTCTTTAAAGTTTCTCCTGCCTTCCCCCCAACTCCAGCAGATGAATAAAATTATAGCTCTAGGGCCGAAAGGGACTTCAGAGGGCATCTAGTTCATCATCTTCATTTTACAAATAAGGAAACTGAGACCCAGGAGGTTAAGGGATCATAGTGATCTTTCCTTTCAAACTACTTTTCAAACTCTTTGCACCTCTCTTACTGCATGTCCACATTATACACATTAACATGATTATTGGTGGCTGTGTCACTTGCCCTATTAGACTATATACTCCTTGAGAACAGGAATCACACAATCCTCTGTATTGCCCTCAATTCCTAGCACAGTAAAATCCAAACTCCTTTCATTATCATGGAGACTCTCCACAATAGGTTGCTCCCCTATCTACATAGCCTTATCTCATAATACTTCCTTCTACTGATTATACTCTCCAATCAAATTGAACTTCTCAGCCTCTACAACATCAGTTATGCTTTCCTGTCCCTATTCCATACTTCCTCTCTTCCTCACGCTTGGGATAGACTCTCCTTCTTCCTTTTTACTACTGAATTTTTATCCATCCTTTCTGAAGAATACCTTAAATGTTGCCTCCTCCATGAAACCTTCTCTTCTTCACTAATGAATTGCCCCTTCAGACCCTCACATAGCTTTTTGTTATCACTTATTATGGGACACTGTCTTTATAGTTACATGCACTCAAGTTTTCTCTCCTTCTAAGACTGAGAGCTATAAGAATGTATGGATGGACCATTGCTTTTCTTAACTGTGTATGCTACTCCAGTGCCCAGAAGTGTTTTCTTTGTATCCATCAATTGTTTAGTAAATGTTTATTGTGTGTCTTTATTTGGGGGTGAGATATAGAACTTTATAGTCTCTAAAGAACTGAAAATGATTATAACACAGAGAGCAATGGAGAGACACATGGAGGGTGTGATCAGGTCACTGAATATAAGAAAAAAATTTTAAAAATAAAAGGAAGTAGAAAATGTCATTGAGAAAATGTATGATTAAAAAAATGGATGGGCTGGTCTAGTGATGAGGATGAAGGTTAACATGGAGACAGTCTGAAAACTCCACTGTCCCTTCCATGTCAGGAGAAAACAAGAAAGGCCCCTGTCATGTAAGGTGGATCAAATGTAGGGAAGAGTATGGACAAGAGCAGTCACAAATGAATTATAATCTTCATCATTGGAGAGAAAGATAAAATTGATGAGATTACAGAGTTATGGGAGTATTTGAGTTTTTGTTGAGTAAAATGAATGGAAAAATTAATATCCTGTGTAGAGCAGGTGATTAATTAATGGTTTTTGAATGAAAAAGTAAATAAATTAGTCATGCCAGGACCCTTTTTTCTCATTCTACAAAGGAAGGCATTGACCAAAAGAGGTGATCCTATGACTAAGGTCATAACAGCAATAAGAAAAGTGGGTAAGCTGGAATATAGACCCAGGGCTTCCAAATCCTCCCCTCCCCACTCATAGTAACTACACATAGATTAGCGATGATTCACGAGAGTGTTGGCAGAACTTGTAGATAAAGAATTTGCTACTAAAATGGAAGATAATTCACTATTAAATACAGTCTTTGTGATCCCAATATATAGTACCAGGGACAGATAAGTAACTGAGCACAGGCGAGAATGTATGCGTGGGCCAACACATACCAACAGATTTTATAGTATTATCTTGGTAATAACTCACAGCACAATTACTGCAGGATCTGACAACAAAGCTGAGCTCTACTTGCACATAATGTGCCAGCCAGACAACAGGCACAGCCCATTTCTGACATCAGCCGCCGGCTGGGGATAAGCTTAGCTTTGCCTTCTCTGCTGGGTTCCTGGGAGGATGGGTTGAGACATTAGACATGAAAGTATTTTGATAACTAGGATGTTAGGTAGCAACATTATTGATGTTAATAATAATATTTTCTTGCTTCTCTGCAAAGGCTTCTGTTTTGATCAGTGCCCAGCTCTAGATGGAGAGGGTTCGATAAGAAGTGGCCAGTGCTCAACTCAGGCCAAACAGGAGCTGCAGGGATTTAATGTATGAGTTGGCTCAGGACAGGAAAGTTTGAGAGTTTATGGTCCACTGGCCCCCATCTGGTCCTCAGATTCAGCCCAGAGGTTGTCTTTCCAAATTCAGTGACTGTTGGCCACCCCCCATGCCCTGCCACTGGTCAAATGTAGTTGTGTGGCTTTGTGAAAGAGGCTTCCAGCTGAAAAAATATTCTAACCATGGACTTCCTTCTCTTGATGATCTCTCTGTGCCAAAATTCTCAGAAATAAATGTGCTAGCAAGGACAGGAGGTGGTGGTGTCCACCATAAGGTTATGATGGCCTTTCCCAATGCTCCACGGTATTAGTGCTTCCTTCCCCTCGAATTACCTTGTCTTTGCATATATGTGTTCATGCTGTCTTATTCCCCTCTGTATATTCTGCCATTCAGTAACACAGAGTTCCATGCTCCTCACACAAAGCACTCCATCTCCCAGCTCCACTCATTTTCACTGACTGCAGGTACCCCATATCTGAAATGATTCAACTCTTCTTGTTGATTTCCTTGGCTTCCTTCAAGGCTCAGCTATAGCCCCAGCTTTGGCAAGAAACCTTTCCTAGTCCTTCTTAATATTAGTGCCTTCCTTCTGAGATCACCTCCAATTTATCCTTCATTGACCTTCCAACTCTTCACTCTTGTAGACTCCACTCAAATTTTCCATCATTTGCCTAGTAACTCCTATTGGGAAATCTCATCATCCTCCAAGATTCAATCAGCCTTAGCTCTATACCCCCTCAGTACCCTCTGCCCCTTTGGCTTTGCACTCTTTAGGACTTCATCATGGTCCTGCTTGGAGTACCTTCTCCCCATCACCCACATACACACACACACACACACACACACACACACACACACACACACACACACACACACACTCTCTCTCTCTCTCTCTCTCTCTCTCTCTCTCTCTCTCTCTGGAGCTTCCTTTTGAGGTGTTATATTGTCCCATTGGATTATGAGCTCCTTGATGGAGGGACTGTCTTTATTTTTCTTATTTGGATCTCCAGTACTTAGCACAGTTCCTGGTGTGACAAAAAGAACTTAATAAATATTTCTGACTGACTGACAGTTATTTGTAATTTGCCTACGTCCATTAGATTGTGAGCTCCTTGAGAGCAGTGACTGGTTATTTTTACTTTTTTTTTTTGTTTGTTTTCCATTGTCTCCTCAGTGCTTTGTATAGTAACTGACAAATAGCCAGCAATTAATAACAATTCACATATGCTAATTTATTAATAAATTATAATTGGATTTTAATAATTAATAAATTTAATGGATAAACAAATGACAATAAATGCTAATTGACTGTCTCTCCCAACAGAATGCAAATTCTTTTAGAGATGGAACTGTATCATTTATGTCTTTGTTATCTTCAGTGCCTGATATGTAGATGATTAATAAATGATCATAGACTGATTGATAGATGAAACCATGGCCGTTTACAATTACAAAGGATCATGGGCAGCAAACTTCCAAATAGATAGATCTAGCTAAGTTATGTTATGATCAAAAGTCTTCAGTAGTTACTACTACCTACTAAATAAATGTTCTTCTATCTAGCTTTCCAGATTTTCCATAATCTAGAATGACTCTTCTCTTTCCAGATTCACCTCCTCTTGCTCACCTCTACTATCCTATGCTCTCTCACCAAACCAAACTACTCTCTCTATCAACAAACATGCACTATCATCTCCTGCCTCCATGTCTTTGCACAAGGCATACTCCATGCCTGGAATGCTTTCCTTTCCCTCCTTCATCTGTCGAATTTCTAACTATCCTTTAATGCATAACTAAAATGCTAGCTTCTCCACAATTTTGTCCCCAACCTTTATCATATAATGAACAGAATTTTGACTTAGAGTTTTAAATCTTTTTTTTTTTTGAGGGGAAAGTATTCCAAAGTCCTTTATTTGGGCAGGGCTTGGTCACAAGCTGCCCTCAGGAGGACAAACATCATTCCACAGCCAAGTCTCTTCACTACCCCCACCCCAACAATGTGCCTGAGGAGTTGGAGCTTCACTTCTGGCCCTTCACATAGTTCCAGGCTTCACGACTGTACATCTGGATCATTGAGGGGGCGGTGGACAGTGAAGACATCAAGCTGTTGATGCCTGAGTTCCAGCTGTCTCGAAGGTTAATGTTGAAACATGGAGTGGGTGGGAGCTCCAACCTGATGCCCATGTGCTTCAAAAGTAAGTCTGAGTAATGGCTGAAGGTGCTGGGATTATCTTCTGCGCTCTTCAAAGGGCAGTCTGACCCTAGGAACTCGACCCCAGCAGCCCTTGATCGTAAACGAGGTATACAGACCCACCAGCCAAGCCAGCCTTAACGGAAAATTCGAACACGGGCCACAGGTGGGCAGCCATGGTCACCAAGCTCCGTTGCTCTGCAGCCACACAAGGACACGGAGCTCTGCCCACCCGCTGGCAAACAGGTCCCCGCTGCACCCAGGGCAAGCCCGGGACTAGCCCTGGTTTTAAATCTTGCCTCAGATGCTAGCTGTATATGACCCTGGGAATCTCATTTAACCTCTCTGGGCCTCAGTGCTCTCACCTCTAAAATGAAGGGGGTGTAACAGATGGTGTCTAAGATCCTTTCCAGCTCAAAATTGATGCTCCTATGATACTTGAGACCTCACATAGCACTTGGGCATACTATGGGTAATGTACTTCTCATATCATGAAAGAATCAATTAATTCAGAGCCAGAAGTGGAGGGCCTCCAGTTTTTCCTCTTCATTTTTATTGGTGAGGAGCCTGAGGACCCAAGAAACGATGTCACCCATCCATGATTATAAAGTTAGCAAGTAGGAGCACTGGTGTTAGAACAGAAGTTGTTTCACTCCCATTTCAGAGTTTATTCCACTATTCTATTTTGGTTGAATGTGAAATATACAGAGAGGGCCAAAAAAAGAAAATCAGCCTCATATCAGTTATAGAAAAATTGCTCTTGGCAGCAGAAAGCATGGTGGAAAGTACTCACCATATAACACTTTGATTAACATTATTTAATCAATTCATCCTTAGACCAATGGCAGGATACTGGCCATGTTGAATCACTGAAAGTCAGAAGCCATGTGGACATAGGTAGATCAAAAAAGGCAGCCTTCTTCCAGCAGAGATGATAACTTGTCAGTGTTGGGATAGGATTAAAACCATAGGCCTGCTGGGTATGGAGAGGATTTTCAATGGAACGTGTATCAAATACAATAGATAAACAGCATAAACTTAATTGGTTAAGAATTGCATGTTTGCGGGGAAGTTTGATCTTAAGGGCATTTAAGAAGGGCCTGAAGTATATGAAATAAGCAGATAATATGTGCTTATTGACTGAAACCTCTACCTTTGCAAAGCTATCTGACCCTGAGGTCATCGTAAAGGGAACTAGAATGGGAGTGAGCTGGACATGAGATGGGGGAAAGCAAGATATTGAACAAATTCAGTAAAATGTATGAGAACTTCTAGATTCAGGGTTCTTTCAATCCCAAAGGCATCAAATATGTTAAGAGGTAAATATGCAGACACAGAGTGGAAAAGTTTACATAGCTGCAGGAAAGAGGGCGGGAGGCTGTGAAAACTATGAGAGGGTTCCCACATGTGCTTATAGGTGATGTTTAAATACCTACAGGTCCTCACAAGGATTAACAGTGAGCCACGCTCAGAGCATACACTGGTTCAATACCTCCTGGGGAAAAGAGAGTGGGAAAAGGATGTGTTTAGTGGGAAATGAAAACACCACCAAGAAATTTTATTATAAAGTGCCCAAATTATTCTCTATCCTTGGAGTCATGACTCTAGGAAGGGAAGAGATCTCCTAGCTATTAAGTGAGGAAGTTAAGTTTTTAAGAGAAGTGAGGAAGTCCAGAAATATGACTGAGGTCCCTTTTCCTTGGTCCTATCTCAAAAAGATATGTCTCTGTTAGGAATCAAAAATGGAATTTTATACACAGAGTAAACAAAATTATGGTATGTATCTGTATAATGTGTGTATGCATGTATGTGTATATATGCACACGCATGTGTTTATATGCATATGTATGTGAATGTAAATATGTATACATGCGTATACATGTATATGTGTGTATGTATATGGATATATGTGTGTATAGGTTGTATATAGATGTGCATATATATGTATGTGTATATACACACACATACAGATATACAAATGCATTATATATGTATATGTATATATGTGTATACACATGTACATATGTGTACATATACACACATATCTATCTATATAGCTATATCTATCTATCTTTCTATATCTCCAAGGCATTGGATGTCTAGTTTCTGTAGAGGTCTGATATAAACTCCTCTGTATGGCATGTAAAGATCTTCATAACCTGCCCACTCCTATCTTGCTCATCTTACATGTGACTCCCTTTCACGAAGTCTATGGTCTGGCCATATTGGCTGACTTGCTATGCTTTATGAGAGATAGTCTATCTCCTATGAGCTTTTGTCTGGTTGTCTAATCAGCTCCTAGAATTCATACTTTCACTTTTAAAATCATTTCCTTACTTCAAGACTGAGCTCAAATGTCCCCTTCTCTAGGACACCTTTCCCAGTCCCCACAGCTACTACTGCCTTCCTCTGTAAGATTACCTTCCATTGATCCTCTATGTGGTTTATATGTATGTATGTGTAGGTATCTACCTATATCTATGTATATGTATATGTACATACATGTAAACACATATGTGTGTGTGCCAGTAGAGGCAACAAAGTCTAAGAATAAACTGTTCAAGTTCAAAGTCAAGGCCAAAGCCAAGAAACTGTAATTGTGAAGTTCCTTCCCTGGACTCTTTCCCATCACTTCTGTAAATTCTTCCTTCTCTTTCTTGGCCATTACATTTGTAGAAATCATTACTCTAAGATTCCAAACATATAATTCAGACTTTCTAATCTAGGGCTTGAGGGAGTTCAGAAGTTTTGCACTAGATGAAGCTCAGTGAGAGAAAATGGAAATGGAGTTCTCCTGTATGAATACACTGATGCCGAGTAAAGAAGCAGAACTAGGAGAGCAACTTAAACAATGACCACAATAATACACCAAAAAACATTGAAAACAATAACTGATCAAAATCGTTATCAATCTTGACTTCAAATAATGGAGAGCATGAAGCAGGCCATCCTCTTTTCAACAGAAAGGTGGTGGACTATCAGTGCAGAATAAGGCATACATTGTCAGACATGATCAATACGTCTGGTTAGCTCCGCACAGGTCTTTGTAACCAAAAAGGTTTCTGGGTGGTAGCAGTGCAGTGATTAGAAAATGACAGCAATGTTAAAAAAACCTTTTCTAAAAGCAAGTCTAAATGGAAATCAAAATGCATAAATCTACTGCCCTCCCTAAGTTAGGAATCAAGTCTTCTATTTTACATGAAACAGAAAATTTTAGGTTTCCTTTCTGCCTGCTGGATCTTCAACAGACCCAGCCTCCAGCTACCTAAGGTCATCCAAAACAGACAGAAGAGAATACCTCCTACTGATGAGTACCCTGGGAAAGAAGGTACAACACCAATGATCACAGCTTCCATGGTGGCCACTTTGTTTCTCTTCTTAAGGAAGTGGCCAAATCCAGTCGTAGTTATCTGTGCCTGTTATCTTTTTTTTTTTTTTTCCTTTTTAGAGAGTAACAAGTGAGGTGTTGCAGAAAGAACACTGAATTTCAGAAAATCTGAGTCTGAATCCTAGCTACTACTTAAAAGCCTATGTGACCTTGGGTAAGTGGCTTCCCTTCTCTTGGCCTGTTTCCTCATTTATAAAATGAAGGGATTGACTAGATGCTCTCTGAGGTCCCCTATAGTTCTAAAATTTTAAGATGCTATGATCATAACATAAACACTGAAGGGAGTGAGACTGGGCCTTATTATATTATCTGGTATATACATAGCTTATCTGGCATTTACATGGTTTATATAGATTTCAAAGCTTTTTTACATTGATTATTTCATTTGATTCTCACAACAAATTTGTAAGGCAAATTCTATCTTATTTTCATTCTGACAGGAAAGGAAACTGACGTTCCAGAGATTAAAAGTCTTGCTCAAGGTCCATATAACTAGTTTCTGAGGTGAGATTTTAACCTGGATCCTCCTGACTTCCAATTATAACACTCTACTGTTGTGCACATCCTTATTCAACTTTAAAGCCCTCCAGTATCTAGCACAGGCTTTGGACAGAGAAGGCTAATGAAATATTAATGGATGAATGATGACACTTGGACCTTAAGCACTGCCAAGAACCTCTATATCAGGAGTCCTTAACCTTTCTTGCGTCATGGATTCTGTAGGCAGTTTGGTAAAGTCTATGGTTCCCTTTTCAGAATAATGTTTTAAATGTATAAATTAAATATAACCAAATATATTATGTATTTTTTCCCATCCAAGTTCACAAACTCCTTGAAATTTGTCCGTAGATCTAAGATTAAGAAGCCCTGCTCCAAAGGGTTCAATAATCATCTCTTTACAGATGACTCCCAAATCTCCTCTCCTCTCTTCAATTCTGTCTCCTTTCTACCCCATGTGTGTAAGTACCTCTCTGTCTCTCTCTCTCTCTGCTCCCTCCCTTTTTCTATATATGTATGTGTGTATATAAATCCAGATTCACTCTCTCTCCTGAACTCCAGTATTGTATCACCGACATACTCAACATATCCAAAACAAAATTTGTTATCCTTTCTCCTCCTTCTGTCTGGGGTACCACAAACCTTCTAGCAACCTAGATTTACAACTTCAGAATCATTCTTGGCACTACTTTCTCTCATCTCCTATATCTAATCAGTTGACATATATTGTTGATTCTATTTCTCACATCTATCCCCTTTCTTTCCATGCATGTAACCATGTGAGCTAGGTGGCATAGTGGATAGAGGACCAGGTCACGAGTCAGGAAGATACATCTTCCTGAATTCAAATATGGTCTCAGACACTTACTAGCTGTGTGACCCTGGGTAAGTCACTTAACCCTATTTGCCTCAGTTTTCTCTTCTGTAGAATGAGTTGTAGAGGGAAATGGCAAACTACTAGCATCTTTGTCAAGAAAATCTCTAATGGGGTCATGAAGAATTGGACATGACTAAAATGACTAAACAAAAACAATTCCTGATCTGGAATAACGTACTGAAACAAATTCTTAATTGGTCTCCTTGCCACCAATCTTTCCACCCAACTGCCAAAGTGATATTTTTAAATCACTAGACTGACCATGTCACTAGCTCAAAAGGTTCTAGTGACACAGTGGCCACAAGATTAAGTATAAAGCTCAGTATACATAAAACCTTTTACAATCCAGCTCAAGCTTAACTTCCCAGAGGGATTAAACATTAACCATCCCCTCTCTCATTCATTCAGCCAAATATACCTACTTGTCCCTCACACATAATATTCCATATACCATCTACGTGCCTTTGACCTTGCTGTCCCTCATGACTGGAACATACTTCCTCTTCACCTCTGTCTCTCAGAATCCTTTGTTTCTTTCATGGCTCATCTCAAACTCTGCTTCCCATATGGGGTACTTTCTTGGTACCCCAGCTGCCAGTGCCTCCCCCCCCACCTGTTTAATAGACAGAAGGACAAACAGATGAATCAACAGAGAGATGTAGTGACAGCTAGTTCCTAGTACTATGGGCTCATGTTATTTCCGCCATAAAGCATAAGTTTCTTGCAAAAAAGAATATTCTGTTTACTTCAATGTTCATTGCCAGAAGAGATCCTGGCATGTAGTAGTTTATTGGTGATGATGATGATAATAGCCAGCGTCAATGTAGCACTGTAATAGTAATTGGTTTAGCAGGATACTTAGCACTTGGTACTAAGTGGATAGACAGTACTAAGTGCTAAGTGTGGAAGGTGCAAACTCTGTCCCATTGTTGAGAAGGCATGAACTCCCCTGTTGATGTAGAAGAAGGGGA
>CM053585.1:262231071-262246132 GCA_028646515.1 Pseudochirops corinnae
GTTGTGAATATTATAATGTTTTGAATGTTTGTCTTCATTTGTAATGGAATAAACAGAGTGTTCACTATATTTTGTAATCTGAACTCTAAAGGCTGTTCACGGTAGCATTCCTTTGGGAATCTGCTGGTGCATGGCATTACAAGCACTTTAAAGTTTACAAAGTACCTTATAAATATCTCATGTGATCATCACAATAATCCTGGGAGGTAGCTGCTATTATTATCCCCATATTTCAGATTAGGAAACTGAGGCGCAGGAACGATAAGTGACTTGCCAAGGATCACACAGCTAATAAGTGCCTGAGACTGGATGCAAACTCAGATATTTCCTGACCCCAAGGCTTCTATTTTATCCACTGTGACAGCTGTCTGTAAAATAATAAATGCTTCTTGATTGTTAATTAAAGTGCTCCTAGGTGTCTACCTATGATTCCCTTTTCTTTAGTTCTGCCTTGTAAGGAAAGATCTCAAACTTTGCCATATATCTCTATATAAAGGTGCATATAAATATATATATATATATATATGTATGTATGTATGTATGTATGTATGTATGTATGTGTGTGTGTATTTGTGTATGACATCTGTCCTTCAGTAGCTGAAAGGTCAGCACCAGCTGCTGTCAAGCATTTGGAATGGGGCAGATGAACCCTGTGGTTAGTTAACCTGAGGCTCTGAGTAGGGAGGGGGTAATGTCAGAAGACTCTGATTCTCCTAAGCACAGCAATCCTCCAAAGAAAGCTCTGTTTTGAAATCCCTTGGTGAAGATGATACTAGCTTTTCTTTCTCCAGAAATACAACCTCAGAGATGACCTGCTCTTGCACCAGCAAATACTTTTGCCTGTGTCCTTAAAAAGAATTTTACAGATGTTTACATCCTCCTCTAATTCCAAGAGAAAAGAGTTGGCCTGATTGTTTCATGTTCAATACCGTGCCCAGGTTTCCCAAGTGCAAGCATTCGTACCTCCAAGGGGGATTCAACATTGCCTGGTAATGACAGTTCCTATTTCACACTTTGGACTTTTGATGAATCCACAATGTATGTATTCCCTTCACCAGTATAAATTCAATGCAATTTTTGTCCATATTCTTCCAAAAATCTTTCAAATTAACTATGCACTAGACCTCTTCCTTTGGGGCTCAGACTATTCATTTGTCATCCTTCACTTTTGATATGTAAGCAGACTGTTTTATCTTATGGTTATACATGTCTGTCCTGGTATTCTTCTTCCTCACCAATCATCAGTGGTAATAAGCTGTATAGCTCATTTATTTCCACAATGCAACTTTCCATTGAATGTTGGGTTACCTGAACTTTTGATTCTTTTGAAATTATGAGTTGAGAGTATTTTTTCTTTATTGACCAGAACTGTGTTTTCTTTTATGGGGAACCCCCAAAGAGGAAACTGTCTTTACTCTTGCAGATCACAGATCAATACCTGTTTTACAAGTTACAGTCTTGGAGATTTGCCCATGACACTGCGAATGCAGGACCTAGGGATCTTTGTCGCACTGGTCAGCTCTCTAATAATTATGCCACACTGGTTTTCTCTTTTAGGAAAAAGGACAGTTAGGTGGCACAGTGGGTAGAGCACTGTGGGGAGTCAGGAGGACCTGAGTTCAAATCTGGATTCAGACACTTACTAGCTGTGACCCTGGGCAAGTTACCTAGTCCTGTTTGCCTCAGTTCCTCATCAGTAAAATGAGCTGGAGAAGGAAACGGCAAACCACTCCAGCATATTTGCTAAGAAAATCCTGAATGATGATGTCATGAAGAGTTGGATACAACTGAACAACAAAAAGAGAATGCTTATGTTAAAAGATACAATTTGATGACATGGAACAACTTGGATTCATTAAAAGTGTAGTATAACTTCCCAAATATAAATTAGTCTGCTCTTTTCTAAGTCAATACTCTGCTAACTGACCAACAGAAGTGTCTGTCCAAGATACATATACATATAACCTAACTTCTGTTACTGAACATAATGTAGGGATTCAACAAATATGTATGAATTTGAATGAGCTAAAATGAATTGAACTTAATAGTTGGAACTTAATAATGGAAATGGCAGCCTCAGTCTGAAACTAACGTCACCTCCCAGGGGAATAGCAGGCATGGGGTAGGGTGGGTATATTTGCCAAACCAGCCATCTCGTTACTTTATAATCACATCTTATATTTCTCTTCCCAGTTCATATAATAAGCTTCATTCATTTGGGGTTTTCCTGGGTAGATGGTTAAACTGAACTCTTTTGAGTGCCATGCAGCTCACTGAATAGCTCCATAATATTTGAACTCTGGGCACAATCTATACAATTTTATTCATAAGTGAGAGCATCTGGAAAACCTCACCAACTATATCAAGCCCCTCTTCAATTTGATCTTTGCAAGGATACCCCCTGGGACTGTAGTGAGTACCTTTGATGAAGATACAACTCCCTACTTTATGTCTTATTTGATAATGATCACCAAGAGATCATCCAACAAAGTTATTTCTTTGATTGCAATCATGAAGGAATCTTGTGTAGGGTCTATATGCATGGAAGAGTCTTTAAAGGCTGTCTTTTTCTCTACCAAGTCAAGCACTTTTCTGGAATCAAGAAACAATAAGTACAGTGAGATCCTGTGTTCTCTAAACTCTCAGTTCAGAGAATGACTTCATAGTGACTATGAAGAGGTGGTCTACTACAGAGCATCATCTCTGGAAGTTTTTCTGCTCCCTTTTCTCATATTTTCATCCAGGATACTCTCAATGGTACACCGACCACTATCATAGAACATGGGCCAGTAGTTCCTATTCTTCTCAGATGCTCCCTTTTCAGTAAAAATACACTCTGTGCCATTTTTTTCTTTCTTGGAAAAAATAAAACTATGTCTATTGTTTAAAGACCAAGTTCACCACTTCTTCAAAGGCTGGACACACAAAGGTTAGTTTTTTAGCCATGGAAATTCCCAAAACAATGTTCAATAGAATCTGGAATCTTTCTTGCCCAACACAGGTCTTAGGACCTGGAAGAATAAAGAATGGCATGTCCATAGTCAACACGTTTATAAATATCTTCAGGGATTTTAGATATTTATGGCTGTCATTTAGTCATCTCTCTGCTCTAATATTCTGAAATTATTTTGTCTGGATCTCCTCAGGCTTTGTTACATTTTTCCTTATATCAAGCTTACTTTTGTGTATGTCTCACACCCACCACATCCATTAGGTTGTGATAGCTGTAGAGTAGTAGTAGTAGTAGTAGTAGTGGTAGTGGTAGTAGTAGTAATAGTAGTAGTAGTAGTAGTAGTTATAGTAGTAGTAGTAATAATAGTAATAGTAATAGTAGTAATAGTAGCAGCAGCAGCAGCAGCAGCATCAGTAGTAGTAATGGCAGTTGCAGAGTAATAGTAGTACTAGTAACTGGCATTTCTTTAAATCCTAAATAGTACATTATAGATATACTCATTTCTTATTTGGACATTTCATTTATTGAAAGGGATACACAAAAGGAAATATTTTTGTAAGAAACATTGAACGAATGCAATTCTAAGGAGCTAAGAGAAAGCAGTCACTCTCATAAAATTATTGGGAAGATCTGAGATAAAATGGTTCCTCAGAGAGAAAAGTACTTACTGAAGGCAAAGATGGTCCAGGTGTCTTATTATTCACTAGCTAATTTACTTTTGACTATTATGAGCATCTTAAGGTTACTTGTTGGAAAATTCTGACATCTATAACTTTCTAGTTACTGTGAGAAGATTGCATATGAACTATTTGCTTTGTATATGACAGAAATATGGATTTTATTTTCTCACTCTAAGATAGAGGTGACTCACATCACACCAGGGGATCCTACTTTGATGCAGGAGAACATTCAAAAGTCAATGAAGAATGAAAACGCTGAAGAGGAGAGCATCTACATCAACCCTAACCCAAATGAGACCAGATGAGTGAAGGAAGATGGACTTTTCAACTGATGTTAAAAGCTGATCTGACTGGAAGAAGACAGGCTCTGAAGCTATTGCTAGGAACTAATCTGATAGAAAAATTCCACTGTTCAAAAAAGTTGATTAGAGGAAAGGATCCTTAGCTATGTCAAGAGCTGGCTGGAAAAAGAACACTTTAGTCTGCTTTGCCCTTTTATAACCACTTACAACTTAAAATATGAAAACCCCTCCAGGTTTTTTCTAATTTTTTTTTTTCTTTATTGCTGCATATGAACTGAAAGGGCAAAACCCCTCAGAGCTCATTGAGCAGACCTGAATAGCGCTACAGATTCATGACTTAGAGAAACAAAAAGAATTTTGTTTAGACAGTTAATGCTACCTCAGGACCTAGCCAAAGTAGCATACCTGAATAGTTCTGCAGATGCCAGGCTTAGGACCTCTGTTTTCTAGAAAGAAAATTAACACTGCTTCAGTGACCTGAGAGTAACAGCCTGTATGAGAAGCTGCTATGCCCAGCAACAGGGTAGTGGGGCCAAAAAGGAAAGGTAGTCTGCAGTCT
This sequence comes from Pseudochirops corinnae, assembly GCA_028646515.1. Classification (NCBI taxonomy): domain Eukaryota; kingdom Metazoa; phylum Chordata; class Mammalia; order Diprotodontia; family Pseudocheiridae; genus Pseudochirops; species Pseudochirops corinnae. Next base: position 262,235,566 of record CM053585.1, read on the forward strand.
AAAGTTGTAAGAACGTGGATTTTTCCTATTCATGTGCCTACCTGGTAAGTTTTCTATAAGTTTGTGCCCCCTCTCTCCCCTACAGATACTATGTGCACTGGTAGAAGAGGGTGACCTAAGATTATGTGGGAATGTTATACTATTGCTTGTTCCTACTTTTGTTTTGATGGTTTATAAATCTTTCATGAATAAGAGCTAATAGTATATGGGAAAACTGGTGAAGAAGGAGTCCTACCAAATTTTTTTATGATATAAATATGGTATTGATACCTAAAGTGGGAAGAGTCAAAAAAGAGGAAAAAGAAGTATAGACCAAGTTCCCTAATGAATATAGATGCAAAACTTTTAAATATAATGTTAGCAAAAAGAGTTAATGTTATGATCTGAAATGTTATGCTTAAATGGGAAGCACATTAGTGGGGCTCAGTAACCACAGAAATATGTACAGTCTAATAGTTTTCCCACACTAGGGCTACTTTTAGGATCCTGAAAATGAGTTGAAGTAGAGTGGCACACCCCTCTGGGGGAATCACTCTGACCTTGCCCAAGTAGATGCAAACGGGATGAGTGAATCACCAGAGGCCAAAGAGAGATAAAAGTTGAAGGTCATTGTTATGTCTTTGATGCTTACGTATTATCTGATATGAGCCTCATTACAACCCTGTGAGATAGATGACAGAATTTATTATATCCATTTTACAGAAGAGGAAACTGAGGCTCAGAGAGGGAAGCTATTTGATCTTGCTCACATGGCTAGTATCAGAAGAAGCATTTGAAGTCAAATCCTCTTGACTCCAGATTGAGTCAACTTATCACTATACCATGCTTGACACTCCTCAAGAGATCTCTGTACTCTTCTCAAGTTAAGTACAGGGCCTTAAACATAACAGATGCAATAGTATGAAATTAATATGAATCCATGTGTGTATCTCATGAAACTTCAGCAGTCTTATATTGAAGCTTGTTGCTTCTTAGGCATTTATTTTTTTTTTAAGTAGCAATGGCTTACTGGGCAAAAAAGACTTCCCATTCATGGCATGGTCAACTAACAAGAATAAGGTCCAGCTAATCAGTGGTTTTCAACCTTCCTAATGTGGCGACCCTTTAATATTCGCATGTGGGCGGACCTGCTTGGAGCTGGGTAGAGGAGTGGTCTTGGTTCCTAAGACCATCGGAAATATGTGTTTTCCGATGGTCTTAGATGAAAGGGGTAGTGACCCACAGGTTGAGAACCACTGAGCTAGATGGTTGTAGCAGAAAAGCACCCCAGCACACCCAGGATGGCTGCTAACACAGTTTCTTTGATCTGCTTTTCTAAAGGAAAGCAACTCAAAAGAGATTAACAATCTTATTTTAATCAAACATATATCATTTATCTAGTTCAGGGGAAAAAGGCAGCATACTGAACTTCAGAAAACACAAAGAGAAGTTACGAGTAGACCAAAAAATACAGACAGAGAAAACAACACAATTCAACAGACAAATAGGCAGGGCTTCTAGCTGATTGACCACCACATACCTACATAGTTAGTTACCAGAGAGAGCAGCACCAACATCTGGGTTTTCAAAGCTGGAGGGTTCAATGGCTGCCCAGAGTCTCATCTGGCCAAATCACACAACTCTTCCCATAAGTGAGCCCCAAAGCAAAACCTGATGTCAGTCCAATACCTAATTACAAAGTAACTAAAGGTAAGCCTTACTGAAAAACAAGCCTCCTCTAAACAAGATTCTCTTGTTGGGCTCCAAGTGAGGCTCGTTAAAGGGCAGGGAAGATCTTCAAATTCCCTTACCATTACAAGGTCTTTATCAAAGCAGGAGACATCAATTTTCCTTAACTAAGAGCTCATCCTTTCCCTCTGATCTTCTGCCTGGGCAATGTCTTTCTCCTGATAATAAAGGGCAGTGGCTCTTTGGAGTGAATATATTTTGTAAAGGAGTTCTAAGACCATGCCTAAGAAGGATGCCACACAACAGATAATGTGGCTGCAGACAAATATTGTAAGTATAAAAATCATTCCTCACCAACATATACTTTAGAGCACTAGAAGCTGTAGGGATTAAGAAGGCTTCATGTAAGAGGTGATCTTTGAGCTGTATCTGGAAGGAAGAGAAGGACTCTGAGTTAGAGATAAGGAGGGAGGGTATTTCAAGAACAGAGGATGGCCAGTGTAAAGGCATGGAGGTTGGAGATGTGGTATTTTGGATGAAGAACAAAAAGAAGAACTTTTTAACTGTATTGCAGAGCTCAGGAGGCAGAGTAATATCCTAAAAGTTCCAAATGCATCATTTGACTCTGATTTCAGTGATTAGAATTAGATATAGTTGCATGGAGATAAGCCTGGGTTCTTGAAAGCTATGCCAGCAGAGCAGAAACTCAGGCTAGTTCTAATAAGCTTGAAAACAGCTCAGTTATAACCCTGGGAACAGACTATATTTGCATTCCAAAGACCAACTTAACTAAATATGGAAAGGCTGACTCTCAGTAGGAGGAGCACTTTAGCAATGGATTCTTTGGCCTTAGCAACCCATGAAGCAAAAAAAAAAAGGCAAAATGGACCTTACTGAAGCCTTGTGTGGCCCCCTTCCATGGCAGCAAGGATAATAGGAAAGGGACAGAAAGTATGGCAGAAGATACTAAAAATCACACAATTTTTACGTTGTCAAGAAACACTGAACCAATGTTTGTCACTAATGCAGATGAGAACATTGTCCTATATTGTGAAGATCACTGGACTGGGTGCTTGGAAATCTGGGCTCTATTCCTTGATAGAGCTTAATTGTGCAACCTGGACTACATCATTTCCTCTCTCTGGACCTATTTCTCCTTTGTAAAGTGGGAGGGCTTGACCAGATGGTTACTGAGGTCCATTCTGGTTGTCAGAGTATGTGTCAGACTCTTTCCCTGATCCCTGAATTACAACTTCCCCTTTCAGTCATCACAGAGGATTGCTTTACATCATCACCACCACCACCATCATTCACCGCTAGAATTTATACAGCACTCTAACGACTGCAAAGTTCTTTACAAGTTGTCTCAGTTGAATTCTTTGATCCGAGCAGTTGCTATTATTATCCTCACTTAACTGATGAGGAAATTGAGTCTGAGGCAGGTTAGGTGACTTGCCCTGGGTTACATAACTAATAAGTGACTGAGAGAGGATTTGAACTCAGATCCATCTGACTCCAGATGACCTTGCTACTAGGTATTGTGGTTATCTGTATCTGAATCTTATCCTCCTCAGTGTTCTCCTCCAAGTAGGTATTCAGCAGCTGTCATTTGATTGATTGAATGAATGAGAGAATGGTTCTCTCTGATCTACGACATGAACATGGGATCATGAATTTTGAGCTAGAATTGACCTTACTGATGAATCGGTACAATCCCATCATTTTACAGATAAGGAATGTGAGGCTCAGAAAGATTAAATGTCATCCAGAAAGTGACAGAAGAATTTGAACCTCTGACTGCAAATGAGAATGGCATGTCAATAAAGAGCCAGTGATACTACTTTCTGTCCAGCCCAGGTATGGACTTTCATTGAAACAGGTTAGTGCAGCACCATACAGAATCTTCACCCAGCCAACAGTCACAAGAACCATAACTCCCCAGGGAGCTGACAGGCAAAAGACTAGCATTTCTCCCACTCTGCCTGGGAGGTCCAAAGTTTAAAGGTTAATCAGCTGCCAGTTTCTAGGCAATGCATGCTTTTTCCCCTGCCCATCAGAAATCAGCATGGGTGCAGTGGGCTTATTGAGGCAATCAAAGGAATACACTCCACTCAACACCATTTATCAATGTCAACTGAGGAGCAATTATATTTCATCCAACCGAAAATAAATAGACAACAAGCCTCACAGCTCAGACGACAGGCATAAACATCAGCTACGCTGGTGCATCGGGTTTCATCCAGTCCATCTGTTTGTGTGGCTGTGTGTGCACATGTGTATGCTGGGGCTCTTCCTGTGAGAATACATGTGTGTACTCCTCTTTTTGTGCATGTGTACATCCAGCTGCAACTGGAAAGCTGGATTAGGAAAGATGAGTCAACTCTGGCTTATTAGAAAATCTGTAGAAATTGATAAACCTATAAACATTCTTACCCTACCCATACCACAAACCAGCTGTGTGACTTTGGATAAGTCATTTCTCCTGTCTGGGTCTATTTCTGTAAAAAGAGGAGGTTGAACTCTACATTCTTTTAGGAGTCTAGGGAGACACTATAATTTTTTTGATGGGGAGGAGCTCTGGATCTGTGGTTACATTAATATAGGAAACTCCCAGTGTGGAAATCTTTATTACTGATGTAGATCAGCAACTTATCTATAACTTATATTGTTTGAGAGTTGAGTGTGGGCACAGAAGTTAAGTGACTTGCCCATAAATACACAGGGTATATGTGTCAGAAGCAGGACTTAAGTCTAGGCTTTCCTTGACACCAAGGTTGGTGCTCTGTGCAACTGGGTTATGCAGTCTCTCCATATCTGTGATGAGGTTTAAATAGTCTCACTACAGGCTGCTCTTTGGGAGTTGTCAATAAATAACTTGATCCCAAGATTATTGCACACCTATGCTGAAGTCATGAAATTTTACTGGGATTTTTGTCTATGTTTTAATACCCAGTGGTTGATTGCTGTCCAGTGTGTATTCTGGCCATTTCAGTTACCTCCATGGCCAAATTATATTGACTGTTGGCTCTACTGCAAGGCACATCACTAGTAAAGGAAGAAAAGAGGGAACCCCCAAATGGTTCATTCAGAGGGATAGGGGTTCTGTGGACTGCAAGTTTCCTATGAATCAAATAGGGTGCCATGTCAACTCAAAAAGGTAATGCTATCTGAGACTGAATTAAGGGAGGTACATTTTCTACTGCAAGGATGAAAGTTTCATTGCATTGTAGACAGATCACATCTGGAGTTATCATGGTCAGTCTTGATGTGATACTTGAGGAAGGAGATATTGACAAGTTGGAGTGAATGTGAGTCCAAAGAAGAATTACCAGTATAGGGAAGGGACTGGAGTTTATGCCATTAGACTTAGAGGATTAGTTGAAGGAGCCAATCTTGTTTAGGTTGGGGGAAGGAGGGAGCAGTAAAGAGTGCAGCATGATAGGTATCTTCAGGTATTTAAATGATTGCCAAAGGGAAGAGGGATTATACTGGTTCTGCTTGGTCCTGGAAGGTAGAATAAGAACTAATGTGAGCTAAGGGTAGGTAATGGGACTGGTAAGAGTCTCAGAGACAGATTTTGACTACATAGAGGAAAAACTTGTCAACAACTGGAGTAATCCAAAAGTAGAATGAGATGCCCCAGGAAACAATGAGTTTCTCATCATTGGATGTCTTCCCGGGAATGTTCATACATCTCTTACCCAAGTGTTGGTTAGATCGGAAGGTCACCATGGTCTCTTCTAGCTCTAATAGTCCATGATTTTGTGACAAACAATGGCAACACAAACTCCATCATTATCTTGATACGTTATTGAAAACTGTGTCACATGAAGAATTTATATGAGAGAGTAGGTCTGTTCCCCTTTCTGCTTCCCTGGATATGATGCTGAATAAAAGCCATAAATACATCTGTGTATTTGTGTTGGGAAGTAGCTGCCAAAGCTATAGATTAGCCAGACCGTGTTGTAAAATCCCATTGTACCTGAGGAAAGAACCTGAAAACATCTAGGAGGGACCTGAGACGTGTCTCTTGGGAGCTTTCAGCAGGAAACTTCCCTGAGCTCACATAAGTTCATGAGTTATAGAAAACTTAGAGAAACCACTAACTTTTTGGTGTCCTGTTTCTCATTGATTCCCAGTACACTGGGTTTTAAAATTAGGGAATATTTTAGAGTTAGATGATAGGATTATGACTTTAGATTTCAAAAGAACTTTATGGATTATTCATTCCAAGTACTTTATAAACCGGAAGAAGGACTTACTCAAAGACACAAAGTAAATTAGTGACAGCTCAGAAATGGAGCCCATGCCTCAATTAAGTCAGACATGGTTTCCTCATTTACCCAACCCATTCTATTCAACAAATACCTATTTTGTACCTGCTAAGTACAATGCCTTGTGCTAGATACTGAGAAAGACAAAGATGAACAAGAAATGTTTTTGTCCTCCAGCAGCTTACAATCTAGTAAGGGAGCTAGGACAGGTAGAAAATAATCCTAATAAAAGAGATTGTGATACTTTTTTTTACTTGTTTACACTTGAGTGTAAACAAAGGGCTAAAAGGTCATTTTTTGACCTGGGCCTTGAACGATGGGTAAGATTTTGATAAATGGTGAAATTGGAGACTATTCCAGACATGAGGAATAACTTGAGCATGGGAACTAGTTAATTCTTGCTAGATAGGTTTTCTTCTACTGGGATTACCCTTCCCTTCAAAAGAATCACTAGGGGATTTTTCATTCATGCATGACCAGTGAGTGGATGGTGATGATTAGATCCTTGGTATTATGTTGGACAATGATGGGATGATTAGCCCTGAGCCCTGGTTCCCAGCCTGCCTTTAGCCCTAAGCTCAACTAGTACTCAGACCCCAGGCAGTGCTCTGCCTCAAGCCCCCAGCACAACTTGACATGACTCATTTTTATTCATATTTTTCATTTCATAAAAAAGCCACCAACCCTTCAAGGTGGGAATTTCAGTGATTGATACAACTCCCAGATGTTTCATACCCCTCATTTCCAGATTCAGCTTCCTAACTCCACCTACCTCCATGGTATCATCACCCACAAAGGTGCTGCCTGATGTGTCTTTATTGCTTAATTACCAAGGTGAGAGGCTCAGAAGTAATTAGGCATTTAATCATCAATGCAGACATTTTCAGGTACCTCTGCAAAAGAGTTTAGACAGGAAAGCCCTATCATCTGTAATCTCTTGCCTCCACACCCAACAGGAACATGCCAGTCAATTAGACTATTATTTTTGAAGCTCATCATGTGGCAGCCTCTTTGATAAAGTGATGTGATGATAAAATATGACTCTATACTTTTTATTATAAGAATTATTCTGTATTCCACTAGTAATGTCTGCTCTGCTCAACACATGGCCTGGCACCAAATAAGTATGTAGTGAATAGTGATTTAGGAATGAAAGTATAATGTCCACTTACTTTCCAATCTGTCTTCCTCCATTTCCTTATCCTAAATCTCCCCTTTCCCTCCATCATCTCTCTCTGTCTCTCTGTCTCTCTCTCTCTCTCTCTCTCTTTTTGCAGAGAGAGACAGAGACAGAGAGACAGAGTAGTATAAATGGGAAAGAATCACAGCGTCTCCTAGTGGGAGCATACTACCTAGGGCTTGTATTTCCTTATCTTCAACAAGTGATTGGCCATCATCTGCTTGGATAACCTTCAATAACAAAAAACTCACTACTTGTAAGGTAATTCTGATTGTTATGAACATTTTCCTGTGGATGAGCCAAAAACCTCCTTCCCTCCAATTTCTACCAAGTTGTTCCCATTCTGCTTTGTACAGTTAAAAAGAAAAAGTCTAATATTTCTTCCATATAATAACCCTTCTTGTATTTTAACCAGTTATTAAGCTCATCCCAATCAACAGCAAAGTCTTTTCTTCCACAGGCTAATCTTTTAATAATTTTCCTATGTCTTGGTTGCCTATTCTCTCATGAGCTTGGCCAGCTTCCTCTGGACATTTCAAGGTTGTCAAGGGCTTAAAATGTGACCTCCTAAAATAAAGCTTCAGTTTCAGAGTTGAGTGAGGGGTTAGATTACTTAACTTCCAACTCTGATTCCATTATTCTAGGCTACCATGGATGGCACTCTATTTTTTGATGTTGCTATCAGAGATTTCCTAAGTTGGAGAAACTGTGCATAGGACCCATATTGGTAACATTTGGATGCCTGCATTCTCCCTTTGTGCTTCAGGCCTCAAAGGTAAGACAGTAGAGTAGGAGGAAGAGGAGGTGTACCCCAGACCCCTGTCAGTTAAAATGAGGGGAACAGGGGGGAAAGATGAAAAAGCCTAGTTGTAGAAATCAAAGGACAGCAACAGTTGGAGAATCACAAAGTTTTGGTCTGTGAATCTTTTTTGAGGAGGGAGGGGGAAGTTGGGTGGGGGTGGGCAACTTTAATGGCCCTTTTGAGCTAAAGGACTTTGCAAAGCCTGAGAAATAAAACTTGAAATGGGAGATAAAAGGAGCTCTGGAGAAGAACAAATTGCATTGCCTTTAAGTGGGAAAAAATTGTGATCTTTGGAAGCAAATATGCTTAAGACATCGTCATTCTTGCTCAAAATAACTCAGTTGGAGGAGGGAGCAGTTAAAGTATGCATGGTGGAATTCACATTACTGTCTGGGCTCCCGCCTGGAGTGTTATTGGGCAATTTACAGTCCAAATCAATAAACAACTTAAATTCTGCTCTAAAGAAATAACTGAAATGAAAGAATAAAGGAACAGAGAAACAAATAGGCAATTTGAAGAACAAAGGAGCTGGGATTCTATCTTTTGTAAATCAGCCCAAATGGAGCACTCTCTAGTCACTTGATAAGTGCTAAATGATTACAATGATGATGATATTGACAATGAGAATGCTGAGGCCCTACCTCAGCTCCCAGCCCTTCAGGAGCCTAACAAGAAGAAACAAAGCCCAGTTCTGTTTTATTGTTCTGTAATGACCAAATTCCTCCTGCTGGCATTGAAGACCTTTCATAATCTGTCTCCATCTTGCCTTTCCAGTTTAATTTCTCACTGATCTGAGAGTTTTCTGATGATGAACTGGGCCATCTTTTGTCTCAATTCTTAAGTGGCCTTTAGACATCAAATGGGCATGCCTAAGACAAAAAAAAAGCTGAGAAAGACTTTAATTCAGAAAGGTCAAGGTCACCCACTGCATCCTGGGCCAACACCAGTCATCTTGACTTTTGTCTTGGCGCTAGATTTCAATGATTCTGGAGGAGAGAATGAGGCTAACCACTCTGTGATTCTGCCTCATTTAAATCCAATTTACACCAAGTTAAGACATAGCCCTTTTGGTGTCATTGGTCCTCCTTGTGAATGAAGCATGAACAACAACAACAAACCAAACCACTGAACAATGCCAATTCTTATACTGCCTTCTCCCATTTCTACACCTTTGCTCATGCCAGTCTCTCTAATGTAGAAATCTCTGTCCATCATCACCCCTCCCCCAATATTCTTTATTGATTGAAATCATCCTCTCATTGCAGTGTTCAACTCTGATACCATGGTCCTATAGCCTTCCTTGATTCCCCCAGATGAAAACAAGATCTTCATCTTAGTTCAAAGCATGCTGGAGTTTTCCTTTGTATTTTCTATAGTCTATTATGGAGTATTAAATTATAGATTATACCTAGACTAGAAATTACTAAAATTCAAGCTTTCAATGTGTAAAATTAATGATTTCTCTATTTTATAAAGTCTCTACCTTTGTCTTTTTTTGTACTGGTTCTACTTAAGACAAAAAAAAAATGCTTATCATGAGTTAGAATCAGGAAATGCTTCTCTCCTAGGTCTTTTATTGGCTACCTATGTGACCTTAAGCAAATTAATTGCCTTCTCTGGGCCTAGGTTTTTTCATCTGTAAAAATGAGGGGGTTAGGCTAGATATGCTCACGTCCTCTTCTAATTTGAATTCTAGTTTGATTCTTTCAGATCAGTAGTCATCAGTACATTATTCCTTCGCAACACTTAGGTGCATACCACTCTCAATAGGAATCAAGAAAACGCAGTCAAATAACTAAGTTTCTGTCTATATGATTCCAAGAAACTTAGCTTATTGTCATGTTTAACTGTCTTTCTACCGAACTGGTTGGTTATTTGATTCTGGTCTCAAATGATGTCACTGTATTCCAGCTATACATTCATGGGCTGGTGAGAGAGATGTCCATATATAGGGACATTCTGGCTCAAATAAGAGCAGATAACTGCCAATTTCCAAAAAGTCCAGTTTTCTTCTGGACCCAATAGTTCCATGTGGTGCAGTGCCTGGGCTGGTAAGAGTCTTCATTCACATAGAGACAACACCATGTAGACAAGGTGGATTGACTGGATTGGATGGCAACTCTCATTTCCAATTTATTCCAATGGCTCCATGGAGAGTTGTGAGTGGGACTCCTGAGAGCTGAAACTTTTCTTAGAGATGATCATTAGTCTTAGAATGCACTGAGCTTCAGAGAGATTCTTTTGTTTAAATCAAATACATATTGTGTTTTTACAAAAGAAAGATCACGTGTTTATCCTTTGGAGAGTTATTTTGGTAATTCCCTGTTTTCCTCTAGAGTGCATAAACTTCCATATGAGATCTTAAATTTAAAGGGATACCAAGGATGAGAGGGGCTCTTCCAGAGCTGGAACTGGTATGGAACAAGTGGGGCTTTGCCCCAGGTGCTAATAATGTGGTGGTGGTATTTCTTTTTTTTTTTTTCAAATTTTATTTTAGTTTGCATCATTCATTTCCACAAGATTTTGAGTTATATATTTTCTCCCCATCTTTCCCCTACCCACTACCCCAAAACAGCCATCCCAATGTATCCCCCCTCCCCCAGTCTATTCTCTCCTATGTCGTCCCCCCTCACCCCTCTGACT
>CM053585.1:262246632-262304532 GCA_028646515.1 Pseudochirops corinnae
CACTATCTATATTTCTTATGTAGAGAGCCTGTTCTATTTTGTGATTAATAACTATATCAGCATATTTATAGTTACTGTAGGCATTGTGAATACTGCATTGCTGATACACAGTATCATAGATTTAAAGTTTAAAAGGACCTTAGAGCCTTTGAGTCAAATCCCTTCACTTACAGATGAGGAAACTGAAGCAGTAAGTGTCTGAGGTAGGATCTGAATCCAAATCTTCTTGATTGAGTCCCATTCCCTATCCACTACCTCTTGTCTCTCTCATAATGTAATAGCTTCACCATCACTAGGAGCGTTTGTAGAAAGAATGGATGATCACTTTCCAAGGATGTCCTACAGAGGATTCATGCCTTAGACAAGGGGCTGTACTAGATAACCTCTCACTTATCTTCAAGCTCTTAGACTTTATTATGGGCACTTATTTGTGATTCCTTGTTCTTCTTCTGGTGGTAAATAAGCTAATAGAATCCAAGGAATTCAGAATTCAATGGGATCTAAAAGGCCATGTAGGTCAATCAGGTCATTTCTAGAGATGAGAAAACTGAGACATATCTAATCATAGCTCTATATCTAGAAGGCACCATAGAGGGCATCTACTCCAGACCTTTTACTCTACAGATGAGAAAACATTAACTGCCTTGCCAAGTTCACAGAGACAACAGGTGGAAAAGCCAGGTGCACCCCTAACTATGTGGAAAGTAACACCTGTCAGACACCTCACACCCAGGCCCTCCCACTTGTTATTGCTTATATTGTTCAATAACAGGCTCATGATATAGTCCTCCAAATTTCTAACCACTGGCAGGACTTGGCTGATCACATCATGATGCAAGTCACTCATTCTAACAACTCAAATAGCTGACTACTACAAGTGTTAAGGGAACTCATGTATGTCATGAGGACTTCAATACCCACATCCCAGTGTAGCTTTTTTTTTACACATGATATTGGAAACTACAACCAGCATTCTGGATACACTAAAAGAAGAAGGGTTCAAGTCGTTAAAACCAACCAAGTCAAGTTAATAAGTCAAATGGACACTAAACACTATGGATACAAATAAAGACAATTTTAAAAAAACCCACTCACTCCTTACTGTCAAGGAATTCACAATCTAGTGGCAGAGACAACATGTAAACAATTTTGTAACTATATACATATATGTAATATATATTATGTAATAACCTAGTATGTACATATAATATAAACAAACTCTGAGTGTGTGCATGCATATATGAAAAGATCTTAACATCACTGATAACCGATATGGTGTGGCTACTGATGTAGAGTCAGACATTCTGGAGAATGAAACCAAGTGGGCCTTAGGAAGCACTGTTAACAATAAGGCTAGTGAAAGTAATGGAATTCTAGTTGAGTTATTTAAAATCTTAAAAGACGATGCTGTTAAACTGCTGTACTCAATATGCCAGGAAATTTGGAAAATTCAACAGCAGTCACTGGATTGGAAAAGATCAGTTTATGTCCCAGTCTTAAAGAATGGCAATGCCAAGGAATGTTCAAATTACCAATCAATTGCACAATTTCATACGGCAGAAAGTTTATGCTTAAGGTTTTGCAAACTAAGCTTCAGAAATATGTCAACAGAGAATTATGAGAAGAGCAGGTTGGTTTCTGAAGAGGCAGAGGAACTAGAGACCAAATTGCCAACATTTGCTGGATTATGGAGAAATCAAGGGAGTTCCAGAAAAAACATCTACTTCTGCTTCATTGACTATACTAAAGTCTTTGACTGTATGGATCACAACAAAATGTGGCAAGTCCTCAAAGAGGTGGGAGTACCAGATTATCTTACTTGTCTCCTGAAGAACCTGTATTCAGGCCAAGAAGCAACACTTAGAACAGAACATGGAACAACTAACTGGTTAAAGATTAGAAAAGAAGTACAACAAGCCTATATATTGTCACCATATTTAACTTACATGCAGAATACATCATGTGAAATGCCAGGCTAGATGAATCAAAAGCCAGAATTAAGGTTGCTGGGAGAAATATCATCAATCTCAGATATGCCACTGTGATGGCAGAAAGTGAAGAGGAATTGAGAAGTTTCTTGATGAGGAGAGTACAGAAGTTGGCTTGAAACTTAACATAAAAAACTAAGATTTTGGCAACTGGTCCCATCACTTTCTAACAAACAGAGGGAGAAGAAATGGAAACAGTGTCAGATTTTACATTCTTGGGCTTAAAGATCAATGTAGACAGCGATTGCAGCCATGAAATTAAAAGTTGCTCCTTAGAAGGAAAGCTATGGTAAATGTGAACAGCATATCAAAAAGTAAAGACATAACATTGCCAGAAAAGGTCTGTATAGTCAAAGCTATGGTTTTTCTAGTAGCAATGTAATAAGGAAAGCTAAGTGCTAAAGAATCAACACTTTAGAACTGTGGTGCTGGAAAAGACTTTTGAGAGTCCTTTGGACATCAAGGAGATCAAATCAGTCAATACTTAAGAAAATTAATTTAGGCTATTCACTGGAAGGCCAAATACTGAAGCTGAAGCTTAAGTACTTTGGTCACATATGGAAAAGACAAGACTCATTTGAAAAGACCCTGAGATTGAGAAAAATTGAAGGGAAAAGGAAAGGAGGAGGACAAAAGATGAGGATAGATAGTGTCATGGAAGCAATGAACATGAACTTGGACAGACTTTAAGAAATAGTGGATAGGGCAGCTAGGTGGCACAGTGAATAGAGCACCAGCCCTGGAGTCAAGAGGACCTGAGTTCAAATCTGGCCTCAGACACTTGACACACTTACTAGCTGTGTGACCTTGGGCAAGTCACTTAACCCCAATTGCCCTGCCTTCTCCCCTCCAAAAAGGAAAAAAGGGAAAAAGAAAAAGACAGTGGAAGATAGAAGGGCCTGGTGTGCTATGTTCCATGGGGTCACAAAAAACTAGCCACAAATCAAGAACAATAAAAATGTGTGTGCATGTACACATACACACATATGTGTATATGTAGGTGTGTGTATCTGTATGCATATATATAAATGCATATTTGGGCATGCATATATATGTGGAGGTAGTCTAAGAGGGAAGGAACTAGCATAAAGGGAGATTAGGAAAGGTTTCTTGCAGGAAGTGAAATCTTAACCACAAGGAGACCAACATAAGTCAACAAAAAAGTTAAAGAAATTATTTCATTTTTGAAATAATGAATGGAATGTTACAGAGTATTAGATCTTCCTGTATTTGACAAATGAGTGACCCCAAAGACCCCAAGACTGGCAATCAGAAAGTCTGGGCTCTAGTCTTGACTTTTCCTTTAACTTTTTAAGTGACTTTGGGCAAGCCAGTTCCCTTTTCTGGGGAACTTTTCGGTATCCTTACTGTTGAAATAAGGGATTCAATCATCTTTAAGGCCCTTTCCAACTCCAATATTCCCAGATTTGACCTTCATACAAACAAGCAGAATCTGTGGGAGTTAAAGATGTCCAAGGCCAGAGTCCTTTCTAACATCTGCACATTTCAAGAAGGATATTCAGAACTCTCCATGTGGCTAAGGCAGTTACAGGAAGGAAGGAAGATAACCATTCTCCTAGGAAGACTAGATAGACATTTGCAATAGAGTAGCAGGGCCAAGAGGAGCCTCCAGCTCTATAAACAGAATAAACATCATCAGACTGAGGATATTAAGCCAAAGACTTTCTCCCATGCTTCTTAGCTCACAATGTGGAGTCGGCCTGTCTGACTAGTCTGATAAACAGAAACACCAGAATGAATAACAAGTGTATTACCCAGAGGTATCACAAAATCTTTCAATATTTCAGAATGGTATAAGATGCAGGGCACATACACATACCCCCACTGCCCCAATGAGTAAGGGCTAAGAAATAATTTTCCAGGGTGCCCATTCATTTGGAAACCTATTTTTAATGACCATAGCTGGGTAGTTGCAGCTAATCTGCAAAAATCCACTTATTTCTCCTGAATCAATTTTAAATATTATCCAATACTTCAACCAGAAAGTTGATGAGCTATATATTTTCCCCCAACGTTCAATGTGCTGGGTAAGGGAGATAAAACTGCAAGAAGAGAATTTGGAGGAAGGAGGCTGGGCAGAAGTCAGCTTAAAGTCAGGGACAATAAGGAGGAGAAGAACATAAAATAAATATAACATTGGTGATAACAGTCCTCCACTGACATCCTTCATCACTGCCTTACTGTTGCATAGAAGGTACCCTAGTTTTTCTAGACTGAGGTCACTGGAGCATTAACTGTGACCAGTCCCACTCAGCATGAAAGGCTTAGCACATGGCCCAGTGATGTGTGTCTGTCATCCAAAGACCACAATAGCTATGTTAGGAGAGACTCATCGTAAGAGACATGCCCTTTAGATTTTTTTTCCTCCACAGCAACTCGTGAAAATCATAGTACAGAAGAGCTGTGATCTGCACTGGTGAATGATGAAGTAAGATCTTTTGAAATACTTGAAGAATGTCATAATTCATATTCCAATAGTTTTTTTTTTAACCATGACAAAGCACATTACATACATTTGATTTGATTTGACCATCACCATAGACCTATAAGGTAAAGAGCTCAAGTATTATCATCAGTTTTTCAGGTGAGGAAATAGAGATGCAAGAGAGGTAGAGTGTCCTTCTCAAGTTCACAGAACTTATAAGTCAAAGAACTAGGGTTTGAATGGAGGCCTGATGACTCTAAATTCATGGCTCTTACCATTACACAATAGAATATTACAGAAATTTTCATACTGCTTTACAGAGCAAATAAGGCATATTATCAACATATATAACATATACATATATAGCAAGATAAATTATGCTTATGTGTGTTTTAAATATATGCATGCATGCACACATATATTAAGGAAATAGGTACTGGAACATGGGATTTGGAGTCAGGAGATGTGGGAAGTTTAGCTCCCATATAGTAACGATATATTATCCTGAGTTAGACATAGCCCCCCACCCCCGCCTCAGTTTCCTTTCATGTAAAATGAGAGTAATACTAGTTGTATTGCCTACTTCTTTGCAGTACTGTGGGAAAAAAAGTGCTTTGTAAACCATAAAGTGCCATAAAACATGAGTTCTCATTATTATATTATGTAATTCTTCTACTTTTGGTGCTTGCTCATTTCTAACTTTGGCTTGGAAGTGACCCTGGGTTCTTGAAGACTATGCCAATGGAACATAAGTTCTTCTAAGTCTATCAGACTCAAAGTGCATTGATTATGAGTCCTCAAGGTACACCATGTGTCTTTTATCTAGGCCTAGCTCAGCCAAATGTTGAGTCACTCATCAGTAGAAGGTTTACCACCAGAGAGAGAATATTTTATCCACAGCAACTCACGATAACCTACTAAAGCATGGAAAAATCATTCTTTGAATTGCTGGAAAGGTGAAATTATGGGCCTTTGAAAGTTAGAAGATCCTCATTATTCGTGATTATCTGAGGATACTAGAAAAAGGCTATTTAAAGTGATTTCCTTTTAAATGGCCAGGAAAGGAGGGGGTAACAATTCATAGAAAACAGTGAAATAAAGGTCTGATTGAGGCTTTATCTTGGAACGTTAAGCTTAAATTATGAAAAGTTTATTTTATATTACATATTTTAAAAGTTTAGATCATAATTGCACCTATTCAGTAATTCTTACAATGAACAAAGACTGACATCACTGGAAGGGTGGAGATTTTTTTCCTGCCAGATTTGTGTGACAGCACAATATAACATCCTTCACCTAATGTTTGACTTTTAATATCTTTTTTCTTTTTTTCAGAATTATGAACTTAAACACCAACAAAAAGAGAACATTTCTACATATACTGAGGAACAGAAAAAGAAGATTCTATGTGAAACTGTTTCAATATCCTTTAAATTTTGCTTCCACCATCTCTTCATGTTTGACTGCAATTTACAGTATAATCATGAAGAGGATTATAACTGCAAAGATATTCAAGGGCCTCACCAATTGTTTTTGCTTGTTCTTCCCCAAAGACCTCTCTAAATACTTTAATATTCAATGCATTCTCTTCTGGAGCACCTATAGACCATAAAAATGTTAAGCTAATGAGTTGGAATAGGATAGGCAGTGATGCCCCTAACGTGTAGTAGGGAGGGATGTTGTATAAAGATTAATTTTTAAGGGGTTGGTTCACAGTTGAAGATTTTTGTACATGTTATGACTATGTGTGCTTCTCTTCACAACTTCTCAGGGCATAATGGGGAGGCAGCCTAAGCATCAAGAAGATTTGAGTTCGAGACCTACCTCTGACACATACCCACTGTGCGATCCTAGACAAGTCATCCAAACTCTCAGTGCTCTGGGACACTAAGACAATGAATTGGAGAGATCATCATCTCCATTTTTGGAGGGAGGGTCCTTACCAAGAATTCCCTAAGTCAATGAAATTATATATTCAGACCAAAACAAAACACAACTATGTAATAGCAGGAACTCAGATAATAAACATTCTGATAACAAGGATACTCATATGGGAAAAAAATGTATATGTGGCAATAAATGGACTATAGTATAGTATAAATAGCCACATACATAATACCAAATTGTACACAAAAGGGATGATATACATATATATATATATATATATATATTTACACACATACACACACACATATGTATATATACACCATTAAAGAAATGATGATCATGAAAGGAGGTGGACCAATCACAGAGCATGAGCAAGAGATAACATATGAATGGCCTGTGTGCTGGATGGGTTTTTGTCAATAGACTGAAAGGTAGCTAACATGTTATTTAGATTCCTGTGAAGGATAAGAGACACAAAGTATTGGAACACATGGATGGGTTGTGATGTGTACTACTGGACAGTGAGTACACTGATGAGATCACAGATCTGTGTTTATGCGTGTGACAGTGGAGCATACTGCATGTTTACTTATGAGGATTTCCCAAGTGGTTACAAGAGTATTAGCAACCCACTCTCAACTCATGTCCTCTTTTTCTGCAAGCCTACAGAAAAGCAGACAGTCTCTTAATTAATTGATTAATTGCTTAATTGGCAAGGGAGAATTATATATAATTTGCAGACCAGATGATGATACATTCAAGCCACCAGCCAAGTGGTTTCATCATTGTGTGCCCAGCTTGTATGATTAACTCTGATGAAACTTTGGACTCTCCCAAAGCTACAAGATCACCACTGATTACCAGAGGGCACTCATCCCAAAAAGTTCTTTGTTTCTAACCACACTGAGATCACAGAGCTAGTGGCACAGCAGACACTGGTTCTAATACAATACAGATCTACACAGTAAAAGAATAAGGGATACCACCCTGAAATAGAAAAAAAAATTAAAGAAATCTTAACTGGCTAAATCCAATGTCATGCCTGAAGAATTTCCTTCATTTCATTGTGATCTGACTGTCCATATTGTGACCATGTTTATGAAAACACAGAAAAGTCAAATTCTCAAGCATCCCCTTCTCCTACCTCTTCTGGTTAACCTCCAATTTTCCTCCTGTTCTATGGAAAGATTAAAAGGGCAGCATATTTGCAGTCTTCCTGGAATAGCTCTGAAAACAATGCAGAAATAGTTGGGAAGTACTAAAGATTGGGATCAGCCTTCTAAAACTGACCTCACTAACTGCTAAGGTTTAAGGAAGCTGACAGGTCCCATTTCATCTCTGCCCTTGATCACTGCTCCGGCAAGCCACCCACTAACTACATCATGCCTTCATCTTGTCTCTACTTCTACTACCACAGCTCCCATAGAAATGCTCTAGCCCTGTCTTCACTTCTCCTAATTTAGGCTGCAAAGGCCTCCATCTCGGAGCCCAGTCCCAAAGAAAGAATTAAGTGCTGCATGGAAATCTCTTACAGGGTCAGAAAAAAGGGAAGAGGGAACCTTCAAATCTGTATAGCCACACACAGCTCCCTCCACTCCCATGTGACCCATTCATCTATTTCCACCTGTCAGGACTTCCAGGGGCCTCTGTAGCCTAAGAATAAACTCTGTAAATTTGATATTTCCTATGTGAAATAGGACTTCATTTTATTTGCCTTAATCTTCATATCTCTCTTCTCAGACTTTTAAGGTATCCCCTCATTCACATGTTCCAAATCCTGATAAACAATTCATCCTGTTTTTAACCTTCTGTGATTATCTCAATTTATCTCCTTTCAGCCTCCATCCTTTTGGACATGTCCTCATAAAGCAGCCTTCTCCTTTCCCCTAACTTCCACTGATCATTTCAGTTGACCATCTCTGAACCATCTCCAATCCCATCATACCTTTATTTCTTTTTTTTAAATTTTCTTCTTTTGGGACCATGGCTTAAGATACCAACATATTTTACTTGTTGGGTAGTAATCAAATATCCATGATGTTCCCAGTGTCAATATACCTTATAAAAGGAGTATAATACTATTTTCTGCCTAGTTTTCTGTCTTGGATGATATACAGTGTTGTGATGGTCAACATTCATGCAGCAACATATAGGGACAATGTTTTCATACAACCGTCTATGCCAAGGGTTCCTAAATGTTTTGTGTGTCACCTTTAGCAGTCTAGTAAAAGTTATGAACCCCTTCTCAGAAGAAAGTTTTTAAATCCAGAAAATAAAATACATAGAATTATAAAGGAAACAAATAAAATACATAGAATTATAAAGGAAACAAATTATAAAGGAAACATTTAGAATACAGTTATAAAAGTTTTGGGTTTTTTTTTTCAAAAAAGGTTAAGAATACACGTCTACTAATATTCTGTATGGGGTCATAACTGAGAATTCAAAATCTTTCATGGAGAGCCTGGATTATGTTCCTTTAAGTGAGTGACCTTGTACTAAAGCATGTTGAAACCCATAAGGCACATTTATACCTCCCCTTAATTTCACAAAAATCATAAGATCATGAATTTCAAACTACAAGAGAACCCAGAGTTCACCTAGTTCCACCTCTATATTTACATGAAACAAAACTAAGGTCTAGAGTTAGCATGTGAGTTATCCAAAGTAGAAAGCACAAGAGCTAAGATTGGAACACAGACCCCCAACTTCAGATCAATGGTTTTTCCTTTCTAGTGCACTGCTTGCACTTCCAATTTATTAATACCCATTAACCTCCACAGTTCACTTTATATCACCATGTATGTTCTCCTCAATAGCAGTCAATCACCACCACCACCACCACCACCACCATTCTTTAAGCAACTATGGTGTACAGAACATTGTTGTAGGTTTGGGGTGCTGTGCTAGTCATTCCTCTAGATCCTTTATGAATATTTTAATATTCATAATGTCAATAGCACAGATACCTGGAAAGCCCTAGTGTTTGCATTTGTCAATTTGAAGAAGCATCCCTTTACCTCTACTCTACCCCTTCCTTCCTATCATTAAGCCAATTTCCTATCCACCCTTCCATGCTGAAGAAACTCAGAATGAATTTACCAAGTGAACAGCACAGGGGGTATAAGATGGCTCATAATTCATTAGGAATCACTCGCTTCCAGATTTTATAAGAATAGTAAAGGACCAATCTACCATGATTGCAGGGTTAGTCAGGAACAAACAAAACTAGGAGTTTCATTTCTCACATTTCTTTTAATCCAGTAGTGCTGCAGGAAAAGTGTTAAATGGATTGAACAGTTTCAGAAGGATGTGAAGAAAAAATGTGGAGGTGTCTCATCTCTGAAAGAAATATCAACTCATAAATGATGCCCTGAATGTTGCATCATTCTCTCCTGCTGAGCTGGTGGGCTTCCTTCCATATTTACTTGTCATTAAGACCTCACACGGTTTGTATTTTGGGTTTGTGCCCTAGCCTACCCGCTTTGGGTTTCTTCACAAACAGGTCTCACTGCATTGTATAAGCATATTTGGAGTCCTTGCCATTTTAAATGAAGGAATTTTGAAATTCATTTTCATTCTCATTCATTCTCTCCCTCCCTCCTTCTCTCTCTTTCTCTCTCTCTCTCTCTCTCTCTCTCTCTCTCTCGCTCTCTCTCTCTCTCTCTCTTTCTCTCTCTCTCCTCCCCCCCCCCGCCAAGGGGTCCACAATTTAGGAGCTCTTTTTGTCCTGTGATTGAAAATGACAAAGATGTTTCCTCTGATTTCCAACTCGAATTCCCTGGAAGTGAAACAATCAATGAGTTTCCACAGTTGAAGTAGCACAGCACTTGGGATATGATAATCCATTAAGCTATTAATGGATCAAACAGAATGGTGGGTTATTCTTCCAACTGAGTAATAGGGCACCTCTATGTGGCTCTACTTTTATACCCCATCAGAAAGTCTGACTGTGGTAAATGAAACACAACATCCTGTTCCTGGCCCCTTATAAAATTCAATTTGCTAGCCTGAGTTATTTGTTTGCTAGCCTAGAGCTACCTGTCCTGTCATTTCCCTACATCCTGCAGCATATACTTCAGGCAAGCCTAAAAGGTGGGAGTGAGAATTGGAGGGTAAGTCAGAGGTAGTAGAGTATCACGCACCCTTCCCTGACCCTAACGTGGACTTACATTCCCAAACAAAAGTAGACTTGGCAGGACTGAGGTCAAAGAATGGGGAATGTAGGTTACAAATGGGTAAGGGAATAAACCAATACATATGGCAGGTGCCAAATGCTATATCCTCATTTCCAGGGCCCTCTCCATCAGGAGCAGCTGCCCTAGATAATTACACAAAGTGAGTCACTGGTAAATGTGAACTATAGTAAACCATTGCTAAAACTAGAATTGATCTCATTCTTCAGAATTCCCACTTATCTTGCTTATACTTCATTCACACCACATTTATTAAGCACCTACTATGTGAAGAGCATAGTGCTGCTGGGTACCAGGGTTTAAGGAAGACACAATTAAATAATCCAGATTACCTTTTCTTATGAAGTCTACAATCTAGTTGGAGGGGGAGGAATATGACAAATACATATTTAACTAAAATTATATTTCAGTCTTTCACCTATGGGGATGTCCCCTCTACTCACATGTACTACAGTCCCCCTAAAACAGAAGAAGAATCTTCCAGAGCTGTCAGTGTCCTGGGGATGATCCTTTCTGAACTTCACTGGGTTTATACTGAACTTCATTAGACAGCTAGTTAGGGGGCACAGTGGACAGAGTACCAGACCTAGAGTCAGGAACACTTGAGTTCGAATCCAACCTCAGACACTTATTAGTTCAGTGACTCTGGGTAAGTCACTTAGCCTCTGTGTGTCTCAATTTCTTCATCTATTAAAAAAAAAAAAGACCCTAACTCTCAGGGTTGTTATGAGGATAAAATGAGAAAATATTCATAAGGCACTTTGTAAACTTAAAGTGTATGTAAATACTAGTTATTATTACCCTCATTGTTATTGTTATTCATAGCTTGTCTTTACAAAACAGATATCAAGCCTTTCCATGTTGGTAGGACTTGATGCATAGGCACGCCACTGAAACAGCTTCCAAGGGTCCAGGATCACCTCCATGGAAGGCTTGGAGGTGGGGAGATCATTACTGAACTGAGTAAGATGACGTGAGTCATGGAAGGCTCTCTGGAGGAGGTGGTATTCAAGTGAGACTTCAAAGAGATGGTGAGGATTCTAATTGGTGGACAGCTGAGAAGGGAGATGACCAGCCCATATATGAAGTCAATTAGTACAGTTTGACATGAATATGGATTGTAAATGAGAGTAGGAGAAAAGTCTCGAGACAAAGTAGATTATATTTTGTATAATCTATGTTCATTTTATACTCTTCAATTGACTGTTATACTCAACTGTAAATTTTAATGCTGAATCTGTGTTTTATTTATCTTAACTACCTCTCTCTCCCAATCTAGTACCTACTAGTATCTTATGCACAATAATGACTTCATAAATACATACTGAATGAATATGTTCTTTTTTTGGGGGGGTGGCTTAGGGCAATCCCTATCAAATCCCCCTAAGCCCAGCCTCCATCTCTACCTTTGAATCTCCAGAACCCTACTTCTACTTCCTCTGCTGCTATATACCTTGCCATCTCTTAGGAAAAGGTAAGGGTGAAGATGGGAAAATCTATTTCTCCATCATTTCCTCTCTTTCCATTCTCTCTTTATCTCTCATCTCTCTTTATTTTTCTATCTCCCTACAACTTTTCCTATTCTTCCCTCTCTTCCCCCACATCTGCAATTCTCTTTGTGTTCCCAATGAATTAATGTATTCTCAAAATGCATAGTCGCTGTGTGCCCTCACATCTTAATGAATGTTGCAAACATCTTCATCTCAGATCTCTGTGAAGAATGCTTGGTAGTAATTGGTAGGAACCATGTATATCCATCCCTGCCATAGGGTTTTCTGTGCCAACAAATTCTTTTCTTCTACTTCTTGTACATGCTGTTGGTTATCTGTAGTGCTTTAATATTTTACACTGTCCTCTCCTAGTTCTCTGCCCCCTGAAGTCACCTTTTACTTCAGGAACATTACTCTTTTAAACAAGAAGAAAACCCCAATTGTCGATATTTCACTTAAAGGCTGAGAATTAAGAGATAAGCCCAGTTGAAGAGTGCATGGGGCTGTCACTGTGCAAAGGCCCCAACCTGCAGGGAGATCATTTCTCAATGAAGGAGACATTGATCTTATGACAACATTTGGTGAGAGGGACATTACTTCTTTGATGTCGAATGCTACAGTTTGGATGAAACCACTCAGTCTGGGAGATGTCAGGGCTGCCCAGAACCCATCGGTCAGTATCATTACTTAACAGCTGTCTAGTGATTGGCCAGGTGGTTGAACAGGGCTATATCAGATTCTTCCTGGGCAAGCTTCCACAGCTGCTTATAGAAACCATTTGAAAAAAAAAATATGATCGATGACTGAATGAGCTACTACAAGCACTATTCCTTTTATCTGGCCTGCAATGCTTTTGGTCAGTTGAATGTAAAATCACATTCAAATTTCTAAGAAGAAAAAAGGAGCATCTTATCAGGGTGATCAGAACCAGGTATATAGCACTTATTTCTTGTACCCACAAAGTGTCCAAACTGACCATACTAAAATTTCTAAACCTTCCTCAATTTACACAATTACCTTACCTTCAAGCCCGGCCCTCTCCATAGAATCTGCATGACATCTCATCTACTGCCTTTGTCCAGATAGTCCCCCATGTCTAGAATGCACTTCCTCTTTACCTCTGATTCAGAGAGTCACTAGCTTCCTTCAAACCAAACTCAGATTCTGCCTCATAGTTGAGAACTTTAGGTATTGTTTCATTCTTTGTCCTTGTATCCCAAAGGCCTAACTCAGTGCCTTGTAACACAGCAAGATGCCTAATAAATTCTTGTTGATTGACTGGTTTTCTACCCTTTTCCAATTATTGGGCCTCCTTCCATCTTTTATTCATTTAATTAATTTGCATATATTTTGTATTTATAATCTCTCTCTATATGGAGAATCCATACTCCTCCATACAGGAAACTATATATGGAAAGAAAAATTAGAAATGCAAAGTACATGCAAAGTAATTGAAATCAATCTCATATATATGTAACTATATATGTATGTGCACATATATATATATATGAAACAAATATGTATATATACCTATAGATACATAGACATATAGATATCTATAGATAGATATAATACGTCATGGCTGACTCCTGCTCACCATTTGCCCCTCCATTGGCTGTTCTTCAGGGACTATAATATATATAGACTAGAGACTATAATGTGTGTATACCTACATAGGTGGGTATGATATATACATATATATATATACACACACATATATATACTTACATATATGTGTGCATGTATTTATACCCACCTATATATGTGTAGGTTTATGTACACACACACATTATAGTCCTTAGTCTATAAACATTGTAGCTCCTAAAGGACTGAAGATGAAGATCAAGCAATGGTGAGAGTGAGCAGCCTGCAATACATTATAAATAAGGAATTCTAAAAAAATAATCAATTTAAAGCAGTGGTTCTCAACCTTCCTAATGCCGCGACCCTTTAATACTCCTATGTGGGTGTATCTGCATGTGGATGGATCCACCTGGAGATGGATAGAGAAGCGGTGTCTCAGTTCCTAAGACCATTGGAAATATGTGTTTTCCGATGGTCTTAGGCAACCCCTGTGACCCCTGTGAAAGGGTCATTCGACCCCCAAAGGGGTCACAACCCACTAGGTTGAGAACCACTGATTTCAAGGCTTTTATTGAAGAAATAAATGAACACAAGAGAGGACAGGCTAATCACAAGGAAAAATGAGAGATTACTGATGGATAGCCTACATGTTGCATTAGTATCCTTGACATATCAAGAAGACTCAATGAAGCATCCCATTGCACTGAGTATAACCTCTCCTGGCAAGCTTATGGACAAGAGTGAGGCAGAATGTGCCATCAGAGATAAGCGGCATGATACCTCCATCGACAGTTTCATTCTTGTCTTGGCATTCTTAGGACCTATGACAGGAGCTTGCTTATGGTGGAAACTAAATGGATGCTCATTGAATTGAACTGAACTTCAACCCTAGTTACTCGACTAATGGCTCAATTGTCCTCTACTCTCAAATTTCTTGTCACCTTGTCCTAGTAGACCATTACTACCATCTGCCTCCACTGTTCCTGTTCACATACTGCTGAATAGAGCGGGAAGGAGAGGAATATAGTCATGATGACTAGGTCTACTACAAATTATTTTATTTAACCTCAACTGGGCCTTCACTGAAGCAAGATGAGCCTATTAGTCTACCTTAATTGACTTCCTATCTTGGTCCCCATGGGAATTATTCCAAACCTTCTATTCTCCTCTATGTCTCTTTTGATTCCTTCAACTGAGAACTTCATCTCTTTACCACGAAAATTAAGGTCATTTATGTGAGTTCTTTCTCCCCTTCTCTTAATCTTAAAACCTGTTAACATCATGTCCCACTCTCTCTCTTTTCTTCTAGTTTCTGACAATGACGTGGCGCTGTTTTTTGCCTAGGCCAATCACCCTATGGGTAGCCTTGATGCTAACCCCTCCCATTGTCTTCAACAGATTGGAATGTCAGCTATTCATCCCTCTCATTCTCTCTCTCTCTCTCTTTCTGTCTCTCTCTCTCTCTCTCTCTCTCTCTCTCTCTCTCATTTTCAATCTCTTACTACCCACTAGTTCATTCTCTATTTCCTTAAAACATATCCAACTCTTCCACAGCCTTAAAACCTTTAACTTGATCTTATGATCTCCTCAAGCTATCATCCTCTATGTCCCCTCTCTTTTTCTGGTAAACCTGAAAAAGTTGGCCTTCAGTAGTTGCCTCCATTTTCTTAACTCTCACTTTCTTTTAAACCTTCTAAAATCTGCTTTCAACATCATCACTCAACTGAAACAATTCTTTCTAAAGTTACCAATGATTTCTTGATTGGAAAATGATGTTTCATCCTGTTTTTCTGAATCATCCTTCTTGATTCATCTGCTACATTGGACACTGCTGACCATCTTCCTTTCCTAGGTAAATTCTTACCTCTGAGCTTTTGTGATACTACTTCCTCTAATTTCTCCTTCTGTTCAACCACTCCTTTTCAGTCTGCTTTACTAACTTATCATCTACATCATATTCATAGATTCTGTCTCTCCCTGAACTCCCTCTCTTGGTGAACTCAGCAACAATGATAGGTTTAAATACCACCTCTTCATAGAGGACTTCTAAATCAGTTAAAGTCTATCCAGCTCAAGTCTCTCTCCTTAGCTTTAGTCTCATGTGACAAATTGCTTATTAGACAATAAAAACTGTATGCCTCAGAGATATCTCAAAGTCAACATGTATACAACATTCATTTTTTCACCCAATCCCTCTTCAAAAAGTCCTAGTTTCTGTTGAAGTTATCACCATTCTTCCAGTCTCCCAGGTTCATAACCAAGGCTTTATCTAGTGCTCCTCTCTTTCACCCCACCTATCCAATGAGTTGCCAAACCTTTTTGTCTTCAGTCTCTTCTCTCTACTTATGCAGTCACTGCCTTTGATCAGGCCCTCATCACCTCCTACTTAAATCTATTGTAGCAGCTGACTTTCCTAACTTAAGTCTTTCCTCTTCCCAATTTATCCTCCACACTGCCACTAAAGGGATTTTCCTTAAATGTAGGTCTATCCATGTCATTCCCCTGCTCCATAAACTCCAGTAACTCCCCATGGCCTCTAAGATCAAATATAAACTCCTCTGTTTGGCTTTTGAAGCCCTTGACAACCTGGTCCCAACCTGTCATTCCAACCTTATTATAAATTACTCTCTTCCTGAAATCTCTGGTATAGCTACATTGGCTTTCTCTCTGTTCCTCATGCACAGCACTCTCCCAGGCCTGGAATTCACTCTCTTTTCATCCCTGCCTCAGAGAACATCTGACTTCTTTCAAGATGTAACTCAAGCAGCACCTTCTAAATCAGGAATTCTTAACTCAGGGTCTGTGACCTTTTTAAAAATTTTTTCTAAATAATTATTTCAATATACTTGATTTCCTTTATAATCCTATGTATTTTATTTTTATGTTTTATAAAATATTAT
This sequence comes from Pseudochirops corinnae, assembly GCA_028646515.1. Classification (NCBI taxonomy): domain Eukaryota; kingdom Metazoa; phylum Chordata; class Mammalia; order Diprotodontia; family Pseudocheiridae; genus Pseudochirops; species Pseudochirops corinnae. Next base: position 262,263,124 of record CM053585.1, read on the forward strand.
CCTGAGAAGGGGCTCCTAGATTTCAACACACTGTCAAAGAGGTCCTTGAGACCAAGCAGATTAAGAAGCCCCTTTCTCCATGAAGTTTTAGTATGCCTTTATGCTGTCTCCTTAACAGAAAACAGACTCCTTGAGAGGAGAGATTCTTTCCTTTCATTTCCTTTCCTTCTCTCTTCTCTCTCTCTTGTCTTTGAATCTCTAGTGTCTAGCATAGTGCCTGACAGTAGGCACTTAAGTTGATAATTGATTGATTAACCTTAGGGTACATTTATTCTCCTATGTCTAAAATACATGCCTTCCTCATCTCCACCAGAGGCAGCATAGTACAGTGGCTGAAGTAGTGGAATGCGAGTCAGGAAGAAAGGGCTCCAAAGTCAACCTCAGACTTTTTAGCTACATGATGCTGGGCAAGTAATCTAATCTTTCTGTGCCTCAGTTTCCTTTTCTGTAAGATGAGTTGGCTGGACTTGATGGCCTCAAAAGAACCTTCAAGCTTTAAATCTATGACTCGATGATCCCATGATCTTTCTACTTCTTGTATGGAGATTTCCTTGATCATAGCTCCCTTCCCCACCTAAAAGTTTTATTTTCTTTAAAAAAAATCTTCTCCCTCTCTTCAAATTTTCCCAGAACACATGGTATTTCTTTTGCCCCACTACTTCCTGCTTTGTAATATATAGATATACTTCTATGTGCATACACACATACAGTATTATGTAGATATGTTTATTATATAATATGTATATAATACATGTATTATATGATATATATTATATTTTTGTGATATAAACATCTATATATGCTATATTGATTCTCTCAAGCAGAATGTATTCTCCTTTAGGGGAGGAAATGCACCATTTTTTATCTTTATATTCTCAGTTCCTATGACTTTGCACACAGTGGGACCTTAACATACAGTTATGATTTTTTTTGTTGACTGGTATTGAAAAGAAATTCCCTGTGCTCTACCTCAGCCAGCTGCTTGCAGATCTACAATACAAGGGATTCACTACCAAGCCATCCCATTACATTTGGAGAGGCTTTCTAATAGTACCCAAAAACAATTATATTGTAGATATTTGAAAACTGTTGAATGAATGTTGAATGTCCCAAAGAAAATGTGTTGAGGACATACAGTAAAGCCGGCTAACCATTTCTTTGGAGTCTGAATAATTTCACAAGAACATTAGCAATCCCAAAATTGTGAGTGGGGGTTAACTGCCAAGAGATAACAATAACTACATGAAAAATGAAAAGACACTTAGATGGGCAAGTATGAAACCTGGATTCTAGTCCTATCTCTACCATTAACCAGCAGAATGACCTGGTGCAAGTCACCTTTCCTCTCTGGGACTCAGTTCATTCCTACGTAAAATGAGATTAGAGGAAGTATGGAATACTAGAGAGCATTGTACTTGGATTCAGGAAAACCTGGGATCCCGTTTTACTCCAGATATTTACTGTGTGAGCCCAGGCAAATCATTTGACCTTTCTGCCTCTGTTTACTTACTTGCAAAATAAGAGTGTTAGCCTCAAGGTCCTTCAAGTTCCCTTCCAAGTCAACGCTAAGATTCTTTAAGTAGGTGATTCTTACACTTCTTGGCTTCTCCTATAGTCTATAACTGGTCCAATATCCCCATTGTTTAAGTGAGCAAACTGAGGTTCACAGAGGGTAAGGGTCTTTACTATAGCATTAGAAGTCTAAGGTAAGGGCCTGGCTATGCTGAGACACCGAAAATCTGGAAATGTGCTGTTAAGTGGACAAGTTATAGCCTTAAAAAATATATATATTTATTATTTTTTAAAGGAAAAAAATGATCATTTCCCAACTGTCATTCTTCTGATAAGAATCCCTTTCAGCTGTGACAACAATACATACTCTAGCTTTCCAGGCAGGTAGAAACCTGTTTCCCAGGGCTGTCTGTCACTTGGAGTTGGCATGAACATGTTTCCTCAAAGTCCACATATCACAAGAATGCTCTCAGACATCTTCCTGCCAGATGTAAGCCCACAACTACAACTTCCCATCATCTCCTGATCCAGCTAGAGGTTTGACAGCAACAAAGCAAACCCAAACTGAATCCCTCCCTCCTGCCTGCCCCCAGGAATGCATAGCCCAAGGAAGTATGATAACTATTTATCCTGTGGATAAATGAACTTGCTAACTTTTAAATGAGCTGTAAAGATACCACTCACTGAAAGAGGCAGAAAATCGCAAGGAAGAAAAACAGAATAGAGAAGGGTAGTATTTGGCTACTTTAGATTAAAGATAGAGGAGAAACACAATAGAGAAGATTGTCATTAATTGGGCAATAAATGCACACTGACATGTGCCAAAGAACAAACTGCCAGATGTTTTCACTGAATTGACAGTCCCTCCTCTTTGGAGGTCTCTGAGTAGATTCTATATGACCACTCTTCAGGGATATTGTATAGGGGTTCCTGATCAGGTAGGTGTTGGACTAAGCGAATATTTGCCATGCCTTCCGGGCTCTAAAGATTGAGTGATCCTGTGACTAGTGGTTCCTTTGTTTCAGTGAGGGTGGGAAGTTATAGGTTTGCTTTGGGAAAAATTCATTCTAGCTTGCTTTATGGCCAGTGCTGCCTGAAGAAACAGGACCTGGTTTGAGGTTCTTTGAAGTTCAACATTTACACTAGGCTAAGTATTGACCCAGGACCTAACACATTCATCCAGATTCAGGTCAAAGTTCAGGGACATTTTGCCCATGGACCCTAGAGGAATACATGATTACCCGAACTGCTAAGGTGAAAGGATAATTGTTAAAAGGAAATGGGACTTTCCAGCACTAGTAGGCAAGGTTCTCTGCAGCCCAGTCATACCTACACTGCAAGCCTACCTGTCAGAGGAAGCATGGCATGTACGCATAAATGGGAAAAGCAGTAGTTCAAACTAATAACAATAAATCATAATAATGGTGGTGGTGGTGATAGGTGACAAAGCAGAGTGGATAAAGTGCCTTGTTTGGGATAAGGATTTAACCTGTATTTGCATCATTATAGGGAACACCCAGTGAGGAGCTCCCTCTAGCAACGCAGGTTGGTACCTTCTCTACATCTTGTAGTCTTAGAAAGCTGCCTAGAGCATTGGAAGGCTGAGTGACTGGCCTAGGATAACACAAATTCTGAGCAACATTGAACATATCTTCCTGTCTTTCTCTATCCACTACGCCAGGGCTTGAGTCATCAAGAACCAGGTTCACATTTGAGCTCTAATATTATCTATGTGATCATAGGCAAATCACTTAACTCCTCTAGGGCTCAGTTTCCTCATCTGTAAAATGGGAGTAAATAATAGAACTACTTCATAGTGTTATTATAGGGAACAAATGAGCTAATATCTAAAAATTATTTTGCTAAACTTCAATAGGAACAGAAAGAGACTAGACTTGCAATTTCAATGATTTAAGGAACCCCCAGATGAGAAAACAGCCTCTGCCAATTCAGGTCAGCATCTTGTCTGCAAGTTAAAGTATTAGAGAATTGCTTAGGGCACTCAGAGAATTAAGTGACTTGACCAGGGTGATACAGCTAATATATGTTAGATATGGGACTTGAACCTTGGTCTTTCTGACTCCGAATGCTGGTATATACATTTCTGTGTGTGTATGTGTGTATGCATGTATTAATACATACACAGGTATACATTTGTATATGTGTATATGTATGTATGTGTGTAATACATCTGCTCCTTTTTACATATTATATATTGTATATGTACACACCTATCCACACATATGCACAAACATTCATACATATATACACACACTCTACAGGTCCATCTCTTTAAAACTTAAGTCACTATATAAAATGAGCTTTTATTAATATGCACTTTAAGCTTCACCAATCATTTTCTTTGCACTCACTCCATAAAGTAAGCAGTGCAAGATTAACAACATTTTACAGATAAAGAAATTAAGGTGAAGCAAGCCTAAGTGACCTCCCCACAGCGACACATAGAAAATACCAGATCTTGGAACATGAGCCAGAGTTCCTACAGATTTACTTGATGCAATTCTTTCTCTCAATGATTTAACAAATCATAGGCTCATGTACCTGCAAGAGACCTACTAGATCGTATAATACAACCCTTTCTATGGCAAACGTGAGGAAAGTGATGCCAATGGATGGGAAGTGGCTTCCCTAGAATCATTCGGCAAATTTGGGGCACTCCTAGAATTAGAACTCAAGCCTCCTGATGAGCAATGCCAGCCTCCTTCTATATGGTCTCCTCTGTTCTCTACATTCCAACCACACTGACCTATTTTTATTCTCCAGACTTGACTCTCCATCTTCTGCTCCTTCTACTTCTATGTCCACACCTCTGTATGGGCTGCCACACAAGTCTGTAATGCCCTCTTTCTTCCCTTCTCCTTGAAATCCCAAACTCGAGGCTCAGTTTACTTGCCTACCACCTCTCACACACGGCCTTTTCTGGCCCATATGATATTTATTTCTCCCTCCCTGAAATTGTTTGATATTTACCTCTCCCTGATAGGAAATAAATTCAAGGTGAGCACTGGGTTGTTGCGTTTCCTCATTTTTGTTCTCATATTCCTCAGTTCTTAGCACAACACCTAGGACATAGTAGGTAAATGTTTCTTGAATTAAATTGAATTGTGGTTCCTTCTTGGAGATGCTGGACAATTTATTCAGGCTCAGCTTCTGTCTCTAACACTGCCTTAGCTTTGAATACAGTGACCACATGAAACATTTCCCTGCTTCAAACAGAATTTAGAATTTGCTGAAGCTTTAAGCCTCAGAACATAGAGGCTTCTCCACCCCACCCCCCAATGTCTTCATCATAGCTTTTTTATTTATTTTTTCTTCTGCTTTGCTGCTGCTCCTGCTCCTTCTCCTGTTAGCCCACCCCGCATGGGTTTATGACAAACCTTTTCCCCTGGCAGTCCAGCCAATGCAGTCTGTTGGAATCCCAGACTGAAGCAGAGCCTTGCCTCGGGACGCTATTTGAGAACATGACCACCAGAGCTGCTCAGCCACACAACTCCCTGCGCCTGCCTTCTGAGAAAATAACAAAGAAAGGGCTCAGACCATTTCTGAGCAGTGAGAAAGTGAGAGGCTTAAGGACTGATTTGTGTTTTCAGGGAAGAAAGGCATAGCTGGAAGCCTGCAGTGAACATGCTGGCCTGGCTGAATTAATTTATAGAGTCTGCTGTCTCTGTTTTAGCTCTGAAAAGGAAAGAAGCCTCATGAGTGGATGTGAGATTGATTGATCTGGGCAGTGATCCTGCCTGTCTCTATAACCCTGGACAGGTAGTTTCTCCTCTGGGCCTTGATGTCCCATTTCATAAAATGATGGGATGTTTGATATACAATCACTTATGACATCAGTAGCCTAGCACAGATTTCAGTAGGAGGTGATTCCCCTTTTGACTCCATCCCACAAGGTTTAACACAGAAGGCACCTGAAGGACCTCTTTGTAATAATGTTTTCTATGCTTCCACAGCATGGACCCCAAGAATAGTGTAATGGTAAAATCCACATACTTAGTACCTTTCCCCACTTCTACTTTTCAGCTCCCTTTTGGTGATTGTCTTTCCCCATTAGCATGATCCCTGAGAGCAGAGAATGTTTTGTTTTTTTTTTGGTATTTCTATTCCTAGTACTTAGCACAGTTCCTGGCACACAGTAAGTCTTAATATTTACTTGTTTCCTTAACTTCTTCAGACCTTCCATAGCATTGTGCTTTGAACTTCTCTAATGTACGTTCATATTCTCCCCATATATTTAGTAAGTTGCCAAATCTTGTCATTTCTCTTTCCAAATTTCTTATATATCCCTCTCACCATTCACCCAAGTCACCTAGAGAAAGCTTTAATCCTTCCTCTGACACTATTGAAACAGCCTTCTGATTGGCCTCCCAACCTCAAGTCTCTCTCATTCAAAAGGATTTCCTACACAGTGGCCAACATGATTTTCCTAAAGCACACATCTGACCATGACCCTTCGTCCCATTCTGCATTAAACTCCACTGGCTCTCTGTTACCTCAAGATCAATATCTCTTCTCTTTGCCATTTAAAGCTGTTCATGACCTGACCCCTTCCTATATTCCTGTCTTCTTTCACATTCCTTATTCCCTTCCACATGTTCTATGGGTCCAGCAATGCAGGTCTACTTGGTGTTCCTCATTCCATCCCCAGCCCCCAATGCATTCCTTTTTACTGATTGCTCCTGTGAGGGATATCTTGCAGTGAGGTTTCCCCATTCTGAAATATCAATCCACTAGACCTAAGTTTAGAAGTCTCCTGACCTTACAGGAATCTGGGACTTAGAGCAATGGAGACCCTCCCCAGAGCTCCCTCAGCACAAGATATGCCAAATAAGCACAAAACTGCTTTCCTGGCCTCACACTGGAAACCCATATGTGTCCGTGCCCTTTGTCTCGGAGACAGATTCCCAGGCTTAGATTCCCCACCAATGGGAGTGAAGGCCAGCTGGGGGTTGGGGTTTCTGCGTTAGGGGATATATAACCATGGGCTTGCTTCCACATGTTGCTCTCTCCTTGGCAGATGTCATTTGAGTGACAGGGACAGGGTTCTTTCTCATGAGAAAGAATAAAGACCTTTTCTGATCTCAGACTCAGACTCTGAACTCTTCCATCTTACACATTCTCTATGTCTGTAATGCATTTCTCCTCAGCTCTGACTGATTATTAGGATCCCTGAATTCTTTCACAAATCAAATTAAATACCAGCTTTGGTAGGAAGTCTGTCCTAGCCTTCAAGTTTTTAGCTTACTTTGTATCTACTCCTTACATTTTGTATGTATAACTATTTATATACGTGTTGATCCTCACATAAGAATGTAAGATCCTTGAGACTTATGATGGAAAATGTTACCCATATCCAGAGAAAGAATTGATGGAGTCCGAATGCAGATCAAAGTGAATTTTTTTTTCACTTTATTTTTCCTGTTTTTTTGGGGGCGGGGTGAGGAGTGGTTTGGTTTGGTTTGCAGTCTTTGCTTTTGCAACATGACTTGCTAGCTCAGTGTTTAGGAAACTCTAAAGGAAAGTGTGGGAGAGAAGAGGTATTAGACTGACTACCAAGCTGAAGGTCTGCTGAGCCATTGTGCTGACCCCATTGTTGTATGCTTGTGAAACCTGGACAGTCTACAGGTGCCATGATGGAAACTGAGTCACTTCCATTTGAACTGTCTTAGGAAGATTCTGAAGATCACCTGGCAGAATAAAGCACCAGACAATGAGGTCCTTACTAGAACTAAACTGCCAAGCATACAACTCTACTTCAGGGAATGTAATGTGAACTGGCCACGTTCGAATGCAAAATGTATGCTTGCCAAAAAGACCATTTTGTGGAGAACTCACACAGGGCGAGTGTTCACATGGTGGTCAGAAAAAGTGTTACAAGGACACTGTCAAGAATTTTGGAATTCATTGCGTAACTTGGGAAACTGTCCACACCACTGCTGTGCCCACATCAGAGAAGGCGCTGTGCTCTACGAGCAAAGCAGAACTGAAATAGCTCAAGAGAAACATAAGATACACAAATTTAGGGAATCCCCTCAAATGTTCACATGAACTATTTGTGCTTCACCTGTGGTAATGCATTCCAAGCTCCTATTGGTCTGACCAGCCAGTTGGACACATTGTAATGTGACTTTAGTACAGTGATGTCATTTTAGTCCTCTTCAAGAACGATGGACAACAACCAATATAAAATGTGTTTTGCATGACTGCACAAGTATAATCAATATCAAATTGTTTACCTTCTCAAGGTGTGGGACAGGTAAAGGGTAAAGGGAAGGCAGAAAATTTAGAGCTCAAATTAAAAAAAAACAAATATTTAAATTTGTTTTTATATGTAGTTTGAAAATCTTTTATTTAAAAATTCAAGAAAAAATATTTCAGTTCCTTGAGAACAGGAACTATTGCTTCTTTTTAAAATTTTTATTCTCATTGCTTAGCCCAATGCCTGACACACTGTAAATACTTAATAAATGCTTGCTGATTGGTTGAGAGAAGCTACAGAGAAGTTCATATCTTATCCATTTCTGGACTTATAAGTACCAGGATTACAGGAGCCGTGGCTCATTCCATGTGACTAGCTCAGGGTTCTACACATAACTAAATACTATCATTAGAGGATGGTCTATTTAAGAGGTATCAAGTCTGCAAAACTTTCCAAGGGCTTAAAATATAAATGGGAAATGTTTAACAAAATAAATAAAAATATAATATATCACAGATATAATTGATTTGTGGTTTTCTAAGTCAATATGCCACCTGCGCAGTCCATCTACATTTGAGTTTGACATCCCTGTTCTAGATAATTTCTCAAGATTTTACACACACACACACACACACACACACACACACACACACACACCAGTCATCCACTTCTCAATGCTTCTGCAACCTGCCCATTTTCCTTTCTACCAATCCATTTCCACAATCTCCTTTAAGACATGATGCAAATTTAACTTTTCTCAAGAAGCTTTCTCTGATCATCATCCCCCTACTCTGGCCAGTCTATCTTCTTTATATATAAGGATCCATAAGATCCTGAAATAATTCATCACTGAAGGAGATTATTGGAGGTAATCTGGTCTAACTCCTTCTTTTTCTTGATGTTAAATTATTTCAGTTATGTTTGTCTCTTTGTGACCTCCTATGGGGTTTTCTTGGCAAAAATACTGGAGCTGCTTTTCCATTTCTTTCTCAAGTTCATTTTACAGATGAGGAAACTGAGGCAAACAGGATTAAATGACTTGCCAGGTCTCACAGCTAGTAAATATCTGAGGTCAGATTTGAACTCAGGCCCTCCTGACTCCAGTGCTCTATGCACTGTGCCACCCAGATGTCCTAACTTTTTTGGTGACAGAGATAGTCTCTTGTCCAAGATTACTTAGATAATTAAATGGCAAAGTTGACATGGGAATTCAGATCCTTTGGTTTAAGGTCCAGTATCCTTTACACTACTGCAAGGTTTCCCAGCCTTAGCCTTCATTTTGGTGCTATTTTTTTTTTCATTCTTCTTAAGGCTCTATAATTCCCTGACCACTGCTCCCAAATAGACAGGGCCTTGAATATGGTTCAACACACAGGAAGCAGGGATGTTAACTCCAGATATCTCAGCACTTAAGTACTGTGCTATGAGGATCTCTCTCGATCTCTCTCTCTCTCTCTCTCTCTCTCTCTCTCTCTCTGAATTTGGAGTACAGCAGTTTAATTTACTCCATTTAGAGTCCTGCAACTTTTATTATTCTATGTTTGATCAAAGGCTTGGCTGTTCTGTTCTCCAGGCTCATTACTTTACATTTCTAATGAAGTATGTAGCTGCTTCCTATAATACACTGTGTCATTAACCAAGGTAATCTATTGGTGACAAAGTAGGACCACCCTCAATGCCCCACCTTCTTTCATTTCTATTGCCCCAGGCTCTAAGAGGGCTAATTTTTGGCTGGGAGGAGAATGACTAAGGCTAACAGTTTTTCACTTTCTACCAAGTTTTGAGAATTTGGATATTGATATTAAAATTTGAAATAAGATTATAGAGAACAGATTGTGAACTGAAAAAAAAAGTCTACCTTTAATATCAATCAAAAGTCATTTTTAAGTACATACTATGTTACATGCATGGTGCTGGAATACAAGACAAAGGATGAAGCCAGCCATGCTCTTAACATGCTCATACTCAGCAATCAACAATATTAATTATAAAATCACAGACTTAGATTTATCGTCCCAAAATGGACTTTAAAAGCCATTTCATACAATCTCTTCATTTGGCTGATGACACTGAGGCCCAGAGAAGGTTAAATGACATTTCACAGAACCAGCAGATGAGACAGAGTTTCATGTTGAAGATGACTACATCCTGCCCCAAAACACTCAAGAAAGATCTGATTGTTTCAAGACCTCAGTCATGATCTTCAAATCATCTGACCCTGATCTCAAGTTCAATCACCCTCCCCCTTCACATTCTGAATAAAATAAAATAAATCATATTTGCCCCTATATAGCCATTCATGAAATCAGCTTCCCTAGTAGGATTAATTTCATGATAATGGTCCCCAAATCTGAGGTCCTCTTTGGACTTTATTTATCACATGTTTTATTGAATGAAATGTAAAATACATCCTAATTCTTCTCCAGTCATGGGAATCCAGAGCAGAGCCTGCCCCAAGGAATTTCTTGAGAAGCCATGAAATAACTATTAAGGGCTAAATATGTGAGTTGCTTAGGCATGAAGGAAAGGAGGAAACAAGAGAAGGAAAGAAGGTACACTGCCTGAAAATAACCCCACTGGTATCCAAGAGAAAGTACAAGGACAAGAGGAAAACACCCCCCCATGTTGGATAGATTTCTTAGGAATATTTTGTTAGAAGGACTTGGACAAGAATCATACAGAATGAGAAGCTACAGGTGAGTTGTGATCTATATTGGTAAAGATAAGGAGAGCTGGCATTTAAAGAGAACTTTAAGGCTTGCAAAGCACTCCAATGTGCATCATCTATTTTGATCTTCAAAAAGGTAATTATGAAGTAGGTGTCATATCCATTTTAGAGATGAGGAAAGTGAGCTTAGAGAAATAAAGTGACTTCTCGATAGTCACAAAGCTAGTGAGCATGAAAGGTAGGATTCAAACCTAGCCCTAATTTTAAGGGCAGTGATCTTTCTACCACACCATACTAACTCTCCTGGATAGAAAGAGAATATGTGCTGGAGATATAATAGACAGAATCAATAAACGATTATTTTTAGGAACAGTGGCTATTACCTTTAGGACCAAATTAAAAACTCTTCTGTTTAGCATTCAAAGACCATAGTCTGGGTCCAACCCATCTTTCTAGCCTAAATGTCTATTATTCGCCTTCTTGCACTCTTTAGTACAGCAAAACTGTCCTTTTTGCTGCTCCTCACCCATGAATTGCCTACCTCCATGTCTTTGCACAGGCTGTCCCCTATGCCTAGAATGCACTACCTCCTTAACTTCACCTGTTAGAATTTCTAGTTTTTAGCAAAGCTTAGCTCAAATATCACTTCAAAATATGACATTTCCATATTCTCAATCACCTGCATATGGATCCTTCCAAAATTTATTCCACATTTCTTTTGTATATATTCTGGATAAATTTATTTTGTAGATTTGTAAAGGTGGGAGTACCACTTCAACACCCATTAACAGTGATGCTTTAGATGTGTGAACAAGATATTTTACACTCTGTGATCTTTTTATGAGGTGCAAAACTCCTCAAAAATGGGTCAAGAAGGGAACTGTGTGATTGCTTAATCATGAGCGACTTTGCGTAGCAGTAGAATTTCAGGAGTTGACACTGGTCTTAGGAGTGTCTTGAAGAGACAACCCCTCCTGCCCATACTAGAGTACATCTAGGAAGAGAGAACCCAGAGTAAGTGCTATACTCTTCTTCCAACATTGAGCATGTTATTAAAGAGTATGGACCAGTTGCTACCAATACTTATAGACAGCACCAAGGATAAGGACACAGAACATTGCAGAAGAAAACCCATATGGGTGAGGAAATAACATCAGGAAACTTGACTCTTCATAGTAAAGGGGATACCTGCTGTTTCTTAGAGTCCACCAGAAAGCTACACTGAAGAGAAACTTCTTGAGGAAACTATGGGAAAAAGAAATGACCAATAGCTGGGAATTGTGAGTTATACCTTTGCCACACATGTTCCCTATGTGAATACCTTAATGCCTTTGTACCTTAAGCTGGAGCCTACTTCACCCAGGGACCTTAGGTGTGTAGAAAAAGTGTTCTCCCGTTATATTTTGGGGGGATTTTTTTATACCAGCTCTTCTTACTCTATCACATCAGTAAATATCCTCTTCTAAAAGCTAATTGAAGTAAATGGCTTATAATCAATGGGGTACCTACAGGTAGAGGTTGGAGAATGGAAGGCCTATAAAACTCAGCCCCTTGGGGTTACTCCTAGAATCCTGAGAATAAATAATATCTTCTCCTTGGAGACTGAGACTACTAATAAAAATGGGAACCGGGTAACTAGTCTTGGAAAGGTGCTACATCTGTGTGTATACGTGTTGTCTGCTCAGAATGTACAATCCTTGAGGGAAGAGTGCTTCATTTTTGTCTTTGTATTATTATTAGCACTTCGGACAGCGCCTAGCACATAAACTCTTTATAAGTGTTTGCTGATTGATTGATTCTTTAAAGTGTTAAAGAATAACTAAGTATCAGTCAGAATGAACCTCACAGTATATTTAGAGCTAGAAAGAACCTCAGATTTCATTTAGTCCAAATCCCTCATTTTTCAGATGAGGGACCCAGCGCCCAGAGAGGTAGTAAATCTCTGCCTCCAAGTTCAGAGATCTTGCCACTGAACTATCTATCTTCCATACATTCTTCCAAACTCCTTCCAAACCGACCTCCTTGACGATGCTGGATCCTTTAACCCCATAATAGAACTTAGATGCTCCTAAGCTTTACTGATCACAGTGCAGGATGCCAGGCATTCTGCTGATGAATATGAAATGCCAGAAAAACTTACTGCAACCATTTAGAGAAAAAAATAATTAAATTCCATGGATATTATGGTAGGAATAATTGCGGCCTCTTTGCCTCATTACCAGTTCTACTTTCTGGATGTCATTGCCATCTCCATTACATTTATTCCTACCCTGCCTGAAGCTCTTTTCTTGTTCACAAAGGTAATTTAGTGGGTGGGTTTCCCTCTAGCTCTGTGTCACTAACACATTTATTTCCAGCTTAGCTTCTGAAGCACATGTTCCCTAACTACACAATGGGCCCTGTGCATCACCATGTTCTCCCACAAAGGGCTCACTTCACAAGGACACCCCTTCTAAAATTATATGGAGTTCTTGTGACAGGGATGCAGAGCTGCCAGTGTGGTCTCCAGTTGCTGATAGGGACCTCAGAACTCAAAGACTCACAGACACTGCTCATAACAAAAAGGCAAGAAGGCAGAATCAAGATGGTACTCTGGTATATATAAAAAATATAAAGCCCCAGTGGCATGAGTATAAGGAATCAGATCCTGTGATCTTACTAGGGGAAACAACACAGGTTCTAGCATCATTGAGAACCTGGAACCACCAGTTGACTTGTGGAATTTCAGTTAATATTTTGTAAATATAGTGATATATTCATCAACATTGAAGTTCTGCCATTTTTCTGTCCATTAACAGCCTCGGGACTTCTTCAGCTAATTGCACCACAGTGGCTGCTTTTTGAATAGATGGAAGCGAAGAAATGAAAAGGGAGGAAAAGACTTTCCCTTCTTTAATGTCCTGAGAGCTGAGTATAATATCTTTTCTCTACTCTTTATGATGGTTGAATCTCTTTAGATACATGTAGTCTCTCCTACTAGAATTAACACAAGATCCTTGAGGGAAAGGATTGATTCTTTGTATCCCCAACATTTATCATAGCATCTGACACACAGTAGGTACTTAATGAATGTTTGTTGATGGATCACTGAGCCAGGTCTCAGGGATGGAGTTTTGTGCTCATCCTAGGAAGTAAGCCAAGCTCAATACTAATCAGCTGGGACCAGACCAGAACTGTTAGACAGTACCCAGAAGCAAGAGTTGATGGACTCTCTACTTCAGCTTCTTTGACGTGTGGCATTAATTTACTCCCTCCTCAGCAGTCTTAACAAAAAGGTCAAGGACTGAATGAGTAATAGTAACTGAACCCAAGCTTTATCCCAGAGCATTGGTGTTCCTGAGCTCAATATTCTCAAGTGGCTTACAATTTAATTTTAGTATTCCGATAAACCATTGAGGGATGTCGATAACATTCTCCACATTCTCAAACATTGTTGGTGATCAAGCAACATCATGATAAAAGATGATACACTCACTATATAATGCTTTATCCTATCTTCATTAAAGTTTTCCTCTAATGTCTCAGAATAATGTGCAGATGACCCTGGGTTCTCAAAAGCTATGTTAACAGAGCACAAACCATGAAAGGAGCTATACAAAGCTGGAAAGATGACAGGCATAAGGTTAGCGATGGATTACATGCCTATCAGCTAAGGACATGCCTTCCTAAACCCACGAAAGCTTATCACCAACCAATAGGTTAGTCTTTACATGATCTATTTTTTGACTACATAAACTCACAGGAAAGTGAAATCCTGGACCTCATGCCACTGCAGAAAAAGAATTGAATCTAGAATCAGAAAACCCAGGCTCAAATCCCAGCTTTGTCACTCACTAGCTGTGTAAATCTGAACAAGCTACTTCTCCCTGGTCCCTGGTTTCCTCATCTGTAAAATGGGAGGGAGGAGAGGGTGGACTAAATTATTTCTGAGGTCCCTGCTAGTTCTAGATCTATGATCCTATGGCTTCCTTGATTAATTTTAATTTTCTCATCTATAAAACCAAAAGATGGATAGATGACTTCTATGGTCCCTTCCACATCTATATCTATAACCCTACTGTGTCTATCATCTTATGATGACTGACTTCCAAGGCGTGAAGTGGGATATATCTTTATCAAGAAGGGAATGGTGGCACCACTGATACAATACTTGTCCTGGAGTCAGGAAGACCTGAGTTCAAATCCTTCCTCATTCACTTATTATCTTGTATGACGTTGGGGAAGTCATATAACCTCTATTTGCCTCAGTTTTCCCCACTGAAGAAGAGAATAATAACAAGCAAAACTTTTCAGGATTGTTGTAAAGACCAGGTGAGATTATAATTGTAAAGTGCTTAGCACAGTGCCTGGCTTACAGTAGGTATTATATAAACATTTATTCTATTCCCTTCCCTACCCACATCAATGAAATCAGGGATGTTTTGATGTACCTAACAAAATTGTGTCTGTATGTGTGTATGTGTGCATTTGAATATTTACTTGAAGGATCTATGACTTTATCTGGATCTACCTTTTACTAACAGCTCTACCCCTTAACAAATGGTCTTTGTGAATTGCTACAGCTGAATATCCATGCTCCTATGGACAGCCTGGTGATAAGTCTAACTTACACAAGCTGACTTTCAGAAGACAGGCACACAGCCCATCTCTTGGCTTTTTCTAATAACTTTCCAACTTGGTAAGATATTTCAGAGCTTAATCTCTGCTGGTACAGACTTAGGGGATGCTGGGTCACTTCCATGCCTCAAGGAGGCATCAGGGAAGAATTCTGAGAAGAAGAACATACAAGAGAGGCATCAAGTACAATAAGCGAGAACACAGATTGGTGAAAAGCAGCCACTTCTTTCCAGGTGAGCAAACTGAAAAGACCTGTGAGGCTCCAGGAGGTGTTCCTGCTGCCCACTCCACGGCTTCCAGCTGCAGCTGTTCTTGGAGCTCTCTGACTGTTGCCTGTGATTGCTCCCAAGCTTGTGTTAAATTAAAAAAGCTATCACTCTCCCTTGGAAGTCTGCCACCCCCTCCTCTCCAGCCTTTCCAAAGGCAGCTTCATTACCATGGAAAGGATATTGGATTTAGATGCAAAAGAACTAGGTTTCAACTCTGGCTCTAACATTTACAAGCTGTGTGATTGTCCCTGAGCCTCAGTTTCATCATCTATAAAATGGAAATAATGATACTTGTCTTAATCCTCATAAGGGTTTTTTTTGTGTGTTTTTATTTTTTAATAGGAAAAGGATATCATAAGTCTTAAAGCACTAAGGCAGTGTAGTGTAGTTAAAAGAACACTAGATTTGGACTCAGAAGACTTGTTTTTCAGCACTCTCAAATATTTTGAACTTTGCAACTAAACAAGTCATTTAACACTTCTGAGCCCCCATTACATCATAGGTGAAAAGGATATAACAATATTTGCATTAACACTGACATGGGGTTTTTGTTTGTTTGTCTGTTTTTTTTTTTTTAATGGGGAAAGCCCTTTATAAGCCTTAAAGCATTTTAGAAATATGAGTTTTTCTTATTATTATTGCTAGTGTACATTCTTCAAGGGCAAATCTCTTCTCTTCTAGGAAGTCTCCTCTGACTGCTCTAAACCACACTCATAAAATTAATGTCAGATCTGAAAAGGCCTTTATATATCCACTAGTAAGGTCCCTATTATATAACACATGAGCATATGGAGACCCAGAGAAGGTAAGAGATTTAGACAAACTCACACAGCATATTCCTGCAAAAGCTTGGCCTCTAAATTGGCTTTCTTGCATCCTACCCAGAGATGTGCAAGCACTTTCTCTTTCTCTCTCTCCCCTCTCTCTCCCCCCCCTCCTCTCTCCTTCCCTCTCTCTCTGTCTTTCAGACTACACCTTTCCTATTGATTTTTGTTTTCTGAATATCTATTGCACTTCAGGTCACTGCCTATATTTAACTCTTTAACACTTGATTGTTTGCTGATCTCCACATGTGTGTACCTTCTGACCTCATCACTCAAATGAAATTGCCCTCTCCAAAGGTACTGATGTTCTCTTAATTGACAAACCTGATGGCCCTTTTTCAGTCTTCATCCTTCTTGACCTCTTTGCTGCATGTGTTATATTTAACCACACTCTCCTCCTGTATACAATAGCTGTTTTTTTTTTCATGACACTATTCTCTCCTGGTTCTCCTATCAAAATACTCTTTTTGACCTATTTGTACAAAAATATTTATAACAGGTCTTTTTGTGGTGGCAATGAATTGGAAATTGAGGGGATGCCCATCAATTGGGGAAGAGCTGAAAAAGTTGTGGTATATGAATATAATGGAGTACTATTGTGCTATAAGAAATGATGAGCAAGCAGACTTCAGAAAAACCTGGAAAAACATATATGAACTGATGCTAAGTGAATGAGCAGAACCAGGAGAACACTGTACACAGCAACAGCAATACTGTGTGGTGTTTAACTATGATAGACTTAGCTGGGGTGGGGAACCTGCAGCTTTAAAACCACATGTGGCCCTCTACATCCTTGGATGCAGCCTTTTTGACTGAGTCCAAGTTTTACAGACCAAATTCCTTTATTAAGGGGATTTGTTCTATGAAGTTCGTATTCTGTCAAAGGGCTGTACTTGAGAATCTGGCTGCAGATTCCCCATTCCATCTCTTAGCTCTTCTCAGCATACAACAATCCAAGGCAATTCCAAAAGATTCGTGATGGAAAATGCAAACCACATTCAGAGAAAGAGCTATGGAATCTGAATGCAGATTGAAGGATACTATTTTTGCTTTGTTTTTTGTTTTTTCTTTCTCCTGTTTTTTCCCTTTGGTTCCAATTCTTCATTTACAACATGACTAATGTAGAAATGCATTTAACATGAGTGTATATGCATGACCTCTATCAGATTGCTTACTATCTTGGTGAATGGGGAAGGAAGAGAAAGGGAGAAAAATTTGGAAATCAAGATTTTACAAAAATGAATGTTGAAAAAAACTTTACATGTAATTGGAAAAAAATACTATTAAGGAAAAATATAAATGTTTCTTTTCTGTTTTCTTTGTTCTATTGTCATCCATATCATGCCCCCTAACTGTGAGTGTTCCCCAAGTCTCTGTCCTGGGCCATCTTCCCTTCTCTCCCTGTCATCTCTTAATGACTTCATCAGTTCCCATGGACTTAATTATCATTGCTATGCAGATGACTCACAGCCCCATTCTCTCCCCTGAGTTTCAGTCCAGCATTAGCACTGCATATTGGACATTTCAAAGCAGATGTCCAAGAGCCATCTCGAACTCAACATATCCCCAAACTGAATTTAATACATTTTCCCCCAAACCACCCTTTCTTCCATGATTCCTTATTTCTGCTAAAGATAATACCATTCTTCCCAGGTTCATAATATTGAATCTTTCCTGGACTCCTCACTCTACTTTCCTTTACAAATCCAATTAGTTGCCAATTTGGTTAGTTCTACTTCCGCAGCATCTCCACCATCTGATTCCTCCCTACTCACACGGGCACCATCTTAGTTCACGCCCTTAACATTTCTTGACTAGATTATTGCAATGGCCTCCTAATTACTCTCACTCCCTCCAGTCTCTCTCCATCTTAATAATCTATCCTCCCCAAAGCTTCCAAAGTCCTTTTCCTTGAGTAAAGATCTTCCCCCACCAGGATATGGTACATCCATCTTTCCCATCCTCTATCAATATTTATAGTCTATTTTAGTTGAAAATAAAGAAAAAGGCCAAAAGTTTACTGAGAGCTAAAAGAAATTAATCTCCATAATTAACAATTTCAGATAAGTTACAGGATTATAAAATAAACCCATATAAATCATAAGCTTTTTTATATATTACCAACAAAGTCCAGTAGGAAGAAATGGAAAGAGAAATTGCATTTAAATTAACTGCACACAATATAAAATACTTTGGAGTCTACCTGCTAAGACTAACCCAGGAACTATAAGAACACAATTACAAAATACTTTTCACACAGATAAAATCAGATCCAAACAACTGGAGAAATGTTAATGGCTCATGGGCATGCTGAGCCAATACAATAAAAACGACAATCCTACCTAAATTAATTTACTTATTCAGTGCCATACCAATTGAACTACCAAATAACTATTTTATAGAGCTAGAAAAAATAGTAATAAAATTCATCTAGAAGAACAAAAGGTCAGAAATATTAAGGGAATCAATGGGAAAAATGTGAAGGAAGGTGGTCTAGCAATCTTAGATCTTAAATAGTATTATAAAATAATAATCATCCAAACAATCTGGCACTGGCTAAAAAATAGAATGGGGGATCACTGGAATAGATTAGGTACACAATACACAGTGGTAAATGACTACAGAAATCTACTGTTCAATGAACACAAAGATCCAAAAATTCTAAGAAATGATGAGCAGGATGCTTTCAGAAAAACCTGTGAAGACTTATATGAATTGATGCAAAGTGTAGTGAGCAGAGAACACTGTACACAGTAACAACAATATTGTATAATGTTCAGCTGGGAATGACACCTGTGACTCCTCCAGGATCTGATCTCTGCAATACAAGATAATTCTGAATGACTTATGGTGAGAAATGCTATCTACTTCCAGAACAAGAACTGATAAAGTTTGAATGGAGATCAAAGCATACTTTACTTTCTTAATACTGGCCTATTTTTTTCTTCCAATATGGTTAGGATGAAAACATTTTTTCATGAATGCACACATATAATCTATATCAAACTGCTTGCCTTTTCAAGGAGGGGGGACAGGAGAGAGGGAGAGAACTTGGAATTCAAAAATTTTTTTAAAATGTCAAATGTTTGTACATGTAATTGAGAAAAATAAGGAGGGGGAAAGAAATTAATCTTATCATATCCATCATCATATATTAATTTGCCTTCATATTTTTCTTCCAACTACTAAGAATTACCTTTAAGTCAGATAATCAGTCAGAATACACAGGAAGAAAAAATATAAAGATTGACTTGGGCTATACCACTTGCTAGCAATTCCTAGAAGCAAATCAGAGAGTCTTATTTTGAGCCCCCATAGAAATTCTTGAGTTTTAGATTAAATATTAAGCTAAATGGAAGAAATAACAGTGCCCCAAATAATATTTGATTCTTTTTATGTTATTTCTTTTTATTGTTATAATCTCTTCAAGGGCCAGAGAAAAAATGTCTTTTAGAACTAAACATGCACCAACTAGACCTTAATCTCACTGAGGGTCCATAGCATATATACTATTCCTTTATACCTCCCTTAGGACTGAGCACGAATGATAGGTGTCCACATAAATACTGATTAATTAGCTGTCACTGAGATCAATATTGTTGGAGCTTCTCTAAAGAATTTCTAAAAAAAGTTCAGAGCCTCTGGGGACATCATCTTGGAGACAAGTCTTCATATACTTAAGAACTGTCCAGTGGAAGAGATATTGTGAGAATTATTTTCTTCCTCAGAGGGTCAACCAGGAAACAATGGGGGAAGGCTACAGAGAGGCAAGCTTGGAGCCCAATAAGGAAACACTTCCTCACGGTCAGAACTGTTAGTAAGCGAAATGGGTTGCCCCAGGAGACGATGTGTTTACCCATTAGAAAAAGTCATCTAGCAGAGACTGGGTGGCCACATGAGGTATATGGATGGATGTTACAGAACAGATTCCTGCTCAGGAATGGGTGGGACTTCTGAAGTCTCTTCCAACTCTGATATTCTGTAATTTTACAATTATTAAATTGAATGTAAAACATGTGTGCATGTATGTGTGTTTGCACACACACACACACACACACACACAGACACACACACACCCCTTTAAAATAAAGGCAAAGGACCTGTCAAAATTCTTACCCATATTCCAATACCCAGCTCAAATGCTATTTGTTTCATGAAACTTTCCAGGACTCATTGTCCAATTGCTTAATCTCTTTGTTTTCTGTCTCCCTATAGCATTGTCCTCAGCTCCTCACTCTCTTCTATGTCCTACCCCCACCAGATATTATATAATGGGAAAGTAAAAAGTTTGATATGGTGTTAGAGGATCTGAGTTCAAACCTCCATCTCTTCCATTCCAGCTCCATACCCTTCCGGCTCCAAATTCATCATCCTGTGACCTTGTGATCCTGATAAGATATCAAACCTTTTCATTCCTATATGTCCAGCATCTCTCAAATCCTTCCTGTTCTATGAATTCATAAAGCCACCACCCTATTACAGCCTCCTGTTACCCACCTCTCTTCTTGACTACCACAATGGACTCCTAATTGATCTCCCTCCCCTATCTCTCTTTTCCTCTCACAAATCTATCCTCCACATTGCTTCCAAAGAGATTTTTCCTAAAATACAGATTTGACCAGATTACTCCTCTGCTCAATTAACTCCAGTGGCTCCCGATCGCCTCCAGCATCAAATACAAAATCTTCTGTTTGTCTTTTAAAGCCTTTCACCACCTGGCTCCAACATATCTTTCTGGCCCTATAGTATATTACTTTCCTTATCGTACTCTGTTATCCAGCCAAATTACCCTCCTCCTGATTCTTCACATATGACACTCATCTCATATCCTTGCTTTTGTATTGGCTATTTTCAGTGCCTAGAATGTATTCCCTCTCCTATCTGCCTCTTAGAATTGATACTTTATTTCCTTCTAAACTCAGTTCAAATACTACCTTCCACATAAAATCAAAATTTGATCTTCCTAGCTGTTAGTATCCTACACACCAAAATTCTCTTTTTCTTTACTTCATGCATATTGTATGTATATATGTGCATGTGTATGAACATACATGCATGTGTATATACTATATGTGTGTGTGTGTGTGTACATACACAACACATGCATGGTCTTCCCCTTGTTAGAATATAAGCGCTCCTGGAGAGCAAGGACAGTTTAATTTTTATCTTTTATCTTGAGTACTTAGCACGGTGCCAAGTACGTAGTACGTATTTAATAAATACTCATTTATTGGTGGATTTTAATCCCTTGGGTTCCATCTACCACATCTCATTTTGCCTTATGGTTATTTTGCACACACCTTGTCTCATATACCAGATTGTGAACTCCAGGAGGTCAGGTATTCACTCTATATTTCTTTTCCCTTTCAGCATTGTTACATCTTTGCATCTTTTGTCACATATGATTTCTCTGATAATGGGAATGACTTTAAGCTTAACTGGTACAATCAAGCATTTACTGGCTGCATCTACAACACAGCTTCATCACCATTCAGATATTCTGATTTGGTTGGACACTATGTCTGAGCTCTGGAGTGGGACAAGACATTTTTCTGAACTAACACAAACACTCATAAATGCCTCATACTCCCTGCATTAAAGACATCATGGACAAAAGTCCAAGAATCTCATTTCTATGAACAAAGGCAATAACTCTTCTCACCTTGTCTCTCTGCCTATAATCTTACCATCGACTTTACTCACAACCACAGATCAGTTGTTTTCATCAATAAAACATAAGTTCTGCTTCTTCCATCTGACTTTTAAAATTCCCAACTGTAACTAGCTCCTGAAAGAAATGATGAAAAAAAAATCTTCCTCCCACTGAACGTAAAGCTATTCTCTACATATCCTACTTGGTAGGAATATCCTTGGGGAATGAACTGCTATTTGCTCCAGATACTACCTTTTCTTTGCACCTCAATACCAGCATGGTGCCCCATTCTCTCTTGAATTGTGACAAACACAAAGAAGTTGGGGTTCTTTCTGTAGAGTAGCTATTAAAGAAATATATATTGGTTTGAACCAAAGAGTCATAGATATAGAGCTGGAAGGCTCCTCAGAAGATATAGAAAATTTTATAGAAGAGCAAAGTAAGTGACAAGCACAGTAAGGGTACACAGATGTTAAGTATCTGTGGTGGGATATGAATCTTCCTTCCTCCAAGCCCAGTATTCCATCCACACCATGCTTACATCATTATGAGGACCTGCCTATTGCCATCAGATCTAAGGACACTGCTCCAATTTTTTTAGGAAATCCAATTTCTCTTCACTGCCTTCCTCCATATGTTTGGTTCCAATCCCTGGACATAAATTCCTGTACATGCATTTGAACAAAACTGCTGCCTATGCTGTCCTATACAGGAAATGTGAGCTCTAGTTCATTTACTCAGATGCTGTATCTTGCTTATTCCTCTGAATTGGCCCAGCATCACGCAGATTTCTACCACCTTCCCCTCACTCGCAGCCCAGGCGAGGGCCTGTGACTTGAATAGCATAATCCTGTGTTATAGTGGAAAAGGCTTTACACACGGAATCAGGACACCTGTGTTTGAATCCTGGCTCAAATAGTCACTATGTGGCCCCGGGCAAGTTACTTTCTCTAGAAGCCTATGCTTCCTCATGTTTTAAATAGAGATAATTATATTTTCCTTATCTACCTAAAAAAAACTGAGCAAAGGTGCTTTCTTAATCTATATAAACAATAGCCAAGTCTCTTATTAGTAGTTTATTATAAGTCTCTCTCACAACCTGCTGTTCCAATCTAAAAGGGGAAAGGAAGGGAAGAAGCATTTATTAAATACCTACTACATGCCGGGCACTTGGCTAAACACTTTACAAACACTATCTCTCTTGATCCTCACAAAATCCCCGGGAGGTAGGTGCACAATTATTCCCATTTTACAGCAGAGGACAGCGAGGCAGACAATGGCTCAGTGAATCCCTCAGGATCAACTAGCAAGTGAGGAAGTGTCTGAGGCTGGATTAGAATCGGTATTTTCCTCACTCCAACTCAGTACTCAATTTACTATTACAAAAACTTGTGTAAAAAAAATCAAGGACTGGTTAGGCCCTTCATTTTTATTTTCTTGTTGACGAATATCCATCACCACATGGTCACTAGTGACACCTCATATTCATACAAAACTCGACATCTTATAAATCACTTTCCTCATAATTAACCTTCGAGACAGGATAATTTTACAAAGGAAGAATTAGAGTCTCAGAGAGGGGTAAATGACTTGGGCAGGGTCACAAAGCTAGTAAAGGTCAGAGCCTGGACTCAGACTAAAGTCTAACTCCAAGACCAGTGCTCACACCAGAATATCATGCTGTTTGTCAAGAGTTGAGAGCAAATACTGTCTCATTTTTGCATTTATATGCCCAGTGTCTTCCAAAGTACCTCGAACACAGTAGACATTTTTAAAATGTCTGTTGGTTAATTGCTTGACGGTCATGAGTGGAATTTAACAAAGGGCAGACTGAGGTAATTCTCCAAGTGAGATATCCTCTATTAGCAGGGCATGCAGGCTGGTAACAAAGTGGTCTCATGGCTAGCTTCCATTTTTGCCAAAGACCCTGAGCAACGGCTGACAGTATCTTTTAAACCTAGGTGTGTCTTCCTTTTCATTGGCCTGACAGTACATCAGTTGGACCGTCACTGGCAAAGATAAGGCAACCCTGATTGGTGAAAATTTTAATGAGGTGCTGGGGAGTTTAATGAAAAGAGTTCTCAGTTTCTCCCTATTACTTCATCACTGAAGCACCCAGGTCAGCAAAAGCAAGGACACAAGAGTCATTCCCTAGGAAAGGGCTTAGCTCAAACTCACTTGCAGAAGGAAGGGTTCCTACCAAGGCTAGTAAACAGCAACATTAGGAGCTGGGGGTAATCACCTGAATCATGTCCTTCAGAAACTGCCTGTCCTTCAAAAGTAGGATCTGTCAAAATGAGGAAAAGGATGAACCACATAGAAATGTTGGCTATGGGGCTGCTAGGTGGCCCAGTGAGTAGAGCACCCCGGTCCTGGAGTCAGGAGGACCTGAGTTCAGATCCAGTCTCAGAAACTTAACACAAAAACTAGCCATGTGACCTTGGGCAAGTCACAACCCCAACTGCCCTAACTTCCCCTCTCCAAAAAGCAAAAAAAAAAAAAAGACAAATAAGAAAAAAGAAATGTTGTCTATTAAATAAGACAATCCAATATTAATCTTCCTCATTTCTATGATAGTGCCTCAGTCTGCTGCCATATATTGAGTAACTTAGAACATAAGTTCCCTGACCTCCAGAATTGTCTCACTGTGGCCCTTGCATTCTTGGCACATGGCGTAGCGCCTTGGACCTAGGTGGCATTTGGTACATAGTCCTCACTTCTGCATTAGCAGCCACCTGACTAATTCAGTCCTGGTCTAGACACAGTCTAGGCCTAAGGATAAACTCAGGCACATTACATTCTGGCATGCAAAGACCTGGCATATGACCTTCAGCAAAGCATCAGCCTCTTTGTCTTGGTTCCATTATCTTCCAAACAAGGACAATAGTGCTGACCTAATAAAGGGAGATGGTGTTAGGATGGATTAATTCATTAATGAATATAAGGAGTTTAGAAAATACAAGTGCAATATAAATACTCAGTGTTATCATTTCTGCCCCTCTATGTTCAGAATGAAAAGGCCTATAGACATCCAATTTTGGAATGGATAATAGCTTTGATTTTGTGCCAAAAGGAAAGAGAATATATCTACAGGATAAACAACAGCTGTTCACACATAATAGACTTCGGAAGTTAGAGAAAAGCTAAGGCTTTGTCACAGTCCATGGGAAGATCCTGATGTTCCGTTCTCTGATAGAGTGCAACCCTACTCAGAGAAACCACTGTGTAAGGAAATGAGATTTCCAGTTCTGCCCATGAGTTATATATAATAGTATGGCTGCTTGCTGGGCATTAGGACTGAGCCCTTTGTCTAGACCTAGGGTTGGGCTCATGCTGAGTTATCCACACTCTCTCACCCAATCCCTGCTGTGACCAAGATGGTGGCCTTGGTTAGGAGATCAATTTTTACCTGGACTAATTCCTGGGGTAATTCTGGAGCCTGGAGTAGGTTGAGTCAACAAGTCATGTGGAATAAGCTTAGGACTTCCTGATGGACACAGGTTGCCCAATAACTCTGATAATCATAGTTACTATTTGGTGAGCATCAGGACAAAGAAGGCCAATGGGGGAAGTTGGGACATGTGGTATAAATGAGCATCATGGCACAGTAGAAAGGGTGTTGGTCCAGAAGTCAGAAAACCTGGATCAAAAGTCCACCCCCAACCCCACTCATTACCTTGGAGATTTAGAGCAAATCCTTCTTGTACTGAGGGTCTCAGATTTTTCATCTCTAAAATGAAGATATCAGACAAGAGAGTCTCTAATGTGCTTTCAGTTCTAACCTTTGAGCATCCAGTGATTGTCATGATGTGATGCTATGGCCTTGCTACCTATTAATGACCATTATTTAGCTAGGTGGCACAGTGGATAAAGTGCTGGACCTGGAAGCAGGAAGATGTGAGTTCAAATCCAGGCTCAGATACTAGCTAGTTCTGTGACCTTAGGCAAGTCACTTAACTTCAGTTTGCCTCAGTTTCCTCATCTGTAAAATGAGGAAAATAATAGTACCTACCTCCTTGGACTGTCGTGAGGATCAAAAAAGACAGTAACAGTAAAGTGTTCAGCACAGTCCCTAGCACCTAGCAAGCACTTACAAATATGAGCTATTATTACTGTTGTTATTCACAATGTCATAGCTTTTAGACCTGGAAGAAATCTTAGAGACCATCCAGGCCAGTGCTTCTCAACCTGTGAGTCGTGACCCCTTTGGGGGTAGAACAACCCTTTCACAGGGGTCACAGGGGTCGCCTAAGACCATCGGAAAACACGTTTCTGATGGTCTTGGGAACAGAGTCACGGGTCCTCCATCTGTCTCCAGGCAGGTCTGCCCACATGCAGATACGCCCACATACTAGTATTAAAGGGTAGGAGGCATTAGGAAGATTGGAAACCACTGATCTAGGCCTATTCCCTTATTATGCAAATGAAGAACTTTAATTCCTGAAAGAAGAAAGAACTTGCCAAAGACAAGGTCTCCTAACTCCAAATCCATAACTCCTTGCAGCTGGCTACCCTACTGTTCTGGGGTTACTATTCACCTCACCCTCGGCAATGATTTGCTAGTCATGGCAAAGACTGGCCACCCTTGTGCTGGACAAGCTCACTGTGGTTTCAAGAAAAAAGAACAAACATTGCTTCACCTCAAATCTCTTTCCTCCATCCCTTTCCCTGGTTCCTAGGCCAATAGGCCTCTTCCTCCATGGCTTCTCCGATTGCCTTCAGCCTCTACCACAGGGACAAGGAAAGAGGCTGAAAAGCCAAACTCTGTAGTGCTTATCTTAATATAGGATTTAGAAACTTATAACTAGAATAAATCCAGGTCAAGTCCTTAAATATCATTTAAGGAAACAGAGGCCCAGAAAGGGCCAGTAATTTGCCCAAGGTCATATAGTTAAGGAATAAAGCTGGGATTCAAACCTGAAGGCAAATCAAGTGCCCTTGCTATATTGTCTTTCAAAAAGCTACTATGAGAAAAGAGTGGTGGCAGGCTTCTGGAAAGGCTAATTACTGCCTAACACGTTTTGTAAGCTGGGCTCTGCTGTAGCTTTTCTGAAAGGGCCATCATTGGCCCTTTCAGAAAATAGACATAAACACTTTCATACACCATGTATTGTGTTCATCCAAGTGCATTCTAATTTTTAAATATACCTTATGCCTCCATATGCAGACAACAATGACATATGACAGATGTGTCTTGACCTATAAGATCTGTTCAATAAAGAGGCATTTATTCCATTTGATTCTGGAAATTTAAGGCTTGGCAGGTGAAGTATGTACAGCAAATAGCTTATGTTTTTATGGAAACAAAATGAGCTATGGAGCTAAACTTATAAAGTCATAGGAAAAGGCAGAGAAAAAATTTAATTAGATAGTGGAAACAACTTTCTGGCTATTTCTAAACTATAATGTCAACCATTTATCCACTCACAGGGTTATTTCTGTCATAATAGGATTCATTGCTAGAGAAGGTTTTTAAAAAAAATAATAATGTTACAAATAATTACAGGATCATAGATTAAGAGCAAGAAGAGACTTTAGAGGCCATCAAGTCCAATTTCTTGATTTTATATACAGAAAGGGAATCATAGAGAAGTTATATAGAAAGGCACAGACTTGCCCAGGCTGATACAAGTATCTGAGGCAGAATTTGAATACATGTCTTCCTGACTCCAAGCACAGTGCTATATCTATTAGACCACACTGCTTCTGACTCACCATGCTTACTAAAATTACCATAGCTTACATTTACAGAGGGTTCTACTGTTTACATCCCTTTAGGTTGATATACTGCAACCATACTGGACAAGGAAACAGGAAGGCTCAGAAAAATAAAGTAAAGGTGAGAGTAGGACATAGATCCAAGCATTCTGCTCCTTTCC
Organism: Pseudochirops corinnae; assembly: GCA_028646515.1. NCBI lineage: Eukaryota > Metazoa > Chordata > Mammalia > Diprotodontia > Pseudocheiridae > Pseudochirops > Pseudochirops corinnae. The sequence continues at coordinate 262,290,766 of CM053585.1, forward strand.
AATACTCGGCATTTCCTCAATAATAACCAAGTCCTCCAAGGGTGCTGAAATTACAATTCAAGGTGTAAAGTGATTATAATTCAATTTGTAAAGTGGCTTGTCCTGAAATCTAATCAGGAACATATCTGGGGTATATTGATCATGGGGGGTGTGTGTGTGTGTGTGTGTGTGTGTGTGTGTGTGTGTGTGTGTAGCAGCAAGATATATGACAAAATGATGAGATAATCCAGGGTGAATGCTTATGTGGGATGTGAACCATAGGCAGATCTGAGGCCAACTAGATATGGCAGACTAGGTCAACCTGCAGTCACTTGTTAACCATTCAGGACTGCTTGGATGCAGGGGAGGGAGCTCTCCTTGGAGTAGGCTAATAAAGGACCTAGTAAAGGTGCCTCCATCACCCACTCAAGAACAAGAAACCAGATTTCATGGAGTCTACAGTCCTCTGGTCTTGCAATGCTCATAGTAAACATAAGTAAACTACCATAAAGCTAAATGCAGTGCATATTCCTGTACCTATCATAGAGGGGAATGGAAATGAGAAGTTCTATGAGGAACCTGATATACCAAGCGAACTTATAACTTGATACTTAGTACCATTAATGCTAAAAAGTAAAAATAGCAAAGAACCAAAAATACTGGGAATTTTGGTTTGGAATTAAGACATGAAATAAATTTCTAATTTTTAAATTACAAGGAAACCTAATACCTGCAAAACAGAATTATTGACAGGAACCACAGGATTCTTGTATTTGATTAGCTCTAAGCCGATATAGAACTACTGGAGTTTACTGAAAGATGGTGACATAATCAAGCCTAGGCTTTAGCAAAATCCCTTTGATAGTTGAATGGAAGAGGGACTAGACAGAGGGAGGAGGAAATTGGGGCAGGTAGTCTATTTCACCAGGCCAGGCATGAGGTGATGAGGCCTGCACCAGTGTGGTGGCACTGTCAGAGGATAGAATGGGGCACATATGAGAGAACTTACAAAGACAGAATTGACAGGAAGGGCAATAGATTGGAAATAGGAGTGTGAAAGAGAGTGAGGAACATGACATTTAGATTAAGAGCCTGGGTGACACCAGAAATCTGCACCCAACTGAATCAATGCTATATATATATCCTTGATAAGTATTTTTTCCATGCTACTATTGAGTAAACGTTATCTTTGTTAGATGTTAAATTTTTTTTAAAGAAATACTGGTAGCACCTCCCAGATGACTAGATGCTTCTAGTTCAGGCATCACAGCCATTATCCAGGGAAGCAAAATGATGGAGAAGAGACCAGTCATTACTTCCAACTTCTCTAGAGCTACTAGAGGGGTGGAGGCCCTGGAGGCCACCCACATGTGGCCTTCTAGGTCCTTGGGTACACCCTTTGATTGAGTTTAAGTTTTACAAAGCAAATCCTTTTATTAAGAGGGTTTATTCTGTGAAGTTCAGATTCAGTCAAAGGGCTACACCTGAGGACCTAGAGGTCCAAATGTGGTCTCAAGGCTGCAGGTTCCCCACTCCTGGGCTAGAGGGAAGGCAAGTCAGCCTGGCTGAAGCATTAGGGGCACCTTGCAGAAAGATAGGAGGCAGCATGTACCAGGCAAATCAAACCACCACCTTGACCAGTATCTCCCTTTGAAACCTATAAGATGGTCCAGGATCTCGAGCCCGAGACCAAGAGCTTTGGGAATGGTAGTGCCTTCCCCAACACAAACTGTTTAAGCAAACTTCTTGCTTCTAGAAAATGGGAAATGGATGAAAGTCAAAAACCACTGATTCAGATCATTGCTATTTCTTTAAGATATTTAGCCAATAAAGAAAACTGTTATTTAGAGGAGGTAAAAGTAGCCCTTAGTAAACTTACACTTCATTTCCTTACCTAGCAGACAAAGGAACCAAGGGCAGTACCGGTTTGGGATACAAGGTCATTTGTAAAATGTTGTGGAGGAACAAATAAACAAAATGTGAAGGAGAAAAGCAAATAGATGTGAAATGGAGTAGATCTGCCGTGCTGTCATCATCAGGAACGGTGGAACCAATTCAAACGCAAACATCTAATATCCGACCTGAGAAAGTACAATTCAAACATATAGATGGTGAGATTAGGAAGAGTTAATAGGTAAAATCAAACCTATATAAATACATATTTGCATATCAATTACATTTGTATGATTTTCTAAGAGTAGGGAGTATCTTGTGAGAAAACCTTTACCCATGTACATTAGCAATTATCTTGCAACTTACAGTCATAGAGAGTTGCCTAGAGAGATTTAGTGAGTTTCCTCACTACATACTACCCATATATGCCAGAAGCAGAACTTGAATGCAAGTTCTCCAGACCCTAAAAGCCATGGGGCTGGGGAGGTCAGGGGGGAGACAGCTAGGTGGTGCAATGGATAGAGCACTGGGCCTGAAGTCAGTAAGACTCATCTTCCTGAATTCAAATGTAGCCTCAGACACGTACAAGCTGTGTGATCTTGGGTAAGTCACTTAACCCTGTTTGCCTCAGTTTCCTTATCTGTAAAATGAGCTGGAGAAGGAAACCACTGCAGTATCTCAGCCAAGAAAACCCCATATGGGGTCACAAATAGTTGGACAGCAACAAGCCATCTTTTTATCCATTATGCTACCCTGTCTCAATAATTAAATATATAAAAACGAAATTTACACTTCAGATAATATAATTTTAAAGGCAACCAAGAAAAAATGTCTAAGATATCCAGAGAAGGGAAGCTTCTAAAAGAATAGATAAGTTCAAAGAGAGTACTAATACAAAAAAAAATTGTTGAGAATAATCAGTAGCTATACTGAGTGTTCCAGAAGGACAGAGCACTGAACTTGAAATTACAAAGACCTGTTTCAGATTCTTACTAGCTGAGCAAGTTACCTATCCTCTCTTGGCCTCAGACACCTCATTATAAATGAGGAGACTGGACGATGTAACCTCCCAGGTCCCTTCCAGCTCCAAATCTATGATCCCATGAGGCACAGGACTTCCGCCAGCATTTAACAAAGCTTTTTGTACATATAAAGTTCTTGAGAAATAGTTCATCCAGTAATTCATTCATCTTGAGGATAGCCTCACTGGAATATGAAAGTGAACCAGGTAAGCTTTCACAGACACAGTGTGTCTATACAGGACACTGTATCTTCATAGTGATACAAACGACTGAAATGTAAAGAATATAAGATCTCATTGTGTAGATTTTTGTTGATTACAAAAGAAAAAAAAAGTTTGAGTGGTGGAAAATGGAACCTAAAATACTTTTTCGGCAAGGTGCCTGACATACATGTGTTAAGATAATACCAGATTCCTTGAATGATAATTCCAATATGCTAACAGATCTGTGATCTCCTCAATGTGGATAGTCCCTCAAAGGATACAGCTTATAAATCATCTATGCCTGCCCATCTAATGCAACTCTTGTCCATATCCTTTTACAAGTTCAGCATTGGGATATGCTCAACATACTGTGTGTCTTCTTTTCATTCTCTTAACATTGTGCTGATACCAATGGATTGTACAGTACCTGTGGCTATGGCTTTCTCTCTTACTATGTGACTGTGACACTGTGACTCTCTGTCTCTGTCTCACTCTCTCTCTCTCTCTATCTCTCTCTCTCTCTCTCACACACACACACACACACACACACACACACACACGCCACATAATTCATTAGCTATTTGTCTTTGCTAATTTGTCACCATTTAAACTTGGAATCTCCTCACCTGTCCTCTTTTTTTCAATCAAACGTTCACTTACTTACTCAGTGAAGCCTTCCTGAATAACCCTTCATCTCCTTCCCATTTAGGTAGAGGCAACTCTAAGACTGATTTATTCAGAAGTGTTCTTTTCCCCTCATATTTAAAAACTCATATGGCCAATGAGACCTAAAAGTCTTCAAGGAAAGGGACCATACTTCTTTGTTCTACCATAGAGGACCTAATATAGAGTTGTGCCTCAAATAGTGAACCGATTATGCCTGTAGGATGGGTAACCATCTCCAACCAGGATCCGCAGCTGTTCTGACTTCTGGAATAATTATTGTGTTCTTCATGGGGCATAAAATATAGACTGCTGGTTGTATTGCCGTTTTTTAGAGTTAGAAACTTTCTGTTATATTTATGTATGTATACTCCTCAGTGTCTAACATAGACCCTAGCCTTTCATAGTTGCAACTACTGAACATTGAATTAATGAATTTATATTAGTAGAAACATAGTGTAACAGATGAACAACACTGAACTTAAGAGTTAGAATATCTGCAAGCCAGGGATGGAGTGCACCTAACAAGGGATTATAAAAATATCTTTGTCTATAATTTCCATATCTAATCAAGAATTTAAATGGAAAAAAGTAGAAATAGGGGGAAATTGTATACAATATAATACAATGCAATATGGCATGATACAATGTAATACAATACAGTATTGTAATGGAGCAATATTTTATATTATATATGTAATATACATATATGTATATATGTGTGTATATATGTCACAATCTACACATTTCGGGGTGTAGCATGCCCAGCACAGGGAGAAGAATGCCATTTAGATATCTAGCAACTCATAGGAGATAAAACACAAAACAGAAACCAGTAATATTTCCTATGGCATCTAATGCCATAGCTTTGGATACTGCAGCTGAGTGGTGCAGCAGAGTTCTAGGCCTGGAACCAGGAAGACCTGAATTCAAATTGGGCCTCAGGCCCTCAACAGCTGTGTGAATGTGGATAAGTTACTTAACTCTGTTTGCCTCTGTTTCCTCAATTATAAAAACAGGAATGATAACAACACTTGCCTACCAGGGTTCTTGTAAGAATCAAGTAGAAACACATTTGTAAAGCCCTTAGCACAATGCCGGCCAGCCCAGGGGTTAAAGAAACTCTTCTTCCCTCCCCTCCCTGCCCCCTCAGCTATGACTAAATACAAATGCAGTAAGTTTGGGTGCCAAGCAAGGTCAATGACAGAGTCAAACACAAGAAGGCTGGAATATGTCTCTACATCTTAAAGCAACAGAAAAGATAGCAGGGGAAGAAGGCAGGGAATAGCAGTCAGACACTAACTCACCATGTGAATTGGGGTTTGAACCCAAGGCTCCTGACTCCATAGCAAGCACTCTTTCCTGACCACACTAATGCCTATCAAAAAAGTAATATTTAATAGAGATGCCTCGTAATTGTACTAGAAAATAAAACAGCTTCAAAAGTACAAGTTATGGGAAATGTGGCTGGGCAACAACCCAAAGCCATGATCTAGTGCAGTGGTTCTCAAGCTGTGGGTCACGACCCCTTTGGGGGTCGAACAACCCTTTCACAGGGGTCGCCTAAGATCATCAAAAAACACATATTTCTGATGGTCTTAGGAACCAAGACACCACTCCTCTATCTGTCTCCAGGCAGGTCTGCCCACATGCAGATACGCCCACATAGGAGTATTAAAGGGTTGTGGCATTAGGAAGGTTGAGAACCACTGTGCTAGGGGCTTATTGGACTACAAGCTCAAACAAGACGTGGCAGCCAAAAATCTAACCCAATCTTAAGTCACATGAGGAGAGGATGAGTGCCGGAACACAAGATATGAGAGTTTCAATACACTCTCCATTGATCAAAGCGTGGAATAATTCATTCAGTTCTGGGCACCGCACTGGAGGAAGAACATTGACAAGCTGGAGAGTATCTAGGGCAGGGGTCGGCAAACGACGGCCCAACGCCAGTTTCTGTACAAGGGGCGGCAGGCTGTAGTTTGCCGACCCCTGATCTAGAGGAAGTTCACTAGAATGATGAGAGGACTATGGTCCATGCCATATGAAGATGGGTTAAAAGAACTGGGGATGTAGGCTTAAGGCAAACATGACGGCTATCTCCTAGTATTCAAAGGGCTATTACCTAGAAAAGGGATGAGACGTCCTCTATGTGGCCACAAATTGCAAAACTCTGAATGACGGGGAGAAGTTGCAGAAATGCAAACTGAGGCTGAAAAAATTTCCTAGTAGACAATGTTGGGAAATGGTGAGATCTCCCTCTCTTGAAGTCCCTCAGGGAAAGCTGGATGACAATGTAGTTGGGGATGCTTGGAGGGAACTCTTAACCTGTATGCCCGACCTCTGAAATTCTTTCCAATGAAGTCATTCTCTGACTCTGTTATCTCCCAGAGTCAGAAAACTTGTTCTGACTATACAGCTCTGGGGAGGTCACTTTACCATTTTTAGTCTCAATTTTTCCACCTATAGAATGGGAATAACAACTCTGACAGTAGCTACTTCATAGTGTTGTTATAAGGGAAGAATTTGGTAAGCATCAGAGCACTAGAAGAATGGGAATGATTCTCATGACTTTCAATTCCACATCATGCTCATGCACCTGTCAATCTACCAGGCTCCTTCCATCTCTAGCAATTGCAATAATAATGATGTCATATTACCGAAAGCCTCCCAGAATTCACAATGGAATTGCCCCCCCCAACCCCCACCAAAAGCGCAATTCAGTTCCCTTCCCTCATTCTCATCATTCCTAATAAGGAGACAATATACCAGATACAGGGCACCCACCTCTGTGATGATACTGATCTCTCTCTGTTACCACATCTCCTGCCACAAAGAGAGTCGGGGTGTCAGAAGAGATCAGTCCACGTGCATTTTATTTATATAATGCACATCTCAGTTGATCCTCCCTCTATTGTTCTCTGATGTACAACAAAATTCACACTTTATCACATGTTTACCAGCCATCAGAATAATCTATTCACCACACATTTTGCAGAGCTTTTTCATTTGGCACAACTGTCACTGAGAGCAGCTTATGAATTCCTGTCATAAGGAATGCGAGGCGGGGAGGATATCAAAACACCCTTCTCTGGTGAGTCATGGCCCTGAACTCATTAGTGCAGAGAAAAAGCTGCTTTCCAGAGCTAACCAAGCTATGTGGGATAATCATGCTTAGCACTTACATCCACTTTTCATTCAATGCTCTCCCTGCTTTGGTGTTTATAGAAAATTCCTCTCCATGTTGTCAAAGTGAAGATCAGGCAATGCATTGCTCCTAATGGTCCTCACATTTGGATTTCAAAAAGAGCAAGGGACAGCAGCCAAAGGGTTTGTTTCTCAGAAGGTCCTTTGTCTTTCTCCTAATGCTGGGCTGGGAACAGACAACCTTCAGTGGGAGACTAATGTGGCACCTAGCAGCCACCGGCTATCATCATCATCATCATTATTTATTTCAAGGGAAACTTTCATCTTCAAGATGTGGATTTTATTGTATTCTGAGGGATATGAATATGTCAGGGAGATGGAGGGGGGAGACAGAGAGAAAGAGAGGTAGGAGAGAGAAGGACAGGAGATAAAATAGGGGGGAGAGAGAGAGAGAGAGAGAGAGAGAGAGAGAGAGAGAGAGAGAGAGAGAGAGAGAGAGAGAGAGATAAAGAGACAGAGAATATTGTTGCAATGGGAATTCAATATTAACATTTCTCAATTTTAAAAAACAGAAAATGCTCACACACCCTGTGTGTGAACACCCACCCAACCTCAGTGTGAACACACCTTCCATTTGGTAGCTGTCCTATTTCCTACTTGATCAAACAGTCCATATATCAAGAGATATATTTTTTAGATGACTTATTTGGTCCTTTTCAGTTCTAAATCTATGAATCTGTGGTTTTCTTACAGGCTGGTTTATTTTTAATGTATGTGCTCTTGAGTTCATGTAAACATAGACCAAAGGCAGGCTAATGTTTGAAGCAAAGAGGAACATTTAGCAAATTTATGAACCTTAATACAGTTTCTCTTTCCTTTCTTATAGGTCTATTAGTAGTTAAGAGCCATAGCCAAAATGGTGATGGCAATAATGACTCACAAAACAAATGAACAATGAGCAAAGAGTCAGGAGACCAAGGCTGAAATTCTAGCTTGGATAATCAATAGCAACAGGAGGATAAGCAAGTTGTTCTTTGAATCTCAGTTTCCTCATCTGTGAAATGGGTTTTAGGACATATCCAATACTTCACAGGACTGTCATGAGGACAGTGCTTTCTGCTTTTATTTACTTAGCACTCTAGGATTTCTATAACTTCAAAATATTTATGGAGTATTTTTCTTATACAAACTCTGTAAAGACGGGAATGCAAGTATTATTATGTCTAATTCACAGGTGAGGAGTTTACACCTTAAGTGAAATCTGGACTCAGATCCCTGCCCTTAAGTCACATTTTCATTTGCTTAACAGTATTGTTTGTTTGCATAGTTGAAAAAAATTACAGACTTGGAATCATAAGACTTTGTTTTGATTCCTAGATTTACCTCTTCCTGTGTGATCTTAGACAAGTTTTTTAATCTTTCTGAGTCTCAATTTTTACATGTGAAATGGAAATAATCACAGTGCTACTACCTATTTTGTTGGGTTCTGGTAATCATAATGGCTATAAATTTCTTCAAAACTAAAAATCCAATTTAAATGTTTCAAAGTTTCAGTGTATCCATGGTCCCGATCAACATGGCACTCCCTTCACCAGTAGAGATCATAGCCTATCCACACTTTTATGTCACGCGTAACTCCAGCCTACCTTACTACAACTCCTCTAAAGAAGAGCCACACAATGCACCTCAGGCCCTCCTCTAGGTATTCTAATATTTCTTGGGTTCCAATGCAACACTTCAGCCTGTGACTGGTTATCACAGCATGATCTGCCAGTATCTTCTGTCAAATACTTGTGTCCTTGATAATGTATTTTATGCCACTTCGTGCATACGAATCATCAAAAATAATATACTGCAACCTCCTTTTACCCATTACGAGCTGCTTCATTTTTATGTCAGCTATTATTGATTAAGGAAACATGTACTTTGATTACAGAGTAAATTAAAATGTTGACTGAAACTTGCTCTCAAGTATGAAAGGCATGTCTTGCAAACTTCAAAAAGTCTTAGAGAAATTAAAATACACAGTGTCACCAAAAATATATACCCACTTTATCGCCCCATAACTCTATAATATTTTTCCAGAAAATAAAATAAATAATTTTATTTAAAGTGTATGTATATATATATATATATATATATCTCCTAGATGATACCCTTTTCATTTATTAACCAAATTTTAGACATAATATATTCATGTCCAGAAAAACAAGTTTTAAAGTCAAATGAAGAACTCCATTTCCAAGTAGAATGTTTTACTGTAATATGAGTTAACTTTCCACATAATAGCCTCCATCATAACCCAAAAACTCTATTCCAAATTTTTGCTTTATTCTATAGTAAACAGAATTTATACTCCAGCGACTTTTTGACAGCGGGCACTTTTTCATTCACACTCTGTGATACCATCTTGAACAACATCTGTCCATATGGACTTAAGCACACTGACTTTTGAAAAACACAATTTGCTCCCTCTACTTTTGACTTCATTAAAAATCTGTGTTTCTAGTATAGTGAGCAAATTGTATGAAAACTTCAACTGTCCTAGGCTGTAAGGCAGGTGCAGTATGGAAATGGGAGAATAATAAACTTTAATACACATACAGCATTCAGTTGTTTAAAAATAATAGCTAAAGTGTCTGATGTTACTTTGTTCTGTAATTCTCTTATACATACCATTCTATACATATGTAATTCACTATCTACCACCCCCATCTCTGCTTTATTCAAGTGAAGCCTTCACTTACCCACTCCCTTGGAAGTGAGATCTTCCTCATATAAATTTAAAGCACTTTGGACTAGTCTTATGTATTTAATGTACTAAAGTTATTATAAGCCCGTCATGACTCTTACTAGACCGTAAACTTTCTGAGGTCAAGAACCATATCATTTATCTACAAATCTCACTAACACCTAGCAGAAGAGGTGCTTAAGAAATGTTGGGGGATATTTTATTTGTGGTTTTTGTTTCTTTTTTAAGATGAGTGAAACTACTGCATAATTGTGATTTTAAACTATTGTTTATGGAGTTCTGACAAAACGGCAAAGGGAAAAATCACTAGAGTGCCTAGTTGTCAATCCTGCTTCTTGTCCTTCTCCATATGAATAAATACTTCCCCTGAACTTCAATAGGGGAGAGCAAATAATAGGTCAGTCAGTCCTAGAAGCAGACGGACACAGTTGCCCTTTGTCTGGCACACCTAAAGCCACAGACTACTGAGACCTGACTTCCATTTTCACAAGGACTTCTGGGAACTCTAGAAGAAAACAGGGTGACATTAGCATTTCATACCAAGTACCATAATGGGCTCTGAATAAATAGGCACCTTTTAGAAGCATGGCGGACAAGTGAATTCATACCAAACATGGATTATAGGAGATCACAAAGTACAAAACAGACAAGTTAGATTATAGAAAGTTAACTGACTGGTTAAAGGTATTTGTACAAGCAACACTTCGGACCTTTTTATCCAATGCCTTGCCCAAAATCTCTCCCAGGTTCAAGGTACTTTCTGCATTAGAATGCTCTCCAAACCATAATTCTTCCCTGCTGAAGTGTATACTCTTACTAGTCATTTATAGGGTGTATTTAGTCCATAGCAAAGTCATTTAATTGAATAGCATAGTAATAAAAGTAACAATTGGACCATTTCCCATAAATTGGAGCTTCCCCCCCAATGAATGTCTATCTCTATATATGTATATATATTTACATATATACATATATATATATACACACACACATATATACATATATATATATATTCTATACCACCCTTATCTCTGATATGTGTATATATGTGTGTGTGTATATGCAATCCCTCATTACACTTCACTCCCCCAAATGAAGCAAATGCACTTTCCTCTTCAAAATGAAAAGGAACTAAGAGGAATTGTGGTAAAGAAAAAAATTTAACCTCTAGCAATAAATCACCAACTAGTTTCTTTATATTTGTACAAAATGGACAGAATTAGAATAAAAAGAAAAACTGTGGAGTGAGTAAAAATGTTTGCTATCTAATATCTCCAATAAAAATGTAATATTTAAGATAGAAGAAAAGCCATTCCCCAATAGATAAGTGGTTAAATATATAACTAGCTTTCAATTAAAAAGAGCCAGCTATCAATAATTCCATATGAAAATGTTGCAAATATCTATTAAGAAAAAAATAAACTGAAGCAATGTTTCAGTTCATGCCCAGAAAACTAGCAGAAGTGATAAAAATGTAAACGAAGTTGAAAGGGCTGTTGAAAGATGAATACATTTATGTGCCACTTGGAGTTTAAAATTGGTCTAACCATTCTGGAAAATAACTTGAATTTCTGCAAAGAAGTTACCAAATTTGACCCAGTATGTACGTCTTCAAAAAATCAAAGAAAAGAAGGTTCCACTTAAAACAAAATATTCATAATTGCACATATATGGTAACCAAAAAAAAAAAAAGAAACCTAAAAACAAAATTAAACACCAATCAATTGGAAAACTACTGAACAAACTGTGGTACCTAACAATAACAGAATATTACTGCATATGAAATTAGGATTAATATAAGGGATCTGAAGAAATGTAATAAGATTTGGATAAATCTATTTAGGGAAAAGAAATAAGTACTAGAAGAATAAAACATGCCACTACAATAATGTAAGTTAAACAACACTAAAAAATCAACTGAACAATTAAACACAATTAATAATATTAGTTTCAGGGTGGCTAGGAGGCAGAGTGAATAGAGCACCCATCCTGGAGTCAGGAGGACCTGAGTTCAAATGTGACCTCAGACACTTAACACACACACAAAAAACTAGCCATGTGACCTTGGGCAAATCACTTAACCCCAATTGCCCTCCCCCCAAAAAAAGGCAAAAAAAAAAATAATATTAGTTTCAGTGGAAGAACAAACCACTTCATTTCTCTGAAGACAGACAGGGAAGTGAGGGTGCATAATATTGCATAGGTGAATCCCAATAGGTTGTGCGAGTTAGCTGAACTATTTTTCTTTCTTGCAAGGCAATACTCTATTAGGTGGCAGTTGGTATCAATGAAGTAACAGTGGTCTACAAATAAAAAGCTCTTAATAAAACTAAAAAAGAAATCAATGGTGCTATGATTTCATCAGTCAATAAACATTTATTAAGCTCCTACTCGATGCCAGACACTGTGCTAAGCCCTGGGGATACAAAGAAAGGTCATGGAAGTTTCTGTTCTTAAGGAGCTCACAGTTTAATGGGGGAGATAAGAAGCAAACAATTATGTATAAACAAGTCATATACAGGATAAATTTGAAATAATCAAAAAAGAGAAGTCATTAGAATTAAGAGAGATTGGGCATCTCATGCTGTAGAAGGCTGGGTCTTAGCTAGGAATTGAAAGAAACCAGGAGACAGAGGAGGAAAGAGAACATTCTGAACTTGGGGGACAGTGAATGAAAATGCCCAGAGACAAGAGATAGATTGTCTTGTTCCATGAACAGCAAGGAGGCTAGTACCATTGTATAGAAAAGTGTGTGTGAGTGAGTGTGTGTGTGTGTGTGTGTGTTTGTGTGTGTGTGTGTGTGTGTGTGTGTGTGTGTGTGTGTGTGCAGGGGGATGAGAAGGGAGTGTAATGATAAGAATATTAAAAGTTAAGGAGGGACCAGGTTATGAAGGTCAAAAAATGGATTTGAATACCAAAAAAAGGATTTTATATTTGATTCTAGAGGTGATATGGAGCCAGTGGAGTTTACTGAGCAGGGAAGTGATATGGTCAGCAACATCCTCTGCAATTGCTGCCCATGTTTTCCTATAAATTCTTCAAGGAGAAGATCTGTAATCTGCCAGAGCACGTATGTCTTTTTTACATTTTGAAACAGTACAGCACTTAGACCATTCATCTTTTCCTCCCTCGAGACATGACTCCCTATTGCCTACAGGATAAAACAAATTCCTTTGTCTGGAGAGCAGTTCAGGCTCTGGACTAACTCTCCCAACTCCCAAATGTACTGGCAGGTTGGATGACCAAAATGCAGCTACAACTCGCCCCACCCCAACACATACACAGAGTCTATGTAGGACTGAGGGGTTAGGAATTGCATTGTTTTTCTAATGTTATTGTTCACAAGTCTCCCAGTGTGCTTCTCCTTTCCTCCTTGCCTCTCCCTTCCCATTATTAGTCAATATTACTTAGCTGGAATAAATTAACTTTTAGAAACAGGTATTTACCATAATGGCTTAGTTGGTACAAGACATTCCCAACCCTTACCCCACCTCACCAAGAATGCATTGCACACTGTTTCACAAGTAAATATAGAACTCAGGGGAAAGTGGGTTCAAATTTGGAGAGCATAGTATTGCAAACACAATACATTAAATGGAGTGAGATAATTAATCAACCAACCCACTGACTACCCCCTTGTATTTGCATTTAAACCCCTTCATACTTGAGTTTCACCTTATCTTTGCATAATTATTCTATGTTATTCCCTTTAGATAATCTGCCCTAGTCTAGACAAATGAACCTGCTTACTCCCTATACACAGCATTCCATCTCCAAACTCCACAATTTGTATAAATCATCCTTAATCCTGGAATGTTCTCCCTTCTCTCCTTTGCCTTTTAGAATCTCTAGCTTCCTTTAAGGCTCAGCTCAAGTACTACCTGCTTCAAAATGCCATTCCTTCAAATGTTACTGCTCTCTCCAGAGGACCTAGCCAGTAGAAATTTGGAGATGGGAGATGGGACACCATTGTAATAGTAATCAGTTTAGCAGGATACTTAGCACTACTAAGTGCTAAGTGTGGAAAATGCAAACTGTCCCACTGTTGAGAAGGCATGAACTCCTCTGTTGATGTGGAAGAAGGGGATTGGCTGAGCCCCTGTTGATG